>CM057135.1:24785865-25410865 GCA_029964075.1 Patiria pectinifera
TAAATGAGTTATCCGTCACTCAGTATACCCTAACTTTCATGGACATCAATAAAAGACAAAATCAAAATCTTTTAAAATGTAATCCCTCAGCGCTAATATGTCCGGATTTATAATTTTGTGGCATTTTCGAATATCGACCTTATACCTTCTTGTCCGTGGATAGACAAAAGGTCTAGTAATTAAGAGATTCTCCAACGAGGAGGTTTAATAAGGCCCCAAATGCACTTGGCACCGAAAGAACGTGACACATCCTGCGGAAAAACACTTTGTCATCGTCCGCTTAAAATACTAGGGCGGTCCGTCCGTCTTGTTCAACTACCCATAGGCGCGACCTCGCACGTCCGATCGGACGGGGGGATGGGGCAGAGATGACGGCCATCCGACCCGCGCAGCCGGACCGTACCGGCCTTCGATTTGTCGGCCGGACAGGCGGACAAATTGGTGACGGAATGAGTTAAGCGTGCTGGGAATTGTTTTTATTGGAATGCAGGCGGTCGTAATTTTCCCTGGGATGACGTTTTTAATTGTTGGTCAGTGTAATATGCTTGAGATGATTAAGGAGAGTCGGGTTTAATATTTGTTAGGACTAGTAGTTAAGACTGATTAATACGAGCACAGCTGGGGAGAAAACTTGAACAATCATTTTCAATTTGCCGACCGTGAAGAGGCCAACTTTATAAAGTACGACCTGTGACAAGACAAAGTGACCCATCGGTCCGGCGTTTATCACCGGTTTCCTTGGCTTGAAACGACTGAGAACATTTCTGTTCCCTCCTGGATGGGATGTCGGACCAAACGGGGTTACTCCCCAGCTAATGCTGGTATCTATCTTGTTCTTCCGAGTGGAGGGAGGCAAGTGGGGGTAAAATGGCTTGCCCAAGGACACAACATTATGACATGAGTGAGGAGCCAAGATTCGAACCCTTGACTCTTGTTGACGCTAGCGCTACTCGAGCCGTACACAACTCGAAACTTTGTGCCCAATGGTTTTCCCCAATGCGTGAGATTTGTCTCAGCCATCCAGCCCGATCCTGGGCAGCACGAACAGCCTGATCGTGTTTGAGGCTGATGGCTTTAAGTTAGTCTTTGATCTGTGAGAGTCAGGTACGACGGAGGCTTCCTCCCTGTCGGAAGAGCTCTAATGGTTGGTTTTGGGTCCAAGAAGACAGCGAGAGGCATCTCAGGTCTCCACAGTGCCTGACGCTCTGATCATGAGTCACGAACCCTAATAATTAGGCCACTCTTTGCCCAAGACCACACATCAAATCCGACCTGATGGAGGTAAATACTGCATGGTTTGAGGGGAAGTAGTGGGAATACTGGTCCCGCTTGTTATCTGAAATAATCTAGTTGGACGGCTACATCCGCATCGTAAAGACGCACTGTACTGTCTTTGAGAAAAAAAGGTAAATGCAAAGGGAACGAACCTGCGTTCACAGGAACGGAGTGCCCATCTCTCTTTCGAAGCGACTGGGCCAGACTCGAGTCCATGAAATGCTGCTGTGGTGGATCGCCACACCTCCTCCACAGCTAGTCTGTTACCTTCCAAGCATTGAATAATGCCGCTACCTATTAAACGCTGCTGTCATATCACTGATAATGTGCAATAACAGAATAATTGTTTTACAGTGTACGCAAGGAACAGGATGAACAGGTTTCAATGTTAGAAAAGTATAAATTTATGTGTTAAGCTAAAGAAAAAAAAGCCGAGAACATTAAATCAAAAGCAATATAATTTGCATGACATTTCGTAATCGTATGGTAACTGTTTTGTAGGCATTTTTTTTTTGCATAGTACTTTTCTGTGGGCAACAGTTTTATCAAACTGTGACCTGATTTTTACGAAACAGAGCCCTAAATTTATTCAGCCTTTCCATTGGAGTATCAGTCTGGCTTTTTTTTTCCTTGGAGGAATCGCTGGGTAAACATAGAACCCTATTGATCACGATGCAGGTTATACGGGAATCAATTCAGCTGTACGTGACATAACGACGAGCAGCGGGGGCGGGAGATTCCTGCAAGTGCCAAAGTCAAAGTCACGCTTGATTTCCCGCGGGATTCGGCGAGATTATCACAGCGAATCGTGTGAATTCGATTATACGGTTTTGCGAGACGACCTATTTATTATTATTTTTTTTGTGTAACAACATAAAAAAGGGCTTAATTTTTACGCCAATCGGTTGCATATTGTTTGTTGCATATTATTTATAGGTTTTCCCCGTTATTTTAACACACATCATACAAATACCCTAGAACGATACTTTAATTTCGTTCCCGAACATCGCCGAGCTCAATTCTCCATTTCCATTTCAAAAAGCCATCAGTGGATTTTTAAGGTGCAGTAATCAAATTTGTGGCAATCTCAATGCTGATTCGTCCTATTAAGTTCGGTAAAAATTTTTCATGTAGCGATCTTTTCACCTTAAAATGATCCGGTCTCACGACTGTTTCATGAAGCTCCTAATGATAGGGTGTGAAATCATGAAATTGCCATTGTTTAACTATACGCCCTCACTTGGTATTCCCATGCTATATACTTCCTTTGCCATAACACTCTTGGTAGGTCCTCTGTCGAGAACAAGTGACCACTAGCCTACATGTATTTTAGTTGACCATATTGCCCAGTTTCCGGACGCTTGACCGACCATCTTCCAATCCAATCCCCGCTGCACTCAAATTGACAGTCGCAACTTTGCTGAGACATCTGCGTATGTGTACTATAGGAGTGTAATCTGCAGTAACACACCGGAAGGATTTTGCAATGCGTTGTATTAAAAGTTTTTGAGGCAAGTTTTGTGTTCACTATATTTGCAGAACTTGGAAGACTCTCCCCATGTAACGTGGCATGCCTCAAACCCACCCACTCCACTCACTGGAAGCTCAAGACGAATGCGTCCCTTCCTTTGGGCGTCACATGGTCGCTTGGTTCCTCGTAGGCATACCGGTAAGTTAGATTTATGTTCTTTGCAATAATATCTTTATCTCTCAGTGTCATAATATTATCCTTTCCACCTGTGCTGGCTTTCTATAGACTTTGCAAACCATACGTCAACTTCCGATGTTGAGATCCCCAAATCCCCCATACCAGCTGTGCGTGTAACAGATATTGTGACGGGACAAGCATACTGCACTTATCTGACTTAGCATTTTGCAAAGGGACAGCTTGTGATACGTCTGATCATGTGTTACATACATTCAAGGGCCACTTTTCATGGAGCCAAATAAGTACCGACATTTGCTAAGCACACACAGGTCACCAGCCAAAGTGCCATGCAATGTTTATGGCTTGTGACTGGTACCCATCTGATGTCTGCTTAATAGCGCATATATCTGCTCAGAGTTGGTTTTATTGCTCAGGCCGTGTCCGAAAAACTTAGGCCATGTCCGAAAAAACTTGAGGTTGTGGAATTGAGCCCCGCCGTGGCCATGCTTGTTGTGCCCTTGAGCAAGGCGCTTTACCTCAATTCCTCCTCTCAACCCAGGTGTTAAATGGGTACCAGCATTATTCAATGATGGGAATGTAACAGACTCGCTGTGAAGGAGGTGAGGCGACCCCTCCCCCCCCACAACAACAGCATATGAGTCTGGCCCGATCACTAACGAAATAGAGATGGGCACTCCGTTCCGTTTGTACACAGGTTCGTCCCTTTTACTTACTATTAGGGCTGCGGCTTTAAATTACACACGAGTCTACGGAAGCGCCTGCAGCCTCTACCGTAGACTCTTGTGTAATTTCAAGCCGCAGCTAAGCAATTTGGACACGGCCTAAGATTACCGTTCCTGAAAATGCGCATGCTCAGAAACATGAGTGGGCAGCTAGTCTGGCTCCCAGACCAAAGATTCTGATTATGCTGCAAATTGTAGATCAGCCTGAGTTAGATATCAAAGCACTTGATTAAAAATGGGCAGGATCCTGCCCGTTTCCGAAAATGTCCGAAGTTTTCCGAGTAAGGTTTCGTTGACACTCGGATATATTCGCAATATCTCGGGTATTTTCTAATGGCAAGTGGTTGGTATTTGCTTACAAATACCCGTAACACTTGTTTATATATATCCTGATAAGTTTCCGTTGACACTCGGGTATGTTTGCGATAGCCCGGGTATTTTCGGGTGTCCAATGTTTTTTTTTGCAACAAAATACCTGTCATGCTTGTTATCAAGCCGTTACCAAATTGAGTTCATAAAATTAAAGACTTGCAATAACAAATGTTCATGCCAGGCGTGCTACTGTGTGTCTGAACTTACTGTCAAATGTAGAGGTTGTGCCTCAAATATACACTCGTACGAGGGCTGAACATTGCTACTTCATGTTCTATATTAAAATGTGAAGGTCACATGACCTACGATTATATGAGATGTCAGGGTCGTTTGATCAAGGAATCAGACTATTGACCAATCTGGACACGTTATCAATTACATCACGGAGGCCCCTCTTCAATGGCGAACGCAATGTGCCTGATCCATAACGGGGCGCAATTATTTTTTACGTAACCAAGTATAGTCAATGACCATAATACGCATGCATTAGTTGGTAACAGAATGATTTTCGGACGTTCCTTTTTTAAAACACATATCCTGCGCATTATGGCCCTTGACTATACTTGGTTGCATACAAAACTGTGCTTAGAGGGCAGTTGCTTTGTGCATTAGCATGCACAATGGTATCTCCATTGAAGGGGGCCTGGTGAGTGTACAATGATCCCGTATACCGGATTCGTCGATAGTGGGAATCGAGTTTTCGCGTATGCGCACGAAGACCGGATGCAAAGCGAGCACAGGCGAATGTCCATCACGTCGCGTATACAGCGCGGCAGGCATCAAGTCGGATAAATCAAAGCTATGAATGACAGGCTTTTAAGGAAGAAATCACTTAATGTTTTTGCTCCTTCACGAGGAGGGGAGATCTCCTTGACATTGCCTACAGTCATCCGTGTGCACCTGTAGTTTTTTTCCCCCTTAAATGCCAATACGCACTGGGCAGAGTTACTTGATGAGTGCCTCTTGAGCAGTACTTTGCCGCCACTCATGCACTCCAAAAAGATTGCAACGCATTTTTTTTGTTTGACTTTGAGTCACAAAATCTATCTGCCGGTATGTGTTATCTCGCTCATGATCGTCTCGCCTTTCGCTTGCTGTGGATTTGAAAGCGAGAGTGGATGCTAAGCGTTTTTACATTCTCTGCGTCGTCACGGTTCGGTGACGAGCACTCTACTGTTAATTGAACAGTTATCACCGCTATATTGTAAAGCAGAAAAGGTATGCCCTAGCCGGCACTGCGTATGGGAATGCTTTTTATTGTTATATATATCGTTAGTAAATCTGACTACATATATTTGTACAGGGTGAGTAAAAAAAACCCGAAACCCAAAATGTCGGGACTATTGTTTTAGGGAACTTCTGCAGGTACTATTTTCAAAATCTAGTATATGAAAGCCCAATTCATAAGCTTTCTTTTAGTACCAGAATCAATCGAATCACTCATGTACTTTTCAAGTTACGGAATTTTAAACTCAACCACCGTTTTAAGATTCTGTCCACAGATCACAAACAAAATTGAGTGTTCTTTCAGCAAAACGAAAACAAATCACATAGGGATGTGTGTGAATTGTTTTCGTTTTGCTGAAAGAACGCACACCATTTTTGTGATCCGTGGACAAAACTTTAAAACGGTGGTTGTGTTTAAAATTCCGTAACTTGAAAAGTACATGAGTGTTTTGAATGATTCTTGTACTAAAATAAAGCTTTTGAATTGGGCTTTAATGTCCTAGATTTTGAAAGTGCTACATGAAGAACTTCAATAAAACAATAGTCCCGACATTTGGGTTTCGTTTTTTTACTCACCCTGCACAGCGTCTTCGGTCTCCATAATAACTATTTTATTATGACTACATTATGACGGAACAAGATTGAGTGATTATCCTTTATTACGTCTGAGGAGTGTTGTAGTACTTATACACGTACTCGAGCATTTTTTTCGTGCTCGTACTCATGAGAATGTACTAGTACTCGTACACGCACTCATACCCATGACGGCATATTCATACTCGTAGTCGCACTCGTACTCGTGCATGTTCTCCTTTTGGAATTTTCATTTTTAAAAGATACATGCAGGGAAATACAGTTCTCATGGGAAGTACTCGTATTCATACTCGTATACTTGATAACTACATGTAGTCGAAGGCTACTCGTACTCGTACTCAGGAAAAAAATTGCCTTGCACTCGTACTCGTACCATGGCAAAGTTCTCGTACTCATGGGGAAAAAATGCCTGTGCACGCGTTTTCGTACACACGGCAAAGTACCCGTACTCGTTCTCATGGCAAAGGATACTCGTACATGTAGAAATACTCGTGGGAATGAACTCCACTACAACACTGCGTCTGGGGACTTGGGACATGAGTTATCTGTAATAACAATAAACCCGAGGACGTGGAACCAAGTCCTCGGAAGGTTTTCAGCTTCCATTATCTTCATTTATTAATGGCACCCAATTTAAGCCTCGTTCATAATTGAAATCAGTGGTAAACGGTAAAGAGTTGATGTGGTACGTTCACCAGTTAATGATTACAATAGCCCCGGTCGTATTAGCGCCGGGTAATCGAGGTAGCACTATGAGACGGAAAATAGATTGTCAGACCACCAATTCCTTGTTACGGTAACTTTTATGTATTCGTGCTTGTCACGTCTCCGTACCAAAAAGTCAATGATTAATTTAATTTGTTTCACAGACGGTGCATGCCCTTATACCGGTTCTTCTGTGACGCCTCAGTGGGCCATATTATCCAACAAATCCAACTGCGCCATTGTGGCGGTATAGACGAATTAATCCGAGCTCGTGATAACTGTGTCCTCACGAGGCCCCCTTCCGTGGAGAAACTATTGTGCACGCTATTGTACAACTTGCCCCGTGATGGATTGTCTGAACAACAGCTAGCACAGTGCTTTCACCATTGAAGGGGGCCTTCGTGATAGAATTGATAGCGTGTCCAGATTGGTCTTTAAACAGACGAGAATCCAAGGTTCTTGACGAGCTACTTTTAGATGAAAAAAATAACTGAAATTGCTCAATACCTTTAAAGAATATTACAATTTAAATACAATGATCCTAAAAACTTCTTTCGTCCAAAAATGCGATTATTCAACTATCGTCGTCACAATAGTCTTCAAACATCACCAGCGATAAAGCCTCAGTTTAAAAGTAAAAAATATTCAACAAAGTCCTTTTGAAGGCCCGTCTTTAAAAAGAAAATGGATTTTATAAATCATATCGTTTGCCTAACCAGGGTTGTTAATAAAGATATTGTGTACTAGAGTTGTTGACAGTTGTAGATACAAGTATTTTGTGTCATTTTCTTTGTTGTTCCAAACATTCAAAATACACAATAAATTGCTTTTTTGGGACGAAACAGGTAGGGTCATTGCATTTAAATGGTGATATTCTTTGAACGGAATGAGCAATTTCAGTTTTTTTTTTCCATCTAAAAGTAGTTTTTGAAATTGGCTTTCCAGTCATTATTATTTTGGTGCTACATATTTTTTTTAAAATATGAAATACATTTTGGGGGGTTTGGGTTCCGCTTCTTTGACTCACCCTGTTCATGTAAATTGGTTACATTTTTATCCTTGATATGCAGCTATCACAGGCAGTGCATGTGCCGTTATCAGTTTGGATGTGTTTTTACTCTGTTCCCTTCTATCACCTCATGTTTATTCAGCTGGCAGGCAGCTACACACATCCACTCGCTCATTTGTCTGTAATCTATAAATGCCGAGAGCTATGACAAAAAATGAAACTAGTAAAACGTAGTCTTTGTAGTTACCATAATAACTGTACGAGCAATATGCCCAGTCATTTTCTTTTGAAAATCGAATCTATAACAGATATGTCTCATTAGGCCAACGCCATGGATCAATAAATTGCCATCGTGCATGCCAATTCGATTTGAACCTTATCCCATAAAATGTTATCGTTTTTAAACATTAAAATCACAAATACATTCAAGGAGAAACATGCTCGGGAACTACGATTCTCCTTTTTATGTGGGAAAAAAACCGCGCAGCTGGAAATTTGTAGTAGCCGTTCAGGACATGATAGATCGTGAATGTAACTTACTAATAGAATTTCAAATTTGTACGTGTGTTCGAATGTTATAAGGCCTATCTATAATCCTACACATATCTGCTCACTTTTTGGCGTACGTGCCAACAGTCGTGTTCTCCCGCTCAAAAATCTTTCTCAAATGAGTCCAGTGCAGACGATTCCGGAACTAAAAGTGCTGAGGCGGCTTACCGTTCGTGTGCAGGCGACTGTACTCTTTTTCAACAGGTAAGCCGGCGAGATGGCTATGCCATTTTTTTCCTATGCTTCTTTTGCAATCAGAAACCCACTAATGGCTGGTAATATTTCCCACCCTAGAGTCTCATCTCAAGTTAACCCGTTGAAATGTCCGTGCTCTCGTTCTCTCCAGTCCCTAGTGGGATACAGTAGAGCCCGGATCAAACCACTCCCCGGAAACTTTCCCGTCGCGTCCGCGCGATGATATAACCGCGAGCGCCGCGCGATTTCCTTTTTCTACTTTTTTTCTTTTCTTTTCTCGATCGTCTCGCGTCGGGCGAAACCGGGCCGGACTAATTCTGTCAGGCTAGGAATTCCAGAGATTGGATTTCGCAATCGGATGCATTACTGTTCACTTCTTCGTCTGGGCATTACCGGCAAGTTTATTCATATGACTTATCTGCAGATTGCTAGATCGAGCTTATAGGTATGTCGGGGGAAAGAGTTTCATACCTGTCGTAGACTCAAATTGCCAGGAAATGGTCTGCTTTACCCGATACATTTGCTGACGGCATTATTTCAATTTACCCGTCGATGAATCGGGTATATGCGTTACTTCAGCCGTCGCATGTCTACCGGAAAGTATCAGTGTTGCATCCCGCCTTACGTAGTACACTTACCAGTACTCCATAGCACTTTTCACACGACACAGAAGAAGAAAAAAGAAAGCCAAACAAAAACACAAACTCACAATTTTTGGGAACTGACAATGTTTGGGAACTTCTCCTCATACTTAATGACAAATGAAACCAAAAACAGTTGCACTTTTGTATACGTTCAGGTTGTGGTTCACACTCACCTTGCACGTATACAAAAGTGCCCTATTTTTGTTTCTGTACACATTATCACTGTTGTGGCCAAAACAAAGAGTATGGCTGGATTGCTAAGGAATTTCTGTACTGATCAGTCGTAATTTGAGAAAGATGTGCCCAGCAGTTTTTCAGTTAGACAAAAAAGTAATAATGTGGACTCGTTTTTTTTGGTTGAGTGTATCAATGGTTCCTCTGATTATGTGGTCATCCAGACGATCCAGTGTATGTAGGTCCTTAAAATGATGAATATGCTCCGATTTCACTGTCCACTGAAGTCACCGTTGGCACGTTGGAAAAAAATGACTTATTTGGTTTGTTTTGCTTTTTTGGCAAACTTGTTTCTTTGAGACTTTGAATAGTAAATATTAGGCCTACAACATTATCTCTATATATGAAAACACATCACAATGTATCGCTATTACGTAAAACATAACGTTGATGATGAAAAATGCCTCACCAAGGTTTACCACGCCCACTTGGGATCAACATGCAAATTGAGGTTAGAGTAATAGATTAGTATATGGCCCTTAACCGTTGATCGCGCGAATTCGTACGATATGAATATGCATTTCGAAACCACAAACTTTACGACTCCACCCAACTAGCGGGTGCCGCGCTAAATGGGGCTTCCCGCTAGTTTGTGTATGAATATTCCAACATTACCTAAACAGATTTTGGACCTTGTCTATCCAGACGGTACAAGACGTATTAAACCAATCACGCGCCTGTTGGCCTAGATGTTCGCTCTCTGATTTACATCTCGCAATAATTGCGCTGTCCTTTCGCCGCCCGGCACCAATAAAGCCGTCAGTAGTTTACGATAAAAGCCAAATTTATGTTAACGGACCGAAATAAATGCCACGACACAGATTTTTAGTGGCGGTACGAAAACGAATGGTGCTAAATCACACCCCGCAAAACCACTCTTAAGCGCGCAGCCAACGAAAGGCACTAGATTTTGTCATCCTTTGTCGTAAACATTCATCCGTTTTGTCTCTGTTGTTACGACAACAGAAATGGAGTGGATTTTCTGTTATGATATGAACGGCTGTGTTGAAATGTCATGCCATAGATTAATCAGTGTGTTTGGACGAGCGTTTACGCCATCGTACCCGTATGGAGTTGGTTGATTAATTCCGTGCGTGAAAGAGGGTTTCCAGAAAAAAATCTAATGCGGCACTTAATTGCCCCGCATTTTGCTTTTCACAGTGAACTTTTCTTTTCAATCATGTTGTTTGGCACAGAACTCGTCGATTTTCGTCAGTCATGATTCAGAAGTACAAAGTCTCATTACAAAAAATGCTCTACTCCCTTACGGCCATATCGTGCACAATGCAGGCTTAATCAGACTTGATCGGTTGGACACGAAGTTTCGGAACAACTTTATCATGTTTGCAGTTGCATGCTATACAGGGTGTCCCGTAAAACTTACCATGGGTGTCCCCCCCCCCAAAAAAAAAAATTGGGCAAGCAGATATCCTTTATTTTCGCAAAACTACTTAACATGAGTATTTCATCTTGATGGAGTACATTTATTATACTCGTGTGTATAATCAGTGAAAATGCTATGGAGATCCATTAATGCAAACCAGAGATCTAACAGACTGTAAAAGGCTATGGGTTTTTCACCCATTCCAATGGGATTTACACAGTTAGTGATATCTGAATTATCTGTGCATCAGATTGACATGGGCCTTTTCACTCTGATGTAATTAAAGTTAACTGTGTAAATCCCATCCCATTGGAATGGGTGAAAACCCATAGCCTTTTACAATCTGTTAGATCTCTGGTTTGCATGAACGGATTTCCATGGCATTTTTACTGATTATACGCAAGAGTATAATGAATATGCTCTTTCAAGATGAAATACTCATGTTAAGAAGTTTCTGAGAAATTAAAAGATATCTGCTTGTACACCTTTTTGGAGACTCCCTGTATGGTAAGTTTTACGGCCACTGCATGCAGGGCCGGATTAAGTGTTCCGTAGGCCCTATGAGCTCCGTGCGACAACGAAAGAGGGCGCCCTTTTACCTAGCAACGACGTCCAATGGGCGGGACATTTAGCTGGTTGACGCGCACCGTTCCTTGTGTGTGACGGACGTACACCGGGGGATTTGTACTATGTACACGCAGTGGCCGCGCTTCGCGGCAAAATAGCAGTCAGGCAAGATGGTGTCGGTCGGTCACCCCCAACTGTACTTTGTTTGCCGGTGAGGGGGTACTTGTGAACGGAGCAGATAGGCGCTAGTGTTCTGTAGGCCCTACTCCGCACGAGCCACCAGCACCAGTTTCCTGTTGATGCTAAGCTGTACTAAGCAACCCAGGCCAAACTGGTTGCTCAAAAAGCCTGTTGGCATGCTGTGGTATTTTCGTAGGCCCTCATATTTTTCGTAGGTCCTATAATCCAGGCCTGACAGCACGGATGACACCCAGACGGTACCAATTAACGAAGGCGGAAAAAGATACATTTCCTTGAGGATATCTTTGTAGTATTTTTAAATTGTGCCATTACCGGACCCGGTCTTTTCTCAGCTCCACGGATGCATTCATGTCATGCCGCACGCCAACATCATGTTCCATCAACACACATTCTTGCTAAATACCAGGTCAGAATATGATCCATATCGCACCCGGGATAATTCATCACTAAACCGAAGGGAACCCCAAAAAAGAAAGATCCGTTACTGAAAGATGTATAACAGTTTACCAAATGCAAAAGAAGCCCTGTCGAAACTTAAAGTGACCTTGCGCCCTGACGAATACATGTACTAGTATGGTGTTGGGAAATTCTAAACAGGGTACCAATGCATCAGTATCTTGCGCCCTGACGGATTCTGGGACGGTCCTGGGAAATTCTAAACAGGGCACCAATCTATCAGCATCTTGCGCCCTGACGGATTCTATGACAGTCCTGGGAAAGTCTAAACAGGGAACCAATCTATCACGTCATAATTTGGTAGTTCGTTCCTTGCCCTGTTTATGTTTTCCGGCTATAATCGCCAACAAATCTTCATCACAATGCAGGCTTAGCCTCGAAAGAGAATGCCCTATCGCAGAACACGTAATTACGATTGGCAAGACACCGAATCGAGTTTTCCTGGGAGGATTGGAGTATATGGAGTGACTCCTTCGTTGGTATTTCAGTGTTTTATGTGGGATAGTGCATGTTGACGTCCGGCACCGAAACCGCCACTTTCAATTTAGATTCCTCGGTAGCTACACACACGCCAACGGGGCTCGGGCCAAACGCTCTTCATGGTCGGCCACCAAAATTGACATGGTGTATGACTTCGTCATGAAGCTCAAACACACGTAATTTTGTCCAATTTATTTTGGCGGATACGGCCACTCCAATGGGAAGATGACGTGGACGCTCTTTACAAAAAGACGAAGATAAACGATAATTGCCTTTGAAAGAATCAATTTGATGTGATGTAATAGAGTTGGTTCGCATCATTAGTTGCATCTAAACGTGGGCATGATGAATTACGGCGTAACTACAGCGAATATAAGATGTACTTTATCTCGACAATTAAAGTACTTCCTGCTTTGCACAGGTCATTGTAATAGTACATCTGCATCGTTTTGTCTCTCTGTGGTCCCATAATGGGCATTCAATCACAGGATGATAACTATATAATTGCCATCATGTTTCTCAGTAGTAATTCAGAAGCTGTGCCTCAATTTTGGTCATAGGTATCCTTTTTTTTCACCACTTCTTGGAATATTTTTTTTTATCAGAATTCCAGACTGGGCTTATCTTACACATCTCAATTGATTTGGCTTCTTAAAGCCATTGAAATTACCTGAAAACGAAACTACCGATTTCGTAAAAAAAAAACCTGCTCAAAGTGTAGATGGGAATTGTACCAAATAGCCAGTGAGATTTCTCCGCCTTCATACACTCAACCAAAAAAGAAAGTCCTAACTCAAAACTACTGGGCACATCTTGCTCAAATTATGACTGATCAGTACAGAATTTCCCTAGCAATCCAGCCATACTCTTTATTTGGCCCAATATTTTCTGTAAAAATGTGTGCGAATTTATGAAATTTATGACAAAATGATACCGAAAACAGTTGCACTTTTGTATACGTGCAAGTTGTGGTTCACACTCGCCTTGCACGTATATGCAAAAGTGCAACTTTTTTTGGTACCATTCGTCATAAACTGCAAAATTTTGTACACATTTTCAATGTTTTGGGTCAAACAAAGAGTATGGCTGAATTGCTAAGGAATTTCTGTACTGATCTGTCGTAGCTTTTGAGTTAGACAAAAAGTATAAAGGAGGGGACTTTCTTTTTTGGTTGAGTGTAGAATGGTATCGCTCGTATGGTTTTAACTGTAGTTTGCCCGCGGACTGCGTTAGCAACGGAAGCTAGTGACTCCCAGAAAATTGTACATCTGCGTTCAAAATGTGCAATAGTCACTTAGCTGAAACTTCAACATGTTAGTTGTTATATGCACTTAAGATTTTGAGGAAGTTAAAATTTGTTGATTTAAACGAAAACAATGCAAGACAAGCAAATGCTCCAATCCGCATACCTTTAAACAAAACAACGTTTAGAACATGGACCGAATACATAAAACTAGCAGTTGCCTTTTCTAGGCCTTTGCTTACACTTTTATAGACAAAAATAAACAATCGATGAGCAAAAGCTGCTAATTTTAAGCAAAAGCAAACGCTTGCTTCTTGCAAGCAAATGCTTCCCAGATAAGCAATTGCTTAAAAACTTTTACATAAAACAAGCTTTTGCCTTTGTCATAAAGCATTTGCTTGTAATGTTTCAAGTTCCACACATGTAGCTTGAGCTCTTGCTTATCAGACAAGATCAACCGTTACCATAATTTTTTTGCGTTCGTTTTCTTCTTGACCTGCGCTTTCATATTTGTTTGTCATCCATGTCCCCCCAGTATTTATAGCAATTGATGCTTTGGCATCCTGAAGTGCCCTCACTTTCTCTTTTCCTTGCTACTTGGTAGTTGACACTTCTCCACAAGTACAGGTCAATTTCACGAAACTCATCGTAACTTACGATGCATCGCAGAGTAAGGATCTCTGCAGCCATTTTGGAAAGTGTGTGGGGATAAAAAGCAAAACATGCGTCTATTATGTACGTACCTCAGCGCACCTCTGGATGAATAGCGCTATCGTTCCGAACCTAATAGGGTGCAGACCAGTAAATCGGTCCGAAATTGCCTGCGCCGGCCAAATCACGATTTGCATGCCCTCAAAATCTTCGGTATTTGGGCATGCTGTGGGCCATGAACTTGAGGGTTTGTAAAAAATATGGGTGGAAGCCGTGCACAGGACTGGGAGCCTGCAGTTCTGTGTAATTTTGATGTAATTTGGACCCTAAAAGCGCTCTATTTTGCAAAGGAGTGTAGGCATCGTTTTTCAAAATGGCGATGGGCTTCAGGACTATTTTCAGGGGTGATCATCTTCAGATGGAAATTTCTCCTAAAAGTCATCAGTTGACCCCCCAAAAATTGAAAAGAAAATGAAAGATGATGAAATAAGCTTTAATTTGATGTGTGTCTCGAACACCTTGGAGAGTTGTGAGTTTTTTTCTCGAATTTTTGAAGTGGGAGCATTTACCATTGGGGTCTATGGAAGTTTATTTACTGGTCTGCTACGCTAAGCATTCGCTCTTTGCACGCTCCGCCATAAGCATGCAGAGCCTCGATCTGGCAACTTTACACAAAGGATATATTCGGTTCAGTGATTCCCGGGTATACCCGGGTATCTCTGAATCCCAACACGGGACTCACTGAACCGGCTATATCTATTGTGTAAAGTTGACAGATCGAGGCTCTGCATGCTTATGGCGGAAGCGTGAAAAGAGCGAATTTGCTAAGCAAGCTTACGAAAAAGCTGTTAGTCAAAGCAAAAGTTTATGTATAGTTTTTAAGCAATTTGCTTTTACTTCTGCTTGATGACTTTTGCTTTTGCATGTGCTTCTGCTTATAAGCAGCTAGTTTTTATGTATTCTTCCCATAATGTCTGCACGTATAACAGCAACGTTTTGTCAATAGCGTGTTGGTACCAGCCTAGTTTATCATTCTAAAATGCATGGTTAGGTTAATTTATGCATTACTTCTGTGTTGGAGATAAATAGGGATAGACATGCGGGACTCGGGGCTCTAGTTGGTGATATGCAAATTCAAGACGACCCAAAACAAACCTTTTTCATTTTCTCCCCCGGTTATCGCTGCCGTATCTTGAAGCCCAAACAAAATGTCAGCCGTGGGGATTTCCATCCACTACAGTTGCCATGGTTACCGCATTCTCGCTTCGGTCCCAGTGCGCAGTGTGATGTGGTCAATGTGCAACAAAACGAATACTCGAAAGCCGGAACTCGATTAGAGTGTAAACTAAAATATAGATTTTCAATCTATGCCTTATGCCACGGTGCATCCTCTCGCGTGATCCCCCTTTTCAATGACTATTAAGTTGGTCTGGCAGGTACGGAGCTGCTTGGATTTTTTTCCAGACGAAGCTCAAAGTATTACGGACCGCTTCCCCTGCTGAATTCGCTCAAATGGATTTCATGTCGACGCGATTCCCGGCCGTGCAAAGATGAAATGCCGCTGATTCTAGAAAGTGTCTTTAAGATTATAATGCGCCGCCGCACACGTGGGGCGGCACAATGCACATATTCGTTTCATTCTGAAGTAACATACATGCACCCATTTTCTTTTTAAGCTCTGGCAGGAGCTTCTACATGTTATTTGGTGGTCTGTCTGTCTGTCGGGCTGTCTGTCGGGCTGTCTGTCTGTCTGTTCTGACTATACCCCCCTTGTGGGGTGATGTTCCTTTCAGAACACATCACCCCACTATTTTCACAATAGAAAAACATCACCCCAGAAGAGAATCTTTAGAAAAAGGGATAATGGGAACACAATGCTATCACCCCACAATTCCGTCTGGCTAGACCGTCCGTCTGTCTGTCGGTCTGTCTGTCTGTCTGTCTCCGAAAAATGACCAAACGGTTGGTGTTCCATTATGTGCCATCGGCGTCTCATTTTTTTCGGCATCGCATTTTTAAGCTCGACTTTTGCAACACGGCCAGAGCTCATTGTGCACTCGCACTTGTTTTTTTTTTTTAACAATTAGGAGAGGAAGAAACATTAAATAATTGTTCACACGGTTGCAATTTTGTCAGTACCTTAAAAATTCATCCGGAAATGAATGTAATGAATATACTCACATGAACATGGCTAAGTACACACATTCAGTGGCGAAGTTACGGAGGGGTGGGGGAGGGGGAAGTTGGTGGGCTAGAAACCCTCTCTCGGGCCACAAAATCAGCCGATTTCAGGCCGATTTCAAGGAAAACCAATCATGCGCATTTGTTCTAATGTGGAAATGGTTCGTCATGTTCATGATGTGGCGATCTCGTTGCCTATACTTTCTGTGTTTCCTATTTTTTTCGATCCACGTAATAGTTCTACGTTTCAAGTTCAAAATTTTGAAATTCACGTGCAAGATGTACCTATTCAAAGTGTGACTATAGAGTTTGCATATGATGTACCGTATCAGCGATTTTTCTTGAAATCGGTTGATTTTGTTTTCAACATGCCTTTATTTAAACATGAATAATGTTATCGTATAGCACATTTCAGTGATAATGGTCAATGTGTACGTGTTCATTTATTCTAACCGTGGACGAAAAATACCAGATAACAAAAGAGAATATCGTCCACGATTCCCAGCATACGTCCGCGATTGGGGTCGTTTACAAAACCTATGGGAGTCTTCCTAAAAAGTTAAGAGTCCAAACAAAAGAGGGACAATATAACGTCCCCGATCGACGGTGAACACACGATTGTGTGCGTGTCTTTGTGCAGTTTGACATTCATAAGATACCTGTTTATAGATTGTGCTCACAATGCTAACAGTTGGGAACCTTATTTTTTGGGACATCAACCGTCTTTTCGCTTCTCGACTCAACTTGTTTACATTAAAGAAAAAACATGTGCCATTTCAGATTCGAAAGCAATTGGATAAACAACGTGAACATGATGTACCTCATAAAGAATTATCAGACAGGACGC
Source organism: Patiria pectinifera (assembly GCA_029964075.1). Taxonomy (NCBI): domain Eukaryota; kingdom Metazoa; phylum Echinodermata; class Asteroidea; order Valvatida; family Asterinidae; genus Patiria; species Patiria pectinifera. The sequence goes on from CM057135.1 coordinate 24,803,071, forward strand.
AGCACTTTACAAAGCATAAACAACTCCTCCGTTTCTTGATAATGCTTGTATACGTAAAGCCAAGATGCTTCTTGAAAAAAAACCCACACAGATAAGTAAAGAATGATTTGGTTGTTGGTGCGAATAGCATCAATGTTACTTCTCATGTAAGTGACAGACTTTGGATAGATTCCATGCCTGAGTGCTAACTGGTAGCCTGCAAGATGACCACCAAATTCTATATCGAAATAAGGGTATAAACCAGGGGTTACCAGTGATCCTGACAAGTTCATACCAAGTGGCAACGCTGACCTGCCGCGCACTCGCGAACCGTGGCTCTAAGAACTTACAGCTGCACTTGAGGAATTTGACAGCCCAGTCCTCCAAAAGGCTTCTGGGAATTCCTCGAGTTATCAAACCATTTCAGAGATTACGCCACTTTATGGAAGTAATCCCGCAAGCAACGTGCATAGAACGGGGACCGTCGCCTGATATTTGCTATCTTCAGTAGACGTGAAAAGGGTAAGTGGCGTGGGCGTATTTAACAATGCAATATGAGGATTTCACTACCCACTCTGGAAGCTGAGGCGATTACCTAAGCATGTGCAAATATTGGAATTTTGCAACGCTGTCAATTTCTGCGGTTTATGTCACAACTGGTCAGTGCACTTACTTATGATATTGAGCGCAGTGTACTGTACACCTTTGATATACTAACTTAGTGAGGATTCTGTTTAAAAACAGGTAAGCAGTCGCCATTTAAAATCGTGTGTTTTTCGTCGATCATTATTTAAACTTGAGCAGAACATCCTGTTTGATATATACCGTAAAATCAGTGCTAGTACTATCGCACTATATTTCCTGTGTGTGAAAATTCACTCCATTTGAGTGAAACGTTCACTCCCACCGAATGAAAGCGTAGGGACCAGACGTTTCAGTAAAATCCACTCAATTCAGTAGATTGAGTTTTCACTGGATTTATTATTTTTTCCCGGAGGATTTCAATCTTAACTGAGAGTAATTTTAACTCTTAATCGTCTAGCCCTATAGTTTCACTCTGGAATAGAGCCTGAATAGAGCTCGAATAGGAAAATTAGCGTGTAAAAGTCGGATTTTAAAAGTATTTTTGGTACATTGATTTCTTAAGAAAATCATCCTCGGAAAAGGCCCTTGTAAAATTGTTACTATCATCATCAAGAGAAATATCACTTTTCGAAAATCACTTCTCACTTCCGAAAATAAAAAAATGAAAAGAAAAGTGGACTAGTGGAAGTCGGCGCACTCGTACAAAGATGAAAATGTATGAAGTAATTTTGTGGCGGTCATTGGGTAAAAACTGAAACTTAAACAGGAGACTAAAATGTCTTTTGGGACACACAGTTTAAAAAAAAAAATATACTTTAAGGACTCGTTATCATTTACAAATAAATCTTAAATGATGATGAGAACTGTATTCAAGCAAGCCCGACTAAATCTAAAATCCATCGGACATAGGTAGGTAAATGTTCCCGTTAATTATCACTTTCGTTCTCACGCAAGTGCGCGATGTGAAAACAAGTGTGATCGCGCAAGGAGACCTAGGTACGAAAATCCAGATGTGGAAGGCCGTTAAGTAAATATTCGTTTTTACCAATCTCCGGCTGATTTCTCATCATTTGTTTCTTGTGGAATGCCAAGATACAATTCCATCATGAGTGTTTCACGGGTGTGATTACGGTTAAAACCCATTCAACAAATTTTAGCAAGAGAAAGGGCAACCCCAAATGCCCATAGAAGGGTCGCGGAGGGTCCGGAAGCTCAAACACAAAATGGCGTACTTTCTGGCTCTATTTAGAGTGGTGCAGCGTTCTGTATACCCTTTAGGTACCAAGAATTTCATTAACAAACAGGGCAGCAGTTTCCAATCAGGCCTTGTCCTCGAAATACCTTTATCCGAACATATTAAACATTTTGTTACATGCTCAAAGTGATCTGTTCGAGATAAAACAAATCGTATTAGTCGTTCAGAAAATAATGACTGATTGAAATGGAGTATCTGTCAGAAACAACTGCTGTTAATGCATTAACATGGTAGATTGCTTTTCGGGATTAGTTTTTAGTATTAAAGAGGTCTTCAAATTGGGGATGTCAACCCATATCGTAAATTTATAGTGGCTTGTAGACATTAGCGACATATTTCCAACGACAATTGTTCGTCTTCCATCAAGAGACAAAACGGGACAGACGCAAAGAGGTTTCGTCCCAGATTGTTGGTGGTTGGTAGCAATTGGGCGTTACGTGCATTAAAGTTGACAATCATGAGATTGTGTTGTAATATGCGGTTACGATTTGAGAAATCTATCTTGCTTTTGATGAGTGTTTTGTTCCACATTTTTGTCTCAAAGGAACCAGAAACACTTACGCAACCTAGGTAAGGTTACGGTATTCAAAGTAACGACGGTAATTTCTCGTCCTTGTTTTCCAAAGTACGAGTCACTTTGGCTGAATTGGCTCTTTTTGCCGGACGCTTTTAAGATTCTGAAAGGTCCAATATTGTACCGATATTGTATTGCACTGATATGATTAGTCGGGCAACTAATGTCTCAAAGGAGCCAGAAAAGCTAAATGTCACTTACACAACCCTGATAAGTTACAGTATTCAAGGAAATTCTTGTATTTTTCTTTAAAAGTAATAAGTTAGTACTGACAGATTGGCTCTTTTGCCTGGCTTTTTGAAACTTTTGGCGGTTCCAATATCGTGCCGATATTACATTAGCCGGGCGACTGATCTTAAACCTTCAATGTCAAACTTGTGTTTACAGTTTAAAGGTAGAGTATTTCATTTGCAGCTATCTAAAAAGTAACTGACGAAATTATTGATGTAAAGCTTACTTGGTTTAAAGATAATAATGGCACTAAACTCCCTGTGAAATTATTCTTTCCGGCATACCTGTAATATTTAGATTTCTGCTTGATGACATCACACTTTTGCTCATGCATATGGAAACTCACATTAGCATACCCTCCCAAACAAAAGCACCAAATACACTTGAAAATGGCAAAACGAAAATCGATATTAGGGTTAAATGGGACGCAAACGCGTCTTTTCGTAAATTACATTACATGGATCATTCAAACGTGTGGTATCTCACATGCACTGATGCATGGAGGTAATTCATCATCGTGATAAAAATCGCCATAAATTGTTGTCTTTATGGCATGTAATCGAAACAAATATCAAGCCTGCACAAAGACTTGTAAAAAGAAAAAAAATAATGTTAAGGTCATGCAGTTAATTAACTATTAAATATGCGTGTAGATTGGCATTGCGTTTAACCACAATTTGTGCATATAGACCTTGCCCTGCGTTTTTGTATATCAGAATATTATTTGAAATCATATTTGAGGCAAAATATTTTCATTCCATGCAAAATATTTTAATAATAACACAACTGTGTTTTCTATGGAGCTAAACTTACAAAGAGTTGACACTTGGACAGCTGAAATTAATGTTGAAGCTGGAGAGTTAATTGCTCAACTTTCACCAACGGCCAACGTACCTACAGAGAGTGCAAAAGAAAAAGGTGCAACATTCAGAAAACAAATAATTAAAACTTTTTAATGTTTGTTCCTTCAATGAAATTTCATTATATTACATTAAAGTCTAACTATTACCCAGTCCACTCCTCTTCATCCCATTCCATTTGGGTCCCTGGATCCAGAAATACAATCAATTAAGTGAAAGGATGTTCATTTTACTTTGGCCACTCTCACCTGTGATGTCACCTGCTTCAATGCCTATTCAATGCTTAGCCCAGATTGGCCCAAGTAAAATTTACACCCTTTCACTTAATTGATTGTATTTCTGGATCTAGGGACCCAAATGGAATGGGGTAAACAGGAGTGGATTAAGAAATAGTCGGGCTTTAATGTAATAGGCCTATAATTTCATTGAAGCAAAACACATTGCACAGTTTTAATTATTTTTTTTCTGTATGTTGGACTTTTTTTGGGCACACTCTGTAAATCACTTTACCCATGCACACGTGACTACATTGATGTTTTTCTCAAGTATCTTAGTTTGTTTATTATGTGTCTGAATAGCTCTGTACAGAGGTCTCAAAATAACCAATCAGTTTGTTTGAGGTTTATTTAGATAGGTCTATGCACGGGAATCCGAATAAAAAATGAGTTTGTTTAACACGTCCGGATAGTTCCATGCTACAATATCATCAAATATCTATCCCGGCTGTTCATAAGATGGAATTTGCGTCGGGGCGACACGTCGGTGCAGGGCAAACCCAATATTGAACCTATCCCAGCTTGCTTGAATAGTCTATGCGGAAGTATCGGAATATTCTTTCTCAATTTGTTTTAAATGTCTTAGCTCGGTATAAAGTATTCATAAATACCTAAACCCATTCCTATTGTTCGAGAGACCGTCACTCACATTGCCAGTTTTAAACGGTTGATAAAGACCGCGGCTGGCTGGTCTTAAGCATTTTTTCAGTGTCACATATAATTTTGACTCCTATGAAATCCGATGCCTTTTACCTTTTTATTGGTTGAACGTTCACAATCCTCATGTTAACATGCGAAATACTACCAGTGAGTCAGTACTTGATAGTCCTAAATTTACAATGCACCGGCACAGCTGCGGTCTGCGCCACATCGCGCAGTACGCGCGCTAATCTCCATATAAAGAGTTATTTACGACGTCTTCACGAGAGGGACATACCAAAATATAGCTAGAAGGGTGTTTCGAAAAACATGGAGTAAAATTGTTGAACAAAATCGTTGGAAATTTATAATTTCTGACTTGTTCTGACCTTTGAACCGCCAAGTTTTGATTTTTTTGACCGAAAAGGTATTTATGAATGGAATAATTAAGTGCTTGGCCGGTATTATGTTTAAGACCGGTTGGAGTTTGGGTACTGATAATTACCTTCGGCTCGGATAATTATCAGCATCCATACTCCAATCCGGTCTTAAACATGGTGTTTAAAACCGGCCAAGCACATATTTATTCCCATATTTAATATATAACAGTATTTTGTAGATTTTTTTGAATAGCCCTATGTTCACGAATCAGAATGACATGTACGATTTTTTTTTGGTCTGGATAATTCTGTCAAGAATTAGAATACACTATCCTGGGTTGTGTGCAACTTGTCTGAACAGGTCTGGGCTGAAGTATCAGAATAACTTTATGATCAACCATTACATCAGTATTAAACCCTGCAGCTTTGTTTATTTTAATGATCGCCCGCGTACTGACAATATGTTATCATATCAATGAATGTTCACACAGTGAACAAAATGACAGCAGTAAACATGTCATGTACAAGTTTAATGTTTGCCATTTTGTCAATCAATTGCTGCAGGTGTGTCAATGAAGCCATATAATTATGAAAGGCATAGACATATAAAATGATCATTTGCTTTTTATGCATTTTGTTTGTTTCCAATAATAACACTACTCAAAAATTTCAAAATCCAAAAAAGAACGTTGAAAACCTAACCTGTTGAATGAAGTTTCAGCTCAGTGGATATTACACTTTTCGAGAATAGCACTTATTATTTCCAAAAATCAGTCAACTGACCAATCGCTGGAATTTGGAAATCACCTACATTTATGGACTTTTTTTGTCTCTAAAAGACAGCAAGCCAGATGGAATAATGCCACGGGGTATTTAGTACCGGTATTAAGTACAATATTTGATCCAAGTAAGTTTTTTGATGATAATAATAAGGTAGGTTACTTTGAGATAAATGCAAATGATGCTTTATAGCCTTAAAGGGGCATTACGGTCTGAATACCCCGGTTTACTGATCCTATTTCAAAGGTCTGGTTGAAAGGAAACAAACCTAATGTCTTACCGTTCCCGAGAAAAGACGGACAAAACCGTTGGTTACATAGGACGCGACGGACATTTTGTGGCATGCCCATACGTATTTCAAGCCGTGTCTGTTCAATGCAGCGTGCACCTTGTCTGTGTGATACATAATACACACATTACCAATACACAAATGCAGAATGTGAACCGTGTTCGACCCAAATCATGAATGGTGCAACCTCCACTCATATATCATACACACAGTGATTTCGACACGTATCAGTTGATGTAAGGGCATGGTTTCAGTGTACCAAGATGACCAGTCTGTTTGTATGAACGAAAAACGTGCACTTATAAGATCATTCGACAGGAGCATTAATCTTGATGATAAATGGCTATCATGTTATTCCTAATGTTTTTGATAATGTCCAGGCGCATTAAACTTGCTTTTTGTACCTTGGTAATGATAATTATGTTAACGATATATCGGCACTGACATTAGGTACAAAAATATATATAAAATTTCCAAGGCGCTTCCGCCCCTTGACCACAAAACAAGTGTGAGCGCACAATAACCTCTGGCGAAAAATGCGAGGCCGATGACACAATTGGAACACCATACCTTTTGGTCAATTTTGGAGTCATTTCCTACTTCTGGATACCGTCCAACCTCTACACAAAATGACGTCCACCTTGTTCGAGGAAGATGTTGTACAGCACAAGTGCGAGTACACAATAAGCTGAAGCCGTGTTGCAAGAAGTCTTGCATGACCGTCTTGCATGAAATCGATCAAAATGATCCCTGCCAGAACTTACAATGAAATCGATCAAAATTATATCTGCCAGAGCTGAAAAATGCGACGACGAAAAAAAATGCGCCGCCGATGACACATACGGAACACCATACTTGTGGTCAATTTACCGGGGACAGACAGACAAGCAGACAGCCCGACCGACCAACCACCAAGTGACATGTAGAAGCTCCTGCCAGAGCTTAAAAATTGGAAATGTTACCCCCGTTCGGCAGGTCAATATTGAATAGTTCGAAAGTTCACTAGTTATTTACAAGAATTCGGCAGGTCAGTGAGGTAATTCTCGCTGGAAGTGCTTCATGTGGGATTGGCATGCAAGCTTATAAGCTTTTGAGGCTGTATATACTTACGTATTCATTTGGACTACAAATCGCCTCAAAACACCCTTGCTTAGGGACATCGGTATGGAATAGAATGACAGTACCATGACATAGATTCAAACCGCAAATATATAATATTTATTCACCGGGCAAAACTATGACGCAGTCCTTGTAAAACACGCGTCTGTTAATGTTAATCTTACAACATCGAGTCATTTATTGACGTTTAAACACACATGAAAACAGGGCCAACGTTCATTCCGGAAACCATTTTAATTACAGGGTGATGCAAAAAGAAGGAAACCCACTTTTGGGGTCCTTCTTTCCACCTGCTTTTTGAGTATATTTCAAAAATTCAATTTAATGGTATTAAAATACTGATCTTTAAACATAAGTGACGAAAAAAAGATTGCAAATGCATATTTTGTCTCTGAGATATGGTAGTTTAAAAATGCATGGCATGTGCCAAACCTGTTTGTCCATGGATGGCTTTATTCCATCCGCTTGACTGAGCTCCGGAGCTTGATTTAAAGACCAAAAACACCACACAAAGACTTACACGTGGAAAACTGTGATTTTAATGATTCAAATTAGAATAAAACCTTATTCTTGCGATAGTTTTAAAAGATTGTTTCACCGCTTATGGTTGAAGAGCAATATTTCGATGCGTTATAAAAAAAACCAGTTCAAATAAGAAGAAAAGGTTAAAATCCTGTCAAAATTAGGTTCCCTTCTTTTTGCAATACACCGTAGATCTGACATTCACCAACGCTGTGGTTTTATTTATTGAAACATATTTTGAATTTACATCTCACGAACCGAGAAATGTTCATAAAGAAGAAATTACAAAAGAATAGATAATATTAATTCAGACTTGCAGATAGCATCCCTCCTGCCCAAATTAATTTTGTTTGAAGGGAAAGAGGTCCTGACCTAGTTTTGAATTAATGGGAGAAATCTGCCGTCAAAGTCAAAACAAAGCGGGAATTCAGAGTGCGTTGGACCTAAATGTCATTATCTCGTCTGCAATCTGGGTTATATTTCGTCCTAGGGACTTAATTGAAATTTTGCGAGGTGATTATCCTGATGACTTTTGAAAAAAAATACTATCCTCCAAAATAACTGAAGTATATCACTCATAGCTTTGACTTCGTTCTCTTCAGCCCTAAATATAAATTATTATTGATTTGTTTTTTTTCCCGATAGTCGCAGTATGTATACAGCAATTTACCCAAGATTAACTGCAGTGGCGGTCGGGCCACAAAGCACGCGTTTATTTTTGCTATTTCGCCACTTTGGTTGCATAGCAGACTCATACCCTTTGGACGGTAATGTATCAAATTTTTTGCTTATTTTGTCTCGCTAAAAACACTCTAAGACTTCAGTTAAGTACCGGAATTTGAGCTTTTCATACTAACATTACTTGACCTTTTCAATGTAGGCCTACACGGTGTCTCAAACGAAGTTGTACAAGCAGATATCGTTTAATATCTCAAAAAAACCTGCTTAACATCTTGATGGAGCATGTTAATTATACCCTTGTGTAAAATCAGTAAAAATGCCATGGAAATCTGTTCATGCAAACGAGAGATCCAACCGATTATAAAAGGCTATAGGTTTTTTTTTTACCCATTCCAATGGGATGGGATTTACGCATTTAACTTAATTTACATCAGAGTGAAAAGGCCCATGACAATCTGATGCACTGATATCACTAACTGTGTAAATTCCATAGGAATTGGCGGAAACAACCGTAGCCTTTTACAATCTGTTAGATCTCTGGTTTGCATGAACGGATTTCCATGGCATTTTCACTGATTATACACAAGAGTATAATTAATATGCTCCATCAAGATGAAATACTCATGTTAGGTAGTTTTTGAGAAATTAAAGGATATCTGCATGCACAACTTTTTTTGGGGAGACACCCTTGGGCGTCCGCGGATCACTCAAGAACGGGGTTTCTACCTTTCGAATTAACCAAAAAAAAAAAAACCCACCAATGAAAATACAAAACAAATTAGAGCATTCTCCGTTGTGTTTTCACCTTTGGCCCACTCCGGGTTGGACTGAAGATAGGGCTCCGTGTACAACGAGTGATACTCAGACTACACTCCGGGCAGATATTAACCCAAAATGCCGTGTCTTGTAAATTGTAAAAGGTCTGGTCGCTTCTATTTCTCGGAAACCATGTCACTTCAAGCCTGGGAAGCGCTGAAAACCCACACGCACCCTGAAGACGTATTTAGACTGAACGGTGTAGCTTTGACGACTCAGAAGCAACCTCGAGGGCTTTGTGAATTCGCTTTGTTTGTAACTTTTTTGTGTGCTGTTGTCACCTTGTGTTTTTGGCTGGACTGTGCCCGAGATTGACACCGGATTTCCCTATCGATTAAGGCCGGCTTTAAGAAGCTGTGAAAACACCGAGCCGGCAGGGATTTAGGTGAATTGACGTTTTCTGTGTTTTTGTGAAAGACGACAGATAAATACCACAGAATTTAGCTGGGAAAACCGGCTTTTTATTTTTTTTAAAAGTCTATTGGATCAATACCCAAGGGCATAAACGGAACGCAAGTACCAAAAGCCACGTCAAAATGGATCTTTCTACAACGCAGGCCCGTGAGGGAAAATCTGACGGGACTGTCTTGAAATGTTAACAACTCGTAGACCTAGAGTTTTACTCTGACACTTAGATTCAAAGAAAATTCCCTTCTAGAAAAACAAAGGTTTTTTTCCCAAGAAAACGCGATCTCAACACCTCGAGGTTTAAAAAAAATTAAAATTAATAAAGTAAAAGTTAAAAAGGATATTCCCATAGATCTGTCTAAATCGTTTACTTGTGTGGTAATGAAATCATAGAAAGGCAATTTCAACAACTTGCTTCAGAGGTTTGAAAGGTTAAACAAAAGTATAAGATATAACTGCAAGAAGTTAACAGGTGTGTTAACAAAGTGTTGTCTTGAAAGCAGTACTGACTTATTTAGAAAGCACTCAGAGAGCACCGGTCTACCCCCCCCCCCTTGGGCCGTAATTGTTAGCTGAATACGCCCCTTGTTGCGATTTGTTTCGTACGCCCGTTTTCGAAATCAGTTCAATGGTAACGAGGAAGTAAGACAAACCTTGTGAAAATTTGGTGTCATTAGTGATTTTCTAGTCCTGCCGCTTTAATAGTCAGAGTTGTAATGACTCGAGTCAATGACTCGACTCGACTCGAGTCACAATTTTAGCAACTCGACTCGAGTCCTAACTGGTAAGGACTCGACTGGAGTCACTGCGAGAAAATGACTTGACTCGACTCGAATCCCAATGACTTGACTCCAGTCCAAAATTAAGCGACTCGTTTTAAACTCTGCGCCATATTGTCGCTCATTTTATAACACATTAAAAAAACAAACAAGAAAATAAACATGCCATCTTACTTTAATAATGACAGCTGGATTTTTTTGGGGGAAAAAAGTTTATTTAGCAGCGATTCCCTCCGCCATCACAAAGCCATTCAGAACTAGACACCTACCATAGAAGCGACAAAGCCGTGCCGACGCGCACCAGGTGATGGGCCAGAAGCTGAACGCGTATTTGTCGCAAAAGAAACAAATGAAAAACTGCGAAGATCTAAGAATCCTATATCCTAGTATTCGATTACACGCATTCGGTTTCAACTACAGGTGTCGGGTAATCGCTCTTGAAAATGTCAACCTGTTTTTTTTAAATACTTTTTAGAAGTATTTTAATCTTGAGCGAAGTTCTGTTTCAGGAGACGATTAAGGAATCCAGCTATATTATTACTTAATGTTACTGAGTAACGAAGCGTGGGTTTTGGCAATCCAGCTCAATAATAACTTAATGTTACTTTGGAACAATGCGTGGGTTTTAGCGGCGGAAATCGGAGCCGCGTATTTTCGACAAGATCTGTGATTTTATCCATTAATCTAACAGTTTTCAGTCCGCTTCGTACTTAACGTTGATACGAATGCGAAGCGAATGTTGACTTCAGGAAACATTTCAACTCCGGCGAATGTCGCAGGTGTTGAAATGTGTTCAATTGATTTTTGCGAAATCGCAGAGCGAATACTTACCGTGACGTCACAAAGCGCGTTGGCGTCCACTTTCGCGCCGAGTCTGAAGTATATACGAATCTTCTATAACGAGCGGGAATTCTATTTCAGAGGGAATAGGTGAAGAGAGATATCTCGAAAAAAAGAAGAAGGTTGGTTGAGTTTTGGTAGCTCGAAACACAGCAGGCATGTTTTTATGTCTTTGGCTGGCTTTGAGGGGAATACAAGAATATTATTTCGCGAACTATAACAATATTGCAAGAGTCGAAGAATAGCAAGTGCAATAGATATCATTCATTAATACGTAAGAAAGTTCACCCATTCCTATTGGTCGAGTGCCTGTCACATGGGTGGTTTTAAACCGCTGATTAACTTACACCGGTTGGTTTTAAACGCCTTATTTCTGCACTGCTGCGTTCTGCGCCACATCGCGTAGTATGCGCCGCGCCCGCGCCAATATCAATAAAAGGAGATTTTATTAGCACTACTCGGGCGAGGCACATACCTTTTGGACTCGACCAGAGGGGTGTTTCCCAAAACATGAGGTCAAATCGTTGAAAAAAAATCGTTGGAAATGTTCGACTTGTTTTGACTTTTGACGAGAAAGTATTTACGAACGGGAATACAGATGTGCCTGGCTGGTATTGGAACAAGTACGTTGGGGGCCCGATCGCGGAAAACGTCCCGAGCCGAAAATATAGGACCTTTCAAAGCATGTCCTTGATATCGGTCATTAGTTGTATCATTCTTTTTAGAGGCATATAAGATCATCTGCACTTATACCAAAAGTAACCCACCGAATAATTATCAAAAGGCTTATACTTGGATTAAAGATCGTACTAGTACTAAACACCCTGTGAAAATTATTCCTTCTGGCTTGCTGTCATGTAGAAGAAATCAAGAAATGTAGGTGATTTCCAACAATCTGATTTTTTGAAACAGAGAGTGCATGGTTGTGGTTGATTGTGATGAATTAAGGTTGTGCATGGTTTTCATTTTTTGTCTTTAAAGGTGCAATATCCACTGAGGTGAAACTTCAATAGGTTAGGTTTTGAAGATTCTTCTTTGGATTTTGAGTGGTGTAATTATTGGTGTAATGCATTTTTAATTTCCTTCAAATTGGTCATCGGTTGAAGATTATTTGACAAATTGACTCACGCAAAATGAAGATACGCATTCCATTGAAGCAACGTTTTCTTTCAAAGAAACTGCCAGGAAACTTGGATACAGCACTAGCGGTAATTCTAATAAGTAACCGAGTGTGTTATCGTGATAAGGCAATCAATCAATGTACTTGAGCGATAGCTCCCCTCTGTGGTAGATCTACAAGCCGTATAATTCATCATCCTCTGGCCTACAATAACCCTATGTCAATGTTAATACCCTTGCATAGCAATGTTACGGCTGTGTTATCGTCCGTTCTGTATATCATCAATCCTCCTTTTATTGTATTTTGCGGGGATCATCGAAAGTGACTCTGCCTCCAGCGGCAGATTTACGATTTAATAAAGCCCCATTTACAACCAATCAAGCGGTCAGACAATGACTTATATTTTTGGCGTTCGATGTCCGTAATGTAGCAGCGGAATTGAGCTCTATCGCCGGCGGTATTGGCGCGCATATGTAAGGTAATGTGAAGTTCATTGTCCGTTATACGTGAGACTTTCTAATCAGTATGGATGTTTTCAGGCAAATTTCATCTTGCGCACATTAGGACTCGTTGCATACTTTATGGTTGGAAAGATGACAATTAAATGCCTATGTGCATGACAAGCAGAGAAGTAGGGAGTCATGTCTCCCCCCCATTTTTTTTTCATTTTGGTATTGGCCTGTCTGCTTTGATGAATGTATTATCATTTTAATAACTTGTCTTGCGCCCTCTATACCTTCTTTAATTTTCGCGGGCTTCTCGCGTCACATCATTCTGTTCACGGCCGAAGACGTAACAACACTTATGTTTACTTTCTCTCTTCGCCATGTTACAGGTATGACCATTCCTATTCTTGCATGTATGTTGTTATTAGGCCAAGTATTAATTTAATATCTATACAGGTGTGTTCCATTTCATTTATAATTGATATTTTAGGACCTGGGGATATTTTGAAGAAGTTGAGTTCTTTATTTTGATTTAACATTAATTGCGAACGTATCATGAAGCTTAGATCGTTCAAAATCCATCTGTTACCTGTAAATAAATAGTGTTGGCAATATGCTTTTTGAGATTCTCAATTTAATTTTAAGATTTCGTGATATTTTTCCGTAATAGGATACATCCAATTATTCGCCAAGATGGCGGTTTGCTAAATGCATTGTTTATTTGGCTATTTTATTCCTTGTTTGTACATATTAAGTTGAAGGGTCCATGACATTAATCTTACTGAAGAACATTATTTTGTGCAACTTTCTACTCTTCTTAAATGAATGAAATCTATTTGACACTCCTTTTTGGTTAATTGTATTGTTGCTGTGATGTCATTTCAGAAAGACACTGTTTACTTTAGGGACGGTTTCTGTTCAAATTGTGAACCCAACATTTGCTCACATGCTTATTTGTTACAGAAAACTGTGCTCATTGCTGTCTGTCATGTACCAAAACAACAAGGAATCACCAAAGAAAAGAAAATTTACGACAGCAAAGTATCCAAAATTCTGTCAATTTGGTGCTTAAATAGATGTAACATTGAGATTTCTGCCTGAAATGACATCACACTTTTGCTCATGAATATGGAAATTTACATTAGCATAAAAACCAAAAAGGCACCAAACAGAATGCCCTTAAAAATGGAACAATGATAATTGAAAATAAGGTTAAATGGGACGCAAGGATGCATTTTCAAGGATTGTATTAAAACAATTACTCTGTTCTTGGCCGAAGACGTATAACAACACCTATGTTTGTAAATTGTCTCTTTTCGCATTGTTACAGAGAATAAATCGGAGTTAAAAGGCAAGTCAGGCAGAACCCCTGATTCTGGTCACGTTATATTTTGCCATGTTCATTTTTACAGCTTAGTAAATTCTACCATTAAACCCTATTAAACCGACTCAATAGGTAATTTACAAAAGTGATATGAATGATTTAGGGTTATTATAGGGTTAGAAGTAGGCCCCAGACCTATCATATAGGGAAATTTGTGACTGTGTTTTGCCCGCGAACTGAAGCATGATTGCTTAACTAGTAGTTTTTTCCCCAGTTACAAAAGAGGCCAGCTTACTTTTTGTCTTTATCTATACAAGATGTGCTTGCGGTTGAGTCTCTCGTGTCTAATATGATAAAATGACGCCACATACAGCGAAACGAAGATGAATTGCGTTTTTTCAATCATCGGCGATATGTCGGTCGGGTCAGTGTACGCTGCATCGTCATTGTTAGTTTACTCTCAAAGTCGTTCCTTCGATTATTTCAACAAATCGAAGTCTCATTCAATGATCTGAACTCCTTTGAACTGGAAAGGTACGTTTTACTTCAGGCAGTTTTGAGTATGTCAGTGTCAACTTGATGTAATCGACAGTGATCGATGGGACGATTGAAGCAAAACTTTTTTTTAAGGAACTGTTATTATTTTGAACACGAATTTATATGCTGGCTAGTATATATATATATATAACAGCTTGTGATAACGGGCAACAATGGTGCTTGAAACGTCACGAAAAACTGTTAATTTGATTGTGTAAAAATAACGTATTTTGCCCCAAATTATACCTCATAGGCCTACACAATCAGATGAATCTACACTATAAAAGCCAGTGTTTAACTTTGGAACAAACTTATAAACGCTCCATGAACGGTCCTGTTTAGGAACACTAAACATCGTGTTTAACTTCCAAACGCTCCGTGAAAGGTTCTGTTTAGGAACACTAAACATCGTGTTTAACTTCTAAACGCTCCGTGAACGGTTCTGTTAAGGAACACTAAACATCGTTTCTAACTTATAAACGCTCCGTGAACGGTTCTGTTAAGGAACAATAAACACCGTTTCTAACTTATAAACGCTCCATGAATGGTTCTGTTCGTCATTCCAGTCGCGTTTCTTTTTAAAACGTTGTACAAACGCTTAAGGAATCGCCATTTGTAAACTCTGAAGCTAGCGTGGGACCTGACATCTCACAGTGAGTCGAATACATTTGATGCGCCAGTCTTTTGTGTACAATCGGGCTCAAAATGTGATGATAGGTCTTTTATAATCCAAGGCAAGAAACTGGCTGACGCGTCAGATGTAAAGAAAATGTGGGTTTCCCCGTATTTTCTCCGTAAACGTTAGACAGGGACCATTACGGACTATTATGGTACGCGTACGGGATACGTACTCATCATTCTGCATGTCTATTTCATCTGGCACACTATGGGCAATGTGCATTTCACATGCAAATGTTAAGATTCATGTGTGTGGGTTAATTTAGTGAAATAACAGGATCACCATAGCAAAATGGTGATATAACAAGCAATCTTTTTCGACCAGCATACGTATCCCGTAGAGTATTATTTCTAATTGTGCCTACTATGTGGATTTCCTGTGACCAAGACCTTTGAAACAAGAGTTCAGCATCTATAGCGTGATATAATTGCAAAATCCAGCCACGCGTGCACCTTTAACGTCTTCTTGTGGAGCATGACAGCATTACATCAATCAATTAAAGAGGTCATATCATCCAATATTCATCGGATCGGACGACACCCATCAGCTCAAGGATCCCACGGCGTGTGACACTCGCGGCGGACCGTACATACAGCCCCGGCGCACACAGTTGAACTAATATTGACACTGTATCTTAAACATCCGTAATACATTCCTCAGGAATCTGTGATAAAGTTCTCATTAAATCCAAATCACGCGTCAAAGTGCGAACACACGCAGGACCGGCGGCCAAATGAAACTTTCAAAGCATGTCAACAAAAAGCTCGTCGGTATCGATGCAGTTATGTTTGTTTGTCCAAAAAGTATGCGCCTTCTCATTTTTTTTATCCGAAAGCTCGGGGTCGCGAGGTTGACGCGTGGTGAGTTTTCCCCTCTGGTAATATGAGCGAGATAATACATCAGAGTCGACCCTCAGGCGTAGCGGGGGTGATGCGGTTAGTTTCCCGGGGCGCGTGCCGCACCGTGACCCCCAAAGCACCGGAGTGACGGATCGCCGGGAGGGTTTTCCCTAACGAGGCACAAACTGATGAGATTCCTATGGATGCCTTAAAGATGTGCTGTCCGCATTTTTTTTTTTACCGGAGATTCCTGGCAGTCGGGGCGCCAGGACCATCCTGTAAAAAAAGTTGAGGCAGACAGTAAAAGCCTTGAGGAGCGTACGAGAAATTTCTTGTAATTGATATTAAAAACAGTAATCGTGCGTACACAAACTGTGCAAGAACGATACACTGATTTTTGACAGGAAAACAGGGAGGCGTACTGAAATGTAGACCGGTTTTTTCCTCCAAGGTGTACAAATGCCCCCTTCTCACGACTATTTATTTTAGGGGGGGGGGAGACCGTTCGCATGCGATGTCACCTTCTAACATTTGCTACTGCCATTTTTTTATAGAATTTTTTTTTTTTTGGGGGGGGGGGGGCTAAAGCCCCCTAGGGACCCCATGTTGAACTGCGCCTGTTGAAAAGTCTCTTTAGCATGAACATTGAAAAAGAAAACAAGCGGCGTAGCTACGGGGGAGGGGTGTGATTTGGGGGGGGGGGGGCGGGGGACGCACGCACCTCCATAAAAACAACGCCCCCAGTCAACCCCCCCTGGAAATTTGGCAACCGGAGAGAAGTACAGTCCCGTGAGTTTTTTTTTTTTTTTTTTTTGGGGGGGGGGGGTGTTTTTCACCCTAACCCTGTTTTTCTCGAGTGGCTGTTTATTTTGACGTCCCGTTGAAAGCGAGTATCGTTAACTATTGTCTGACATTGGCCGTGATATCGTTTTTGAAAAGCGCCCCCATGGGCAGATGGTGTATAGCCCCCCTTTCCATCGGCCCCTCCCCCCCCCAAAAAAAAAACCTGTGAAAAAACCTGTCTACCTTTCAGCACGGATGAAATTGGGCGCACCTCCACTGTAACATTCAGCCCTCCCCGCAGGATTAGAATCCTGCGTTCGCTGCTGAAAAAAAACCTTCAAAACAGTACATTATTTAAGTGGGACTTTAGCTGTGAATGATGAGATAAAACCATAATCCAGCGACCGTACCACACACTGGCTTATGAGATTCGAAGCACGTTCCGGATGTGAACTTTTTCCCCCTCTATAGTAGCTGTGAAACCTGAGACGAGAGCTCATCATCCATTTGTGAATGGACATGGGACAGAAATGTGACGAAAAATAAATCATAAGGATGGTTTTAAGCGAAAAGGCTCGTAGATGATTCTGAATGGTATATTCTTTTAAAGCTCTGGCAGGAGCTTCTACATGTCACTTGGTGGTTCTGTCTGTTTGTCTGTCTGTCTGTCACCGGAAAATTGACCAAATCTATGGTGTTCCAAATGTGCCATAGTTTTGGTTGTTTTTTTTTTAGCTCTGGCAGGAATCATTTTGATCGATTTCATGCAAGGCTTTCATGGAAGGCTTCTTGCAACAGCGGCCAGAGCTTTTTGCGCATTCTCACTTGCGTTGTACAACATCTTCCTCTAACCAAGTGGACGCCATTTTGTGTAGTGGTTGGACGGTGTCCAGAAGGAGGAAATGTCCTCATTAAATGTCTTGCAGGAGGTTTTACATGTCACTTGGTGGTCGGTCGGTCGGATGATCTGTCTGTCTGTCCCAAAAATTTAACAAAAGTATGTTGTTCCATATGTGCCATCGGCGGCGAATTTTTCGCCGAAGCTATTTCTCGCACCTGTTTTAGTACATCTCCAAGCTTTGACGCAAACCTGTTGAACACATTACTAATGATTGATTTTTTGTTGCAACTGATAGACAAACGCGTTTCAGGAGAACGACACCAATTAAAATATATAGTAAAAGGCCAGGGCAAAATGCTGAGTCAGATTTTTTTTATGCAGCTATCAGTGCGGCAGCCAGGGGTTGAATTGCGTTTATTTTTGCATATCAATAAAACAAATTAAGATTTATATAAATACATGCACATGATTTAAGACATTATAAAAACTTTAATATATAAATATATCAATTACAATTTTATCCCCAAAAGAAATTACAGTGCTGATAAGAAAAAATGACATGCAAATATATCATGGAATCAACATGGACGATGTACACAAAGACGGCAAGTGTGATTGGCAGGAAGAAATAAAGAATCTACTGATTAATTAAAATTGAAGTTAAAAAAGGGAATATGACTGTTCTTGGAAGGACTAATTCTATATCTGACACTGGTAAATGTATCAGAGTTCCTGAGGTCACTAGCTACAATCCCGGCCAAAATGGTTGGGACACTTCCTGAGCCTGCCACGGTTCCTTGTTCCCCCGCTCCCCCGGTCAATGTTGTTCTCTTCAGCTAATGGAGGACACACCGCACAATGAGAGACAACATTGAACGGGGGCCGGGGGTTGGGGGCCCAGCGAGATTTGGCCAGGATTGTAGCTGTAGATGGTGGTAGCCAATTTCTGTGAACCTGAGAATGCAAGACAAGTATTTTCAAAATTAAGACAAAGCAATTCTAGTCGGACGGAATCGGTAGGGATGTGATGAGATTGGCATATTTTGTTTGTACGAGTGATTCATACGGTACTCGGAGAAAATAAATAATAGATAATACGCGCCAAGCGAAGTGCAGCAATGTTCTGCTGCATGATGAAATTCGTCATCTTGCTCCGTTCCAACAGATAGCGGACATAACTCCATCCGCATAGTTGCCGGAATACCAGTCAGGCTGAATCAAGTGAGCCCATATGTCCTTGTCGAGCCTGTCACCATGGGCCATAAAACGTGTAAGAAATATTGATATCACTCAGTAAATTACCCCCTTGTACTCTTTGACCCGGTTTCAGAATCAGATTTGACCTGATGCTCTTCTGTGTCAAAATGACACTTTTCTGGATTAAAATGACACTCTCTGGGTCAAAATGACACTCTCTGTGTCAAAATGACACTCTCTGGGTCAAAATGACACTATCTGGGTCAAAATGACACTTTTTTGGATCAAAATGACCTTTCTGGGTCAAAATGACACTCTGTGTCAAAATGACACTCTCTGGATCGAAATGACACTCTCTGGGTCAAAATGACACTATCTGGGTCAAAATGACACTTTTTTGGATCAAAATGACCTTTCTGGGTCAAAATGACACTCTGTGTCAAAATTACACTTTTCCAGATCAAAATGACACTTTCAAAATTGCTCTCTTCCCGGGTCTTGTTAGAAGTGTCATTGTGATCCGGAAAAGTGTCCTTTTGGGCCTGAAACTATCAGGTCAAATACAATCCTAGTTTCCGGGTCAAATTTGACCTGGAATTGTAAGAGTGTATATTTCGAGAATTTTTTTTTTTAGGACTCATGAAAAGGATGTGACCGCAATACTAGAATCAAGGAATGCGAC
Source organism: Patiria pectinifera (assembly GCA_029964075.1). Lineage (NCBI taxonomy): Eukaryota > Metazoa > Echinodermata > Asteroidea > Valvatida > Asterinidae > Patiria > Patiria pectinifera. Next base: position 24,822,531 of record CM057135.1, read on the forward strand.
GTTGTTGATATAGAAGCATAATGACTGGGAGATGAGGGCATCATGTCAACGATGTTACGTCCCAAACTTTCCAAGAATGCTTCCCTGACAAACAAACGCTTGATACTACAGACACTAACGACTGCATCAATAAATAGGCCGAGCAGATGAAAGGGGAAGCGAACTAAAATAAACGGAGCTTATGAGTATTCGAGTGAGCGACTACATCAGCTGATGAAAACCTAAATCATCAACTGATGATAACATCCCTCAATGGTCAAATTAAAAGTCCTACCTTGCTTAATGATTCAAAGGAATTCCACACCTTTCCCCATGTGTGTGTGTGAAGCCGGAGGTTATCACCGTCGGCATTTGAAACGCTAGGGCCGTTAGTCAAAGAAGTCGCCCCGAACGACCTCTCACATCGTTCCCATGAAAGGTCGGGAGCGGGCATAGCGGGCGACTAATGTTCGTCATCTCAAACGTAATGACCGATTCGGTGACAAATTAATACTATCCCCCACCGCACCATAAAGGGAAAAAATATGTCTAGGAATGAAACATAAGCCGCAGACCTCAGTGCATTATATTGGAGATTACTAGCTCGCCGTAGCGGCCATTCCTGAGCGTCAGGATCGGGTATTTCTCGCCATATGTCAACCAGATCCTGTTTCGTCGGTCGACGCAACACATTGATTGAATCACAAAAGTTTCATGAATTTTTTTTACTTCAGGACATAAAAAGTGGTAAATAACAATTGTCTACCAAATGTGTATAGGTTTACCAAAGAAAAACTATAAGGCCATGGACGTCAATCGGTGGGGGACGGGGGGGACATGGTCCCCCCCCCCTCGTTAAAGTGTGTGTGTGTGTGTGGGGGGGGGGGATATCGTATCGTCTGCCCCCCCCTAAAGGCTTCGCGCTTCGTGCTCGCATTAGTTCTGATCAAGGTATGGCCCCCCCCCCACTTTTGCGAAGCAATTGACGCCCGTGTGACCCTCATAGGCCTTCCCTTGGCCCAAAAATGTTACCTTGCTGGTCACAGAGGGCCAACCAACAGTCCTCCGTGTTCCCATGTTACTGACTGACGGACTGACGGACTACTGACTGACCGACTATCACTTGTGTTTTAGACTTGCATAATTCTCACCTTTTCGCCCCAAATTTGACTCGGATGATACCTTGGAAGTTAGAGCCCTTTACTAGACTTGCCAATTTTGTTTTTAAAAAGTGGGCAGTTGTACATACCTCTAGAAGTTCTAATTCAAAATTGTAAAGTCTAAGCACAACTTTTATGGGGATGACACCTAACTAAAGCGTGTTCTGGGACATCTGTCTTGCGGTTAGGACAAGAGGAACACTCTAACCATCAAAACAATACATCCGACAGGACAAGTGCAGCCCTACGATTGGTTTACTCGTTGTTACCAACGTATAAACCAAGAGGACGGTATTTCACTCAACAGAAGCCATGTTCTGCAAATGCTTAGTCCCCGCTATGTTTACAACAAACAGAAAGGCATCTGTTGACAACGGGAGAAACTTTAGTTTTGTCTCTACATTAAAATGCCACGGTCGCGATGGAAAATAACTGCAGATTCAACCGCGCACATTTTGGTGCTGAAATAGCTGTAACATTGAGATTTCTGCCCGAAATGACATCACACTTTTGCTCTTGAATATGGAAATTTCCATGGAGCGTAAAAACCAAAAAGGCACCAAAATACCCTTGAAAATGGCAAACTGAAAATTGAAAATAAGGTTGCATGGGATACAAAGTTGCATTTTCAGAGATTGCATTAAAAAGACATTATATTGCATGGCCCCTTTAAAAAATCTTGATTATTATTCCCGTGAAGGTAACAAATACTTGCCCGAAGCCACAAAACATTTGAAGATGAAAAGAAAACATGGCCAACTGCTAGACATGGTCCTCTAGTGACTCTGGATTGAAAAAGTGTCCCCCGTGGATTCTCCGGGTGATAATTCGATTAGGGCAAGGATCGAGTTGGATAATTATCGCCCGCAGAACCTTGATTGCTCAACTTGTAATTCGCGGCACGTACTTCAAATAACGGTCCCGGTCTTTTTTTGCGCATGCATAAATGAGGAATTATACAAAGTTTCATTTGTTTTGTAATTTTGCTGGGAAAGTTGAAAAGGTGAGACGATTTACATCTTTGTGTGTAGAACTCGGTAGAAAACAAGTAAACCTGCGATTCATCTCACCAACCAATGCAAACATCGATTCCTTAAATGGCCGTCGGCTATTTAGTACGTATTGCCTCTCTGTTGATTCTGACTGTGGCGACCAACATTTTCACAATGACGGAATGAAAGGCCTTTGCTTCTGTGTTTGTTTCTCTTAAACTATCCTATTTTAAAGTTCTGGTTGAAATTAACCTAATGTCTTACCGAGAACAGACGAAAAAGGCCAGTTATTTACATAGGACGCGGCGGACATTTTGTGGCATACGCATACGTATTTCCAGCCGTGTCCATTCATTGTACGGTACGCGTTGTGTGTGTCTCACACAACGGGTACCGTACACGTTGATCTGATACACCGTGCCCTCCGGAGACATGAACACAATAGGTAACAAAAGATTGTATACGTCTCCACAGGGCAATTTCTATAGATGAATACGTCTCCACAAGGTTTTTACGAAAAAGATATATGGATTTTACTCAAAAACTTGGAATTTCCAAGGTGGGTTGATCCGTCGGAAATGGAAGAGTTTTAGTAAAGGGATATTAAATCCGAATTTCAGCCAAGGAAATTAATTCTGGTTAAAAAAGAGCATTTTAAAACTACACTTTCAAACTCGAAAACTTTACAACACGAGAACAAAGAAATGTCTCCACAAGGATACAAATTTGAGTATGTGTGTGTGTATGTGTACACACAGCACCAATACACAAATGTTGTTTCTGGAACGTCCGCAGAATGCGATCCACTGGTGGAACATGTGCGGCAGGATTCACAACTAGCACTCAACAGCTCGATTTTTGAGAGTCACAATTTTGACCCCCGAAATTCGTTCTCGCATGGTTCTGCCGCAAGAATTACACAAAAACGCCCTATTTTTTAAAGGATGGTTGTGTTTCTCCTCATTTAAAATGCTCTTTCCAATTAATATAATTTTTTAAAACGCGTTTTGTAGCCGAATTGCGCGCATTCCAGGACGTTATGCTCCTTTAATCTTTTAATATTATCGCTTGAATGCTTTTCAATGCAACGTCTTGCATTTGTTTTCCAAATTTTTCCCCAACTCCTGTCATTAATGCAACCGGTGTAAACGTATAGACAAACGACCTCACAGTCGCTTCTTGCTGCTCGATCGAGTGCGCAGTCATTGTAACGACACCAACGAACCGTGCCCTCCAAAAATATTCCGGCTCATTAGTCCGTGGCAGCAACGCCGATTGCCCGTGACAAGGCCAAAACGTGGATGACAAGACGGATCCAACTGATCCGTAATAAGAAGAAAACCCCAACGACGCTTTAATTGATTTCTCTTTCATTCCTTCTTCTGTCTCGAGAGAGTAATCTTTCGCGCGCAAATTATTCGCGGCTGGCTTGCGTCCATTGCAAGCATTCCTCGAACCGCTCCAGTGTATTAATAATTGCGCGAGTGTTAAACATTGATCTTGTTAAATTGCAATATAGATTTGATTACCTGTGCGACGAGATTCATGTTTGAGTGTGTGTGTGGCTAGCTCTATGGTTTGACAGGTTTGCCTGGATGCTGGCGACATTTTGACCTCGATGACAGCTGTGAGCAAACGGTAGAGGGCGCTTCGCGTGCCCGTCGCTGATTGGACGATCATTCCGTCCAGTGATCATATTATGGGCGGTTTTATTGCGGGGAAGAGCAAGCGGTCAAACACACACATTTTCGCGCGCGCGGGACCCGTGTCACTTCAAGGCGGTGAAACGTCTGCGGTGACTGGTGAGTAAGTCGGATACCGAGGCGATTGTTCACCATACGGCCTGTCGCTTGCAGTGTATTACTTGGTTCACGCGGGATTGGTAGTCGGTGACAATAGTCCTTACTTGGTTTGCTTCTTTAATCGGTGCGTCTTTGACGGAGTTTCGAAGTGGACATTCGTCCTAGTAAGTGAGTTTATCTGAAACACTGATTTTTGATGTAGACCCATAAGACTAGGGTCAAATTGCTACTGCTGCAGTAGAGAGGCGCACCACATTGTCATTTTTTATTCACCCGAGTACTATTTTATGTGTGTATTGACAGGAAGAAAGACAGGATGTTTGATATTGCCGCTATCGAACCTTGAAGCACAGCAGACAACAATGCGACCGTGTGAGGTTTAAGCTGCCGCGTACACCTCGATAAAAACACCTACGAAGGTGGTGGTTTGTGGAATCTTCCCGCGAAACTATACTGTGGATAGTTAGGAATCAACCTTGATAAACAAAAAGCACCTATAAAGGTGGTGGTTTGTGTGGTCTTCAAGTGAAACTATACTGTGGACAGTTAGGAACCATGGATCTTGCAGACGACGACTTGGGCAACTGGACCTCGGACCTGAACTATTGGAACGGCACTACTTGGGACTACTCGTGGCCGTACAACGGCGTCATGGACTGCTACGACGTGGACAAAATCCAGGTGCACCCCGCACTCAAGGTCTTCCTGACTGTCACCTTCGCTCTGACCATCGTGGTCTCGGGGCTGGGAGACAGCCTCCTGGTGTTCATCATCTTATTCCACAAGAGGCTGCGGACTGTCACCAACTTGATGATCGCCAACTTGGCCGTCTCGGACGCCCTGACGGCCCTGCTCAGCGCGCCCTTCACACTGCACTACTACGTGACCGATAACTGGGCCTTCGGCGGCGTCATGTGCCCCCTGGTCGGCACCATCAAGAACGTGTCTCTCTACGTCTCCGTCAACACGCTCCTCGTCATAGCCGTTGACAGGTAAGAAGTTAAACTTGCACCTCCTTATTAAGATCGTTTCACACGGCGGTTTCTCATGGGACCCTTGTGAAAATCTTCAGCTGGAAGATGTTGTTTTAGGGCCTGACTTCCGGAATTTTCCACCGACTGAGATTTTTGTCAAAATCATCAGGCATGAGAATAAATTTCTCAAGCCTTGTGAGTGTTTTCGGCACAAGTGCGCAAAGGGCCCATTATGCTATGAAAACAAATATGGCGTTAATGATGAGCTGCTCATTAACTTCATGGCCACTTTTATTTAGTGCCACATTTATTCCTAATCCCTTCGACCTTTCGAGTGAGCGAGGCCACTTTCGCCAGCTGTGGTCACGTATGGGGGCAAAGTGATGTTATTGCACCAACCTTGAGGTGGGAAATGGTGCATTTCTGAGATGGAAGACGAAAGAACGGTGGTTAAAGTGCAAAGTACATGTACTTTGAAATGTATTGTGATACAAAATGTGCATCCTATGCAGGGGACGCGGTCACTGCTGAATGTCCTGCTCATCTTTACAATATATAGTATGCCGAATTCTTAGTTTTTGTTTTCCTCTACATATTAGTTTGTCCTGTTGTTTTACGTTGGAAACATCATCATTGTAAACCTCTCCGACCCCGTTGTACGCTTTGTACGACCGTGAAAATTTTAAAAACTTTAAATGGCTCCTTATGTAAAATGTTTGTACATGTATTTATAATGAAGATGCGAAGGGTGGTGCAAAAAGAAGGAAACCCACTTTTGACAGCAATTTTCACCAACTTTTTGAGCATGTTTCAAAAATTCAATTTAATGGTGTTACAATATTGATCTTTAAACCTAAGTGACGAAAAAAAAAATGATTGCAAATGCATATGTCTCTGAGATATGGTAAATGTAGTTTTTCATTTTTAATGTGCCAAACCTGTTTGTCCACGGAAGGCTTTATTCCATCCGCTTGACTGAGCTCCGGAGCTTGATTTGAAGACAAAAAACACTAGACTTACACGTGGACAACGGTGATTTTGGTGACTTGTATTCAAATTAGCATAATAACACTATTCTAGCGATTTTGAAGAGCTATAATAATAATAACAACGGAGTCTTATATAGCGCACGTATCTACCAACAATTAGGTACTCAAGGCGCTGGAAATTATGTCAATTATTAAAGAAAGTATTATGTAGCACCTTATAATGGTTTACAGGGTGCTGCGGCGCACATTGCAGCCACTGCCAGAAACACCGGGGCAAACCCCTTCTCTTAGCGATAAGTGTTACTGCGTTCTTTAACGTGCATTACAAAACACACGGGACCTACGGCTTTACGTCCCATCCGAAGGACGAAGCAATAATGGTAAAGTGCCTTGCTCAAGAGCACAAGCACCATGTTCCCAGGGTCAGGATTCGAACCCATGCACCACGGCACACGAGTCGAACACCGTAACCATTGGACCACAGCGCCCCATATACTTCACTACGTTTTATATAAAAAAAAATCAAATCAGTAGGTAAAGATTCCTGTCAAAAGTGGGGTTCCTTTTTTTTTGCACCACCCTGTATGTATTCGATCCATTAACTGAAATCAACTGAAAGCCTCGTACAGTGGTTTGGGGCAAAGGCCAAATCGTGTCGAATGACAATGAAACTGATGCCATGAATTTGAGATACGTATTCATGCGTTTGTCGAACCACTTAAGTGAATTATTAGTGGTTAAAGGGGAATTGTGGAAATTGATGAAAGATAAACCAGTTTAAGATACGGTTTTTCAAAACAGTTCGTGTAAGACCAATTCTAGCAAACACACCTCACTCCCCCAACATGTGTTGCCTATTAAAAAAGGTCACACTGTGACCTTACACGGTGCTCTGCCATATCAGGGGCGGACCGAGAATTGGATCAAGGGGGGGGGGAGAGTTAAACAGGCATTAATTTGCTGTGTTTTTCCGCACGACTGTTCCTTATTTGTTTATTTTTGCGGCACATAGTGGGTGTAGACTCCCTAACTGCGGTAGATCGGACGCATACTGACCACTACGTCAGCATACCTGTACTTAAAATGTATACGAAATGACCACGAAATGCGCACATATACAGCCAGTGGCGTTACCGGGATCCAATTTCCGGGGGTGGGGGTGGGGGGAGGGAGGGGGGGAGGGGACACTTAATAAGCGGGGCCTCATTTTCTGGAAGGCGGCACTTGACGCGTTTTTCGAAAGCTCAGGTTTGCCTTCTCCAAACCCTGAAGGTGGGGGGGGGGGGGGGCACACACCGAGAACATAATTATCTATACGTGCCCCATGCGCCCCCAATAGTTACACCACTACTTGTAGACTTAACAGCGGCATTTTTGCAAAGATCAGTCAGCCATTGTAACCAGAACGTCAGAAGTTAATATCTCCGCAAGTGGTCCAGAGTTAATCAAACTCATTCCCCTTCCCCTACTAAAGGAAAATTAATTTCTCCCCCGCATAAGCAAAAAATTTAGCTTTAATAGAAGGCTGTCCGCAGGGGAAATGAATGTCCATCAAAGGTATTTATCCAGAAAGAGCTCTTGGACATCTCTCGAGTCACGAGCAATAAATGTTCCGGCTTTTGCTGATCAAAGAACGCTACATCTGAAGTACATGTTCTCTGACGTACCGTATCAAATTAATTGTCAGCATGAATGATATTAGTATAGCTAGCGCACATCATGGGCCCGTTTCCCGAGAGATTATAGACTTTTCTACTCTTGGTTGGCAAAGTGCATTTTTGACAACCGAACTGCATGGAATGTCCAACGCTGCAAAAATGAAGAAGAATTATTACAGATAACCAAAATATCATTTGATTGTTGGAAATACAACATTGTCAACAAAGCTACAACATAATTCCTAAACATGCTTTTTAACTTTGTATTGACTTTGTTATGGGGACTTTTTAGGGGAAAACATGTTGCCAACTACGGCTTCAATTTATTCGCTAGGGGCAGCCCATATAAAATGGCGCCAATGTTTACAAACAAAAGAAAGGTCTATAAGAATGCAGTAAAGGTGTGTGCCGCAATGCATCCTGGGAAAGTTTGATAAGCATGGGAATTTCGTGCATCGCAAACTGTCCAGCAAACTGTCCCCGCACAGTCATAATACTCATTTGCATAAGTGTGTCATAATGGTCCAATCGTATGACGTTAAGGTACCACGTGACCATCCGGTTCCCCGTGATTGGTCATCATTGCATTAGGCCTATAGGCAAGCGTTTGGCTAACAAACACGTTGTGCGTTGTAAACTAGACAGTAGGGCTTATTTTCACTTAAAATAACCACGAATTCTTTATCAAATTGCATAATAATGGTCACTATCTCTGCCGTGTTCGGTTGTCTTAATCGTGCTGACCCAGCAATGGGTGTTGGGTCCACGTTTTTCCCGTAGTTTTTGCCATCGATCACAGCTTTGAATGCTTGCCTATACAACTTGCTGCGCGTGGCGCTATACGAGTTTTGCCCACTTCAATGGCGACGCTGAGTTTCAGATACCCGGCTGTAGACCGGGTCACGTGGGTCAGTGAGAAACCTCTATATACCCTACACGTTAGGCCAGATACCTTCATTCCTCTCATCTCTCACGAGTGCGGTCATGGTAAAATAATAATGAACTAGAAAGCACTCAGATAGCGCAAACCTCCGCCAAGGCTAAACAATTTCCCGCCATATTGCCAATACACCCAAAACAAATACTCGCATAAATGGTGACGAATCCTTTAAAAAAAATCCTGGATCCAGACCCAGATCTAGATCACTTCCAAAATCTCATCGAGTTGTACTTGTACAAGACCACCCCTAAAACCATTTTCAGGCAAATCCCTCCATTTTGAGTTGTCCTGTTAACAGACCGACAAACCAACCAACAAACAAACTAACCAAATCCCATGAAACATAACCTCCTTGGCGGATTTAATAACCTGAAAGCATGTACGGTTACTCCAAATTAACACAGACAGTGCATTGTCTGCATGAGAGAAAAAAAATTGCTGCCGAGTGTCATGCCCATGGAGATGTACAAGACTCCCACAACCGCCACGACCATTTTTTCCCTTGGTTTGGCCAGTTGCCGTCGAGTCAAAGAGGCGGCATTGTTGGAATTTAACCCGAAGTAATAAATTTAGTTATTTGCTTTTGGATATCGTCGTTTATATCTGAAGGTACCGTGACCTGTACACAGCCCCAATTCCAGATCGAAATGGAAGACGGAATCAATCTTTTAGGATTTATCTCAATCACCTATGCACTTTAAAGTGGCAAACTCGCCATTGACTTTACAGATCGAATGGACTTTTTAGCGAAATAATGAAACCAAATCCAGCTGTATTGTTTTTTTCCCCACCATTTCTGTTTCATGACGCGCGTTCAAGACGTTTGTTTAACAGTATTGTATTCGACTGTTAGATGCAATGCCTCAGTATTTTTGCAAGTTTATAAAAAAACCCCGAAAACTTCAGCAGTGGAATTCGAAAATTTGATTAATGAGGTACGGACCTTAAAGATGCTTATATAATATTGATAAATACCAGAGGCTACCTATTCCTATTGGTCGAGAGCCCGGCACGTATGTGGTTATAAACCGCTGTATACACACCTCCGTGCGAAGGTGTTGTAAACCGGCCAGTCATGAAGGTGGCCCATAAATCAGAACAATAAGGCTGCTTTCGAAAATGAATTCTTCATAGTTTGTAGGATTTTAAGTTCGAAAAACAAATATTCACGTTGATAAAGCACATATTTTTTTACATAGTTTGTACTTAAGTATGTCTTATAGGAAGAAACATGGCTTAAAGAGACTAACGAGTTGCAGTAAACATTCTTCCGCTCACGCCCGTTCGCCCGCAAAAAAACCCCCCGACTATTAAAGGGAATGTACATCATTGGTTTCTGCCGTTATTTTCAGAAATGAACAATTTGAGGGGTTAGTATAATAGATCAAATATTGTTACACTGACATGTTTGAAGTTTTGTGTTCGAAAATGCTGGAAAAAACCAAAAAAACCCAAAAATGTTCAAGTAGTCTGGTTCCCTGACTCCACTAAAGATGAAATGGATCAATTTGTAGATGCCGGAAAATTGTAAAGGAACCAGTCTAGCTGGCCTGTACCCGTTCATGAACATGTAACCAATAGCAAACACAATTTGGACTGGAAAAAAATGGTAAATTTGGAGCAGTAGTTGAAAAATAGTTAGGTTTTTCCAACGGTGGTCGGCCGAAAATTTATACAAAATACAACTTTTCTTGAAAATGACTTCACACCAGGTGCCATAATTTTACAGGATGCTTTAGACTGTCATTTACCAACATCCTAGTAAGGTATTTCGTAAAAAAATGTTAGTTTTGTTTTTTGATGTTTGCAAATGTTGTATATTCTCTTTAAAGATATATGGTGAGGATGTGGGATACGCATGTGGTTCGAGAGGTTTAATACACCTGAACACTTTAATTGTGTGAGGTTATTTTATCTTAAAATTTTGATGTGAAATGCACATTGCCCATAGTGTGCCAGAAGAAAAAGACCATTATCATGTTACGGCCATCTTGATTTTTTTCAACGTAACCAAAGCGAGGCCGGAAGGGAAAATAGTCTGGTTCCTTTTTGCTCAAAAAAACATTTTCATTCAATACTATTATTGGATACGGGGAACACGACTGAAATGGTGACAGCATGATCTATAGGTATACAAATTGGTGATTTAACAAGCAGTATTTTCCAAGCCTTACACGTCTCCCGTGCGCGTACAAGACAGTAACCCCATGCGTAGCTGCACACGTGTAGGCCTACACGATGCAGCTACCGCTACTTGTAAACACAACTTATCAGCTGATCAAAGCATTAAATTTGCTCACACGATACGAAGTCAGGAACTCACAGTCACACACGAGTACGAGTGGCTGGTCTTGCTGCCGGCAATATATACCCCGACAACCGCGGCTATATAGCGAGATTCAGACCTTGCTTCAAAACAACACAACTAGGCGAATTGCCGAACGTAACTTGCCTTGTACCGCTGGTACAAGTAGGCACCAGATACGTACATGAACATGAACATCTGCTACTTTTAACGATACAGTACTAAAGAAGTTGTTCACAAAATGGCTACGCACTTAACCAACTTAGTTTATCACGAAAGCGTCAACAAATTTGGCTATTATTTATCCCCTTTAGTTGGTAAAAGTATGCCTAAAAAATAAACGTACGGAAATGAGGGACTTTAATGTTTAAATTTTTTCGGGGGTGGGGGGGGGGAGGACGGCGATCACACTTTCCCTCCATTAATGACCCCCGAACGTGGATAGCTATACGTACAAATTCTTGAACAAAACATCGTTGAAATTTGTATCGCCCCTTACGCGTAGCGGCCATCTTATTAGAGGGCATCATTTTAATATATTTTAATTCATTAACAAATAATGCACAAGAGGTTTACTCATTCATATTCCAGCTAAAACAAAAACAAAACGCATTGTTCTCTAAGATGGCTGTTACACACAAGGTCTAATATTCCCATAGTAATGTGACGCTTGTATAAAGTGATTTAATATTTCCAAAGCGCCTCAAAATATTTTTATCACCCCTGTTCATCAGGCTATAGACAATTTTTTTCTGCAGAAGCTAGAGATCTCGTCTATACCCCTCACATGTATCCCTTTAAACTTCTTGATGGAAAGATGCAATTGTAGTAAAGTGTCTTGCCCGAGAACACAACCGTTTTCTGCAGAAGCTAGCGATCAGCGTAGTTTTGCTATGTACCTCTCGCAGGTACCAATGTATACTTCTGGATGGAAAGAGGCAATTGTAGTAAAGTGTCTTGCCCAAGAACGCAATTGTTTTCTACAGAAGCTAGAGTTCAGCGTAGCCTCGCCTATACCTCTCGCAGGTACCACTGTATACTGGACGGAAAGAGGCAATTGTAGTAAAATGACTTGCCCAAGAACACAATCACCACTTTCCAGGCATGCAGAGTTCGAACCTGCGTACCAATGTACATGATTCTGACATCGTAACCATCAAACTGTACATCGCTAGCTCCACGAGAAAAAAGAAAGAAAGCAAGAAGGTTGTGAAGAAAACCAAGGCAAGAAGTCTGGACACATCAGCTTTAAAGCACTCAGACGGTGTACTCTTGGTGTATTGATTGCCGGCAACGCGAGTCATCGACCTAAATCGAGGACAGTCCCTAGTGGTCACAGCACGCAGCGCGTCCGACTTTTCTATCACTCTCAGAACGGTCAACAACATTTAGAGTTTTCATTTCTTTTCATAAATTACTGAGTGGGTTGTCCGCTATTTTTTTCTTCTTAATAAGTGTCTAGAATCATCAATTAAATTTGAAGATGATGGGGACATTCGAGAGCCTACTTTGGGCCATCAGTCAACGGCCAAATTTGTTTACAATAAAAGAAAAAAAATCTCGAACCTGCGGCTCTGACATTTGGTACGAAACAACATCGTTTCGTTTTGCAAATGGTGAAAGGGATCGGATTCGACGGTTTTCAGTTCATCAGTGGGGCGGCGTCGGCCGATCGGGCCGACGAGGCCACTGGGGGATTGAATGGAAATTCGTCTGTACGGCCAGGGGTCCAAACCACACACTTGCCCGACATAGTTTGAACTCGATCGGGGAAGAGAAATGCGGGGTACTAATAATTATTAAATGCCAGTCTTCTATTCCACAAGACTCATGGATCTTCTATTATTTTGGTAAGGGGTCTAACCTATGTCTGCATTCCACATATTTGGTTCTGCTATAAGGAGATAAGGTTGGCGTAGCGTTGCTTTCTTCATCTTCCACGGCTACGACCCTATATAGCTATGGGATGCTGTGGTCTAATGGTTACGATGTTCGTCTCGTGTGCCGTGGTACATGCATGGGTTTGAATCCTGACCGTGGGAACATGGTGCTTGGGCTCTTGAGCAAGGCGTCCTTCGTATGGCACGTTAAAGCCGTAGGTCCCGTGTGTTGTGTAATGCACGTTAAAGCCGTAGGTCTCGTGTGTTGTGTAATGAACACTTATCGCTAAGAGAAGGGGTTCGCCCCGGTGTTTCTGGCAGTGGCTGCAATATGCGCCGAAGCACTTTGTAAAGCCTTATAAGGTGCTACATAATGGGTCTCATCTCATGTACTTCATTCACCAGTCCAGTCTCTACACATAATTGCCAGCGCCTTGAGTACTGTACCGATAGATACGCGCGCTATATAAGACTCCGGTATAAGCTCGATTCTCGCCCGGGTCAACAAGTGCAGTGACCGTTCAGTTCCTAAGTTCCTTGGGATTCCCCTGGTATACCATTCGAGGATTTCCTCCCACCACCAAAACTGTAATTTCCTCATTCCTCATCTTCTGTCAAGGGCCCCCAGGGAGAACAGGTCTTTGAAAACTGATGGGGCTGTCCTGAATAAATAAATAAAAAAGGGACTCCACTGGAACTAAGTCGGCAATTTGGGGATGAATTATGAATAAATTAACATTATGAGTTTCACAAAGAGATCCCACACAGACCCTCACCATGTCAACAATTTCGGACCATGAGTTTATATGTGGGTGATTCCTCCCATTTACAACAAAATCAATTCAGGGGGCATCAACCTTCCAACACACTATTGACGAACTAAAGGTTTCGACCAATGATGTTTAAATCATCAGCCTTTATTTCCTTCGCGATGGAATTGTAAATAATGATTTATCTCATTCCAAAGGAATCTCTGCATTTGTATCAACATTCGCCATCTTTGAATACGGGGTAATGTTCCTTCGAAATTCTATAGAGTGATCGATCTGCGATTCAGTTTCCCGGGGTGTTTGTCCCCGATTGACTTTTCTTTGGGATATCCAATTCGGTAAACATCGATGTTAGGATAACCTATAGCAGTGTCATACTTTTCTGTGTCAAATTTCATAATCATGCCATCACGAGGAACAACGTTTAGGTTTTGCAGGTATAATTATGAAAAAGAGAAGGAAAGAAATGACGAAGTGTTTTGACGAAATACCTCGAAAATGGCCACCAGATTTTCGTGTCACGCATGCGCAGTCCCGAAAGACTTGGCCCATTGAGTATTTAAAATAAAGTAGGATAACAACTTTAAAGGGCTATGAAATAGAATTTTGAAAATGCAATCCTTGAAAGGCATCCTTTTGTTCAATTTAATTCATTGTAAATTTTTATCTTACTTTTGTTAGGGGTTTTCGAGGCCTTTTTCGTTTGTATGTTTGTATATTTGCATATTCATTAGCACACCCGTGATGTCATTCAAGGCATGCAAAGGCGTCAGTCTAGCTGCTTAATTCAGGACCAAGCAAGTTGCCATCATTGTTGATATCTGCCCTGATCAACTTTCTGTTTGTGGTGTTCTATTTTTTGTGGTGTATCTGGTATTTAACATTCGATACAAATATTTTTAAAGAGCCACTTTTGGGGTTCATATCATTTGTGTATTAATGCTGTGCCATATACAGCGATAGTGCCCTCAGTATGTTGTCAGGAAAAACATTGAACGTTTATAATGCTATAAAAAGTGCGTTTTTAAAAACTTTTCCATCAAAAAGGGATGTCACGTAATTTTCGTACATTTAGGAGAAATGGAAATCTGCAAAAAACATATTCCAGTGTAAATTCACGTCACGGTACCTTTAAAATAGTAATCAATATGTGCAATAATGTTGTTATTATTATTGCAGGCCACTGTAGTTTATTTTTCAGAATGCTATACCTCACCCTCATACCGAAACCTGTTGTTTATTTTTATCAGGATACTTTAGACTGTCATTTCCTAACGATCCAGTAAGGTGTTTAATTTGTTATTCGTGATAATTTGTTAATTTCAACATTGGTTATTACCCGGAAACGTACCTCCCGATTTAACGAGAAAAACCATGCCCAAAGTGAAGATATTATGACTGGTACTAAATACCTGTGAAATCTTTCCGCCTTGAATGGTGTCGTTTAGAAGAAACCAATCAGTTACGGTAATTAAAAAAAAAGTGTGCCCGTTCTTTTTTTCTTTTTTTACGTGTGTTAGCAATGGAATCCGTTTACGAGATACAAAATAATTGAGAAAACCGTAAGATGTGCATAATGAAAATATACAGTAGCCACTGAGCTAATACTTCAGTGAGTTCAGTTGTTAGGCACTCTTTATAAGATTTTGAGCAATTTTTAAACGAAAATAAGGCACAAAGAGCAAAGATCCTTTATACCTTTAAACTTTTTTTTACTGCACACTATTGCACCATACTCTGTCAACTACTCCTCACAGTGTACCACCTAACTTCCTGAGCTATCTTTTCGCTTCCGTCTCGTCGATTCGGCCGCGTGCGCGCGCTCCCAGCGCATCGATTTTCCACGTAACACACCTCTCAAGAGGCAATCCTAATAGGTTTTGCCAGACGCTAATGCTCCGCAAAAGCTAGCTTCGTCCCAATTCGCTCAAGGCTTTTTCTGTCTCGTTCGCCTCCCGGGCCCCGTGCCAATTACGGAAATTTGAATGTCTTATAAGAAAAGTCCCCCCTCCAACAGCAGAAGACGGAAACCAAAAAATCGAAGATGAAGAGATTTTCTGCTCGGCCAGACACAAAATGCCTGTCCGTACCGAGATGACTAACTGGCAGCAATGTATCTTCGCACCAATAATCAAGATGACTGATTCTGTGTTTGTTTCGTGTTGATGCGTGGCCTTGGTTGTATATAGATCGCGGCTCTCCAACCAAGTCCTTTAAGATCGAGTAGCTTTTGATTTCTCATTCCGTTAGATCACAGAAAGTCGCTCAATCAATCGCACGCTTCTCTCGAAATGGCATTAGCCGCGGTCCCTTTTTGTCTTCTCTCCTTGGCGATTTCAGAGATTTCCCCCGACCGATTTCCCTCGGCATGTTGTACATGCATCGATTCGTCAAAGGAAAATCGGAGCAAATTATGTTGCCACGCTGATTCCTCGCCCGAAAGTTCAACAAAATTGAGAATACCGATTTTTCAATTGCATATATATTGGTTTTTACGTGTTTCGATTAGATAACGACCTGACTTTGGGGAAGGGGGGGGGGTTGGGCAACAGATTTGATTAAAATTTGTCGATAGATGGATTTTCCTTCAAGGTTCACGATGTGGACGAACGCTGCACGCCTTCCTGATAAGGAATATCAAATAAGCGTATTAGTCATGGTGCAAACCAAAAGTGCAGCGAGGAAGAACAGTACCTTTAGTCGCAAACTAAGTTTCCTTTTTTTCCTCTTTAGATTTCAAGATGTAAGTTGTTGCTTTTCTTTAAATTTCTCTGGCAAAAAGTTTGCCTTTTTTATTTTCCCGTCAAATATTTTCCCCATGGAAAGAAAAATGTCCAAGTTTACCACGTGATGCCTCCGTATCGTTATGCCTGATAACGATATGATGTGAAGTTGTGGTCACGTGATGCCAACTTTCAGCAAACTGCAATGCATGTACACCTCTTGAAGTAGTTTGAAAGTGTTGACATCATGTGTTTAATGTAGGCAAAATAACATGCAAAAGACGATTCAGTTTTGGTTGTCTGTCGGTATGACGTCACAGGTAACATGGCCTAGCTATATCTTCGGATTATATCTATCATTTTGTTGCCCCTACCTAAATCAGGGTTCGAAATTAGCGGTAGCCCGCTAGCCAAATGCTAGTCAAAACAGCGGCGGGCTGGTCAAACTATTTCTTAAGTAGCCCGGCTGGCGATTCAAGATATTATTGGGATGCGGCAAAGATAAAAGGATAAGAAGAAATAATCATTAAATTCAGAAAGCAAACCTGTACAATTTGTATTTAATTTAATCAACTGTTTTAAAGGGTTAAATTATAAGATCTGTTTATTAAAAACACTGACAGAATTGCTTCAGAATAGATGGGAAATCAGTTAGAAATGGGTAAAAACGAATTTTACTTACGACCTATTTTCGTACCTAGGTCTCCTTGTTCGATCTGTTTTCATATCGCGCACTTAATTGATAAACCTTCATGATATATAAAAAAGTCAAATTTTGTGCATTTTTGCACAACGACCTCAAATGACCCCTAGATGATCTTTGACCTCCAATTTTGGAAGACTTGTGGGTGCAGACCAGTAAATCGGTCCGAAATTGCCTGCGCCGGCCAAATCACGATTTGCATGCCCTCAAAATCTTCGGTATTTGAGCATGCTGTGGGCCATGAACTTGAGGGTTTGTTAAAAATATGGATGGAAACCGTGCACAGGACTTGGAGCTTGCAGTTCTGTGTAATTTTGATGTAATTTGGACCCTAAAAGCGCTCTACTTTGCAATGGAGTGTAGGCATCGTTTTCCAAAATGGCGATGGGCTTCAGGACTATTTTCAGGGGTGATCGTCTTCAGATGGAAATTTCTCCTAAAAGTCATCAGTTGACCCCCCGTAAATTGAACAGAAATTGAAAGATGATGAAATAAGCTTTAATTTGATGTGTGTCTCGAACACCTTGGAGAGTTGTAAGTATTTTTCCCGAATTTTTGAAGTGGGAGCATTTACCATTGGGGTCTATGGAAGTTTATTTACTGGTCTGCTACCTTTGTGATGACCCCCCACCCAAGGATCACTCCATCCAAGTTACATTAAAATCCATTAAATTCTGTAGACATAGAAACATTTGAAGCATATTTGAACAATGACCTCTAATGACCCCTACATGACATTTGACCTCAGTAATCCGATGAAGAATTGTGTCTCTCCACCCAAGGGTCACAGCATCCATTTCATTAAAATGCATGAAACTGAACGCATGTAGAAGTTATACATTTGTTTTCTTCAAAACTTTACCATTCGGGTCTACGGTCTAGGGGTCGACGGTCCTACGGTCATACAGAAGTTAGGACTGGTTAGGGTCTCCCAAAACTTTGTTCAGGCGACACCGACAGGAAACTACTTTATCAAGGATAAATGAGTGGACAGATGTCGTTACGGAAGCCCTGTTGATGAATTCAAGAAGTTGAGATTGATGTGTGATATACTGTTCATCGGCATGCCCGATTCATTGTAGTTGTGACTAACAAGATATTGGTTACGTGTACTGGACAATTACACCGATATTTTGATATTGCGGTTTTTGATCACATCCATTTGTCTAAACGACAACAGATACGATACATCCCGTCAATATGTTTCCAGCATCCGCAGGCTGATGCTGGATTCGTACAAAGCTGAATCTCTCAACGCTCAATCTCAAATCCTCTCCATTTTCTCGCGGACATTGCTTCTTTGAGTGAAACGCAGCTGCCCTACCGCCGACGTAAACCTTTCCAGGATGTTGTGTATTCGATTCCACCACGCACGT
This sequence comes from Patiria pectinifera, assembly GCA_029964075.1. Classification (NCBI taxonomy): domain Eukaryota; kingdom Metazoa; phylum Echinodermata; class Asteroidea; order Valvatida; family Asterinidae; genus Patiria; species Patiria pectinifera. Next base: position 24,840,782 of record CM057135.1, read on the forward strand.
AATGGCTTTGGATGTCTAGCTGTAGTCAGGTTTTAAATTAACCCACAGTTTGCTGTTATTACCACCAATCGTGAATATCTATTACACCATTTCAGAGATTGCAAACAAGTTTTGCCCTTTCCTTTACCGTTATACTATAGCCTGTAACTCCAGTTCTTGCGTGTGCTCAATTTACTTGAGGGTCAAAATACCTGCTTTTCGGAGACTAGTAAAAAAAAGCATTTGAATGTTTAAACTCATACGGGATTATTTCATTTCATGCATTGTGTTTGTTTCCAATAATTACACCACTCACGATCCAAAGAAGAACGTTCAAAACCTCACCTGTTGAAGTTTCAGCTCAGTGGATAATATACTTTTAGAGAAAAAAAGTGAACCTACCATGGACAACCTTCTGATCACGAAACACGATTTCGTCTATAGCCTAGCACTCTTTATTTCCATCGATCAGTCGTTGGAAATCACCTACATTTCTGATTTCCTCTATAAATGACAGCAAGCAATAATTTCCCGGGGTGTTGAGTACCAGTACGATATTTTATCCAAGTAAGCTTTGTGATACTCAATTAGGTATAGGCTACTTTTGGATGATCCTAACATTACGCATGGTAATTAAAGGCCTTTTCATACCTGTGTAGAATTCTACACGTACCAAGGTCACATCCAACATGGGTACCGTTCACACTGACACCGGTGTCGGTGTGTAGGCCTACACGGGTTGACTGCACTGATCTCTATATAAAGACTGGATAGCTAATAAAGAGCCGCACAATGTACGAATTTGACTCCATATTGGTGAGACCGGCTGGTGATCTACAAAGGACAAGTTGCCGTTTATATAGACAGCATGATTTCTTTTGTAACGTCGCGGTTCACTTGACTTATATTTTGACCACCACCACTGACCAAGGTTAACTTTTTTTTTTTTTAACGGGTTACTAAAATACCGCAAATTTTTCTTTTTCGGCGTTTTGCAATGATAATCAATGTGTCCCTTTGTCCCTTTCATAAATATGTGTACGTGGTGAAAAAAACCAAATGCAACTGATACAACGCGCGCGCGCGCCTAGAACTGCGTAGAACGTTCGTATTATTTTTATTTTTTTTGAGGGGGGAAGATTGGTCAATATGCAAAGTCTTCTGTGTGAATGTTGTATGCATATCCGCTATCCAGTCTTTATATAGAGATCAGTGGTTGACTGTAGGTTTAATATTTTCTACCCATGTAGAGCGTCGTACCAATCTAGATGCCCGTCTTGCTAGTGTTAAAGGGGTTCCTTAAAATTCCGTGTTGGACCCGGTCATCACGGAGATTGTTGACAGTGTGAAAGGCCTTTTTTTGCACAGGACAAGTTTGTCTTCATCTCTCGAGGATACATGTTTTCTGTCAAAGAGTGTTTTTCTGTGAACATTCTTGGAAGTCATTCCTAAGAGGTTTGTGTAATTCCGGTGTTTTTTTTTAATGGAGTCGCCTTGGGCAAATTAATCCACGAAATGACCAGAACTTTGTGACAAATTTTTCAACTGTTGTTTTTTTTCAATTACATATTAATTTGTGGAAATTAAAGAAAGAAGTCGCGAAGAACTTTCTACCTTTTCTGTTAGGAGCGCATCATGTGCCGACAGCAACACGTCTCGTTAGATGCCACACGTGGTCACCGGTTTTGTTAGTCGATGTAAACACTAGAACTTGTTAACACGTCAAGTCGCTTTCTTCTTTTTCCCGCAGTACCGCAGCAAAGAAGAAGAAAAAGGAGTTAAAACAAGAACAGGTTTCATGGCTGTTAGTCATTACGCTCACGGCCCGGAAACAAATTAAATGTATCTTTACACGGCTACCCGTAAAACAAAAAACAAGCAAGCGTGTCGTGTTTTTTTAGGGCTAGGGTTGTGTTTTGCCCGTAAGACGCGAAACACGAGATATCGCGCGTTTTTGTGAGTCGGTCGTACCGGCGCTGAGTGGCACGGTGTTGCCCCCCGGTGCTCCCGGCGTAAAGTTCGGTCGCTGCTCGCTCCCGTACACGGGCCAACGTCCTCTCCTGTCGATGTCTTTTACCCTCCATTGCAGCGCCACTATACATTTTTGTAATAATAAAATAGTGCCCGTCTCAGCTTTCTAGCATAAATAGCTTAGAGCGTTGCTGTATCTTAACCCCGCATGGCATGTGCTGCCTGATTGAAGTCGTCTGATGTAGCAGTGATTTTCGAGAAGGCAGATGGGGGCTTCACCGCGCGCGCTTTGATGCTGCGCGCGACCCGCGAAATTGCCCCCCGTCTTCTGCAACACTACACCATCGCCTTCTCCTAATTTTTTTCTTCAATCTAGTGCTTTTCAAAAGCTTTTTCTTGTTACCTGATACGATATTCACAAAGTCCCTTTTTATCACAGATAACCACTGATATTCGGTGTCCAGCCGTATATGGGATTATTAAGTTCAGTGAAAGGTGCATGCAAACAGTCTGTTATGGTATTCATATGGTACCTTCTTTGTACAACAGATAACCGCTGATATTCAGTGTTCAATTCTAAATCACGATTTGTTTACTGCAGTATTTTAGGCACATCAAACCTTATGGCCCTCCCTTCAAAACGGATGAAGGTGGAGGTGTTAAATAGGTGTTGCAGGGTGATCAACATTAGCGTAATGGCAAACTAGTCCAAAGGTATGAAAACTAACCGTATTCTGATAGTAACAGTCGAACGTACAACTTAGACATTTGTTATGTCGTGTCTCGGATACTGTAATTTCGTTGGTGTAGAGAACGGTTACGTGTCCAATTTACAAAAATGACTGTTTAGTTCATATACACTGCGTTGCATATACATTATATAAACCATTTCCTAGTATTGCGCGCGCGTGAAGGATGGGTTTGTTTTTGCATTCAAGAGGGGACGTTGAACAAAAATGGTCCACGGTTGACGATCGTGTACAAAACATATGGGAGGTCTTCCTAAACTACAAAAGAGGGACAATAGGGGGTCCACGATTGAAGGTGTTTTATACACACTCGCGTGCGTGTGTAGGGCTTAGGCGAGGCTCGCAACGGAGAACTGGAGTCTCTCGATCTCAAGTCTAGCAGGAAAGCTCACAGTAATCAAAAGGCTACAATGCAGTGTGAGTTGATATATATTTCTTGAATAGTGAGCTAAAACCTTTGTCTTTTTGACATATTGGCAATCTATAACAAAACAATTAACGGTGACGTGGGATGTGTTGTTTAACCCCCTCGAGCGCATATCACCCTTGGCTTCGCCTTGGGTGCTATGCGCCTCTCGATTGTTAAAACAAAACACGCCATATCACACATCACAAAAGTCAACAATTGTTACAAATGCAGCAGGAACAATTTTTTTTTCAAAAAAAAATTTTTTTTTGGATTTATTATTTTTTAGCATATATTATTAAACTGACTGTTTTCACGTTTTTTTTTGTAGATGCTGGAAAAACCAAGAAAACCAATTATATTCTTGTAGTCTGGTTCCCAATTATATTCTTGTAGACTTTGAGGAATTGTTTGGCCAGAGTATCACAAGTGTGTAATCCATTGCAAAGAAAATGTGGAATAACCAAATATAAGGAATATGGAGTAGTTTTGAAAACAGCCAGTTTTCTCCAGCGCTGGTCGGCCGACGAACGTTGGAAAAATACAATTTTTCTTGAAAATGTCAGCACACCAGGAGCCACAATTTTACAGGATGCTTTAGACTGTCATTCCCTAACAATCAAGTAAGGTATTTCGTGATAAGTGGATCATTTCGTTTTTTGATGTTTGCAAATGTTGTATCTTCCCTTTAATATGATGATCTATATAGTGCACCCGTCTACCTTTTATTTATGCACTTATACTGTGAGTTATTACACTGTAGCACATGTAGGAGAAAGGACACATGGGTTAACAAAACAATAGTGGGGTCAACGTCTTTCCCAAAGAAAAGAATAATTATGGCATTGAAACTGCTCTTGGTATTCCACTCGTGTGTATAGTACATCTCATGGAGGAAGGCATTCCTTTCTCTGTCTCTAAAAACACGGATTCGTTTCATAAAAATGATTAATATGAGAGGCAAGCACGCATTCCGATCAATGCCTTTCATTATCTCTTATCAGGCTTCACACCAGGAAAAAATAAATCAGTGCATTGCATACTTTGGGAAATAGTACCCGGATGACTAGGCAATATTTTTTTATTATTGCATGGATACCCGGGCGATTTATTGTATCGACGCGCATTTCGCCGGTTCCCGCTCTATCAATTAAAATTCGTAGAAACTCACTGCTGTCAACCAGTCAATATCGGAGTGGAGCAGTCGCATAAGCATACACTATTTGTCATCAGTATACCCCTGAAGCCATCCATTTTTTTGGTTTAAAGTGGCCTATTCATCCACCTGTTATAAACTGGTCCAAAACGACGCGGAGTCGGGCTTTAATCCACCCATTCTAATGCGTTCATGTTCCGTGTCTATTCTCTTAACATCGTCAGCGTTTTTACGGAGGGACGAATTTGGCCACGAGGTGTTGAACAGTGGTTCCGAGAAAAGTGGGTTTTAAGTTGGTCACTTTTGGAAATAAAGATTTCGCCCATTTTTAGAGCACATGTTGACAATTTTTTTATACAGATAGTAAGTTTAGATCTTAAACTTCAAAAATGTACCAATTACAGAATAATAGAACGATTAATGGCGGAGTCATTAATGTCCATAGAGATTTGTATCTTCGTGATTGCAGGGCCAGTTGGCCCATACGCAGTACGCGCTAAATTAGTCTCTTCGTGAAAACTTAAAATGCCACTTGCGCGTTGGTTTGCAGGGCAAATTGGCCCATATCCATTACGCGCTTAATTCGTCTCCGTGAAAAATTAAAATGCCACAGGCGCGTTGTTTTGCGGGGCAAATTGAATTTGTCTCTTCGTGAAAACTCACACGCCTATTCGCGCGTTGTTTTTGCCCCATAGAACAACTTGATGAAAATTGGAATATGTCCCTTCGTGAAAACTTAAAATACGATTTAGGTGAATTTTCCCCTACATTGATTGTCATGATTTCATTCATTTAAACTGGTGGTGACCAAAAAAACTTCGTCAAAAGGTTCGTTGCTGTTTACTTAACCGATTTCGTCCGGAAAAAGAATTTCGAAAAAAATATGGAGTTTGGCCGAATTTGTCCCTTCGTGAAAACGCTGACGATATGACTATTCCCCCCCCCAAAAAAAACCCACCACACATAACTCACACAAACCCAGCCATTAGATGCTGGCAAATGCCAAATAAATGTGTTGAAAACGAGATCTTTAGAGACTGTTAGAGACTGTTATAATGGTAGATGGAATTATCGATATCAATTTCGGTCGGACAATTTACTTCAATCCTGTTTTCACAGTAGGCCCACTTTCACTTCACATCCCGTTTGCCTTTTTTTGTCTGATGAAACCCCTTCCCGAAATACACTGAAAATTGAATCGTTAAATGAACCACTAGTGGGTGATGCGCTACAGTGGTGATGATCTTCTGTAGTGACAGCAATAACCCGTTTCTTTCTCCAAAGATATTCCCCAATCTGGCTCTCCTTTATAGATTTTCCAAAAGGAGGGGAGATTTTATAACTCGATTCTAGAATTGCAATAAAGCAACAGTCTAGTCTGCTCTCGCGAAAGGAAATGACACTCACCGTGGTATAATAAAAAAAAACTTCATCGACTGTAACTGAATGAGGGGTTAATGCACCAAAGCGGCTGAAATTGCGTCCAATCGAACTGCCAAGAAGGCAATAATGTTGTCATAAATGAGAGCAGGTGAAACCCAATTTCCCGCTCTCCACCCAAAACCCCTGCGGCTATTCGCGCCCGTTGACGTACGGCGGCCTCGAAAGGACATTTTGTAGCAGCGGTGCATGCGAGAGGGGTCTACCCGATGTTCCCCAAAACTGATGTTCCCCGAAATCCTTTAGGGTTAGAGTAAGGGTAAGGGTTAGGGTTGGGGTTAGGGTTAGGGCCTTTACTATCTCGTGGAACTAATTACTTATTCATTTATTCACATAATATAAATCAAGCAATATAAACCAATCATCTAACGGTGGTTTGCAGTTACCAGCAACAGCACCCGCGCCATGGCGCGCGTGCTGTCTCGCGCCAGACGACGGCTGATTTACGTTAGTAATTCTGCATTTTCATTGGTCAATTCACAACGGGTAATGCATTATGCATGTCTACCAAATCGGTATAGACAAATGTAAAGAAAAACATAAGCGTTCTCCACGAGATGGTAAAGGCCCTCGCGGCTTCGCCGCTCGTGCTAGTCTTTTTACGTATCAGCATCCGGGGTGCGTCACGTGTCCGGGTAAGTGCGTGGGCCTTGACTAAAGGCTATGCACCCACACGAGACAGTCCCACCTTATATTTCGGACGCACGGTCATTGACCGCTATCAGAGAGAATACAGAGATCTATGGGGAAATGGTTTATACGCTTGTTTGGAGTTTCCATGCAGAGCCGGGCATTAGGCAGTTCAGTCCTTTCCGGTAGCCTAATCTGCCGATACGGTGACCGAACGCGACGTGATGGCGGTTTTATCTTGAAAATCGGTTGAGGGAACCGCAGAGGTTCGAGTGTCTGCAATCCTCTTGTTTGCTTTTCGGGAGGCTGTGGTTGTGCTGAGATTGTTCCGCAGGCTGAGTTTACCTTCTGGAAAAAATTGCTTTGATTAGCCTGCACATCACACGTTAGGTTTTTGTTAATTAAATGAAGGCTCTGCAGACAAAAACAAGTCACATTTTTCTCTTAAAAGCGTTGGAACAGTGCTGTGTGAAAACATTGACGGCACCCCTCTAGTATCGTATGTGTTCAGGGTCCTTAGCTGAAGCCGTTATCATAACATGTCCATCTTACAATTTTCAACAGCGGATAATGTGAACAAAGCAGGCATCTTGTCTTTCAACCTGTGTCGAACGTTCGAATAACATTCCCCAACGGTGTTTAAACCAACTGTTTTTGTTTCAGTGTAGAGGGAAATTCGAACCATAATATGACGGACCTCTGCGCGGCGAAAGATATGAACGGGAAACAGTGTTCATGCACACTTCAAAGGAAATGGCGATAATATTCCTTAAAGGGCCCATGTAATGTAACTTCTTTAATGCACTCTTTGAAAGTGGACCTTTGTCTCATTAACTCTCTTTACAATTTTCATTTTGCCATTTTCAAGGGTATTTTGGTGCCTTTATTGGTTGTTATGCTCATGCAAATTTCCATATTCATGAGCAAAATTGTGATGTCATTTTAGTCAGAAACCTCAATGATACAGCTATTTCTGCGCCAAAAGTCGCCAGAATTTTGGATACTTTGCCGTTGAAGATTTTCTTTTCTTTGGTGATTTGTTGTTGTGTCAGTACGGTACATGTCAGTAAGCCATCGAGCAAAATGTTCTCACAACTGTTTTCAGTGAGTAAATTTTTGGGTTCACAATTTGTAAAAAAATACCACATAAACTGAGCAGTGTCTTCCTAAAATCAGTGGCGTATCCGGGGGGGGGGGCACCTCCCCCCCAGTAAGTATTCACATAAATGGTTAGAGAGTTCTGACATGAACCCCCCAAAAGCAAACCAGCTCAAAAACCATAAAAATGTGCCGTGAAAATCGGCATATATTTCCCAGTATGGTCAGTTTTGAAGAGCGCCCCCCATTTGGAAGATGGGTACAAGCCCCCCCCCCCTGTTTTTTTTTAATTTTACGGAGGCCAAGTGTCCGGAGAAAAAAAAATGTGTACTACATTTCGGCGCGGATGTGCGGTTGCCCCCCCCCCCCATCAAATGTTTGATACGCTACTGCCTGAAATGACATCATAGCAACAGCGCCCTAAGTTGTTCGGAAAAGCATGGATAATTTCAAATGTCTAAAGAAGTTTACTTTTTCATCAAATCAACCAAAAATGTATATCAAATAGTTTTGACATGTTTAAGAGGAGTGGACAGTTGCACAAAATATGTTGCTAAGAGAAATTCATTGCATGGACTCTTTAATCTGATTGGGTCTACACGCGCTGAAACAGCAGTGTGAAAACATTCATTTTGTGAAGACACCCCTCAATAGTATCGTGTATGTTCAGGATCCTTAGCTGAAAATGTTATCATAACATCTTCATCTTACCATTTCCAACATTGGATTATAATGTTAACAGAGCACAGATCTTGTCTTTCAATAGGTTTCGAACATTCCAATAACATTGGAACATTCATAATACGCACACATTTTTTTTTTATCTGCGACATTCGGAACTTTGCATATGAGCTGACATGAGTATCTCTTGAGAAAAAAAAAACCACGGTGGTGTATCAGTTCCGGGTGTTCCCCAATTCCGATGTTCCAATACCGATGTTCCCCGAAATCCTTACCCTATAACCCTAACCCTAACCCTAGCCCTAACCCTAACCCTAACCCTAACCCTAACCCTAACCCTAACCCTAACCCTAACCCTAACCCTAACCCTAATCCTAAGGATTTCGGGGAACATCGGTATTGGGGAACATAGGTACTGGGGAACATCGGGTAGACCCCATCAGTCCCATAAAGACAGAAATAGCTAAATTGATATGAGTTAAATCATTTTCAAAGGTATAAAGCTAAAAGAGTTTTGTTCTCTTTCCAAATTTCCTAGTGTCCCTATTCCAAGTTCTCTTTTGTCCCCAACAGGTATATGGGTGTATCTATTCCATTTACCGCCGACTTGAGATGCAGGTGGTCCCGAGAAACAAGCCTTCTTCATCCAGCGATTAAGAAAACAAAAATCATTAGATTTCACCGTCGAGACAAGTCCATTAGCCACACCAGAAATAATTTGACAAGCTTTTACACAGGTTCACGACGTGCCATTTAAAAGCAAATCTGAAACGCATTAGCTTTCACCAAAAAAAATGAGCTGAAATATGCGGATCGATCAAAAAGAGGATTTCCCCAGCCTCCCTTACATATTCCTCCCCATCCTCTTCATTTTTTCCAACAGGTAACCGTGTGAGATTAGTCTGAGTGTCTACGGCGAATCTGTACTCATCTGGTATGACAGTTGGCGCGCCTACTAAGGCACGCGCCTCGGGTTTATCAGGGGCTATAGACATTGCGCCTCAGGCGTCAATGATACCCACGCATTAAAGGTAACGGGCACCATGTGCAAACATTCGAAAATGCAACCGTCAAAATCCCATGAAATATCATACTTCAGTGATTGTTAGTAAATAATAGTATCGAATATCCTGTGAAATCATTGCGCCTATAGTATCCCGTCAAGAGGTATTACCACCATTTCAGCGGAAATATGCCCCCGAAAAAAGTGTCTGTCTGACTATTTTTGAAATAACAATTTTGAATATTTTTGATTGTGAAGATACCCCTTCGCCTAAAGCCCTATGAGTTTCATTTAATTTCAGTCACGTATCGTTACACAATATTGTCAATTGATCACAACAACATTTGTTGACACTGTGACCAAAATCCTTGCCTTAATGAATGTTCAGTGGTGTGTTATGTAAGCTGTGTAAAATCCTTCATGTTTGTGAAAAGGACTGCGGCTGGGATTTGAATCATTTGCCTGGCTATCAGTCATTATGGCAAGACCTCAGTTTAATGCTCAAGGACAAATGAATCCGTGCAATCCCAAACCATATCAGCCTTTTTTCACAACATGTTGGATTTACACAGCTTACATAACACAGTACTGAAATTAAATTGATTAAGGCAAGGAACTTGGTCACAGTATCAGAAAATGTTGTTGTGATCAACTGACCAATTTGTGCAGTGAAGACGTGACTGAAATTGAATGAAACTCAAAGGGGTTCAGGCCAACGATAAGCAGTATCTGCACAATCAAAAATTTTCTAAATTGACTTCATGGTTTTGTATTTATTTCAAAAACAGTCAGACGGAAACTTTTTTTGGGACAAACTTGTGTAATCCTTGCGTCGAGAAAAAGGAAGCTGCTGTTTTACAGTTTCCTCAAAAACTATGATATCTACTGCATGAGCTGAGGTTTCGACAGGTTTTTTTAAAATCTATTAAAATCTATTATATTGTTGTTAATTGATTGGGCAAAAAGACCCTTTTTTTTTAGCAAATGGTGTCCTTTACCTTTAACGCTATTCCCCGCAACCGGAACAGATGCTTCTATCTCCACCTCACAGTAAACCTCGTATTTTTTTTCTCTTCTCTCGGGCTACCAATTTACGAGTCTGCTGTGTTATTTCAGCCGGGAAATCGCTCGAAAATCCCCCCTGTATGCACAGGCGCTCGAGAATGACGCGACTGAAAACATTGAAGTGTGTCAATATTTAATGTGACGTGTCTGGAGATTGTGGCTTTCATTTTTTTCTGGGTATATAGTTCGGGATCAGAAACAGCCGATCTGGAAAAATGGCAACGAAATATTGTAGCTTTTAAGCGCGGATTTTTTTTTTTTTTGGAGCGAACTCTGCGAAGATATTGTAAAAGTAATTTGCGTGAATGCATTTGGCGCCAGGAGTGTAATATGTTAAAACGCAATGTCACTTACAGTTCATTGTATACTGCAAGGGTACTGACATGCTTACAACTAAAGTAATCTGAAACTAATTTTTAGGCTCTGGCAGGAGCTTCTACATGTCACTTGGTAGTCGGTCGGTTGGTCTGTCTGTCTGTCCCCGAAAATTTACCAAAGCTATTTGACCAAAAATATTGTTTAATTGACCAAATGCTATGCCTTAGTCATAAAATGCACTCTTGACGACAGTTTTCGAAACACAGGTTTTGTTTCGATCGATGCGCACGCGAGTTTATTTTGCATATGTCTGTCCCCGAAAAATTTACCAAAATAAGCCCCATAAGTTTCCGACAGAATATAACTACCAAATTGAAATGTTCTCAACAAAATAAATCCAATACTTAACAAAAACTGTTTATTACAATCCGGAAAGGTGTTTAACCCTCCGACCCAGAAAGCCCATTTACTAACACGCTTACAGTAAGGGGTCCCTCCGGGGACCCAGATATTTAGCGCCTTGGTTTGAGGCTACACAACACTGTATCTATATGTATACAATCTCGACATGTCTGTAGACTATAAATAAGGAGGTCATTGACAGGAAACAGATGTTGCATACATAGTCTGTGGTCAAGTCGTGCACTTGGCTACCCGCAAGTGACTTTGTTTTGTGCACGTGTATATGGGCAGCCCAGGTTGTCAGGCTCAGATATGCCTGACCCGGGGTCACACACTAAAGGTGACTGCATATATCCGTAGTGGGTGTCTCTGGCTAGGATTAGATGGAAGATCACCAGAATTGGTTGGAAGTTTTTTTTTTGTTAAGGTAATTAACCAAATTGGGTCCCCAAAAGGGCTAGTTTCTGCGTCGGAGGGTTAAGACAAGTTTGTAAATGGATTCAAAATAATGTGCAGTAATGTTATAGTCCCGGGGTATTTTGTGTAGTGGTTGGACGATATCCAGCAGGAGGAATTTTCCCAAAAATTGACCAGTAGTATGGTGTTTCATATGCGCCATCGGCGTCGCATTTTTTCGCCGGAGCTTATTGTGCACTCTTGTTATTAGATGCATCGAACCACGCACATTGAATTTCCATAGATAAAACATCTATTGAAATGGAAGTTTTGCTCGTCCTGGCCGAGTGACTGACTGACTGACTGACTGACTGTAAGCCGGGCAATGCTACCGTATGGGATTACCCCGTAACCCCATAACGCAGAGTTGTAATAACTCGAGTCACTGACTCGACTCGAGTCATTGACTCGAGTCCATGACTCGACTCGAGTCACAATTTTTGTGACTCGACTCGACTCGACTCGAGCCCCTGAGGGTAAGTGACTCTACTCGACTCGAGCCACTGCGAGCATATGACTCGGGTCACTTGGAGCAAATGACTCGTCCCTCATCAGAAGACTCGACTCGACTCGATCGAAGGCTAATAAGACTCGAGTCCCAAAAAATAAAAGTAAAACTTTGCGAAAAGTATTTGCAATGACTTGCGGTGCAAAATTTATGTTCACGTCACTTTGCGAATACAGTACGGTACAGCAGCCGCTTGTCATGTACAAACACACAACATGTCACAGACTCCACCTCATGATCCTATACGCACAAAATACTATCCAGGAACCGGACATTAAACACATTTTTAGCAATATTATGCTCTTTTACATTCATTTAGCTATTAAAAAAATACAATAAAAAAAAGCCTCCACGATACATCTCCCACAGAAATCAGTCTCGTTTTTTTTTAATAAGTTTGGCGTCGGTCCGATGAGTTCTTTGTTATTGGTTGCCACAAGGGAGATCATAGAAATAACAAAATTGACCGGTATATTCGAGTCCTGTCGTCAGCTCGGTAGTCACCAAATGCTTCGCGAAACCTTCTCCCCACTCTAAATAGGCTTTAAGCAAATTGCTGTCAGATCTCTTGCAGGAGGCAGACACAATATACCCGCGTCGACGGGGAGCGTGTAGACGAGAATACACGGTATCCGGTCAATCGATGCAATTATCTGGACTGATTTCCCCGAGCCCAGCTCGCGGGAGGGGGGATTTACACTGCCCCTATTAGTATTAGACCCCGGATTTTTTTTTACCTGTCTGTCGAAAATTAAGAGCGATGGGGGATACATACCGGCTTGTCGGTCGCCCGCGAGCCATGGCGGAGAGATACTCAGAATCGCGCTTAGCGACTACACTTATGATATTACTACAAAGCATCGGGCGTTGACACAATGACACTAATGGTGTAATAGTTAAAGGGATATTACGGTCTGAAATACCCCCAATTGGGCTACAAAACGCGTTTTAATGAGATTATATTAATTGGAAAGATCATTTAAAAGTAGGATGTAAACGTCCACACAACCATTCTTTAAAATCTTGGCGTTTTGGTGTTATTCTTGCGAGAATCATGCGAGAACGAATGTCGGGGGTCACAATTTTGACTCCGAAAAATCAAGCTGCTGAGTGTCAGTAGTGAATCCTGCCGCACAGTGTTTCGCACACTGCGGACGTGTAAGAAACAACATTTTGTGTGATGGTGCTGTGTATATTATGTGATACACACACGACGTGTACAGTACATCGAATAGAGACGGCGTGAAATACGTATGCTTATACCATCTAACTGTTATATCATGCCACAAAATGTCCGCCGCGTCCGATGTAAACGGGAACGGTAAGACATTATTCTCGGGAACGGTAAGACATTAGGTTAGTTTCTTTTCAACCAGACCTTTGAAATAGGATAAGAAAACAATCCAAAACATAAAACTTTTTTGGGATTTCAGGACGTAATATCCCTTTAAGTTGCGTGTTGCCGCCGATTGCAATAATCATCTCGAATTGCTGTTGATTCTTCAACTTAAAGAGTGAACGCACAGTCTCTCACTTTAATGAATTTACCATAACGAGTTAATGAATTAAACGAGACACCTCGCCGCCCGTCTCGTTTTCAAGAGATTACCCTAGTCAATATTTGACAGCCTATCGCCGGGTTTGCAGGACGCTTCTTTAAATTTAATAGGTGTTTGTGTAGATTCCGACGGTAATAGTCACACGATCGCATTTAGAAAAACATGGTACAAGGGCATTCTCGCAGTAGGGGCGAGTATAGTGAAGGTATTCTTTCCGGTACTGTTAGACCCTTTTGAAGAAATATGTATTGTCCCATTCTCCCAGTGGCGTTGCCGGGGTGAAACATTTGGAGAGGGGGCACCTGGGGTGCACACGTTTTTTGTAGGGTGTGCACTCGATTTTGAGGGCCGTAATTCCTTCGCATGGTGTTGCATAAAAACCAGCAATTTTCCAAAGTATCGTTACGTTGTGTGAACGTTCGGTTAACGATTGTTTCAACTGTAATCAGTTCGTGGTAAACGCGTTTTCGAGCTCAAACGGCTGCTTTTTCTCTCGATTTTCATTTAATAGCATAATCCCCTTTTAATCATTGTGTTGGCGTTTTCAGTCGGTTTATGTGGGTAAATTACACGCATCACGAAAACGATTAAAATGATCTCAAACTGAGCGCATGCGATCATGTTCGTAAAAGTGCGTCTACTCCCAAAGGAAATCATAATCGGGTGTCATTTGCCATCCATTGCATAACACTTATTACTTGATGTACAGGATGAGTAAAAAAAATGTCCCGTTGGATAAGGTCTTGTCTCCCACATACACGGGAGAGGTTACCAGTTTGTTCTCTTCAGCCAACATTCGGTGTGGGCATTGACCAGATTCAGTACAAGTTTCACCGATATTCAGCCAGCCATGCATGCAAAGGATGCAGGCCTTTATTTGTGACTACCCAAAATACCAACGCAACATTTTTATGGAGATTTTTAACATTATTTAAAGGCCAGTCCACTGCACGACACAACATTTCAAAGTAGTCATGACAAGGCCACCGTTTACTTCTTAGGGCCGTGAGGGTCAGAACGTTTTTAGTGCACGGCACTGTTTAGGAAATTGGGAAGGTTCAGAAGCGTTTTTATGTTAATCAAGCGTCGTTCATAGAGCGGTTACAGTGTTAAATGGGACGTTTAAAATGTGTTTCCTTGAAAGACAAATCCAGTTACGATCAGCTGCAGAACTAATACCGGCTGTTTGAGGCTTTGCTTTTGTGCAAGGAAACCTAAATAAAACAAATTGAATTTGTCTCATATTTAACCCAGGCATTTTACAAAAGAAATTATAATTGTGTTCGGAAGTTTAACGCCACGTTTTACAATGTGTTAACGTTCGTTCTCGTTTTGTTATAACCTTATACGAGCACAGTTGTGGCTTATGGTCAAAAATCATCTCCCGCATGCAGTTTCGGGTACATTCCTTGACAATTTCTAGGATTATTAATAAACACTATCAAACCAAAATTCGCTTGATTCCATTTCTTCCTACCCCAGAAGAGTATTTTTTCCGGGTATTGTTTTTGGAGCCGAAATGAAGAATGTACAATTGAATACCAATTTTCCCCGACCTTTTTGTGCATGGGCGGGCGTCCATTCTATTTGGACAATTGGCGAAATGAACCCAAAACGGAGAGTCATTTATCAAGATTTTGTGCAGCAGATGGACAAAAAAGAGGCATTTCCTCCCCATGATGTAGCACTTGGGAGAGCTGTACCAATTGCAAAAAGAAAAGTGAAATTATCTGAATCGGTTTTTGCGCGCGAAGTCGCCCCACTTTATCAGTGTCATGGCTCCACCCACAAAAGGGTAAAACATGTCATCAAGTGGTTTTAAACTTGTTAAGATATCCATAAGTGATCTTGAGAGTTTCAAAGAATGTACCAAAGAAATGCACATGGGCCCCAGAAGCCATGTTTTGTTGACAACATGCTATATCAAATGCCAAGCTAAACCAGAAACCAGATTATGTTGTTGGACATTCGACACAAAAAAAACACACCACGAAATGGGGTATAGAGACAGGAATTGAAAGGACAATGAGGTCCTCTTTGTCCTCCACTATTTGCCGAGTAATTCACCTGCACCGATCTATGCGCTCCCAAATTGCCGTAGCAACCGTTTACATCAAAAACAAAGAATAACCAGGCAAAACAGACTTGGATTTCCGGACGTAATAACCGGATTATTGTATCTCATATTTCCCGTTCACAATTCAGATTTTTTCCCCCTCCAAAAATTGAGCTGACATTGTTAAGCTTCCATTTCTCGCATGAGCAGGTTTTAATCGATTTTTTTCTCTTTTGGGTCCGAAGCAGCGGCCCTCTTGCAATTACCGGGTCTATGTGATTTCCCCAGTGGCCTCCCCTGATCAACAATTCCACTTTTCATGGAAAAGGAAAAGCCAGCTAAATATTCTCCTTTATCGTGTAAACTCACCGCTATGTCAGAGGGCGGTGGACTGGTTATACTTTACATATTTTGAGTTCTGTTTAGGTAGATTTAGGGGGAGCTAGTGACTTTGGGTCAGCACTAGCCTTTTGTAGGACACGTGGGCATGTACGTGCACCCGATGCACTGATAATAGTCTGGTTCCCAGACCAAACAAATCAGCCTATTTTGACAAATCCTAAGTCACGTAGCCGCCACGGTTATTAACATGACCAAAGACGGGCAGGATCCAGCGCGTTTCCGAAATGGAACGAAGTTTACCGAATGCATTTGGTGGACACTAGGAAATGTTCGCAATAGCTCGGATATTTCCGGCTTTCTTGCTATTGAGTTGGAAAATTTGAGTTTATAAATGCACTGCTTGCAATTCAAAAAATCAATGCAAGTGAGCAAAACCAACGCACACAAGCGTGTAAACACCTCCAATCGTGAGACCCCCTATTGTCCCTCTTTTATATGTACTTTTCTAGGAAGACCTCCCATATGTATTGTACATGATCGTCAGTTGTGGCCCTTTGGGAATTGTGCACAATATTGTCCTCTATTGTTTTGTGGAGTGCTGTGGCCTCGTGGTTAAGGGCACTGATTCGTGGTCTGCGGGTAAAGCTGCAGGTTGTGGGTTCGAGTCCTGGCGGGTTCATGGTGTGTGTGCCCTTGAGCAAGGCACTTTGTCTCTCACTGCTTCTCTCCACCCAGGAGTAAATGGGTACCTGTGAGGACAGAGATGGTTATTGTGATTGAATTAGCTTCCTTGCGCCTAACAGGCTGCATCGAGCTGTATACTCCCCAGGGAACCGAGATGGAATGTTTAATTGACCCAATGATTAGGTGTAATAATAATGTAAAGCGCTTTGATCTTAGTTAAAAGCGCTATATAAGAACCTGTTGTTATTATTATTATTATTGTTCATTTGCCCCTATTGAATGCATAAACAAACTCAGCTATCCGTGAACTTGTGTATCAAATTTTGTTCTATCCAGTCCCTCCCTCTTTAATATCAGATGACGTTTGTATTTTTCATCAACCCATCATCCCATGAAAACCACGAGGCGTAGCGAGATCCAATTGAGCCGCGTTTGTTCTTATCTCTCACGCCTATCCAAAGCGCTCAACCCTTCACCGGATGAAACACACACCCATTGATGCTTGCTTCCGCTTTGGGAATGAGTTGCCAAATTTCCCGGGTTAGAGAGATCACTCGCACCCCTCTATCACCCACTTTATTCCTCCATGTGAAACTCATACAGTGTTGGGGGCAACACCGTGCAGAATCAGGTTACAGTATCACACCATATCTTTCACGTAGAGATTTGTTTCCACTGTCGAGCCGTAGTATGCGTCTTGGTGTCAGCGGCACACCTTGCATTACTGAGGCATCTCCATCCATCTCAGTGTGAGAACAGCATCTTCTTTTTTTACGACTTGTGAAAAAGAAGAATGGTTTGATTGTGAATTGAGGGGAATGACCGAGAGGTCTCAACGTTATTACTATCGGAAGCAGGTTCTTGGAGGGACAAATCATTAGGAGTCGTCGTTCAGCAGATTTTGTTTAGCTGAACTGGTTCGTTCGTTTTGTCTTTTGTTGTTGTTGTAAGTTTGTGTTTTGTTTTGTGTGGTATAATTGCTGGACTCTGAGGGGCCAACCTTTAGAACAATCAGAGTTGCCCATGGTTTGTGAACACTAGTCTGGCTTTCAACCATTAATACTGGGACGCTCAAAATCTCGCTTCGGCATTTCGTACAATTGTACAGGATGATTTAGAAAGAATAAACCCACTTTTGACAGCAATTTTCACCTACTTGTTGAGCATATTTCAAAATTTCAATTTAATGGTATTAAAATAGTGATCTTTAAACATAAGTGACGAAAATGAATGCAAATGCATTTTTTTTAATATGAGATTATGGTAGTTTACAAAGTTCATGGTCAAAACCTGTTTGACCACGGACGGCTTTATTCCATGCGCTTGACTGAGCTCCGGACATTGATTGCAAGACAAAAACACTGCATTAGACTCAAGGTCTCTCTTCCAACCAATTCGAAAGCGTCACTTGACACGAAGTAGCCTATAGTCCTTCCATTGGCTAAGGTGCTGTGACGTCACCCATCAGCTCAGACTGTGATTGGTTGAACGTCAGTTCCCCAATGACACATATTTCCCACTCCTAAAACTACAAGAGGTAGAAGAAGGCTGAGAATGCACCATACAACAAATATACCCCAGGTAAAATTGGACACGGAACGGGTCAGATTTGAAAAGATACTCTTTGGGTGTAAATTGACACTTTTTATCATTTGCGGGGACATTTTGACCTGGAAACCATTCGACTCAGAAATGTAATTTTTACCCTGAAACTACAAATGGATAAGCGATCAAAATGTACTTCCCGGGGAAAAAAAACGTTTTGGCCTACTCATCCGTTACAGTGCGACTCACCCTTTACCACTGAGAGAGGGCCATTGGCGCTAGGCACCTGTGATCATTAGACAAGTGAACTTATATTGGACTTCCTCAAGAACATGCTCGAAATGATCTCGGAAGCTGCTGGACGACGAATTTTAGTGACCCATTAAAATGACACAAAAGAGGGTCAGGGTCTGAGGGACGAGTTGATTTAGCCATGCAAGGCTGTCACTGGAAGTTTGTTACTAACTAACTAATGGAGAGACGCGATTTTTGGGGGGCTGCAGTCTACAACTAAAAATCCGATCCTTTCCTCCTCCCCACTTTTTTTCACTAAAAGATTGACTCGGTACATCAAAAGGTCCTACAGGTGACAGTCAAAATGGTAAGTGTACTGCCTCCAATATGTTTCGTCGGGTCAGGCGATATCATGCCAGTAAGGTATAACCTTGACGCGAGAAAATCCCTAGGCGAATATCCAGGGAGAGTTATTGAAATACCATGGTTGTTCGGTGTGTTTGTTGAGGCGAAGGATGGAAACCAATCGACCGGGAGATCGAGGGCGAGTGGAGGCGTAAGGGAGAAGAGAGAGGTGTGCTTTTTGTAACTTGCTCGGACAACTTAAGCGGATTGTGATCGCGGTGTTAAGAGTGAATGTATTTTTTTCAGTAAGTGGTTTTGTTGAAAATATAGGAGCGATGTGTAGTCATCATGCATGAACGGTTTGGACTTGGTAAAAATTACTTATAGTGCTTGGGATTAAGTCAAGAATGCGAGGTTGATGTTTAAGCAAGTCGCTAACATCACGCACGAGCTTGTACCAAGTGGCCCGTACATGCAGGGTGGTGCAAAAAAGATTGAAACCCACTTTTGACAGCAATTTCACCTATTTGTTTAGCATATTTCAAAAATTCAATTGAATGGTATTAAAATATTGATCTTTTTAACACAAGTGACGAAAACATGATAGCAAATGCATATTTTGTCTCTGAGATATGGTAGTTTAAACTTGTCATGTGCCAAACCTGTTTGTCCACGGATGGCTTTATTCCATCCGCTTGACTGAGCTCCGGAGCTTGATTTGAAGACAAAAAAACCCCAAAAACAATACACTAGATTTACACGTGGACAACAGTGATGGTACGAGTCTAGTCTGGTTCCCTCACCCGACAATTCCCCGACGCCCTGACGTCTGAATTGTCAGGTAAACGCCGCAGGGTTAAAAATAAACATGACAGCCCTTTTTCAAAGCTCGGCTCCGTTTCTCCGATGCAGTTTGAAAAGTTGCAATTAATGAGATACGCGAGGACAAATTGCCAAGCGCAAACAAACATGCCCATAATTTGACCCTATCGACTGCACATTGCCCGAACAAAGCGCGGGTTATTCAATTTCATGTGCTCCCATGCATATACAAGCACTGTGCCATCGATATTTCCTGCCGTTCGTTTCGGGCAGTGTCACATTGTCACGCAGCAATTTCCACGCGACTCGCGTACTCTTTAAATTTGCAACTTTTCAAACTGCACAATTTTTCATCAACCATTGACAGTCAGTGTTGGACGATGTACAGTCTTCGATAGCAAACGGGGTATCAAAATGTAGCTAACAACATTCCCCACAGGTTTATATTAATGACGTCATCATAAGAAGATCAGATTAAAAACTGTGACCCCTCCAATGAGTGTGGAATATTTATATACCCATTACATATGTGTATATACCCATTACATATGTGTGTGCCGTGTCCTACACCGCTTTTTGGGGAAGTTTTTAATTGTTGGACAAATTAGGACCGAGATATGGGGAATTTCTGCTGTCCCCACAGCGTCGTGGGTCTCCACAAATATCTTGTACAGACGAGTGTATGTTCCCACAACTAGACGGCATGGTCATCCCACAGTCACTGTAACGTATATGGAGTATTAATACGAGACTCTTGATTGGTCAAAAGTGATGGCACGTACACATTTAATAATTTAATGCCCATTCTATTCCTGGACGAATTTGCCGACGACAAACAGTTCGCCACTGATAGACTTGATTTTGTAATTTGATCTAGACGAACTTCGTGCTGGGTGTAACGAAATAGCGGCAACTGATCACAAATATACAACTATCACAATTTGGCAGGGATTGTGTTCGTTATAACTTTGCGAGCAAATAGACAGAGCATGCATCAGGAGCTTCGATTCGAAATCCGATTCTTTGCGATTTATTGACCGAAGATGTTTCACGCGGATTTGGCATTTTCCTCGACGAACATAGCGCCCCGTATTGAATTCTAACAGGTAGTCCCTTCCCCTAATTATTTTGTGTCTCCAGAGTCTAGATCTGGTGAGTCGTAAAAACATCTCCGTTTTGTGGCAAATAAACTCCGTGCCTTCGAGCTGTTGTCGAATCGTTTACAGACCAGAGATCCATTTTCTTCACGGCTTTCTTAACCCGAGGCCGTTTCTCCTTCTATTTTTACAATTCCATTGAAGAAAGAAATATCACTAACTTCTCAGTTTTCTTTCCGCCATCCCTTCAATTAACCGCTGAAAAATCCGGCCCCCTCGCAGCTCAAAAGCCGCGTAAATATTGACCGATATATCATTCTCCTCTGGATAATAAAAAAAATAAATCCGCGTGCAACATTTGCGGAATCTCATTTCACGCGATATTGCGCCGCTCAAAGGGGGAGAGTCTCAAGCCAGCGGGCGGCCTGCGCGCGCGCCCTTGTCTGCTTGCCAAACCAGTCCATTCAGATCTGGTGGCCCAGCGTGCTTTGCAATGCCCAAGACTATCATATTATTGCGTTTTGGTGTTCAATCTTTCACTGTCTGATAAGAATTATTTTTCAGAGACCCACGCTGCCGCTGCTTCGATCTTCGCAAACAGCATGGGCCCAACTTCAAAGACCCTTTAATGAGCGAGACACGACAATTCCGCCTTTAATATTGCGGGCTTTGTTTAACGTGTCTACATGCAAATGCGGAATTGCCTGTAGAGCGCCCCAAGGTTGGAATTGCTTAGATTGTACGTCGTGTTGAGATCAATCTGTTCCAGGGAGGACACACTTATCATGCATATCGTTCTATAATCACGCAAAATCTACACTTCCGATTACAGGCTTGAAGTACGGGAGGATACGATGGGAGGATTTAAAAAAAGAGAAATTTTGTCAGCATAAGCTGATATGCTTCTATGCTTTTTTCTGAACTTTTCTAACTTTTCTATGGGCTCTGTGTACAAGTACCCCCTCAACGGTAAGAAAAGGAAAGTTGGGGAGACCATTGGGAGGGACGTTCCCCCGACGCTTACGCGAAACGCTGTGGGCTTTGTGCATATATTCAGAATAAAATAGGTCATGCGTACTTCGCGTCATACGCGTGCGAACCAGTACTTGCAAGGTCGAGATTTGTTGGGTATGGGCTCCGTGCGCCAACGAAAGAGGGCGCCCTTTTACCTAGCAACGACGTCCCATGGGCGGGGCATTTAGCTGGTTGGCGCGCACCGTTCCTTGTACTTAGTGTGTGACGCACGTACACCAGGGGATTTGCGCTATGTACACGCAATGGTACGGCCGCGCGTCGCGGCAAAATTGCAGACAGGCAAGATGGCGTCGGTCGGTCACCCCCAACTGTACTTTCTTTGCCGGTGAGGGGTATTTGTGAACGGAGCGGACAGTCGTTCGGAACGACTCCAGAATATGTTTTTAATGGAAAACGTGTACATAAACGTTCGCCTGTCCGAATCTACAATATTTAATACACCCGAATTACTCTTGATAATTTTTGGGGGGTTTGGCTTCCACTCTGGAACTGCAGTCTGAAACTGCTGTAAAACTATACAAATCGAAACAGGTTATCACAGGACTGACGTTAGAGCTTTATAACGCTCGTAAAGTGTTGTTTTGTTCCATGTTAACAACAGCTACTTTATACATGTACTTACACTTGTTTGTCGTCTAACCTGTGGGCGTTTTGCCCTTTGCATAATTCACTTCGGGGAATGTCTAGCTACATAGTTCCTTATACCGATATAAAAATCCGATAGTAGGCCCTTCTATTTAAAGACTGCGCTGGCCGGAAGGCCTGGATGTTTTTCATCAAATTTGCCATCGAATTGTGAGAATGTGAATGTGTTTACGAACTGGAACTCGATGCAGAAGATCTGGAGTGTGAGGGGGCAGCAGAGTGGAAGCAAAGAGTTTAATTGGGCTCTTGGTGGCAGCATTTACCCCACTTGTCCTAGGAAACTGTGGGCATGCGCAGAACTGCTTTAGAATAGCCAAACCAAACAGCCTACCGCAACATCTCCCTGCTGATTTCCTCTACCAATGGACCATGTTACATTTGTAAAAAATATTAGATGTTGTGGTCACATGATGCCAAGGGTTCTCTTCTGCACTGCATTCACATCTCTTGAAATCTGAATGGTTTAAAAGTGTTGACGTATACTGTTCAATGTGCGCCAAATAGCATATAAAAGGTGCTTAAATGTTTGGGTTGTCTTTTTGCTTGGTTGCCTGTCGGTATGACGTCACAGGGCACATGATATACAGGCAAGCGCGGACATCCGGGAGCTTCTTATATTGACTGGTCTAGTTCCAAGACCCATTTTTTTTATAAACCTGAATGGGTCTGGAGTGCTGAATTGGTAACAGTAAGTAAAGCAACCGGTGACAACGCACGTGCTAATGAAAAGATTGTGTTTGTCCGAATTGAAGAATTGCATTCGAATTGTTTACTATTACTTAGCTAAGATGTGACTGTAAGTCTTAAACATGGGGTACCTGCAGGTTGGCGTCCCTTCAATTTTCTGGGACTAGCTGTATAGGTGTTCGAACCCTGACGGGCAACGTGGTACTGTCTCCTTGGGCAAGACACTTTACTACAATTGCCTCTCTCCACCGTGGAGTATAAATGGGTATCTGTGAGTACAGACCAGACTGCGCTGATCTCGGCTGCAGAAAAGTGATCCCGTGGCCTGTTGAACAGGCTGGGGTAATAATTGCAAAGCACTTTGAGACCTACCTTTGGTAAAAAGCGCTATATAAGCACAACACATTATATTATTATTATCTATTATCATTAGCTTTACTAGGCTTGTCTTCCTTGTTTTATTTTAGATTCGTTGGGATCTTCAATCCTTTAAGACCGCGCATGGGTAAAGGCACCTTATCTGTCATCCTGAGCGCCGTTTGGTTGTTCTCCGTGCTTATCACCATCCCCACCCCGCTCTACACGGCTACTACCTCTGGTCTGGATTGCAAAGGTCAAACGGTGAGTTTAGTCCATCCTTTCTTCCCTTTTACCTCATGGACTCCGTGCACAAGTACCCCCTCAACGGTGACAAAAGAGAGACTTAAACAGCAGGTAGAGATTTTGATGACGATTCCATATTCCAAATAGACACAATTTGTTCCCTATTTTTCAGGGTGGTTAAAAAAAGGAAATCCACATTCGACAGCAGTTTTCACCTATTCTTTAAAAATTATTTTAAACTTTTGATTAATAGGTATTCAAGTACTGGCCTTTAAGCATAAGTGACGAAAAAGTCGTTGCAATTGCATATTTTGTATTGCATTGGGATAATATTGCACGTCGAATTGTCATTCAACTGATTTTTGAGTCTGTTAGACAATGGCTAGTGCACTCTGAAAAGTCTCGGGCCAGACTGGAGTACAGGCAATCAGGCTCAGTTTTCAATTTTTGAGTCAAATAGTCTGGAAATTTGACCAAGAGACGTGTCAAATCTGAGCAGGATCCGGGTCGAAACTACCCCGGGACTTTTTAGGGTGTGAGCATCACATTATCATTGTATTGGCATATTCCTCCCTACCCCGCAGGTCACATTCTGTAACGAGTTCTGGCACAACGCCACGGCAGGCAAAGTCTACATGGTCATCATCTCGGTCTTTGAGTTCGTCCTCCCCGCCATCGTCATGGGCGTCGTGTACATCAAGATCGCCGCCCAGCTCTGGTTCCACCGGCACCCGCCGGGCCACGAGACCCCACGCCACAGGGAGATCACCCTGGTCCGCAAGCAGAAGATCATCCCCATGCTCATCACCGTGGTGGTGGCGTTCTTCCTGTGCTGGGCGCCTTACTACGCCTTCAACTTAGCCTGGCACTTCCACGCCACCAACTTGGCCGGCTTCGCCTTCCAGTACTCGCTCTACTACATCGTGGAGAGCGTGGCCATGCTGAACGCCGTCATCAGCACGGTCATCTACTTCATCATGTCTCCGGTCTTCCGGGAGGAGTTCTGGTGCCTGGTCTACCGGTGCTGGCCGGGCTGCCGCGGGGCCGGCGGCGGTCGGCGCGGACGGCGGAAGGGCTTCGCCAAGAACGGCAGCCAGCAGGCGACCAGGACCGGCAGTGGGTTCTCACAGACCATGAGGAACGGCCACTACTACGCCGTGCCTAAGACCACGGACACAGCAGAGGCACGCTTGTAAAGTTTGTAAATTTGTACATAAAATATGCACACACTGGCATAATTGTTAGAGTACTTTGAGAGTTATTGTATAAAGCACGCCCTCTGTTGAGTGAGGGTTTTAAAAACGAACTCTCAGTATAACTCGTGTCACGCAGGGAAATAGAGCAAATTATAATGTAAGAGATTAATACAGTGACGGTGGCCTCCATTTACAAATTTGAAAGGTATCTTGTAATCATAGTATGCACGTATTTGGCCTGACCCGCGACTTGCAGTCCTGGGTCAAGACTAGCAACTGGTGCAATGTTTTAGTGTTAAAAAAAGCACGCCCTCTGTAGACAGAAATATTTACCGAGTTTTCAAAATGGCGACAACTCTGTTTGAAGCAGGGAAGTATAACAAATTAATATAACATTTTAAGAAAATGTAGAAGTGATTTCTTTTTGCTGATTTGAAAGGTCTTTCTGTGTGATTCAGATTCTTTGATAATATTAATATGATGGCCGCTATGCAGACGTATTCGTCCGTAGGTTTTAAGAAAAAAATAATTGAGATTGGTTGATTATTCAGTTTACCTTTATAGTCGTTGTCCCCTTTTAAAAACAGTCCATGTCCTACTTTGGCGAGTTATTTTGTCCATGAATACAAGTACATAATTTCCAAAAAGATAATAGTGACAATCATATTTACATTGATCTCTAAAATTGAAAAAAAAAAATGGCTGACGATTTCTCGCTATAAGCCCTGGATATTCCCGTGCGGAATAGAACACTAGCAGATGTTGATGTGTTTCCCTCGGGAATCAGGGGAACAATAAAAAAAAGGCAACCCATTTTCAAGTCATAATTTAATGTCATATAGAATCTTCGGAAATTAAGTAAAACAGGGAATTTGGAACATCTAAAAAACGAGAATTAAGGGCAGTCTAACCGCTTAAGATTAGCCGACCATGAGCTCAAACACGCATCGGAAGGGATGACTAATTATCGTGGTAACATCAGCATCACGGACACGAGCCGGGCAAAACGCGCCTTTCCCTGCGGCCCAGTTTTTCTTAAACGGGATGTTCGCTTTTAGTTTCTCCCGTTTCAAATGGAATTAAAGCCATCGATGCGGTGAATAGAATGATTTACGTTTGTGACCGTGTTCTCTACTTTTGGGCGGGATTCCTTTACCAACCCGATATGTGCTTCTAGGCTAGTTTGCGAGCAAATTCTTAAAAAGCGTTACCATAGACCTTTTACGTTGCAGGTGTACATGTATGGCTTTACGATCGAGGACAGACACACAAAGGAAGAACAAAAGATCCTTTCAGTCCTCGAGTGTTGGGTCTTTTGTTGAAAACTGTCCTCGATTGTAGGGTGTTGTACTTAGTCCATGGGTGAGCGCTATATAACAGCGATAAAGGGAAAACCAAAGCATTGTCCTCGGGTATATAGAAATTCACGACTGTGTGTCTCGGAGGGTGTTCTTTGTCATTTTAATTTGTAACAATGAATGTATATAAAATGTTTACTGATGCCTAGTCAAGTGATCTGAAACCGTTGCCCTCTATGGTCTATAGTGCAATGGTTGTACGTCGTCACCGACACCACGAACTGACACCCTCTGCATCACATGTGTACAAAAAAATTAAAAAATCCAAATTTTCTTTTTTTGCACATATTAGCAGTTTGTATCATGAAGTTTAACATGACGAGGTTAAAATTGCTGAAATCATCTAAAATAAGCAAATTTTACTAATGAATTTTCAAGAAATTGGTCAATTCTGGTATTTTCGGAGAGTGCGCGCATGCAATAGCGTTAGTGAGTGTCAGTTCGTGAAAACCATGCGCAGTGTGTGCGCGCACTCTCCGAAAACACGTACATTTTGGTTTTCACGAACTGACACCCATCTTAATCATTTAATTGCTAATTAATTAAGCAGATTTTTATAATATAACGTTTATAATTGAGTAGTGAAAGCATTTTTACGTTGAGTGATACTTACACCTCTAAGATAGATGGAATATTTTTCTGAGTAAATTCGTGTCAAACCTTTAAAAGCGTTTTTCTCCGATTTGTATATCTGCAACGCTGACCACCGGGTGTCAGTTCGTGGTGTCGGTGACGACGTGTAAGTTTATACTTTGAATTATGAAGGTATTTACAATTTTCGGTGTGAATCACAACCTATACAGTACATGTTTATCGTATCAACGGCGGATCGGGAGGAGGGGGGGGGGTGGCAACGGGAGCCATGGCGCCCTCCAAAACGAACTCATTTTTTTTTTAAAGTGACGTCGTAAAAAAAGGCAGCCACTGCGTACACCACCATCTTTTGTTTAAGAAATGGTTAAAATGGTCAGAAATTGCCTCGGATCGCACAACAGAGCATCTAGAATCCAAAAAATTCGCGGGCCCTGAATCCCACGCCTTTAATTATTGAATCAACTTTTTGGAGGGAACAAAATTTGTTTTGGCCCCCCAAAAATTCTGTTCTGGATCCGCCCTTGTATGGTTTTGACAAAAGTATTTTTTTTCGTCTTTAAATGTCTGTATTGCGTCTGCGTTAAGATACGGAATTTTAGTTTGTGCGCAGTGTCGCGGCCAGTAATTTTGGAACTCGGTGTGTTTGGACTACTTTTTCTCATCAAACGACAGATTCTTGGTATAGAAAGTTTGGTGTATTGATGTATCCTGCCAGTTGCGTTATGTAGCCGTTCTTTCATCAATTAATCGTCCATTGTAGAATAGATGTCAAGAAGTGATCTAATGTGTCCGTATAATTAAAATCAAAAGTGTAAATAATATTAAAGTTGTGTACCATAAGAATGTATATCTCTATTGTACTATATTGTCTCATATTAAATTTATAATGAACGAGATTTTGTATCAGAAGTTTGAAGGTAGTAGTATAACTTTTGAAGATTGGTTACCGTAGATTTGAAATAGGACACAGGTAAATTCTAAAAAAAAAATATATGAGAAATAGATTTTGAAGGAATGATGCAGAATTTAAAATAAAATGAGGGATTGGTTAACAGCGAAGTAAAAACACAAATGAAATGTTACGTACGGGCATGCGAAAATGAGACAGAAAAGAGACAGGTTCCTGAACGAGCATTTACGAGCATTTACGAGAATCGACGAGAAAACGGATTATCCCTAATACGATTCCAATTCGATATAGCATCTGAGGTGTCTAATGGTCCAGACCAGTAAATAGACTGCCCTAGACCTTAGTGGTAATTACGCACACTCCCCAAAATCATTAAAAATACTAACTACTCTGTGAGGTGTTCAAGACACGCATTAAATGTAAGCTTATTTAATCATCTTTTATTTTCTGTTCAACTTTTAAGGGGTATCCAATGACAGTTGGGAAAAATTTCCATCCGAAGATGATCACCCCTAAAAACAGTCCTGAAGCCCATCGCCATTTTGAAAAACGATGCCTACGTTCCAAATTAATAACATTGCCAACCGTGTTTTGCCCGATGTTTGTAACATATTAACTGCCGACACTCTCGGGCAAATTCTTCCCAATAATTGGTTAATTGTTAAACGAATTAAAAACATTGCCAACTGTGTTTTGCCAAATGCATGTCAACATGTTAACTGCCGACACCCTTGGGCAAATACTTCCCAATATTTGGTTCATATTTACCCGAATTAATAACATTGCCAACCGTATTTTGTCCAATTTTTTTTGTAACATTAACTTCCGACACTCGTGGGCAAATTTTTCATTATAGTTTAATTTTTACCAGAATTACGAACATTGCCCAACCGTGTTTTACCCAATGCATGTCAACATGTTAACTGCCGACACTCTTGGGCAAATTCTTCCCTATAATTTGTCAATTTCACTCGAATTAATGTCATTGCCAAACCGTGTATTGCCCAATGTATGTCAACATATTAACTGCCGACACTCTCGGGCAAATTCTTCCCAATAGTTTATCAATTTGTACCCGGATTAACCCATTAATTAGGTGACTTTATACCAGTGTTGGGCAAATATAATTGCCAACCGTGTTTTACCCAAGTTTTCTTTTTACAGTGTACAATACGAGATGGTACATTTGTTGGGGTTATTAATGATTCCTCCGGCTTTTTTTCCCTCATGACAATACGAGATGGTCCATTTATTCGGGCTATTAATGATTTCTCTAGGGTTATTTTTTTGGTCTTGTAATGAGGTCTAGCAAAATATAACTCTGATTATTTGTGAATGAATGTGATGAGGATGAATTTTAAAAACTCTCTTCTCGTTTCGCCCTGCATATCTTAGTCAGGCACAGTATGTGCGAGAGAGTTCGAGTGAAGACAGAGGACACTAAATTGGACAAGCCTTTTTTTTCAGATTTGCAGAGGAGAGAGAGAGTCGATCTTGAAGGTCGGAGACGAAGTTTCCGATAGATGAGAGGCGAGCGATGAGCGATGGTACAGTGTTTATGGAGAGGGAGATAATTGTCTCGCGGTGTCAGTGTAGAGCGAGTGAAGTGAATTTGGTCGGAAATGAAATGGATGACAGACACCGTGTGTATTATGTTAAGCACACGGTGTGGAGATGTGCACGGAGGAGTGGCCAAATCTCGTGAGAAATCGTGAGAGGAAATGTTATTACATAATCGTTTTGTATATATAATTGCCTTTGATGTGTACTTAAAAGAATGGTCTAGCTTACAGGCATAATAAGGATCACTTGCATTTGTCTCGAAGGTAACCTATACCGATATTATTATCAAAAAGTTTACCTGGATTAAAGATCGTATACTGGTGCTAAACACCCCGTGAAATTATTCCGTCTGGCTTGCTGTCATGTGGAGAAATCAATACAATTTGTAGGTGATTTCCAACGACCAGTCAATAATTTGACTGATTTTTGGAAATAAAGAGTGCTATAATGGACGAAATCGGTTTTCGTTATCAAAAGGTTGTGCGTGGTTTCGTTATTTTCTCGAAAAGTGTCAAATCCACTGACAGCTGAAACTTCAACAGGTTAGGTTTTGAACATTCTTCTTTGGATTTCGAGTCGTGTTACTACATATGTATTAAAAACAAATCCTCGTGTTATTACATATGTATTAAAAACGAACAAAATGCATGAAAAGCAAATGACCCTATATGCCTTTAAAACATCATGTTACAGTTATACGGTGTTACAGTTATTGTTTTAACGAAAAATCCTCGTTGTCTTTCATTATTTTAACAATAATGGTATAGTTTCTACTCGTTCTTTTTTTTGTTTCATTTTTTCTGTTCTTCCTGTCGTCTTGCTCAAACTGTTGACGCACGCAGATTTCATATCAACAACTCGTAAAGTTTTGAATCCTGTGCTCCGAAATGGCTTAGATGGCTCACTATACATTCTTTCTTGGCCGGATGCCAAGTTCATGGCAAGGTAATATGTCATCCATACTCAAGAGTGACAGATATAAAATCTGCCTAAAGCACAACACACACCCTCTCGATGCATGTTAAGGGTCACTTTTCCCCTGACTTAAGAGAGTTTTGATTTCCCCACTTCAAAAGCTTCATGTTGGTTGCACTGTTTTCAGGCACGCGTACCGGAAAACCGGCGATTATATGTTGACGCGAACAGGCGGAACTGGTACCTCGTTTTTGGTGTCAGTTGCCAGCGTGGCTTCGGATCGTGTCTTCAATCTGTGTCCGGCTGGTACAGTTTTTCGTGAAAAGTAGACCTCACCTTAAAAGGACTGTTTTTGAAGAACACGAAGGCCTGTCATATTCGTTTATGCGGTTAACTCATCTCTCATTTTTTGCTAGCATACTACATGAGTTGACACGGAAATTGTCTTTTAACATGTGGCACAGATACGTGAGCGGTGTTTGCGTATATATTCGTATTTTTTATGTTCCATAATTTAAGACACGATAGGTATATGGGCTAAATTGAAGGCTTGCACCACATGTATATCACTAAAGGTATTGATGTTTACTGCAAGATTCGGTATATTACACGAACGATATGCTTTAGTGGCTTTTTGCCTGTCATACGTCAGCAACCGACAGCCAAAAGGTGTGACTTCAAAGGTGAAATGGTCTGCAATGCAGTATATTTTTTATATACAAAATTAGAAATTTTGGTCACGTGATTGCAACTTTCTGCAAACTGTTATCTTCTTTGCATGTACGTAGGCCTATATCTCTTGAAATTTGAGTGGTTGGAAAGTGTTGATATTAACTTTTAAAATGTGGGCAAACAGCACGCAAATTATGCTTTAATCATTGGGTTGCCTGTTGGTTACCTGTCGGTTGCCTGTCGTTGGCCTGTCGGTTGCCTGTCGTTTGTCTTTCACTTGCCTGTCGGTAGCCTATTGGTTGCCTGTCGGTTGCCAGTCGGTTGCCTGTCGGTTGCCTGTAGTAAGCCTGTCGGTTCCTGTCGGTTGCCTGTCGTTTGCCTTTCACTTGCCTGTCGGTTGCCTGTTGGTTGCCTGTCGGTTGCCTGTCGGTTGCCTGTCGGTTGCCTGTCGGTTGCCTGTCGGTTGCCTGTCGGTTGCCTGTCGGTTACCTGTCGGTTGCCTGTCGGTTGCCTGTTGGTTGTCTGTCGGTTGCTTGTCGTTTGCGTGTCGGTTGCCTGTCATTTGCCTTTCACTTGCCTGTCGGTTACCTGTCGGTTGCCTGTTGGTTGTCTGTCGGTTGCTTGTCGTTTGCGTGTCGGTTGCCTGTCATTTGCCTTTCACTTGCCTGTCGGTTGCCTGTCGGTTGCCTGTCGGTTGCCTGTCGGTTATCTGTCGGTTGCCTGCCGTTTGCGTGTCGGTTGCCTGTCATTTGCCTTTCACTTGCCTGTCGGTTGCCTGTCGGTTGCCTGTCGGTTACCTGTCGGTTGTCTGTCGGTTGCCTGTCGTTTGCGTGTCGGTTGCCTGTCATTTGCCTTTCACTTGCCTGTCGGTTTAACCTGTCGCTTGACTGACAGTTTCCTGTCGGTTACCTGTGTCGGTTGCCTGTCGGTAGGTTAACATGTGTTCCTCATGACGATGGTTGGATTTTGATGTGAAGTTTCATTTTGGTTTTAAAGTAGCTAAAACCAACCATGGTCGACTAGCGTGGTTTTGAGTGATGTTATTAGCTCTCGAACACCCTCATTGTTTATGAACATGAATATCACTTCGATGCCAAACTGGATTTGCCCGTTTCTGTTCCACTAAATCATTTTCTCATCTTACGGGAAAGGGTTCAAAACAATTTCGAAGATAATGCGTTATCACGATGGATGGTATTTTATTTTATACATTATTTGGTTAAAAAAAATATTGTGTAACCTAGATAACTTGTACGATCAATATAGAGTTGTAGTTACCCGTGTTTTAACGGGTTCTACCTTATACTAAACTGTAATTATTAACTTATCCAGTTTGCCTACGAAATATTAGTAAGTCGTCATCAACCTTTCACTTGAGGGAATTTAGAGGTTAACCTCGAACTAATATTAAGAAGTTTTGCTTCACAATTATTACATCAGTTGTCAGTAAATATTGCCTAAAGATCCGCTATTTACAGAATATGTCTGCTGTGATATGAAATTTGGACTCCCATGAAATCTGGTCTCTTTCACCTTATTGGACTCTTAACCTCACACGTGACTTAGCACTGTCTTATTTATGTTCCGGCAACAACAGGTGATTACGTATTTAATAGAGTCAAACTTTCATAGAGTCAAACTTTCATACTACACCAGTGCCCGTGTATGTTGAATGTACAGTATTTGCAAAACTATACCTTTTTGAATTTCGTCAACAGCTTTCTCGATGCGAGGCCTTTGTCACGTGGTCTTTAGAGTCTCTCAACATATTATCTTTAGCCTTGGAATGCTAAGAATTAAATTTCATGTGCGTGTGGATTTATAATAATATGACTTGTCTCTACTCCGCCCTGCAGAAAGACATGCCGCCGTCTAGTCTGCGTAACATGAAAGTGAACATTACTTTCCATGTGCGCGCACGGCTTGGCTACCGTAAACGGGTTTCGAGTTCCCCCCTCGATGAGATATCCTCCTTGATTTATGAAGTGAGGATATATCCACTGCTTCGCGTCCCGTCACTCATCGGACTCTCTGGTCTTTCTAATCACATTACACGCTCCTGGTTATTTTGACAGCGCCGGACACACCGCCCCCTTGTCAGGCGCGCCGTCATAAGCACACACCGTGATGTTCAATTAAAGTGCGCGAGATCTCGTAGAGTGTCGCGCGAGATTGGGCGCGAGATTGAGCAACAGCATAAGGTAGCAGACCAGTAAATAAACTTCCATAGACCCCAATGGTAAATGCTCCCACTTCAAAAATTCGGGAAAAATACTCACAACTCTCCAAGGTGTTATTTCATCATCTTTCATTTTCTTTTCAATTTTCGGGGTCAACTGATGACTTTTAGGAGAAATTTCCATCTGAAGATGATCACCCTGAAAATAGTCCTAAAGCCATCGCCATTTTTGAAAAAATGCCTACTACACTCCATTGCAAAGAGCGCTTTTTTTAGCCCAAATTACATCAAAATACACAGAACTGCAAGCCTCCAAGTCCTGCACGGGTTTCACCCATATTTTTACAAACCCTCAAGTTCATGGCCCACAGCATGGGTCTGCACCCATAAAGGGCATTTTTGGAATTCTCAGTGTCATCAATAGCTTCGGTTTCAACTCTGGGTGCAATCCCATTTTCTTTCTCATCTTTCAATAGATTTATTACTTTATTTTGTTACATGGTTTTACAATTAAGGTAATAGCATTATAGAAATAAAATTGTTGATTGAATTGAATGGAATAGAAGCTTGTTAACTAAAGGTATATAAGGACACCATTTTGTAAAACCTGTGTTTTTTTTGCCGATTCAAGGAGCAAGAATATAATATAATGAGGCAGGTATTACAAAATAACCTGTCGAAATTTCAGGTCGGTATCATACTTTTTTTTAGAATATTGTGAAAATGCATCGTCTTGTTTCTCGCCGCCGAGCATAAAGTTTACGTTAAAAACCACACGATGGTCTGGTCCTAACCATGGCGAGGAAAAGATGCTAATTCCTCTTTTCTCGAAAATGACAGCGCACCAGGCGCAAGTACTTCACTGAATGCTTGATCCTTTTATTACTTACAGTCAAGTAGGATAGCAATATTTTGACAGTTTCATTTTTGAAACGGTTTGCAAATGGTGTCCATCTCCTTTAATATCCAGACGATATGGGAATAGTTCTAAGCTTTAGTTGTGGAATGTGAGGTTCACGCGGCAGAACATGTACCGTAAGCCGGAGTCAGGGCCTCTTGAAGCCCAAGCTGCAGGCGACACCTGGGTTTCGGAAACGTCCAGACTCGTCAAGTTGGCAGACTTGATGTCTTTTGCTACACATTTATCCTATTTATGTCTCAATGTCCACTCAATTCTCTCTCCCCTTTTAACTGCCTGTCTTTCCTCTCACCAATGCCACTTGATGTAAAATCAAAAATTTACTTATCGGATGTGGCGAAAAGCTCATTGTTGAGGAGAGAGAATACATTGAATTGCCGTACAGCTATCAGCCATTCCTTTCGTAAAAGAAAAAAGTTCGAGTCACACGTCACAAATCCAAGCAGAGAAAAGTATGGTAACTAAAAATACAAAAATGGCCAAATGCAATGTAAATAACGTTATTATCTCCAACCTCAAATAGCCTAAATTTGAAATGTGTATCATTGAAATATCCTTGCTCAGAATCTACCGAAGTTTGGGCCCGAGTCCGCTACAGTCCGGCAAGACAGTCGGGCTGGAACCGATGACGCACACAAAATCAATGCTTTATTACTGTATTGCCGTCAGGGAACCAGACAAAATGGCCGACCGTGTGATTTTGGCGCATTTTTCTCTCTCCTCAAAACGTGTTTATTACAGGGTGTCCCCCCAAAAGTGGTGCAAGCAGATATCCTTTAATTTCTCCAAAAAAAATTTAACATGAGTATTTCATCTTAAAGGAGCATATTAATTATACTCTTGTGTATAATCAGTGAAAATGCCATGGAAATCCGTTCATGCAAACCAGAGATCTAACATATTGTAAAAGGCTATTGCCCATTTGGGGTTTTCGCCCATTCCAATGGGATTTACACAGTTAGTGATATTAGTGCATCAGACTGTCATGGGCCTTTTCACTCTGATATGATTAAAGTTAACTGTGTAAATCCCATCCCATGTATGGGTGAATAACCCATAGCCTTGTATAATGAATATACTCTCCTTCAAGATGAAATACTCCTGCTAAGTAGTTTTGAGAAATCTGCTTGCACAACTTTTTTGGGGGATACCCTGCACAACCGGGTAATTTATTCCAATATTTTGTTTTTAATATTGCTGTAAAGGGTACGTAAAGTTCATCTTATTGTTGTACTTTTGTTCACCTCATTAAAAGGTATTTTTTTTTTTAAAAACATGCAGCGTAGGACAATGTGACACATTAACAATGACTGTATGGTGAAAGTTAACCGAAGGTGCATTTTGTACATAATTACAGCAGTTGATTGTTGTTAAACAAAGAGTACAGTATGGAGTGATAATAATGAAGAACTGTCTTTTAAAAATAGACCAAAATAAGGAATTTTTGCAGTATTTTAACTGTTTTCATGTTTGACTACCTTCACATGCAAATGAAGGCATTGTAATTGTGTATCATATTAATTAAATTATTATGTTCAAGCGTACACCAAGTGCAAAACAAAATATGTAGCACAATATATTTATTTTGTTGATCAATTACTGTTAAATAAAGAGTTGATATTTTACAAAATCTCTGGCGGGCATTTTGGAGAATATTTTTCTGTGCATGTATTATTCGTTAGCGTAATCTAATTCCGCTGAATGCATTTCGCAATCGACGAACCGTTTCCCCCCCCCCTTTTTCATGCGGTCGGTGGAACGTGTAGTTGGTACCATACATTATGTAAAAAAAAAAGGTGTCTGTCTGACTATTTTTGAAATATCTACAAAACCATGAGGTCAATTTTGAAAATGTTTGGTTGTGCAGATACTCCTAAGCATTGGCCTCAACCCCTATGAGTTTCATTTAATTTCAGTCACGCATCACTACACAATTGTCAATTGATCACAACAACATTTTTGGACAACTGTGACCAAATTCCTTGCCTTATTCAGTTTCAGTACCTTGTTAAGTAACATGTGTAAAATCCTTAATGTTTTGAAAGGGCTGCAGTTGGATTTGAGGATTTTTTCCTGGCTATCAGTCATCATGGCATTAGTTTAATGCTCAAGGGCAAATGATTCCAATCCCAAACCACGTCAGCCTTTTTTCTTAACATGCAGGATTTAACACGTACAGCTTTAATACATAACGCAGCACTGAAATTAATTATAGGGAAGATACAACATTTGCAAACATCAAAAATGAAATGATCAGCTTGTCACGAAATACCTAATTGGATTGTAAGGGAATGACAGTCTAAAGCACCCTGTAAAATCGTGTCTCCTGGTGTGCTGACATTGTCAAGAAAATTTGTATTTTTCCAACGCTGGTCGGCCGACCACCGTTGGAGAAAACAGGTTTTTTTCTTCCAAAAGCAGTTGTTCCGCATTTTCTTTGCAATTGAGTAGACACATGTGAAGGGGTACAAGCCTGCTAGACTGATTCTCTGACCTTACAATTCCCCAAAGTCTATAACTTTCTCTGTTTCATCTTGAGTGGGGTCAGGGAACCAGACTACAAGAACATGATTGGTTTCTTGGTTTTTCCAGCATCTACAAGCCCAAAACGTGAAACAAGTCAGTTTAACAATATTTGCTAGAACATACTAATCCTCCAAATCCATTTATTTTTTAACATTACAGCAAAAACAAATGTTGTACATTCCCTTTAAGGCATGGAAATTGGTCATAGTGTTCAACATGTTAGTGTGCTCAAGTGACAATAATTGTGCAGTGAAGCGTGACTGCAGCTCATGTGGGGTTGAGGCCAATGCTCATGACTATCTGCAAAACCAAACTTTTTCAAAATTGACCTCATGATTTTGTACTTATTTGAAAAACAGTCTGACGGACACTTTTTGGGGACATACTGTAAAAATGTATATTGGCTTTTTTATCGTGTAGTTGGTGACACTGATGTTTCTTAAGTGGGCCCGTAGGAAAACACTTACAATGTCGGCCAAATGTCTAGTCAATTCAGGACTCTTTCATAAACGAGACCTTTATTAGGAGCATTATGGGGAAGGACCCAGGGGAAGGGGATCCCTTTTCTTTGTGATCCCATTTACTCTCCCCACCCCTAGGGGGAAGTTACCGTAAGAGGGCCTGAATAATTATTGTCCTAGCCGTCATTTTATCTGGCCACTTTCTCGGCACTTATCGGTGAAAGAACCCAATCCAATAAAGGTCCTCAAACCCTATATAAGCAAACGCACACGTCGTTTGAAATGAATAGTCATTGCACGTCAAGCACTCCAAAACTTGGTCAATCTATCCTTTGCTGCATACTAATAGTCCTGTGAAGGCTAAAGCAAATTTTGCAGGGAGGGAAAACTTTTTACTCGCTACTGTTTACAAGAACATATGTACACTCGTTTAATCTCAGACTTCAGTGGCCGAGGGGACTAAAACTCTCCAACGCCACACTATTTTTTTATGATAGTTTGGCAACAACTTAATATGTATCTCTCCAAAGAAAAGCCGGCGGCAGGGCACAAAACGGAACATCCAGGCCAAATATTCCAATTTTCGTTTTGCTGACTGAACGATGAATACACCGAACGAATTCACCCCGGAGGCAAGCGTGTGTGGCAATGGGCAGCTGGTGTGACAGCTGAGAGTTTAATCCCCGATGGTTATGTGGGAATGCAATAAAGAAGGCGGGGGAGACAAATCATACCAGCGAGTATCGGGGAAGATGGTACCGGGGAGAAACGAGCAGAACATCGGCAGACCGCCGACCTGTTGCCCCCGGTGAGTTCATGCGAGGGGCGGGCAGACTATGAGCCACCTCTAGCTTGGTGGCATTCCGGTGAAGGAAATGCCATCCGGCCTTACGGGAATAACAATATATCAAACTAATATTAACTGCAACTTTATGTGACGTAGTTCCATTTTGAAGTGAACATTTGGCTTAAAGGTATATAGGATCATTTGCTTTTCGTGTATTTTGTTCAATTCGAACACCGAACCTGTTGAACTTTCAGTTGAGTGGATATTACCATTTCTGAGAAAACAGTGGAAAATTATGACCAGCCTAAATTTGATCACGAAACACGATTTGGTCCATAGCACTCTGCATTTCCAATTGATCTTTGGAAATCACAAACACTTCTTTATTTCTTTTAAATAAGAGTAAGCTATGCGGAATAATTTCACGGGGTGTTTAGCACGATCTTTAACCCAAGTAAGCTTTTGATGATAATTCGGTAGACTACTTTTGGGATAAATGCATCTGATCCTATATGCCTTTACATTGTAAAGGGTTCATGCGATGGATGTTTCTTAGGAACACATTTTGTGCAACATTCTACTCCTCTTAAAATATAAAAACTGTTTGACATCCCCTTTTGGGTTAATTTTATTGAAAAGTGCACTTCATTAATTATTTAATATTTTCCATGCTTTCCTGGACAACTGAAGGCGCTGTTGCTGTGATGTCATTCCAGGAAGACACATGCAGTTCAGTTTGGTTTTCGGTTCAAATTGTGAACCCCAAAATTTGCTCATTTGAAAACATTTGTGAGAAAGAGTTGCTCATTGGCTTACTGCCATGTACTGACACAATAACGAATCACCAAAAAAAAGAGAAAATTTACGACAGCACAATATCAAAAAAATCCAGTAACTTTTTGTGCTGAGACAGCTGTGTCGTTGAGGTTTCTGACTGGGAATGACATCACCAATACACCCTTTAAAATGGCAAACCGAATATGGAAAATAAAGTTAAATGACACACTAAGATTGCATTACAAAAATTACATTTGGCCCTTTAAACAGTAATTTATAATCGGCCCCATTTTTTTTTAGCTACGACGTCGCAACTTTCGAGGTATAAATATACGTGAAACTGAGGTTATTGACGCGTAAGCGGTTAAGCTTACATAGGCCTGCTATTGCTACAGCTCAACTATTACATTTTCACAGGAAACTACTAAACTGATTCAATAAACATGTTTTTCCTAGTATTCG
Source organism: Patiria pectinifera (assembly GCA_029964075.1). Taxonomy (NCBI): domain Eukaryota; kingdom Metazoa; phylum Echinodermata; class Asteroidea; order Valvatida; family Asterinidae; genus Patiria; species Patiria pectinifera. The sequence goes on from CM057135.1 coordinate 24,879,617, forward strand.
TATCCAGAAAATAACGTCATTGCAGCGCCCTCAATCGCTCATAAGATAATTATATAATATTGGATGGCAATATATAATATTTGATGGCGCGCTACGCTCTGTTGACTGGTTGACAACTGTACATTTCTACGCTCTTGATTGTGCGGGAACCAGCAAAATTTGTTAAAATGCCCGGATGAGGACAATATCAAAACTAATATTGTCCTCATCCGGGTACTTTTTACTGACATAATATTACTGTCGTCCGGGTACTTTGTACAAAAGCATATACAATACGCTGAATTTGTTTTTGTTTTTACCAACCTGTTAGAAATCATAATTATAGCCTCTTACCTTGAGACTGTGTGGGACTTCATTTCCCCTCCCCCCATCCCACATTATTATTTTTTTTTAAATATCGATTATTGACGTAGAAAATATCAAAAGTCGGTTAGTCTATAGCTCAATATGTAAAACAATTATGTAAAAGTTGAGGTGAGCACGCAGACCGAAGACTAGTTGCGTTAAGTGCGCCCTCTAATGTCCAAGTGTTCATCATGGTCGGTTCGTTCGCTGATGAGCTTCACAGAATCTTGTGAAGGAAGTACAGATTGACCTTCGCATGCAGCTAGCACGCTACGTTTGATGGGCACCGGAAGCTAGTTTGGGTGACGCGTTCTACGTCACGAGTCACGCGAATCTATCCAATGAGAGCTTAAATGACGTCAGCCCTTACCAGCATCCTGTTTGCAGGGAGCGAACATGGTCGGTTGACATGGACAATAGAACCTGAAAGTAAAAGGTCACGCGGCGAGCTTCCGTACCCCTCGCACGGCCCGCCTATGTGGGCGTTTTGAACTGGGTTGCCCCTTCTCTTGCTATAATTGTTGACAATGATTTCTAACCGTAATCAACCCAAGAAACATTCACGTTGGAATTTTAGCTTGGCATTCCACAAGAAAAAGTATAATTTGGAGATGGGTACGTAACACTGAATTTTTCTTACAACTTTTCACATCCGGCATTTTCGTTCGTAGGTCTCCTTGTTCGTTCATCTTTGTTTTAACGTCGCGTACTTGCGTGAGAACGAAAATGTATAACGACAAAAAGATTATCCTACCTACAGCTGATGGATTTTATATTTAGTCGTGCTGCTTGAATGCAGTCCTTATCAGCGGTGATTTAACAAAAAATTGTAAATGCTACTCAGTCCCTCAAGTTTATTTACAAAAATTGTTTATCCTAAAAGACATTTTAGTCTCCTATTTTAGTTTCAGTTTTCACCCAATGACCGCCACAAAATTATTTCATCGTTGTACGATACAACGAGTTCCACTAGTCCACATGTATTTAAGATTTTCGGAAGTAAGAGGTAACTTTTGGCACGATATTTCTCTTTCACGTCAAGCGAGTTCCCATAAACTAAAATGCCAGTAACACATTTACAAAGGCCTTTTTCGAAAATCAATGTAGCAAAAAATGTACAAGGGCTGATTTTTTTTTCAGGCTCTATATATAGAAGGTGAGCTGAATATATCGTACCGGCCGATCGTCTGCTGTGCCCAATTTTACAGGTCGACTCCAAAAATAAACGAAAATCTCCGGCTAGCCTTAAATCAATATCAAGAGCTTAGTGCATAAAACCTAAATCGGCCAATTGAAGAAGGCCCCTCCAGTTCGTTTTATTTTGATGAGGTCAAGGCCTATATTTTGTCGAAAACAAATAGTCCCGTAGTATCAATTTTCTATTAAATTTTCTATGACGAAGGGTTTGGTATAGTGCGCTCAAATCGGCCTAGGCATGCGATTTTTCTGCTTGATGACGTTTACGCCATCTTGTAGACTGGTTTCCTGCCCGCGATCCTGCTGCAACTGGGAATCGCATGATAAGGTACAAGCATCACCGGTATCGCAAGAAATATTTCATTATCAATCACCATCTGTTTTCGCCGGGAGGGGGGGGGGGAACCGCACTCGCACATTCGCGCCGAAATGAAGACATGTTTGGGTTTTTTCCGGACACTTGGCCTCCGTAAAAACGGAGGGGGGGGGGGACCCATCTTCAAAATGGGGGCGCTCTTCAAAACTGACCATTATTATGCATACTGGAAAATATATGCCGATTTTTACGGAACATTGTAAGGGTTTTCAGCTTGTTTTCTCCTTTTTGTAGGTCAGAACTCGCTAACCATTTATGGAAAAAGTAACTGAAAAAATATCTGTCAAAAAAATCCGGTGGGGGGGGGGGGCAAGGTGCCCCCGCTGCTCTTCGTTCGTACCCCCCGCCCTGCAAACAGGACGCTGGGATACTCTGATTAGCTTCACAGAATCTTGTGAAGGAATTGCCTATGAGTATGTATAAAGCATCTGGCTGCAGCTCTTCAAGACCGCAGTTAATAATGTGCGCAAATGCTATCTGAAAACTTCCCATAGAATTGCGCACATTCCATACCGGATGTGATTTCTGTTTCATTGCGGACCATGTGGACAAAATTTGGAGCGCCGCATAATGCTATCCGACCGTTCGTGATTCGAAACGGAGCCTGAGCGAGTGACGGGAATTGTAAATTTACAACACAGATAAGTTTTACAGAATTTCCTACATTATTACGCTTTTCAATGACAAAAAACACTTCTAAACTGGAATAAAAGAGTAATGAATCAGTCTTAACGGCCGTTTCAAACCTTGCAGAGTCATGACCTTGATGACGCGCAGGTCACTGGTCACGCAAAATCCAACCAATCAGAGCGTGAATTCATCAGAGTATCCCAGCGTCCTGTTTGCAGGGCGGGGGTACGAGCGAACCGGTGCTCCCCCCTCTGGATACGCCACTGAGGAGAACGCCCTCTGTAAACGCGACACCACTGTATAAAAAGATGCCTCTCGCCAATCTCAGATGAGGGCGCTATTTACAGTTAAGGTGTGTTGGGTTTTTAATGTCGTTGAGCGTTTGTGTCTGAGTAAACTCGTGTGAATCTGATGTACCGAGTAAAAGTATGTACATGTATATTGTACATATTGAGCTTGTTTCGTACATGTCGTAATGTGATGACATAGATGCAGATCACGAAGGTAATCAATCCAGCTGTGGCTTTTAATTATTTTCAAGCCAATTTGTCCCCCGTTTTGCCATTTTGCCCTTTTCCAAGCCACGAAGGAGAGAGACAGTTTAATTCAAGATAACGACAAACATCACCAGAATTTTGGGGGATTTGTTGTTAAAGGGGCTGACCAACCGGTGGGCGGGTCTTTGTGGAATCGGAAATTGGGGGGTCATTAGACGGCAGAGGGCGCTCTTTTCCCTTTTAGTGATCTACACTTGGTCTTCATTTTTTAGGGGGGGGGGGTGCCCGTTGCTCCCTGAATCCACCACTTTCACCAATACATTTGATATCAATTACCTATTATTAATGCACATGTAGCCCAACACACCAACAGGCAAAATAATGAACGGACAAAACGGAGTGGGTGACTTTTTGGATATCTGATTGTTTTATGTACATTTATTCTGATTACCTGAAAATAAACTGGCAAATTTATGGACATCTACTGTACAAATGCGTCTGTATCAAACGTTTAGGTGGCGTTACTAGGTGGCGTGAGCCGGACACTGGTCCCACACGTGATTCAGCAAGTAGCCTCTCCCCCCCCCCAATCCATGTTCATGTTCATGAGTGAGGCTACATGCTGAGTCACGTGGGCATCAGTGTCTGGCTAGCGCCACCTAACGGCCACACTGTAACAGCTTTTGATGAAGGGCAACGATGTTGCGCGACACATCATAAAAACCATGTAAGTTTGATTGTGTAACAAAACGTGTTTCTCTTGAACCAAATCAAAGAGGTAACTGTTTGTATTAAGGACCTGCAGAAGGGACGCAAGATTTGTTTGTGGCGACTACTCAAGAAACAGTAGGGTGACTATCATGCTGACAGCCTTAAATTGGGACACCCTCCAAATAAGGCGTGATAACCGCCAGATTACAACCCTATTCAAAATCACCTGTGTTTAAATCATCCCTATAGATTCTAGTCACACCCTGAAGCCAAAAACCTAAAGGGGGTCAAGAAAAGGCAACAACAAACAATTTGAGAGAACTCACATCTGAACATCAACACTTGAACACTCGTTCTTTCCGAGACCAATCAAGGTACATGGAATGATCTTCATCAGACTGTTAGTGGCTCGTTCTCACAAGCATTTTTAGTAACAGTTATTGGCAACTACAATGTGATGACCACTCAAAATCAAATTAGTTTCCACTCTCTTGAGGGCCTCCTTCTCCTTGCGGAGACTTAAGGAGGAAGTTCTACCAAGTTCCAAGTACCAAGTACAAGTACAAGAACTGCCCGTGACGGATTATCTGAGCAATAGTAGCACACAATGCTTTCGCCATTGAAGGGGGCCTGCGTGTTAGGATTGTTAGCGTGCCCGGATTGTTCTACACTATGCCTATGATACAGGTTTATCATGTCATATCTGCTCTCACTAAATCCTCTTAAATCCAAAGACAATCATTTTTACCTTGTTTATAGCTTAATTATAATAACTGATGCATGGTGTTGTTCCAATGTGGAACATACAAAATATCCAATAAATATTTTAGAATTTTGATGTACAATAATCGCACTCGTGAAAGGAACGAGTTATGAAAGCATTAATATACGAATATTAATTACAAGAATACAATGTACATTATTCGATTCCTGAATGTATATTTTGTACAAACTAATTAAAAGACAACTGTCAGATTAATTCACAAAAAGGCAAAACGAGCGTCTCCTATTATATAAAAGATAAACAATACCCAATCGCGATAACTCATACTCGCAATCCACACACAAAAAATGCTCTGTACATTCATTATTGTGTATGACTTGAAAGAGGTACGTTCTCGACTGAAAATTTGGTCATTCAGAGGTCGGTTTGTGGTTCTTATTTTAAGAAATATCAGAATTACTACTTACCCAAAAGCATCAACACGTTATTCGAAACCCATGTGTTTGATTTTGTCTTTAGGCTTATCTTTTCATATTGAAGTGTTTTGATTTTCATTAAGCTTTTTTTCTCTCTTCGATTATAGGCGCAATCATTATTTGTTTGGAATAGCGCTATACTAGTACTGACACACAACATTCATAAATACCTAAGACAGTTTACCAATTCCGGTCTGAAACGGCACATGATTTTTTGACTGAAATGTATTTTCGTCATTAGCATCCAGACTCCAAATCGGTCTTAAACAGAGTGTTTATTTAAACCGGCCAAGCACACGTATATTCCCTTAAATGGTACCTCAGGTGAACACTTTGTAATTACTTATTTTACGTAAGGGGTAAAGGAGACACTGGTCATTTGGGCGACATTGTAGTCTCTTCCTAATGCTTTAACTACAATTTCTAGAACGCATTTTATTGTCGCAAGATGTTTAAAACGATTCCTTAGGTCGTGAATGGTATAATTAAAAATGTTTGGGAGGGGACTATTTTGATATGGGGCCATGGGAAGGTTTTTCATGTTTTTTTGTTTGTTAACAAATCAACAGGAATGTCTCCCTAATGTACCGTATTCGGTAATCATTATTAACTACTTGTATTATCACTTAACATAAACACTGAAAGAAATCCTGAATACGCTCCAATTACATACGGTTCTTCCCTCCGAGATTGGCTCGATTTGTCTTGAATGTAGTTCAAACAACCTGTTCACATTGTTATTGATTCGACGATGATATCGCACCTGAATATAAGTTCACTTTGTTATTGCCTTACTTTTGTTGATCCAAGAGAAACACCGAAGTGCACATGTCTTCTGCGTACCAATCTCACTGACGGACTCACGGACTAACTCACTCTAGCACTTGTGCATTATACTGGCTGTAGATGATGGTGAAGAAAACCGGGAAGTGCTATTGTATAGGATTATTCCGTAACCCAAATGAATTAGTTAAACCGTCCCAATGTGTAGACCAGATGCGGGAAAAGACTTTAGGTGAATGGCCATTCTGAATCACTGGGCGATTTTTGAGACGTTGGTGGCAGCAAAAACACCGGTCCTTTCAATTGTGTGCGTCATGTTTAAGCTAAAGCGCGCATGCACAATAATGACACAAACAATGTAAAAAGGAGCGGTATGTTTGCTGCCACCAACGTCTCAAAAGTCTCCCTTTGAATAGAATTTGACCGCCCTAGGACCAGCTCTGCTAGCTTTTTCTTTGATTTTGATTTTTGTTGTTGATTTGATTATTTTTAGTCGACTGTAAAAAAACCTCGTCAGATTTGCTCTCCCTCTAAATTTACAATTTATATCGTCCGGAGAAGAAAAGTCATCGCTCGCTCGCCCCCTTTCCTCTATCTTTAATCACTCACTCGATGATTTATTAAGAATCATGTTCACAAACAACTTTCCAGTTTGCTTAGAGGACAGTCCCCGCCCCCATCACTATCATATCATCCACAAGAACATGTTGACACTTCACTCACTCGAGACACACACGCATCGTTTTGGTTTTGCTCCGCCACTCTGGTCAGATGTAATTTCATGAACTTTTCACTCCCGAGGCTAATCGTATTAAAACAAATTCTCTCGCCAAACTCTTGATAATCTGTGTTTAACAGTCTTCACACAATATAGCAGCCTTCAACAACACCCACACTACACACCCACACACCGTCTGGTTTTACTGTACTATATAGTGAGGACCCTTATTGTTCCTATTGTTTGGACTTCAACCGTTTCTCGACATGTCCCATTAAGTTTGTGCACTGAAGCCTTCTCAGGACTTGGGCTCAGGTCCTCGGGTTGATTGTTATCGCAGGTAACCCACTGTTCCAAGTCATACGACGAAACGGATAACCATCAACGCACATCCCATCAGCCTACACACGAACTCCACAGGGCCGGGAGATGTCTGTCTAAAAGACGTTGTGAGACATGTATCTCTTTTCGCGTCTACTGCCATCGGTTCTAGTCCTAACAATATTCAGTCGTATACAAATACAGCATGGTTTGAGGGAAAGTAGTGGGAATTACTGGTCCCTCGGTGTAGGTCAGCTTGATTCGCGTCGGGAGGTAGTCAAGCTGACCTACACCGAGGGACCAGTAATTCCAACTATTTTCCAGAAATAAACCATGCTGTATTTGTTTTACTAGTATGGCTCATACATTTTTAGTAGCCTCACTGCATTTTTAGTGGCCTCAAGCCTTGTTGATAACGGCCGTTGTTGATGTTGCATCTTTATTCAGCACAAGGTATTAAAGTTCTTCATCAGTCAATGAAATGTCTGGCGTCGACACACTTTAGTGTGTCTTTACTGCAGTGGTTACAAGCACTACGACAACAGACTGGTCCCGTAAAGATTATATTGCCACAGACTACATGTCTACGAGGCGGGTTCCAGAGGGAATTTTTGGTGCTACCAGAAAAAAATAACGCACGGCAGCGAGCTGGATACTCACCGGGAGTACGTCACCTGGGCACGTATCATTTTTACCTGCTCCAATTTGATCATGAATATTTATGAATTGAAGTAATGCCTGATACGCCCCAACAGCAATGACCCCAACTATAGTTGGTACATCAGTCCTAACTATAGTTGGGGCTGTTGGTTGGAACGATCCCAAATATAGTCGGGTCGTCCCAACTATTGTCGGGACGAATCCCGATGATGCTAGAGTTGGAGGTAACATATACCCATCGCGAAAAGGGCACTTATAGTGTTAATCCATTTCACATAATCTTTAGATGCAAACGAAGATTTCGCGAAGATTGAAAGTGGCAAACTGCTGTTATACATTCTAGCACTCCACGCACATGCACCATAACAAATGCATGCAATCTCATCACGTTCTCACAAAATGTTCACCACCCTGTCCACACACACCCAAATTTCTCCGTCAAAGATAAAAGGGAACCATTAGAAATGTTACGCGTACAATATGTGGCTAGGAAAAACTAGCTGGTTATAGCACTATTTATCATTTTTTAAGAGTAAAATGCACATTGACCATAGTGTACGAGATGCAATAACCATGCAAAAATGGTGATTTAACAAGCAACTTTTCCGAGCCGATAAACGTATCCCGTATTAGCGTACTTATTAAATCGACCACTAAAAGCGATGAACGATGTAACACCAGAGCATACGAAAGAACACACAGGCGATTTTACGTGGTAAAAACAACCAACGGATCTCCAGGCAATACAAGACGTAATATAATATGCAACTACAATAATGGTTAAACTTTTCATAAAGTCTTGAATAATGGCAAGCTCTGTCATCACATGATACTTAAAACTTTAACAGCAGGCAACTGAAATGAAGTACAGTAATGAAAAGAAGAAAAAAAAGTTAATAAAATGCAATTACATTCAAAATCATCAAATAGGTAACTTTGATATACTGTACAATATGATTCTACACCGGTGATGGCAGGTCCCTGAAATGGGATTAGCATTAAAATACGCAAGTCCGTATCCCTGGGCTGTTTTGTAGTCAGGGTATCCGACCGGTAGAAAGTCTGCACAGAATGAGGGCGCTATAGTCACCGAAGGCACTGTCACAGTTTTTTTTAACTGTATCCATGGGCAAGTTCGTGCGCGAATCACAGTTCTACTAACTTCACTCAAACTCAGGATATTTGCAGTTGGACTATTCTAGTCGACTATTTGGAACTGGAGCCCGGGGCACAGTTCCATCGCTGGTTCCAATAGCTGCACACATCATGATGCACAACAGGGAGCCAGGAGTTTTGTAATGACGTTTTGACAATCTTTTGACGAGAGACGTTCGCACGATAATGTGCAGGTGTAGGTTATGTCTCGAGTCAACCACTAGTCGACTTATGGTCCTCGCCCGAAATTATGTATTATCCAGCGTGGGGAATACACTCTCTTAAATCCCAAAATCCTTGGGGAAAACTCTCTTAAATCCCCCATCCTTGGGGAACCTTTTAACTGCAACAGTTTTGTATCACGCAATGTGTCCTCCATATTTATTTGTGAACATAAGGAGGTGTACAGTGCGGGGCACCATTGGAGCTGTAATGCTTTTCTCTGACGTCACAGGCGAATTTCCTAAGGATACTGGTAGCTGGGTGGCGCCCTCTTGTGAACATAAGACTCCATTATAAAGGTTCTGCCTGTTGCTGATGCAGTTGAATAGAACACCCTGGTGTGTTTTTACATTTGTTTCCTTCAAATCTTAGTTTCAAGTGTGTTATCGGGTCCAACCAGACCAATAGGTTTACGGAGCGCGGAACCGTTCCGGGTGGTATTGTAGGAGTGACTAGCCGCCGAGTGGAACGACACGCGCCGGATCCCTAAAAAAACCGGCGGGCACCGGCACAGGATCCGTCCGGCCAGGTTACGGGTCTCCTTCCGGAACATCGGGCTCGTGACGAAATAGATGAACGTGCTGATGACGGCGTTGAGCATGGCCACGCTCTCGATGACGTAATACATGGTGTAGAAATGAGGGACGGTCTGGTGCCACTCCTCCTGGTAGTAGTTCATGGCCAGGTTATAGCCGTGGAACGGGGCGTAGCAGACGAAGAAGGCCACCACTACGGTGATGAGCATAGGGATGGTCTTCTGCTTGCGGACCAGCATGATCTCCCGGTGGCGCGCCGTGACCTGCCCCGGCGGCGTCCGGTGCGTCCACAGCTTGACCGCGATGCTGATGTAGATGAAACCCATGCTGTAGATCGGGAACAGGAACTCGCCCACCGTGATGAAGATCATGTATCCCTTGGCAGCCTGGGGGCTGGCCCAACCCTCGTAGCACAGCCGGACCGTCCGGCCCCGGCAGTCGGTGGTCGGGGGCGACGTTGTCAGGAAGAGAGGGGTGGGTAAGGCAACCAGGAAGGACACGCACCAGATGGCCAGGACTATCAGCAGCATTCTCCCCTTCTCCATGCGTGGACGGAGAGGTCGGAAAATACCGTGGTATCTAATACATAAAAGAAGAAAAAAACGGAAAAACGCATAAACAGTATGTTTTACAGGCGTTATGGTCCCCCGTTCTCTGTACAGTAGGGTAAAAGAGCGCCCTCATTTGTCTACAGCGAGATAAAGACTCGGACACTAAAGGCTCTGACCTTGCTTCGCACTCCAGACCTAATTGCACTCGCGGAATCTTGATTTTATAACTGAAACACGTTAATGAATTGATTTCCTCTTCTCTGACCCTTACACGTAACATCATCTCAAAAACACGTTTTGTCAAATCTCCAATTAGGCCTTTACATATATTTCAACATCAAGTATTATGGCGGGCGATGTCCGTAAAAAGAAGTACATATTCAGACAAAAAATAGTAAGTCTGTGAATCCAGCTGTTGAGAATTTCAATTTTTTGTAACGCTGATTGCACAGACAGTTGGCCAGGGTTGTGTGATAAATGGGCCATTGAAGGCACATAGGAACAGTGGTAATTAATCGGCAAAGAGCCTACGGATTTAATTTGAAGAAAACATTGTTCCAAGTGAAGAAAGGACTAGTACCAAATGCACAGCTAAATGATTCTGCCCGAAATGGTAACTTTCGAAAATAAACAATAATTGTATAGATGGTTAGTAAACTGTGTGGTCGCTGGGCATACTATAACTCTGTGGTGTGCGACAGTACTGACATTGTCAGTACTTTTTTAGATAATTTTCAATTCATAACTAAAAAGCAAAGTGAGTGCCCCTTTAACCCTGGTTGAATTTGTGACCAAGAAATTCTGAGGCAAAGATCAGACCCAGGCCAACTCCCATAGATTAGTATGTTCACGTATATAGTATTGTAATTATATTGTATATTAAGAATTGCTGCTATCATCACGAGCCCATGTAATCATCCTGTCACTAGGCCCAGACTTAAGCCTGGAAACAGGTTTTCCTCATCCTTTTTAGCTAGAAAGGCCAATACGTGTAGCCTCAGGCTGTCGTGTTGAGGGGTATGGCCAGTCAAACGCCAGGGGGATAAAACTCGAATTTTGTTCGCAGGGGTGCTGACCAAAATGCAAAAAAGAGTAATCTGGGCCTGTATACACTTTGTTTGCCTTTAAAAAATTGTTTTCTTGACCAGAGAGGGCCTCTATCCATTTATTTAAACACCAAAACGCCTGCTGAAGGGATTGGGTTAGACCGTTACACCTAATGCACTATCATACTGAAAAGTTCAGTACTGTGGTGGGTTACAACTAAACTACAACGGTGGCGCCTGGCAAGGTTAAAAAAGAAGACGATATTCGTTACATACTGCGAGAATTATAAAACGGCGGTTTTTTTTAAATTCAGAAGCGCTTGCAATGGAATTCACTTAACAAGACCAAGAAAAGAAAAAGCAAAAACAAACACGAAATTAGTGGATACCTTTTTCCCTGTTTTTCTCAAAATGTATATTGTATACTGAGTTGAAGTTTTAATGCACCCTACCAGAGATTGTGAGCTATTTTTTTTTTACTTCAAACGCCAAAACTGCACACAAAAAAACACTTCAAGCTCCGTTGGGACAAATCAATCTTTCTTCACCTGCAACTTTTTACCCACGTCTATTGCAGTACATGCATGCTGAGGATCGCCTCGAGTTTTTATTCGCTAAACACATCCGCCATGTACGTCAACGGATGTCTGAGCTGTGATTAAAGCCAACGAAATGCCACATGAAAGCCATTCGTCACAGAGTATTGCAAAGTTTCAATTGGAAAAAAAACCCAGGCAACAAAAAATCGCAAAGCACTGTAGAATAACGAACACTTTCTCAGAGGGGCTTTGATTTTGACGTTTATAACCGAGCAACAAAAGCCAGGTTTGAGAACGACGACGTTGGTTCTCCTGGCAGGTATGTTCCAGATTCCTTTTGCCTGTCGTGTTTTGCAAAGAGAAACATGATTACTTCATATTAACCCAATTCCACTCTGTTTATCACACTGTGGCAGCTGAGGCAGGAGGGTATAGAAGAATCGTTTCCTTTAACATGGATCGTGAAATAGGCCAGCAGTACATCTGGCATTGTGAAATAATTACATCGCCAATTTGCAGCCGTAAAGACCGTACGGGCAACACAACTGCTGCGTCACCTCCCGGGTTAATTTTCATTATAAAAAGGTGAAAGAACGCATACCAGCACAAAGGTTTTCATTGTGCTACATTTTTTAACATCATGCGTTTAGCTTCGGGGTTTTTTTCCGGGAAAAGTTTTGAGAGAAGTGTTCCTGGAAGTGTTTAGACCCTGGGGAATCTCTCGAGTGTGAAAAGCCTGGCGGTATCATTATTTTCCGCTGGACGAAACGGAATGAAATGAAAATAATGTCGGGGAGAACGTAAACCTGATTGCACGATTTTCGTTTAAGGTTGAGGCGACAAAAGTACTCAACAACATTAAGCAGTGTGGATAACAACGGATCTGTCTGAGTTGTAACTCAGTGGTTACGGTAAATATTGAAAACAAGAGAGAAATCGTCCTCACAGATTTTATTTGTTTGGGTCTCGTAAGGGGATTCCGTTGCTAACGCATGTAAAGAAAAAGTGTGCCTGCGGGCGCACTTCTTCATGCACTTCAGAAAAGTTTTGCATGAAAACGCTAAGTATTTTTCAGGTAATTACCAATGTTCCTTTTATGAGTGATCGCCAATCTCAAGGAAGCCTAATGGATTTTTTTTTACAATCGTAAACACCGAAAGGCAGAAAATGACTGAGTTTTTCTCAATGAATCGGTATAAAAGATGGAAGGGGGGAAAGCTAAAAGGGTGTTGTGAAACATGAATTGCTCCAGCAATGCTTTTAGAGCTTAAAGGGTGTGTAGTGTTGCAGTAAAAAGCCTGGCAAAACATTGTTTTGATCACGTCTGTTACCAATTTCAAGAATGTGCCGTGTAAAAAACGGTTTCCGTATTTTTTACGGTGAAAGGTATGTTTATGTTGAATGTGAGTAACCGTAAATGAACTACGCCTTGCATTTTACGGACAAACCCGTAAAAGGCCGAAGGCCGCTCGCAGTGCACTATGGGATTGCGCGTGCTTGTCAACAAGTTGTTCGCCGTCGTCTTGTTTTCCCGAGATATTGCCAGAGATTCTTACCCATAAAAGGGCTAATTCTGCCTGATTTAATTTTAATTGCTGCCTGATTTAATTGGCGGTGTTTTCAGCGGCGTAGCTAGGGGGGGGGGGGGCGTGTGGGCGTGGGGAGGGGGCGCACGCCGCCATAAACAAAATCGTCGCCCTCCCCCCCCCATTCGCTCCTACTGGAATTTTGCCAACCGGAGAAAATCACAGTCCTATCAGTTACCATGCTTAGCTGGTTTAAAAGAAAGTGCCCTTTTCACGTTGTCTGTTTATTGTTCCCGAAAACCCTGATTTTTGCGATCGGTTGTTTATTTGAACGTTCCGTGGAAATCGCACCACCTATTGTCTGACATTGACCATGATGTCGGTTTTAAACAGCGTCCCCATGGGAAAATGGTGTCCATCCCCCCCCCCCCGACTTAACGGAGGCCAGGTGTCTGGTGAAAAAAACAAACCCTGTCTACCTTTCAGCCCGAATGAAATTGGGTGCCCCTCTGTAACATCCAGCCCCCCCCCCCCCAACGCCCCCTAGGATGAGAAACCTGGCTCCGCTGCTGGGTGTTTTTTTTTTTTTAATTTGTGATCTAGCTGTTTCATGATAAATACATTTGCCGGGAAGAAGATAGTTCGATACAGCGATGTGAACGATGCATTTGTTGGGCGTTTACGGGGAGGCTAACCAAACATACGGTGTATGTGCATACTGTATACATACATGTACACGACAACCCTCGGGTCGCAGGTTCAAACCCCGCTCCATTTTTTCAACTTGCTCATTTCATTTAAACGAAAATCTATTCATTTGTGGTTGCTCTCACGCACACGCAAAAGGGAAAAAAAGCCCGTCGAGTAGACTGGTTCTCTGTCTGTTCGTTATCGATTCCAATGGAGGGGGAGGAACCAGTCTACCCTGCCAAACTGAAGTATCGAAAGTAGCAAGATTGGAGAAGAGTATAAGATGGAGAATCAGACAATATTTTCGTGCAACGCTTAAAGCTACAGTCCATCAGTTGCACCTATACAAATAGTAACTGACGAAATTACTGTTGAAAAGCATACTTGGTTTAAAGATAGTAAATGGGACTAAACTCCCTGTGAAATTATTCTTTATGGCAAGCTGTCGTTTTGAAGAAAACAATGAAAGGAGGCCATTTGCAACGATGCGTCTAAAAAACGCATTCTTGGAAATTTCCGTTGTGTACTTCGTTTTTCAATTGACGCGACGCCCACGCGCGCGCAGTTGCTATAATTCGTAGGACTGAATGAGAACGTGTCCCGGACGCTGAATTCGGGCGCAATTCAAAACATGACTCGGCAACTTTTGATTTGAAATGGAGATCCTAAAAATATTGTTTTTCTCGGAATATACAGCATTCACTGAGCGAAACTTCATCAGGTTAGTTGTTAGGCACCCTTCTTTAGATTTTCAGCACTTTTGTGCCTTCAAACGAACATAATGCCCAAATTACATATGATGTACTCTACCTTTAAAAGTATTTGCCTTCATTTTCTGCCTCCATGTGCTATAGAGAAAAAGGAATATGTTACAGAACTAATATGTAAGCTATACCCGATAGGTGACAAAGATTTGCCAATACAATGAACTTTGTGGTTGAAATGTCCACACTATGTTTGGAGGGTTTTAAGTCTGGTAATTTAAAATCGTAATTCGACACGCACTCGAACGATAACAGCTATCTTTGGGTGAACACGAGTATGTTTGTCAAACCAGCAGGGGCTGTTTGAACCGATATCGTTTGGCAAATATTTGAGGGGAAAAACCGTCTTTTTAGCCAGACGGTCAATCAGACAAATCAAATAGGTATTGAATTAATGAGTTATACATAGAAAAAGCAAAAGCGTTTGTAATACTATATGCAAAATAATTCAAAATACTGTGGTCAGAGATTGAGTTTAAATACTGGGATAGAGTGCTTACTAAAAACTGACGTTTATTCTTTTCTGTTTTGCACGTCACAGAGTTTTTGGTTCAAATAAACATCAAGCCATACAAAGTTGTGTAATATCTGTGATTCCGGTTACTCGTAATACAGTGCCAGTTTATTGCAGTTATATTCGCAGTACTCGTATTAATAGTGAGTCACACTTCAACTGTTCCCCTAAAACTGTTGCCGAACAGCACAGACTTGTAACCTGCGAAAGGACTGCATTGAAAACATAATTTTATGTCGTCATACCGTCTAAGTATATAATTGCACAACTTATATACAGGGTGGTAAAAAGGCTTACAATTTTCAGACGCAGATTTCTTGGAATTGGGGAATTACGTTAAAATTGTTTCAAACAAGGTCAAAAACAATCGGTTCATCCACACGCAAGTCTATGAGATATGGTCAACACAAAAGCACTGCGCACGCAAATAACTGTTATAATTGTGATAAGGTCTACATGACTGCCGTAGACGTGGACAAACTAGTTTTTGACCATCTTTCTGTAAATGACCTCTATTGCTGACTTTGAACTTTTTTTTCAACGCCGTTTTCACCATATGCCACCAAGATCTTGTAATCAAGGAATATCGTAAAAGAAGTTTAACATGTCTCTTAAAATTTGGAGAAATCCGCCTCTGAAAAAGTGTGAACTGTTTTTGGACGACCCCCTGTACTTGAAGCAATAATTAGCATCATAGGCCTATAGAGTAATGGCGGACAGAACTCTATTCACACTGTTATTTCGGTTGTGTAAAAATCAGACGGTTGTGTACTATATGAATCTAGCAACCTGTTATGTAAACTGTTGTTTACACAACTTGTGTAAAATATTACACAAATTGTTTACACAGCTGGTTGCTGGTTCATATAGTACACAACCAAATAACAGTGCCAATAACACCCTCTGATTAATTTGTTTCCACTAAATCTCCAAAAATTGATCGATGGGACTCCAGCCACCCTATATGAGGTCGACTGCTTTGGCGCTTTTCCCATGAATAAACGTTCTGGGTAATTGGCCAATTCCACAAAATATGAGTTAATCCACAAACATAATCGTGATCGTCAACATGAACCCTTCAGAGACTCATAACGTAGACACCACGCGCTGTTTCTGCCAGACCCCAAAAGTCACGGCTCCAACATTAGGCCGTTTGGCTTTTACAAAAACAACATGTCACAATTCTCTCTTGACCACTTAACAAGAAAATCAAAATTAAAGTCAACGTATTCACCAGCACGCGCCAGTCCCGAAATATTGTTGTCAACACGTATACTAAACACACAAGCGTTTCTGAGCTCAATCTTTACAAAGACGTTAATCAAACGTGGTCCAAACTGCTAGTTTTTTTTCGCCCACGTGTTGACTGATTGTACAACTGCTATAAACGATTCTGGTTCTGACGCATAGAGCTATATTAAATTACTAGAGCGCTAACTCCTCATTCTTGCGCCCAGAGACGCTTTGAAGCTTGAAGCCGCTCTGGGCGCAGACATTTTGACTTTATGTGCGTGTTTGTAGAACACAATCAAAATAGATGGATTGAATTTTAAAAGTGTACTCCAAATGCAACGCGCAAGTAGAAGATACGGAGCGCGTCATGACGGTTCAAAAAACTTCAAGGCGAAAAGCAGCCTCGACTCCAGGGGCGCGTGCTCGTTCCTTACACTAACCCCTGGCTGTGATGATGACGTAAATGACACTAAATGGCTATTCACAGCGTAATGCGCGGGCATTTCGAAGATTGCACGCCGGGCGCGCCCATAATGCGCTCGCGCTCGCGTGCTCAGCTTTGCACGTAACGTCACGTACGAAAAAAAAAATATGATTCAAAAGTCGCGAAGCCTGTACGATATGGATTATGTCAGCCGCGTTTTTCGCTAAAAAAAACCCTGTATCTGTGGTTGTAAAGGCACGAAAGGGGTACGTACATTTAATACAAATCTTTGCTAATTAACACAACGTCCAAACGTTGTGTTTGAAAGGATTGATTCTTCAAAATCACAACTTTTAACATTTTAAAGATGGCGTCGGCACGTAAAACGGATAAACTACAGTCCTAATTATAATGTACCGTATTTTGGTATATTTAAATTACACAGTTCCAGGGGTTACGATCGCGCAAGGCATGATGGGAAACAACATGGCGCTGCAAGATCGTACCCACGGGGCACTTCGGTTTTGGGCGTTTCGGTTTTGGGCGTATTGGCTTCGATAACGCACCGGTATGGAATACAAAAGCAGATATGCAAATAGCCGTACAGCAGCCGTACAAAATTTCGAGTTGTCCATAGGTTTGTGCACAAACATGGATGAGCCTAGACTTGAAATCAAGTCTGTAATGAGTGGTTTTAATCGCGTCCGCCGCGTGCGACTGCCAAGCTCTGTGCCGGGGTTACGACATACCGCATGCTGTCGTAGTAGCGGGGACGCCACGTACATTTTCAACCCCATGCGTGTGCGATCCCATGCGTGTACTGTTAGACACGTACTGACCATGCCGCGCGGTGTACGTGTATGTACATCGTACATGTAATGTACATGTACACATAACTTTTGCATGACTGGTTGTAGCGCTCATGTTGCGTGAACGGCGGTGGCATGGTATGCGGATTCTGGCGCTGAAGACGGACATAAACCACTTTAGTCTAACGACTTGCCATCAAGTCTAGGATGAGCCCATCAGGCATTACTTTGTACACCGAGTTAGTGCTCTAGTAATTTAATATAGCTCTATGTTCTGACGCTATCTCCCAATCGTCTTACGTTCGGGACAGGACATGCTGCCTACTCTATCAAAATCTAGAATTCTCCAGTGACTGTTGTGAAAGTCATTCTCTTCGGCAAAAAAGAAAAAAAAATGGTAACTAAATATGGAGCGTAAATCCACCTTTCCATTTGCTCGTTTTATTTATCCGTTACATGTGCGTTGCGTATGTATTGCCTAACAAAGCCGATTCATACTCGGCGCGAAAGCGAACGCAAACGCAAATTTGTGACGTCACAGCAAATACAGCGCTGCGAATTCGTAAAATAACCTAGTTAAACACATTTCAACTAGGGCGAATTTCGCTGCGAATTTTTCGTGACATCATAATTCACTTCGCATTCGCGTTAAGTATGAACCGGCGTCGTGAGGTCACCTTTCCATGTGTGCGTTGTTTTCATGCGTTATACGCACACGTTGCGCATGCGTTGTGATTCAATTTTACGAACACAAAAAAATCAATCTAATAATGTAGCATACGTCTTTTTTATTTTGTACGTATAGGCTACGTTGCGTTTCCGTTTCCGTTTCGAGCGCCCGTTAACACTGCGAGCCGCAATCGTTTAATTTTACATGTACCCCACCACAGTACCGAACTTTTCAGTATGATGGTGCATGCGTGTAACGTCTATTAAACACAATCCCTTCATTAGGCGTTTTGGTGAACATAATCCTTTCTTAAAGTGTCTAAATCTTCGCTGAAGATAACAATTTGTAACCAAAATAAGTGTATTCATGTCCAGATTACTCCGTATTTGGTCAGTACCCGTGCAAAACAAGTTCCAGTTTATCTCCCCGTTTTTTTGCTTGCCCACACCCCCCCCCCATCACCACCACAGCAGCATGAGGCTACTTGTACATAGCTAAAAAGGACGAGGACCACCTGTTTCCAGGCTTTAAAATTGGGCCTAATACAGAATGATTGATGGCCTTGTGATAACAGCAGTATACACTTCACAAGCCTTTTGGTTTGACCTGGATAACACAAATCCTATATGGAAGTTGGCCTGGTTCTGATCTTTGCCTCAGAGTTCTGGGTCAAAAGTTCAACCAGGGTTAAAGGGGCACTGATGATGCTTTTTAGCTATGTCTTAATAGGGAACTTTTGGAGTGTGACCTTTCTGACGAAGAAAATTACGGAGCAATTAAACATTATTTAAAAACGTACTGACAATGTCAGCACTATCGCACATCGCAGGGTTCAAATCGCCTCAAGGAATACGCAACCGCTACGCAACCAATTTTCATTGCAATTCACTACAAATGAAAGTAGAATGCATCTATTCATGTGTATCGCCGAGGAACAAAGACCTGCCCTCGGATGTGATGCCAGCTGCAAGAGGTCTATGGCAATTGAACTTCCCCTGAATGTGCAGTGCGCGCCACTTTAATTTGGTGAACAGCGTCACAATCCATTTATCAGGATGAGAAAAGATAGGCGAACAGATAAAACGTGTTAAACTATTAACGAGAGTACCCTCGCACACATCTAGTTAGTGCTCCTTTTTCCGAAACGTACAGATGTCCTCATGTCGTGACTTAACCATTAACTTACACGTTTCGCAAATTGCTCCGTTTCCAGTGTCCTCATCTGTGAGTCCTCTTATAAAGTGACAATTTTATCTCTTTGTCCCCTGGAAACCAGTAATTCTAGTCTGCTAAATTGCGTGTACATCCGTGAAATTGTACATGGCTTTCCGGTGACTGAAGAAATTCGGCGTAATGCAACTCGGGGAAAACATAAGTTGCCCAACAACGGCATGTCTGCCTCAATTTAGGGACAGTGATGTTCGCCCTTAATCTTGGGGATGTACTCAGTGCGTTTCATTTTGCTCCAAGGGAGAGATGTTTTCCATTCACCGGAGACTCAAATTTGACACTTGCGTTTTGATGCCGTATAATAGCAATGTTCCACGGCCAAGCATTTTAAAGTTAAGGTTTGCCTGGTATATACACACTGATAAAATGAGTGTTTTGCAAAAACAGGGCGATGCAATAATGGAAACCCATTTTGGACAGGAATGTAGTGAAGTATAGCTCTTATTATGTTATTATATAGTGTTATTATGCTAATTTGAATACACGTCACTGGAATCGCTGTTGTCCACGTGTAAGTCTAGTGTAGCAGTGATTTTGTCTTCAAATCAAGCTCCGGAGTTCAGTCAAGCGGATTGAATACAGCCGTCCGTGGCCAAACAGGTTTGGCACATGCCATTTTTAAACTACCATATCTCAGAATCAAAATATGCACTTGCAATCATTTGTTATCCACGTATGTTTAAAGATCAATATTTTAATACCATTAAATTGAATTTTTGAAATATGCTCAACAAGTCGGTGAAAATTGCTGTCAAAAGTGGGTTTCCTTCTTTTTGCACCTCCCTGTGGTATGCGATTGCTCAAAGGAGAAGCTCTGTGTCTAGTTATTGAATTAAATTTCGCTGGGCCAGAATGGACTTTAAGCTAATCAAAGATGAGTATTACATTAACTATATTAAAAATGTCCTGCCTGAAAATCAAACATTGCGTGCTGACCAATAAGAGCACGACTCTTGGCCAGGTGACCAAATATCAGATGACCTCGGTTTGGTGACCTCCAGGTCAAGCTCGGCCAAAAGGCACTGTCAGGTTAACCTCGTACTCAGGGCTTACTTGATTTTTCAACCTCGTTTCCAATAGTAAACCCTGGATAGGAAACTTTCTCCTTGTATCCTGATTCGATACCGCAACTGGCAAGTAATGAATTTATACCGTGTACTTGGTGTTGTTATTTCCAACGTGTATCGCGTGTTTTCACGTTCATTTAGATTATAACGTCTGCACCAACCCCAAAATAATCCTCTCCTTTCCAATTTGCTCACATTGATATGAAACGTGATACTGCACATTGGCGGGATAAGATGGTAACATGGTACCCCAGACACCGTATACAAAAACAACCGTAAAGCACAGGCAGGCGCCCGACTATTCCTAATTTGCGTACGTGTCCATTTTTTTTTTTACATGCAAATGATCTGATACCAGGGTGAGAGACAGTTGCGGTTCTACGGGGGGCTAGGGGGGCTTTAGCTCCCCCCCCCCCGATTCTGTGTAGGCCTCCTCCCCCAAAAAAATCCTTCAAAAATTGAGATGTAAGAATGTGACGTACATGCAAACGGTCTCCCCCTAAATAAATAGTCGTGGGAAGGGTTCATTTGTACACTTTTAGTTAATACAGTGTGCCTGATTGTAGGATTTTTTCAGCGCTCCCCATTGAAAATATGGCACGAGCCCCTCCCCCTCCCCCACCTATTGATTTTAGGAGACCTAAGTGTCCGCAGAAAATAAGCGGTCTACATTTCAGCACGCCTCCCTGAAAAAAATCTGGATCCACCCTGCTAGCCCCCCAAAATATTGGCAGGTAAGGGTGAGCGCGTTCTGCTCGACACCTTGGGGACGAGGTTGCTGTCGTACATGAACACAAAACAAAGCTAGGCGAAGCTTATTGGCCAAATCCAAAACTGACGATTTACAATTAAAAAGTCGGACCACCGAAATCGAAGTGCTTTTTTTTTTGGGGGGGGGGACATGAGTACAAAGTGTGAGGCGCACTGACCGCGAAACAAGTGCATTTGTCGCTGTGGCCATCTCGGGAAGGTGTATTTATTTCGACCATATTATAGGATGATGTTTACCTGGGCTGAGATGACAAAATGTTAGTGTCTCTGGATTTGAGCGAGATCCCACTCAAATTGCATGGCCGTCTTAAAGTTGATCCAATGCAGGATGCGCGTTCCCATTCGGCCTCGGGAACAGTCCCACAAATCATTTTGCGAAAGAAGATAATGTTACCGTGCCAACTGCTTGACGATTTGCTAAGACAGCGCCGTGTAAATAGCGCCCGAAGCGCTTACGAAACGTAGTAACAGGTATGAAGACTACGTGAGATCTTTTCATGTGCATGGATACGCTCAATGAATTCCTTGAAGAAGAAAAATTATTGACACGTCTGTTTCTCCTAACATAATAACTCGACGACTTCTCCAACACAAGTCAACAGTATTTTTTCTGAAAACTATGCACTTTATAAAGAGAAACGATAAGGACGAGAAGGGTATCCAGATATTGGATTTCGAAGGAAAGCGCTAGCAAAGGTGTCAGTTCTCGCTGGGTAACTGTCATAATAAACGCCAGAGAATACCGGCTTTAATTACTCGGGACTTTAAGATGGGCCAAAGTGTGAAGAACCTTATACTTCGTCTTGCTCCGACCTAGAGATTGTGTTACGAGATTTGGGGAGTTCAAATTCTAGTCGTCGCGCTTGTACTCAAAGAACAGTCCTGTATTTTAAAAAAAGTCTATTAAGTTTCAAGAGAATATGCAACAATTGCAAACATATAAAAATAAAAATACCAAATTATTATGAAATACCTTAATCGTGGCACCTGGTGTGCTGACATTTTCAAGAAAATTTGTATTCTTGTATCTATTTCCAACGCTGGAGCCCTCACAAGTTCGTTTCCTTGTAAATTTAGACCTTTGAACGCTTTGTGGCGACACACACACTTTTAAAAAGGGCAACTGCACATGCTTAACGCAATACTAAAACGTTTTGAAAAGTTAGACACTTTGGACCCTTGGTGGCAGCAGACACGCTCTAAGAAAAGCAGTAATGCGCATGCGTAAACACGTAATACCTGATTTTTAAGTGAGACACTTGGACGCAGACACTTGTTTTAAAAATAGCAGTATAAGTGCCCATGTACAAAGCCATGATATTCTATGCAAGAAGGACCGATTTATGTCAAACTCGATCAAAGCGATTCAGTATTCAGAATATGCAGAGTGCTTAAAAGCACTCTGCATATTCTGAATAGGTTCTGATGCAAACGTTTTTCACCGCAACTTGCCATTAAGCAGAGACAGGCCTGAACATCATTCCCCCTCGTGGTTGCCCGTTTAAATCAACATTCCGGCGTCACATCCCTCCATTTTCTCGACTCAACCTCGCCATGGTAATTATGTCGAAGTATCTCCGAAGGGTCCTCGGTCAAAAAAAAGGAGGTTATATGGCGTCCATGTTGTTGGTCCGTCCCCCTATCCATTTTCTCGGGCCGGATATGCGTATTTGCAGGGCATGATTGTTTGGACAGCAGTTTGGTTGATAGATGCAATACCCGTGTACGGACCGTTCTTGACGATAGCCTTAGACAAACATCCAAACATCGCCCGGCCCCGGCCGCTACTCTCTTGAACTGTCACGGCAAACTTAGGACCGTAAAAAGCGACCGTTTCTTTTTAAAGGGGAATCCGAGTCAGGTTAGTGCAGGGGCTCTCTCCTTGGCCTTCCGCATCCGTGGCCCGGGTTTAATTCCGGCCATAGAGCTGTATTGAATTACTAGAGCACTAACTCTTCATTCTTACGCGCAGAGATACTTTTGTAGCCGTCCTGCGCGCAGACATTTTGAATTCATGTGCTTGTTTGTAGAACATAATGCAATTAGATGGAGTGAATTTCGAAAGTGTATACTTTATACTCTAAATGCAACGCGCAGGTACAACATATAGGCCTATACACAAACAACTTAAGTGTGTGATGATATGCAAATCGCCGGTAGAAAAAGCCGTGCAAAAGCCGTACAAAACTTCGACATTTCGAAAGCTTTGTGCACAAACATGGCTGCGCCCAGCAGGCATCACTTTGTACATCGAGTCAGCGCTCCCGTAATTCAAAAATAGCTCTATGATTCCAGCCCATTCCTTATGTGTATACTATTGGTTTCATTTCTTGAAAAAAAATAAAATATATTTTTCCTAAATGTCACATATTCTTTATAATCCGGGGTGTCAGTTTTGATTTTTGTTTGTTTTCGTTTATGAGTTTTTGGTGCTTTTAATGCTATTTGTGCCTCGTTAGTGTTTCTTTTGTATTTTACAAAGTAACTTATTATGTGCGTGGTCAATTCGTTGATATATTTTATTCCTTATTTTTCAAAGCGATTTTTGTTTTAATTTAAATAATATATGTAATAATTATTTGTATTGTTATATAATATCATATTATATTTTTTTGTATTGTTATCATATCATTCATTGTTTGGCCGATTCAGTCTTATTTTTGTTGATACTGACTTGATTTATTTAATAAACCATAATACTAATTACAAGAAATAAAGGGAAAATATTATTAAAAGTACTCTTCCCGTTCCCATCAACAAATTAGCTTGCGTATATCCTGACAAATTGCAATCTCTAGTTTCATAATCTTGACGAAAACAAATTGCTGTATTGGGTTCTTTTGGACCTCTAATCTGCGTGAATAAATATTGCAGTAATTATTCCACAACTAAACGTGGGATGATTTCTTTCGCTCGATGTCTTATGTATAATTCATACATACCCAAGACAGTTTACCCATTCCTATTGGTTGAGACCCGTCATGTGGCCGGTTTTAAACGGATGATACAGAACGGCTGGCTGGTCTGAAACACTTGTCCAGTGTCACATTATACTTGGACTCCTGTGAAATCCGGTGCCTTGTACCGTTTTATTGGCTAAACGTTCACAATCCTTACGTACTCACGTAATCCTATTACCAGTGACTTAGTATTTCATAGTCCTAAATTCACATTACACTGGCACAGCTGCGTTCTGCGTCACAACGCGCAGTACGTGCGACGCACGCGCCACTCTCAATATAAGGAGTTGCTTATACGATTACTTGCGAGCGGGACATACCATATTATAGCTAGAGGGGTGTCCCGAAAAACATGAAGTAAAATTGTTGAACAAAATCGTCGGAAATTACTCCAGCCTTCGGCTCCGGTAATTTGTTAATTATCAGTATCCAGACTCCAACTGGTCTTAAACATAGGTTTTAAATTAAAACCGGCCAAGCACACATTTATTCCCTTAATAAATAAACGTTGTGTTGTTAAAAAAAAACCAACAATTACAAAACATTTTCCGGATGGAACTCGAAAAATAGAACGGGAAGAGCACCTTTAAGCAACCTCCATTATAACCAAAAACCAGACAAATTTGATTCAAGCACTGTAGACACCCCTGATATTTTTCTATCACAGGAAAATAATAAACCTTTGCCTTTCGCCTTCCCCTGTTGGCCCTGGGGACGCGTCCTGACGGGGTGCTGAGTGATTTCTTCGTATGCGCGAGAGAAAATGACTGCAGTCACAGACGCTCGGCAGATTTTTTTTCTTTCTTCATATTTTGCTTTGGGCATTTCGCTTTTTGACGGGTGAAACGGTTTGAAATGTACTTATTGGAATGAAATCGAGTACGCCCACACAGGAAGAAAAAATGAGATTTTAGTTCTGAATCGAGCGTTAAATTAAAATAATATTTTTGAAAGGTATATTACGGAGCACACGCTGCAATTGAGTTGCCCCGCGGTAATAGTACATTAAAGAAGTACGGGTTTCTGATTTGAATTTATATATGAGTTTCCCCGTCCAATTTCGCAATCTGTTCATTCAGTCAAGAGAGAATGTTCATTCAAATTGGCATAAAACCGGGCAAGCGTTCTCATGCTCGGTTCAATTTTGCGAAAGTTCAAAACGATTTCGGGGCATCTATTTACCTCTGTGCAAGTTAAAGCGCCGGCCTCAGGTCGACCTTGCGACGACACAGATCAGTCGGCGACTGACTGTTCAGGATCAAGCTGCGCCTGAGCTACGACCATCGGGAACAACTCAGTCGCCGATTTTGTGCGACCTGAGTGAAACTACAACGATATTAAGACGATCCGTATCAGTCGGCGCTCAAAAAAATCAACAGTCGCAAGAGTAGAAAAATGTCAACGACAATCACACGATTTCTCAGTATTGTGACCTGAGCATATTTTTTTTAGGCTCGATGCCGACGGTTCCGTCATGGTGCAAGCAAATTGTGGGTCGACCTGAGGCCGGCTTTACGTAACTTGTGCGTTTAAACTATAGTGAGCTTGAATTTCAGTCCCACTCGGATTTCAAATTGGTGTTTACGTTTACGAAAGTAACACATGCTCGATGGAATTTAAGTAGTTGTATTAGCAAAATATCGCGTTAGAGTGTTAAAATAGAGACATAAAATGGCATGAATTTTGAGAAAGTTTTTAAAAGGAATGTAGTCTACATCTATTTTAAAGAAAAATATGAATGCCTGCATGGAAGGAAATGTTTAAAATGCACACCGCAACGTTTAAAAAAAATGTAAAATGTCAAAATGATAGAAGGAAATTAACTTGAAATGTTGGATACTTGCAGATAAAACACTATTTTAAAAGACTCATTTTTCCGTGTGGACCAAAGTCACCGATTTGTTAATTGGTATGATCACTTTGTGGAAATATCACATTAATACAAGGCAATGGATATCGTATAAGTTTCTATAAATGATACTGGTTTTCTTATGTCGTATACGATTCAAGTTTGGGTATTATTAAAATACTAATGCCACATTCACTTGTCTCCAAATTCCATTGCGCCTTCGTTGAGAATGAACACTTCTTCTGATTGAATGATAAAAAAATACCTAATTTTTGATTACCTCGTCTTTGTAATTTTAAAAAGTGAAGATTTGGTTTCATGACGCTGTAGCTATGCTAAATCCGAATTGCACCTTAGTTTTCCTTTAAACTGTCAAAATTGGTAACAAAATAACTCTCATAGTGTAATCTCATCAAGAAAAACTGACGACATATGGACAGTTCTCGCCGAGATCCGATGTAGACATTTGAAGTCTGACAAATCGAAGTCAAGTGTTGAAATGCAATCCAGACATTCCATTATGGAAAACAGGTGGAAGTCTCGATATGACAGGTGAAAGTCTCGATATGAGTGACGTGTGAAAACTGACAATGTTAACGGCGCCTGGAAAAAAATTCTAAAGACTTGAGTTGAGTGATACTCTAGCTTCGAAAGCAGACGTCTCTCGAAGTTTATTAATTTGGAACAACCGTTTGAACCTCGCAGTTGACATGGCATGTTGCTCGCAATAATTATTGATTGTCCACAAACTGAGACGGTTGCCAAACAAAAATGTGTATCGTATTGCAAAAGATGCAGAGCTTGACTGATGAGTTTGAGGCCCAGATGTTGCTTTCAATTATGGTCGACAAACTAACATTAGCATCACAAACAACATGTGTAATGTATTATGTACGTTTTGCCTTCGGCTCGGGTAATTGTCACCATCCAGACTCCAGCCGGTCTTAAACAGAGTGTTTAATACCTCCCAAGCGCATATGTATTCCCTTATTAATGTGTTATTTATCTTTAACGGCAGATATTAATGTTACATTTATCATTGGTGATTGATAATATATCTTGAAATAGTTGGAATTACAAAAAAGAAGAAGACATTCTGCGTGTATTCTATTGCCAGGCGTATTATTTTTCTCCATCAATTTGCTTATTTATTTAAAACCATTTTTTTCCCGGACGATGATGATCAGTTTAGCTAACCTCTTTCCCCAAAGTAAAATGAATTGTCTGTACCATGCCCCAATTCGTCTTAACAGAGAGTGAACTTTATCTTGTCACTAAATCCAACACACGTGTTTTTTCGATAATTAATTAATCGAGTAAAAACACAAGTGGATGTCCCTAATCAAGTTACCATAAAAAAATCCACTTTCCTATTTATCACCCACCATTCGTTCGCTCTGGACAGCCCCTTTTTCAGGGCTCTGAGTTTTTTGTTTTTCATCCAGTGTCAATTCGTGTCACATATCGTCTATTGATTTAAACACTCTCAAAAACAACAAACATGAAGTCAAAACACTCACTTTCTGTACAGCTATTTGGCACTGACTGTATATAGAAAAGAAAAACAACGATTATTTATAGGGGAATTACGGCCGGAAATCCCCGACAATAACATGTCTTGTATTGTTTACTTTTACTATTTCAAAGGTCTGGTTGAAAGGAAACAAACCTATTGTCTTACCATTCTCGAAAACAAAAAAACAAAAAACAACACCGGTTGTTTACATCGAACGCGACGGCCTACACATTCGAATTTCAAGTCGTGTCTATATAATGTATCGTATGTGTGTGAGTTTATTTCTGCACTCAATCGGGGAATAATCCAAATATTACTTTTTCTTCTGCTAAATAGAAATAAGAATTTCCTAGATTTCCCTAAGGTGACGGGGTGAGGGAGATTTTTTTTATGAAAGCATTGGACATTGGGAGATAAATGTCAAATCATTCTCACCGTAGAGTCATTCTCCCCGCCGACACGA
Organism: Patiria pectinifera; assembly: GCA_029964075.1. NCBI lineage: Eukaryota > Metazoa > Echinodermata > Asteroidea > Valvatida > Asterinidae > Patiria > Patiria pectinifera. Next base: position 24,907,590 of record CM057135.1, read on the forward strand.
ATCCCTTGAGAACCTTTAGTTTTGTTATGTTCCTCCTCGGAAAATGATTCTTTTTCACCACTATCATCGACTCCTACCTCATATATCGATACACCGAAATATATAAATTGAGGGCAATTTCAATTCGGAAAAAAGCGCCAGAAGCTTAAATAAAACAGCGAACTGTGTCTCGAGAGTGAATCGCAGTCTTTCTTAAAAATCGAAACTGCATAGTGACAGAAGTCTAATTTGATAGAGTGTGCATGATGAATTACTGACGTACACAAAAATTCCAATATCATTTAGAAGAAGGATTTACAACCAGTGTGTCCTAACGACAAAGACGTATGGGGCAGAGACATGGGCAACAACCAAAGAGATGGAACAAAAATTGACAACAACACAGAGAACCATGGAAAGGAGAATGCTCAATCTATCATAACGGGACAAAATCAGACATAACCTCATAAGACAGAGAACAAAGGTCAAAGATATCATAGAGAAGATCAAGGAAATGAAATGGAGATGGGCAGGGCACCAAGCAAGAACACAAGACAACATATGGACCAAGAAACCCACAGAATGGCAACCAAGGACAGGCAGAAGAAGAAGAGGTAGACAAAAAGGAGATGGAGAGATGAAATCACCACATACATGAACACGGCAACATGGAGTAGAATGACAAACAGAAGAGAATGGAAACTGCTTGAGGAGGGCTTCATCCAACAATGGATGACCACAGCCTGATGATGATGATGATGCATGATGAATGCAGCAGATGGGCTTTTAATGACACGCATCAGTTCCGTTGACCCCTAAAGAGAATGACTTAGACTGGTGCACTAGTGGAAGAACATCGATTTTTCCCCGTGTATTTGCACATTCCTCGCTTATAAACTGTCACAAGCCTGCAGAAATAAAATGGTTCAGACCCCAGACACTTACTGAAATCAATACTTGATGAGTAACGAAAATATAACGGTTACATCCCGATAATCCGAAGGTTCTTTAGTCCGAAGGTTCGTTAGTCCGAAGGGTCATTAGTCCGAAGGTTTGTTAGTCCGAAGGTTCAATAGTCCGAAGGTTCGGTAGTCCGAAGGTTCGATAGTCCGAAGGTTCGATAGTCTGAAGGGCCCAATAGTCCGAAAACAGAATAAGGTTAATTAATTCGTATGCTCGATAGGCCGAATAGACGATAGGGTGCGATAGTCCGAATTGACAATAAGGTTCAATAACGACAGAATTCATATGTTACTTGGTCCTAAAAGGCATTTTTGGGGTCGTATCCAAGTGCCACAACGCTAAATACAGTATCCATCTCCCATATTAGCGCTTATCGATATTATGCGCACATTATCAAAAATTAACTCGGGCCCCAAATAAACAGCTGCATGCGACCTGAACTGTTTGCTGCAAATTGTGTGTAGTATTAAAGAATTTATATAAAATGTTTAAACAAATATATATTATATATATATTTGTTTAAACTTATATAATTATGCTTTCATTGAAGTCGGTATTTTTTCAACCTGAATAATGATAATAATAACTAAAAACTTACATAGCGCCTTCAATTTAAACAAATACAAAGCGCTGTCAAAAAATTTAAACCAAAGTACAATAATATCAATATCAAGATAAAACCAAGTGAATTACGATAAATCGTTCAGCAATAGACCTTATTCGTGAGGAAGCCATGTTTGATCGTGCTCCCTCAATGTATTCTCTAAATTATAAACTGTTGAATAAGATGGTGCCAGTCTATTAATGCGTTCCAAGTCTCACTTTTTGAAATGTGGCTTGAAACATGAGCGTAGTGTTTAATCACAATTTTTAAATTATTCGTCAGAGCAGACTGGTATTAATTTGTCATTAACTTTATGTCATTGCTTTTATTTTTATTCGAAAGTTCGCCTACTCGTGGATAAAGCCTACGAATAAACATGTTCTTTTATATACCTTCCTACATGTTCTGTAAAATGGTACACCTCTTTGGGGATAGTGAAGCGATTCTTATTTTAAAAAAAATGATTGCCTATTATTTTTAAACATAAATATACATTAAATGGCAAATCCTACTTTAATTGAGAAACCGATCGGAGACAAGATATGGTAAACAAACTGGTTAAAAGGATTGTGTGGGGAGTTCATTGATTATACAAAACCACGATCATACCGCGAAAAAAAATCCATTACAGGTGAATTAGAAGATGCGTTCTTTCGTCAAAGGAAATAACCTGGATTACTTTTGGCATCAAATTTGGCTCCGATTCTAAACATCATTATTGTGCTAAAGCTGGCAGACTTATCAGACTATGCTGTTGTTGACTGGACATGCTGAATCTGGGTTAGCTTAAGCATTGCATAGGCATTGAAGTTGGTGACATCACAGGTGAGAGTGTCCCCAGTAAAATTTACACCCTTTCACTTAATTGATTGTATATCTGGATCTAGAGACCCAAATGGAAAGGGGGTAAACAGAAGTTGATTGAGAAATAGCTAGGCTTTAATGTAATATATAATTTCATTGAAGCAAAAACACATTAAACAGTTTGAGAGTTTGAGACCTTTGTCTTCGTGCTGTCTACCCTCTCTAAGCTAGTAGAGGGCCAGCAGCCACTCAGAGCTAAGTCTAGTCAATAGAGTTAAACAACGAGAGGATTGCCAATTTAGAGAAGGCCCAAACTGTCCTCGAGAAGTCTGTTACTTCCCTCGAAAAGGAACTTTTGGCCGTCAAGGATCTACTGTCTAAGCAGGGGGAGGAAATCAACAAGCAGGAGAGGTTTGCAAGAAGGAACAACTTTCGTGTGGTGGTACTGACAAGGTCAGAGAAAAAAACTGTGTTGAGAAGATTTCGAATATCTTCACCACCAAATTCGGCTGGGACTCGAGTCCTGCGCGAATCGAGCGAACCCATAGGGACGGACGGGACAAGAACGGTCGGCCAGCCATATACTGGTCAAACTTCTGTCTTTAATACCAGGACAAAGTCCGAGTAATGAGGAAATGGCGACATGCTTTGGAGGGGACACCGCTCTTCACCCTAGACGACCTTACATCGAAGGATTGGCAAGAGAAGAAACTATGGAGCAGCGGTCAAGGTTTTCTATGATCAAGGTACAAAGCTGAAAATGGCGATCGAGTAATTGTGAGGCTATTCACCTTTCGAAATGAAGAACTAGACCATGAACTCCATTTTTGCGAGGTTATTCCTTACAAATATGAATTCGATTGAGTACAATTTGCATTTTTTATTCATGGGTGATTTTCATGTCTTTATTTTAGGGGGGAAGGCTCTTGTGCGTGGGAGTGTTTCTTTCCATTTTAATCACCTTACCGCGGTTATTTGTCCATACAGAACTTTTCCGGAGCGAATATTTTTTTCTTCTTCATTTTTGTGGGAAGTTTTTTTTGTGTTTTCACAGGGGATAAGGGGTTTTCGGATTTTCCCGAAGGTGGGTTTCATGCAGAATCCCATGGTAGCTTATTTTTTATTTCTTTTGTGAAAATTGTGGTTCACTGTTTTTCATCGATTTTGTATGCGTCTCATGCTTTTCTATACATACATAGTTTGCAGGCAAAATTATGTCCTTTTCATGTAAGCGTTATGGTGAGGGAAAATAGTCAGTTTTTAATAGCCTCGATAAATTACCGTGGTCTGGGTGATTAAGCCAAAAAAAGAGATGTTTTTCATTTTCTATAATTTGTTTTCTGAAAGTTGCACTTTTTTTCTGGCACACTCCAATTGCGACATTATACTGTCCGTGTACCTCTGAAGTTTTTAATTTACCATTCGAGTGTATTAAGTCTTAGAATGACTACTAATGATTTTTAAGCTCTGGCATATAACTTCATGGTCGATCTGTCTGTCCCCGGAAATTTGACCAAATTCGAGCCCCTTAGTTTCCCATAAAATATAGCTAGCAAATCGTAATTTTCAAAAAAGAAAATAATAAATAAATAAATACTTAACAAAAATGGTTTCATTTCGTAAAGTTGTTTATTACAATTGTGTAAATGGAGGCAAGATGTGTGCAGAAATGTTATAGTCACGTGGTGTGTAGCGCGCTATAAACTTAAGGGGCTTCTTTTGGTCAATTTTCAGAGGGTGATTTTCGCGTGAGACGGCGGCCAGGGCTGCACTATTGCGCTTGTACTTTCGTACGCACAATCATTTCGTGCAAGACTATCATGCAAGACGGCCAGAGCATATTGTGAACCCTCACTTGTGTATTTGTTGGCTAGGCAGTTTGCTATTCATAATCACTCTTGGAGGACAACTGCATTAAAGGGAATGTACAACATTTCCTTTTGCTGCACTATTTTTTTTAGAAATAAATGGATTTGGAGGATTAGTATGTTATAGCAAATATTGTTAAACTGACTTGTTTCACATTTTGGGCTTGTTTATGCTGGAAAAACCAAGAAAACCAATCATTTTCTTGTAGTCTGGTTCCCCGACCCCACTTAAGATGAAACGGAGAAACGTAAAGACTTTGAGGAATTGTAAGGTCAAAGAATCACTCTAGCAAGTGTGTGATCTATTGCAAAGAAAATGCGGAATAACTAAATATGAAAAAATAGGAGCAGTTTTTGAAAAAAGCCAGTTTTTTCCCAACGCTGGTCGGCCGACCAGCGTTGGAAAAATACAGTTTTTCTTGAAAATGTCAGCACACCAGGAGCCACGATTTTACAGGATGCTTTAGACTGTCAATCCCGAACAATTCAGGAAGATATTTCGTGATAATTTGATCATTTCGTTTTTGTTTGCAAATGTTGTATCTTCCCTTTAAGGAGTGCATCCACTTTGCCATCCAGTAGTGCATCATTGATGTCAGACGTAACAGTTACAGAAACAAAGTGGACCCCAAATTTACAGAATGACCCATTGTACAAGAACACAATTCTGGAACTCCATCAGAAGTGCAGTTGCTTCCAAAGAAATCCGCACTGACGTTTGGCACTTTGATAAAGCACCCGCGTCATCGTCTTCTTCAGCCCAGGAATCAGTCGCCATGGGTCTTAACACCCACACGAGACACGTCATCACTATATGGATAGAATACCTCAGCTGAGCTGTATGAAGCACCGGTATAGGCGTATAATTTCACACAGTAACCTAATGCGAATGTCTGGATGCTTCGTCTCAACATCTGCCGAACTTTATCTCTCCCGGAGACACAGCTGCCGCTGCTTAAAGGTAGTGGTAACCGTTTGCTGAAATGAAAACTGCCACTATATTATGAAATATCCTACTTAATTGCAAAGTAATGTACAGGATCAAGCAGCTTGCGAAATCCCTGCGCATATGCTGTGGGTTTTTTTTATAAGATGAACTTTGCATCCTTTGCTCTCTGTCGTTAGGACCGAACCACCATAATTTCGGTTTTTTTGTCAAATACTGCACCAAATTTTCCGAATTTAGTTTAGTTTGCAATCGGTTACATATCCGTGAAGAAGAATTATCTTCCCCAGTGACCATCTCGGGGTCATACCACAAGAGGATGCAAAGGACGCAGAGATTTCAACAGGATCTCTTTGCGTCGAAACAGAAATGAATTTTTTTTTTTCGTTTGCTGAATAAGTATATCTACTGAGCTAAAATTTCGACAAGTTGCTTGTTGTTTTTAATAAGCTACATCAAATTTATTGAATTATTGTTCCTTGAATCAGCGGTATAATTTTTTTTTTTTGGAAATGGTGTCCATCACCTTTAAACGTTGCATTTATTTATGCTTGCATTATGTTTTTCAAAAGGCACCGCAGTCCCTGAGGGCTGCAGATAAAATGTGCATCTTTTGTGTCTCACTTGCTAAAAAATTCAAAAGTGTATCCCCCTTCTAGCGTCAACCACCGGTTTAACATGGTTTTATTGAATTTTTTATTGAGCTTATGCGTCATAAGCCTAGAGATCTATAATGTAGCCCTATCGGTTTTAGCTATAGCAGTACTATAGGTAAGCAGCGATCCGTATTCGAAACCGCATTCAAAAAACGTATCCGTCAAGAGGAGCTTTAATTTCCTGCCTCTTGCCGTCCACCTCATACAGAACGGAGGGCAGCTTCCTACTACCACTGTCCTCCTTGTGCTCCATGGAAACACGAGACAATTTTTCGTGAAAGGTCTTGACTTTTTTTGGGTGATATAGTTCTGAGAGCCCTTTGAGGGTTGACAGACAATGTCATTCTTCTTTTTACAATAGTTGGACATCGCCAGTTTTGTAAATTCTCCACGGTCTTGAATCGCCGAGAAAATTGCCAAGAAATTCTCGGTTTTTATTTCAGTTGTGTTTCTTGTTTGTAAAGATTATCTCTGGCACTTCATGACGTCATATAACTGACTTCAGAGATCGAATCTGTGTGTTTATGCAGTATGGCGACTTTTCAACACTAAAAAGCTTTGGTGAAGTTCAGGCGCGGTTCTACGGGCAGGCAGGCCCCCCCCCCCCCCCCAAATTAAAAAAAAAAAAAAAAAAAAAAAAAAAAAAAAAAAAAAAAAGAAGGATTGTGATGTGATGCGAAACGGTCCCCCCAAAGAAAAAATAGCCAACAAGTGCATAGTTTATTATATGTGTGAAATGATTTTATTTTTTTATTGGCCCATTGAAAATAAAATATGGCATGCCCCCCCCACCCACCTTTTTTTTTTTTAAGTGTCTGGAAAAAATAACCGGTCAACATTTCAGCACGCCTTTCTGAAAAAAATCTGGATTCACTGTGCTAGCCCCCCCCCCAAATATTGGTTCTAGAACCGCGCCTGGTGGAGTTATCCGAAACAGGTCAAGTAAACCAGCTTAGAAAATGATTAAACCAGATCACATCTCGGTACAGGCTTGGTCCACATTTCGAAGCTTTTGCAGACGTTTACAGTTTCTCGTTCAGGCACCTTAATTCTCACCTTCATTCCCGCCAAATGTGCATTCGATATGAGGAGATAATTATTTCAGTGATGCTTATGCTTCAGATACCCCGCGATCACCGACTTGTGAGAGTGTCCAAACACGGGGCTGAGGTTTCTCTGAAACGTCACACAATCATGACACCTTGAGAGGTTCTCGTCCAATCTGGACCCCGCATGGATAATTTAAGTAAGGAGTTCTTGTTGTTGACACTCCAGTTGTACCCCCCCCCCCTGTGTGCTAAACACGTATAGTAGGCCCGTGTTAATAAAAATGTTAGGATGAGCTACTGCTGTTGCCGCTGCTGTGGTTACTGCTACTGTTGAATCTGCTTGTGCTGCTGTTATGTTGCTGCTGCTGTTGTTGCTTCTATGTCGTTGCTGCTATGCTGTTGTTGCTGCTATGTGTGTTGCTTCTGCTGCTGTTTTTTCCGTTGATGTTAAGCATTGGTGCAAATGTTGCTGGTGTTATTAACTGTTGTTGCTTGTGTTACTGTTGTTACTTCAGTTGCCGATTTAGTTTCTTGTTTAGTTGACAGAACGTTGTTGTTGCTGCTGCTGCTGCTGATATAAACTAATGTTGTTAGTGTTCCATTTGCTGTTGCTGTTAGTCTTGCTGTTGTTGATACTGCTCTCGTTGCATGCTGCTGCTACTTTTGTTGATGCATCCTACTGCTGTTGAGGTGTTGTTGTTGCTGTTGTTGCTGTTGTTGTTGTTGTTGTTGATAGTTTTGCGGCAGTGTTGCTGTTGTTGATGGTGCTTCTGTTGCTGCTGCGTGTTGTTGTTGGTGTTGATGGTGCAGTTTTTGCATAATGCTACTTTCGTTGCATGCTGCTGCTGCTGATGCATACTACTGCTGTTGAGGTGTTGTTGTTGATGATGATGGTGCTGCGGCATTGTTGCTGGTGTTGATGCTGCTTTTGTTGCTGCTGCTGCAGTTTTTGCTTGCTGCTACTTTTGTTGCATGCTGCTGCATGCATACTACTGCTGCTGAGGTGTTATTGTTGTTGTTGTTGTTGTTGCTGTTGTTGCTGCTGATGTTGCTGTTGTTGCTGTTGTTCCTGTTGTTGCAGCAGCTGCTGATAACCTTTTTGTGCTGCTGCTGCTGCTGCTGCCTGTCTGTCTACACTACTTCTACTGTAATTGCTGCGTTTTTGCTGTTACTGCTGATGCTATTATCCTGCAGCTATTTGCTGGATTCTTCAGTTAGATTCTGCTGTTATTTGCTCAAGTTGTTGCATGCAACTGCTGCTTCTTTTGCCGTTATGTTCCTGCTGCCTGTCATGTAGTTCCGATACCCGTCTTCCCATATCCTGATATAGTTATAAAGTACGATTTGAGGGACATGGAGAGAAAGGAGATTTATTCTTTGCTTAGATTTTCCCTGCACAAGATCTTGAAGCCACAATTGATAAATTGTTCGAACAAAACATTCGTCAAATGGACAAACTAATTAACTGAAGCATAAGTCCAACATACATTTTCACACTTTATAATTACTACAGTCTGGCCGATCAGATGTCATTCCAGCATCCATCACCGGGAAGACAAGTTTGATGAAATACTTGGGGGGGGGGGATAATATCAAAGAAGCTGCAGATTTCTCGAAAGCTGAGCTGACGCCATGAATCAAAATGGATGTGCACAGAGCTTTGTGAGATGATAACATTGTCCCCTCGATGCCAGCAAAAGGCGTATTTTTTACGTCGGAGCTGAATGATTAAATTGTAGACTTGATGCAGTTTGTTGTAAGGTGATCAGTCTTCAAGGATCATGCACTAATTAAACAGGACTATCCAGAAGCCACTCAAGTTTTTAAGAGGGCCTCTCAAAAACTATCAGGTTTCTGAAGGATTGTGGTCCATCGGCAAAAGGGTTGTTAATTCGCGACGTTCAAACTGTCGATTAAGATACTTCATCTGTCTTTTTATTTCCGCTAGCTGACGATTCTAAGACGTTAAGGCTTACAACAACAACGTTGCACGGGAGTCAGTCACGAGTCAGATTGCTTAATTAACTGGAGATGAACAAATTGCAAAGGAATAGATAATTTGTAAATTTGATGACTTGCGATTGACTTGTGATGCCTTGATTACAGTTCTCAGAAATCCACACGGAACTAACAGTATTGTGAGGAAGTGTATCTCAAAGATAGAATGACGATTAGGTGAAGTGGATAAATGTCTTCCCGATATTTTTGTACAGAGTGTGCCAGAAAAGTGCAACATTCAGAAAACAAATTCATTCAATGAAATTATATATTACATTGAAACCTGACTATTTCTTGATCCACTCCTTTTTACCCCATTCCATTTGGGTCCCTAGATACAGAAATATCAATTAAGTGAAATGGTGTAAATTTTACTTGGGCCACTCTCACCTGGACATACTGTATCTGGGTTAAGCATTGAATAGGCATCGAATAGGCATTGAAGTTGGTGACATCACAGGTGATGTCCAAATGGAATGGGGTAAAAAAGAGTGTACTGAGAAAAAGTCAGGCTTTCATGTTGTATATATTTTCATTGAAGAAAAAACATTAAACAGTTGTAATTATTCGTTTTCTGAACGTTGCACCTTTTTTGGGCACAGTCTGTAAAATGTTTTCACAAACATTCTCACATTTCTTATAGAACAAATCCCTGCACACTATATTGCTGTACACTCACGATGCCCCCGTCGATGACGAAAGCATTGTTCCATCTATTGCACAGGGTGACCCCCAAAAATGTAACCTTGAAACATTTGCCTTTAAAAAAAAGAGGATCGGTGGATGTTTATGTTTTGGGTATCAAATTTAAGATGAGAGCTTTTTCTTTCAAATGTTAAGGTCATGAAAATAGCACTTTGGGTTGCTGAGAAAATGCCAATTATGAAATAGTAGTCATTTTTCATCCTGTACACAAGTACTTCAAACAATGAAACATTTTACTGTAAGCTATACTGTGCAATTATCCTTCATTTGTGTAATGTCTTTAGTATTTTGACCTATTAATGATCCAGAAAGGGTTTAGGATCAAATGGGTTTAGGAGTATGCTGAATAGAACTAAAAAGGATGAGATACCTGTTCAGGTTGAAAATGAAAGGTATTTCCATCAAATATATTTGTACTCTTGTCATATTATGTGCCGTGTCGTTTGTAAGGATTAGGACAGTCACAAATAGGTACAGTGAAAATTCCTCACTTGTGGTATTTTTTTTGTGTACAAGATGAATAATGACTACTTTTACATAATTGGAATTTTCTCAGCAACCCAATGTGCTATTTTCATGATTTCTTTTTCAGTATTTGAAAGAAAATGCTCTCAGCTTTAATCTGATACCAAAAACATAAAAATCCACCAGTCCCTTTTTTTGTTAAAGGCAAATGTTTTAGGGTTGAATTTTTTGGGGGTCACTCTGTAGAAAGGAACTGCCAAATCACCTGGATTACTTGAACAATGCATAACACAATGCTTTCCGCCATTGGAAGGGGCCTCATTGAGTGAACAATGATAGCATGCAACTTGGCTTTGTTTGACAGCAAACAGGACCAAAAAGACAACACTTTGCATCACCTTGCAGATATAAAATGAAATGTGTGAAAACGTCTTACGTATACAGCGTTGACGACGACAAAGATTATACTGACATCTTCGTTGAACTTTGACAATTGATAGGTTTGATTAATTGATACGAGTTTTTTTTTTATCGGCATGTTCGGGCCTGCTCGATACTCGACGGGTCCCAACGGATAGGCAGACAAAACATAACCGAGACTTCGCGCTCCCACGCCATCGGCACCTCAAGCGACCTATACATCCGGTATACCTGCAAGCGATTGGCAGAAAACTAAACACCTGTAATTCCCCGAGTGACTTGGCTAATGCTAGGCCGGCAGCGATGCCCACTTTCCTCCCTGCGCGATTTGAAACTTGATAATGATGGCCAAAGATGTTCCAATAATCCCTGGATTGAGCATGGATAAACCACCTGTAGGCGTTTTTTTTCCTCTCTTATTTTTTTTTAATCGTCCATCAGTAAAAAAGTAAATTTGATGTGACGACCAGACAGTTTGACAGTTCCGTACAGACAACCTCGTGGGCTTTTTTAGTTTGAAGTCAGTGCAATTTTGAGTAGTTTTTCTCTCTCTACTTTAGAGGACCTTTGTAGTTCTAAAGCGCAGGTTAGTTTTGGTTTTGTGGTTTAGCTAAAAGCCGTGAAGTTGAGCCAAAAAAGCCAAAATAAGGTTTCATAATGCGGGGCATGCATCGTCGGTCCATTATGATGCAGTTTTTGTGATTCCTCTAAATAGCCCGAACAAGATAAACACAAAACAGCCTTTGCGCAGCACATATTCCTGAATTTCCTTGAATTTTGTTTTTCACCAAGCTGTCATCGAAAGCCAAGGCCTGTTACGCTCATTCCACAAACGAGATAGAATTTCAAATTATTTTTTTAACAGAAAACCCGAGTTGCGCCGTATGTTCTCTAATTTCCCGACTTACAAAAAAAGTGCTCTGTATCAACGTGAAATAATCCGCCCGCCGGAGGCATGAAGATAACTGCCGTCGACACGTTGACCTGAATTTGGCGAAAATGTTAACGCGGGCCTGGCCGCTATTTTGATAAAAACAGTTCGATTCAATAAGGGTATAATATAAGGCAGTGGTCATTTGGCCTTTCGTCTTGTTTATTATTAATATGTCTTGTTTTGACAATCTTTGCCCATGGGTGACCGAAATCCGCATTAGGATGTTTCTAAATCCCGTGCGAAATCCCGTCTTAACCCGCCTGCACTCGCGGCTTATCGACTCCGGCAGCTATCTTTCATGTAATACTTTCAGATCAATCTGTGAGCCTGTCGCACCCTTCAACGAAAACAACTTAACAGTGTTTGAACCGGAGTTGCGAAAAAGGGGGAAAGGCACTTTTCGTTTCCTGTTGAGCTTGCTGATTATCCGGCGAACTGCGCGTGGAGAAATCTCTGGTCGGTTCTCGTGTGTTTTCTCAGCAAATACCATTGTCGTTGACAGTTTTGCAAGATGCACTCGTTTTTCTCTGAAGTTGTTTGGAGGGGTACTCGAATGCACAAACTACAGATGACTAATTTTTTTTTAAATAGCGAGAATATATTTTTCTTTTTCAATTGCCAGGAAATGTTCAACAACTGTCAGGAAGCGAACTCATATCGCCAAGGACCATTCATAAGATGGAACTGATGTAAATCAATATAAGGTTTTGTCCTTCACCGACGTGGAAACACGGTATACTCACACGTGTTTACGTTACATACCTAGTGTGGACATTCTTTTGTTTCAGTGTGTTAAGAAACACCTGTGAAAAATAACTAATTTTCTCACGATGTGAAAACTCTTTCAACCCAATTTTTGTCTATGATTCCCTATAGTGTTTCTCTTCATTTTGCCACACATAAACCTAACCAAAAATGCCTCTTTACCTGTTTTCCAGAGAGGGGGAAACACTGTGTGGACGTGGGCAAGTCCACACAACGTCGCTGCTACCTGGTTTATATTGACACCTTTTGTTCGGAAGTCCACACAGTGAATGTAATGCTTGTACAGTGTGTTACCTCCCGAGTGAAAGTTGGGGGAAAAAATCACTCGGGTGGGACTCGAACCCACGACCTCCTGATTCCTAGTGCAGACGATTTACCACTCGACCACCGAGCTTACGGGATCGGCTGGCTGGTTCGAATCTTTTGTACGTGTAGCAGCGGGTACCGCGATTAAACTATTCATAAGGTGGGATTTGCGTCTTGTGATGTGATCTATATTAGGTTTTGCTCTCCATCTCCACCTATTTTTATTTTACCAGGGGAATGCCCAAACAGTTTAAAACTGGCGTCCATGTGGGGTCCTGCATACATTACAAATTATTAAAAACCACTTGATATTTCAACAACGTTAGTGGGGCAGATAGAGGAAATATTTGGAGGAATTGTGCCGTTGATGTACAAGCATGACATTTGGCACACAGTCAGAGTATGTCATGGGAAAGATATTTGGCTATAAGGCCATCACAGATTTGTCCTTTTGAGAAAAAAATGGGTAGAATAACAAGCAATCTTCAAAATTGTCAACATGGTTGCCATTCTTGCCATTGCTATATTGTCATTGCTTATATAACGGACAAATCTACAATGGCCCTATAGCAAAATATCTTTCTCATGACATACTCTGACTGTGCGCAAAATTGGATGCTTGTATCATCAAAGGTGCAATCCCATCACCTATCTGCCGTACTATCGTATGTTAATCAGAAAAAAAATGTACACTTATGTTCGCTGCTAAAGTTGAGTGCCTTCCGACCTTTGCCTTTACCGTATATGGTCCTTTCGATTAAAAGATGTACTGCTAGTTAGCGCTGTTCAACAAATTATATTTTTGTCTCCTGACGAATGTTCAACTTGTGTGTTTCACTTCAGGAAAACAAAACTATCAGTTTAATCCTCTAAAAGAAGGCTTTGGATATGGGTTGCTTTTGCGCACATATAGATCCGCCTTGCAAGTGGACTGGTTCCTGGGACCTACAGTAGTGATTCTAGGGTGTCGGGAAACTGAATGATTGTCAGGCCGTAAATAATTGGCCGGTTTTAAACAATCAGTTTAAAACTGGTTGGAGTCCGGATGCTGATAATTACCCTAGCCGAAGGTGATGGTAATTATCAGCATCCGGAGTCCAACCGGTCTTAAACTTAGTGTTGAATTCATAAATACCTTTTCGGGAAAGAAACCTTTCCGGTTTAAAAGTTAAAACAAGTCAAACATTTTAAATTTCCAACAATTTTGTTCAGTACTTGGTGTTTTTGGAAACACCCCTCTTTCTATATTAAAGTATGTCCTTCTCGCCAGAAGACGTAAACAACTCCTTATACAGATTGGCGCGCGCGTCGCACGTCGCGTGTGCTGCTCGATGCGGCGCAGAACGCAGCTGTGTCGGTTTATTGTGAATTTAGGACTATGAAATACTGTAGTTGCGCATGCCTACGGACGTGAGATTGTGAACGTTGAACGAAAAAAACGGTAAAAGGCACAGGATTTCATAGAACTCCAAATTTCATGTGACAGTGGAAAAGTGTTTCAGTCGAGCCGGCCGGTCTTTATCAACCATTAAAAACCGGCCACGTGACGGGCTGTCGACCAATACGAATGGGTAAACTGTCTTAGGTATTTATGAATGGAACTAGGGAGTATAATCATCTCTTTTGTTTTTCGTTCCTCTTTAGCGTTGCTAGGAAATCAAAATAGCAAATTAAACGAATCTAGTTTCTGATTGAAACACACAGAAAAAAGGCACTAAAATTAAATCATTTATTATTTTATTCTTACTATAGAAACTAAAGAGCAATCCATGCTTTGAATGATTAAATGTTGTTACCGAAATTATCAATAAATTAATTGTTAGATCCACTTTTGATTCGAGCTGCTGTGGTCAACATGTTTTTGCGGGATTCTAAAGCATTGCTTCAGTCTCATCGGCCAGCGGATTACAGTAAACACGTTAGCACCGGAAGCCCGCGGCTGCGGCCGGACTAGGGAATAATCAGCATAATGTGGCAACTTAGAAGATCAAAATAAATCTGTTCAATATTTTGCGATATTTTAAAAACCTTTTTTTGTATCATTGCCTTAAACTTTAAATTAATCTGCGTGGTGCCACTGGGTATACGCTCATATGATTAAACTGTGATTTCCCAGATGAAATGGCTGCGGCTTTTGAAATGGGAAAATTGGATTAGAACGGATGCAATTGAATCACAGTTGTTTACAGTGCCTAAGTCACGAGTAACGTGATATGAACATCGGATTGACGCTCACCTACTCTTGATCCATACGTTCTAGAAACATTTCCGTAACATCCTAAATTAACACAGTACTTCATGCAGTATATCTGTTGTGAACGTACTAATTAAATAGAATATTAATATGAACACGATGCAACCAAGGTAAATTTCCCTGGAGAGACATTTCGAAAGAATAATTAGTCTTAATTCCGAGTGAACTGTCCAGTTGGCATCGGCTTAATTTGACGCAGTGTTGTATAGAATTACACGATTATCGGATGTCGTTGGATTTTCGTGAGCATGGTCTTTGCAGAATTATTTGTCTTCGTCGCGTCGCGCTGATGGTAATAACGACGGAACAGCGCCCGCACACCGTGTGCCCGGATGTCATGACCTTTGACCTGCTTGTCAGCCGGTGCTTTTTTTTTGCAGTTTCGTATGTTATGTATAACTTTGATCAAAAGGCAAGATTTGGTCCATCAACTATCATTCGGTTTAAAGTAGCACATTATAAATAGGGAGAAATATCGATGGTTTGGTCTAAATGGATATTTTCTGTACGTAAATGGGCCATGCTGCACCTGTTCGCAAAATAGGGTGCTGTCACATGATGGCGACTTTCAGCAAACGGTTCATTCTGCACTGCGCGTTTATCTCTTGAAATTATGGTTGGATTTATTGTGTCGACATTGACTGGTTGGTGCGGGAAATTAACACAAGAATGCCGTATTGTTTGCCTGTCGGTTGCCTGTCAACATGACGTCACCAGTCACATGATCTATAGGGGCGTGACCTTTTTAAATGGGCCGCTGCTTCTGTGGCAATGTCGATTTTCATGCAATTTCTATGTAAGCCGTGTCCGAATTACTTAAGCTTGAAATTACACACGAGTCTACAGTAGCGGCTGCGGCTACTTCTCATAGACTCGTGTGTAATTTCAAGCCGTAGCCATAATTCGGACACGTAGGGCTTTAGTTGTGGCTCCATGCACGTTAAAATCTTCACCCTTGCACGAACACAGCCTCATACAACTATCAACCGGTCAGGGCACCGTCACGTGATACCAGGCAGCCAATCAGCGAGGACCATCATGAACTCGTTAAATTTTATGAATCGTTTTGACGACGTGTGAGCTGCGTTTTATTTCCTACGCTTATTAATTGCTTTTAGTTTTTCACTTTTTTCCCCTTCGTTTTTTTTTTCATTCGGTAGAATGGGCAATCTGCCTTGCGCAAAATGTGTTTTGAACGTAACTTAATTGAATGGATAAATCCGAATGAATCTAATTTCAAGCAAAATCTGATTCAATCAGTATTAATGCTCGAATTGAGGCTTGTTGTTTCGGTATATGTAAGGCACATATTCTTCCTAACTTATTCGCATTGGCACTTCTTTCTTAAAAATATCTGAAATGGTAGAATTGCAAAAGTTAGGTGCATTCCAACGAAACAGCAAGTAAAATAAAAAAATAAGCTTTCGCTGTGTTTGTTACCTTTCATCCCTTTCGAGAATATCTTATTCAATTCATCTTTTTGTCAAACAACCACTTCTGCATTAAATATTTCCTCCGATTTGCTTCTCCAACTTGAAAAAAAAAACCATGAGGATCTTCAACCAACAGATGAAGCACTTCAAAACACCGCGGAAATTAGAAATTCAGAATTGCCAAGCGGCCGGCTTTTAGATAAAAAATAAATAGGAAGCAGGCTCAGAGAGCGCAAACCTACGCCAAGGCTGAAGATTTCCCCGCCATAATCGTCAGTACACCGGAAAGAAATACTTGCATATCCACTGTATTTTATTGCACTTTTAAAATGTTAACAGGATTGCTTATATTGTGAATTTGCCAAAAAATAGCAATGTTGGCCGCTTGATATCGTTAATTAGTCAATAAAACTAATCATTAAACTCAAACATTTTGTAGACTCCATGTGTGGCTATACAATAGGTGGGTGATAAGCCATATGAGGGTCACCGGGTCAAGGCACGCACACGAAGCTGCTCAGTTGTACACATAGCATATTCGCGCATAGAAAATGGTGAAGGCTCCTTTAAAAGAAATCCTGCATCTGGACCAAGATCCGGATCACTTCCAAAATCTAATCGATTAGTATACTTGTACCAAGGACCACCCTTAAAAAAAGGTTATGAAAATCCGTCCATAACTTTCACAGACAAACAAACCAACCAACCAACAAACCAACAAACAAACCCGCTGATGAAAACATGATGGAAGTTTATAATACTGTTATCTTCAAGGCAATTTTTGAAAGAAGTTAGATAAAAAAAAAAAAAATAGAGCGAGTAAATTGAGAGAACATGTTGAAATTACACGGTTGATTTCCACCCACCGACGCTCTCTCTATTATATTTCCTCCCTATTTTCACACTTGGTTTCCGCAGGTGTTCGGCTGCATATCCCCGGCCCTCGGATCAGGTGCAAACCCCCAGTCGACTCGCACGATCAAAATAAACCTCGTCCCCTTCTCTGATCGAATCCAATATTGGGGCTTGTTCCGTGTGATTTGATAGCCGATTTGAGCGCCCCGAGCAAGCTGTTGCATTGCGTTAAGTGATTTCGCCGCTGGTATCGCGTCTATAAGCTGATATCGTTATATACGGAAGCGCCCGACACACGCACACAAAATTGTCCCTGGAAGTTAATATAATAATGGTCCCATGACGATTCCTGTCGATTCGGGCCATTCTCGTATCAAAAATAGGTTATTGTTTGCGCAGGCAAAAATAATACTTTTTTTTAAAAATCTTTTTCTTTCTGGGTGTCCTTGAATTTGTTAAAATAACCACGTCGACGTTTTAGCGGGGCCTAATTATTACCTCCACCAAGGAGGTTATGTTTTCATCGGCTTTTAGTTTGTTTGTTGGTTGGTTGGTTTGTCTGTTAACCAGATAACTCAAAAAGTCATGGAAGGATTTGCATAAAATAGTTTTTAGGGGTGGTCCTTGGTACAAGTGCAAATCGATTAGATTTTGGAAGTGATCCGGATCTGGGTCTGGATCCAGGATTTTTTTTAAGGATTCTTCACAATTGAAGCAAGTATTTCGTTTGGGTGTACTGGCAATATGACAGGGAATTGTTTAGCCTTGGCGCAGGTTTGCGCACTCCGAGTGCTTTCTAGTTAGTTGCTGTTAGCAAAAACGGTATTTGTTGAAAAGTTCATAATTCTAGATTTATGAATGTCGTCTTCGGAAGCACAGCATGGACACACAGAATGCAGCACAAACTGGTTTTAGGTGTTTGGTAAGTAAAATATAATTAATGGTGAGATTTTTTTTATTCACACTTTCTAATCGAGTGATAACGAACCTCAAGAAGAATTTATTGAATAAAAAAAAATATGTCTCAATTTCGTTTCAAAGGACTACTTCAATCAATATTAGACGCTCTTTTACTGGAACTTGCTCTCAGTGTCTCAGTGCTGTGATTACATAATGATTTCAGTTTTCAATAGGTGTTCAGGGATTGAGGGGGGGGGACACGCCCCCCCCCAAAAGGAAAGTGTTTTTCGTAGAAAGTAATTTAAAGACCGGAGAAATCTTTGCAATTCATCTCATTTCGCTTTTTTGTTTTATTTGTTTAAAAAAATGCAATTGAGGGTAAAAAAGAGCACCCCTGGCCAACATGCAGGAATCTTCCTTGTTTCCATTTTTATTGTTTGCAGTTTCTTCTTGCATATTCGAATATTCATTCAATTTCCGATTCAAAAAATCTAGGAGTTGCTTCGCACATTAGGCGCCACATTACATAAAATTGTATTGTTAAGGCATCAGACTATCATCGCAGCATCTTATTATAATATTCAAGATTTGGGGCATATGCAAATGATTCCAGTATAGCTGGGCGAGAGGGCAGCTGTTGGCATAGCGTACTGCTCGACGCCATGGGGACGAGGTTGAATTCTGTCTGGTTTCTGACCCCAATCTCGTCCCAGTGGCGCCGAGCAGTACTCTCCCAATAGCTGCGCTCTTACCGCGTTACTATATCATTTGGATGTTCGAAAATAAACCTTGGAAATCAAAATCACCAAGTACACGATAGGAATCTGCTACTTGCTTTTACGGGATCGAATCAGAATACAGGACGCAAGTTTTCCTACCAGAGTCTATACTATAATTATCTCGAGGTTTAAAGTAGACCCAAGGGAACAGGGTAGCTCTGACGCAGTTTGGAGTCAGGTCTGGTGCCCTTACCGTCACATAGTTAAATTGTAGCTGATATTTATTCCTTATGATAGTTAATTTTTGACAGTTCACTGGTTGCTCTTTGACTGGGCATCGCACGCCATGGTTTGATAATTCTGTCAACAGACGACAGGAACACGAAAAACAGGCCCTAAAACAAACCCGTAGGCGCGTGCTCGCGAGTCGGTAGGCGTAATATTCTCCCCATCGCGAGACCTCCTCAACCGCCGATGAGTGTGCGTCCTATGTACGCGGCCGACTGAAAATGTCAACATGGTTACCAAAGACGAGAAGAACTGAAGAAGATTGAAAATGCAGCCGGTAAAGCGATCGGTTAGCTCGCCCGTCTTCCCGCTCTTGTTTGCTAGGTCACTCCACTATTTTCTTGGAGTCGCACGGAAACGCACCGCTTCTACTTTTAGTCACACAGTTCCCAGTGGCATTCTAGACTGCCTCTGAGGGATGTGTATCGAACGAAATGGAAAGCGAAAGAAATACTTCAAACCTTTCAGGAGGAAAAGAAATGTCAATACGATCTAACTCATAGTTTCACCATCATTTAGTTGTGGACAATTTGTGCAGTGTCACACTGTGTACATTTGCTTGGTAATGTAGCGGGAGGCGAAGACTTGTTATCAGCGCGTCAACCATTATCGAATGTTCCGTAGGCCTATCAATTATGGTCACCGTTCTACAAAGACAGCAACAAGCGATACATCTTGGCAGTGCATGGGGCCCATCGTTCGCCATCCTTCCCCGCTAGCGTCCTACAAAAAAAACACGCCTGAAACAAACGTTATCTAAATGGAACATGACATACACTGGAACATTTTTTTTTCGGGAGTGCACATTTCCATTCCTATATATTGCATTGATTTTTTTAGACGTCTCTTTTCGTTTTTTGTTTGTTAAGTGCGCTTTATGCTTAAACATTTAAATTACTGCACAGGGTACCCCCCCCCAAAAAAAATGCAAACTGAAACATTTGCCTTTTTCAAAAACGTGATCTTTGAATTTGTATGTTTTGGATATTATTAAAGTTGAGAGCTATTTCTTTTAAATACTGAAAAATTCATAAAAACAGCACGTTGGTTTGCTGACAAAATGCCAATTATGTAAAAGAAGAGATTTTTCATCTGTTCCAACAGTGCTTAAAGGGAAAATACAACATTTGCAAACATCAAAAAATAAAACTACCAAATCATTTTGAAATACCTTGCTGGACTGTTAGTGAATGACAGTGTAAAGCATCCTGTAAAATCATGGCACCTGGTATACTGTCATTTTCAAGAAAAGTGGTATTTTTGTATCAATTTCCAACGCTGATCGGCCGATCAGCGTTGGAAAAAACTGGCTTTTTTTCAAATACTGGCCCCAGTTGACCATCGCACTTTTTTGCAATCGATTACACACCTATGAACGGGTACAAGCCAGCTAGCCTGGTTCCCTGACCTTACAATTCCCCAATATATATGTAAACTGCTCTGTTTCTTCTTAAATGGAGTCAGGGAACCAGACTACAGGAAAATGATTGTTTTTCTTGGTTTTTATAGCATTTTCGAACCCAAAACCTAAAAAAAGTCAGTGTAACTATATTTGTTATGTATTTCCAACCCCCCAATTCCATCCATTTCTGAAAATTACAGCAAAAGCAAATGATGTATATTCCCTTTAAAACAGTAAAACATGTTACCTTTAGTCCACTGTGCAATTGTCATTCATTTGTTCGATTTCTTTCATATTTTGACATATTTATGATGCTGAAAAGGTTTAAAATAGAACTAAAAAGAATAAGATACCTGTTTAGTCGGAAAATATAAAGTATTTCCATCAAATTCATTTGCAGTCTTGTCATATTGTGCCGTGTTGTTTGTAAGGATTAGGACACAATGCACAAATACAGTGTACAAGTGTAAATACCTAAACTGTGGTATGCCATTGGAACAGATAAAAAATTACTTCTTTTGCAAAATATTGGCTTTTTCTCGGCAACCCAATGTGCTGTTTGTATGATTTTTTTTTTCAGTATTGGAAGAAAAAAACGTCACAGCTTTAATCTGATATCCAAAACATAGCTTTTCTCCGATCAAGGGCAAAACAAATCAAATGTTTCAGGGTCGGGGGTCACCCTGTAATGTCATTTAAGGCACACACACTCTTCAATTTTCAAACTGTGAACCAAAAATTTGCTCACTGAGAACAATGGTGTAAAAAGTTTTGCTCATTGACTTACTTTCGTGTACTGGGACAACAATAAGTCACTACAAACAGAAACTTTACCTCAGCAAAAAAAATAACTCCATATCCCGGCTTTAGCAGATGTAACAGTAAACGTTTAACCTTGAACGACATCACAGTTTTGCTCATGAATATGGAAATTTGCATTAGCATAAAACCAAAAAAGGCACCAGAGAAACCCATTGCAAAGACAATACGCAGATTGAAAATAAAGTTAAATGGGAAGCTTAAAGTTGCATTTGCAAGGATTGCTTTTAAAACAAAAATGTATATTTCACGATCTCTTTAAACATACAGTTAGCCATAGTAATGTCTCATAATATCAGCGAGAGGATTGGTTTTTGGTCCAAGATGGGTACCTGACACTAAAAGCGTAAATGATCCGTGTCCGGGACCAGGTCTCGGGGCGATATCGAGTGGGGGTTGGGGCCGGGGGCGAAGCAAGGAGGGCGGAGAGAATTCAACTTAGCGACCAAACTCCGGGGAACACCGTCAGTAACTCGGTATAAGACATAGCTCGCGGCGTTAATGTATCTGCGTTCAGATCAATAGATACGGAAAAGTCACATCATATTTCCTGGACTCTAGATAATTTTTGTTTTCAATCCCGTATGTCCAAACATCTTTAGGTGGTAGATAGACTTAGATAGTCTACACCGCTTCTGCTTGATCGAATGTGGCTTGCAATTCTTTTCTCAGTGTCCATGTTTCAGTCTTTTACGTGTAATCATCTTCATTAATTTCCCTTGACATGGAAAAACAATGGCAGGAGATCGTTTCTCCTATTTTCTAGCATAGGATCCAAACACTAATGTTATACTGTAGTTCAGCAGACTGGTGATAAGATTGTTCAGTTCGATGACAAAAAACATGAAATTGGGCACACACAGTATGTCATGGGAAAGATATTTGGCTATTGGGCCATCGCAGATTTGTCCTCTGAAAAAAATATCATAGAATAACAAGCACTTTTCAAAATTGTCCAAACGGTGGCCATTGCATGTTATCCTATGATATTTGTTTTTTGTGTTCAAATGACAAATCTGCCCTAGAGCCAAAAAAGCTTTCCCATTATATACTCTGACTACGTGTGCCAATTTTCAAGTTTTTAATTTATCATGAAATGAACAATTCTATGTGCACCAATCTGCCTGACTACTGTGGGGATCTGGGGATTTCAAAATGAGGTAATCTTGGAGATTAATGTTTCACGAACTCCTGACCCAGACACGAATTTAAAGCGTGATCGGGAGTGATTGCCCGCACGTGCTGAATTACAAAGCGTTTTCTTGACGAAACTGCCGTTGGCCGCAGGGTGACCGTAAGGTCATGGACAAATTCTGCTAAATGCAATTCAAAAAATCTGTCAGATTCATCACAAATCTGCCAAATTCCCCAGAAATACTCGAAATACACTATAAACACCTAAAATCACATGTAGATGTTGTAGTATTGCCTTAATTAAGGTTCAAATTACTTTATAAACAATCTAAAGTAACATAAAGATGTTATGAAATTGCGTAAATTTCAGGCTAAACGCGGTTGCGTCAAGACAAAGTCCGGTTCCCAGTGAACCTCAGCAGCTAAAGCAACCAACCTGTCCTATTATGCAAGGTTTTTTTTTGAAAAGATTGAAGCGTTTTTAAACAAATAAACTTTTTTTTTCAAATTTGTTATGTTTTTCTGTCAAAAATTCATGTTTGCAGAATCCTGCCAGAAATCTGCCCAAAAAATCCATTCTGTCAAATTTTCTGTCAAACTCGTTTTTTTTACAAAAAAAATCTGTCGAAGTTAGCCGAAAATCGGCTAAAACGGTCACCCTGGTTGGCCGAAAGTGGCTAACATTGTATACATTTGTATACATTGCACTTGCAAAGAACATATTAATAAGGTAAGTTGTTGCGGGACCACACATACCCACAAAAGAGATTTTTGCCACAAGGTGCTACCGCAACAATTTACCTTATTATTACCCTTCACCTTGCAAACCTTCAAATCTCAAAGAACACATTGCACATTTTCGGCGACAGTTCACGCTTTACTCCTGCAGCTCGGAAGCAAGGTCTGTTTGCTGTGATGGCTCCTTATGGAATAACGTAGCTGTCTGAAGTTGTTATTTTATTTTGGGGCCAACTTTAAGACGTCAGGCAGGGTAAGACTAAACTAGAAAGTTATGTCTTTTACTAGTATAAATTTGTACTGAGTGAAAGTCTTACTTTCTGCAGTATAAAATGTAGCTTTTGAACACTGTGAAATCTACTTGTTGCGCCACTCACCCACTCACTTGCAGAAAACAGAAAATGTTTTTTTTTTGTTTCTTTGAAGGTTTTTTTTTCGGGGTTTTGTTTACTTGTAGTTGTAAGCTTCCTTCATACTGGATTCACCCTAATAAATCATCAATTAATTGATAGAAAATCAAGGAGAACTTGATGTCTCGTTCAATGATTGCCGTCTTCAGTGAGCATCCCTTCCTCAGTTGGTGGATGGATCTCCTCCCCCCCCCCCCAACTAATACAGCAGTGCCGACCACTACATTAACAAACCAACCAAAAATGACGTGTAAAGCTGGTTTGGGGTAAGTAAATCTTTTACCATTAGAATAAATAGGAACTTGTGACATTTCCATCAAAAAGTCATGATATCACTTATATAGGATGTAGAGTTGAACTGTCACATAATAAAATGAAAATATCTCAATTGCACATGGAATTAGTGATTAAAAAAACAGACTTCTTGTTCATCATTTTTCTTGTTGCCTATACTACAGTATCTCGAGAACACTTTAAGGCGCCATGTTGTACATGACCCATGCGTTCGGCAACAGATTAATATATATTTTTACTCAAAGTTGATCTCCCCGTATTGTTTTTGAGTAAATTTCAGACTGTAATTTGTTTTTAATTTCTATTTCCGCTGGAAATGTAACATTTTCGAATTACATTCAGTGGGACCTTTTGTTCGTTAGTGGCGCAAAAAGGCAACCATACCAACCTCTTTCAACGGCTGCAGACGCCCAAAATAGGAAAGTAGCTTTATTTTTTATTTTTTTAGTAAAAGTAGAACTAACAGACTGAAAATTTGTGAAGGAAAAAAAATCCATTTGTCGAAGAGCACGGAAGGTGCAACTTATGTCCCACATCATTCAGGATGAAAGTTTGTTTGAAGAGGATTAAGCCTCTGGCTATTAACAGAAAAAGTCATGGAATTTACGTAAAGGTCCAAGGAATTCAGCATCAATTTCAACATTACGTCCTGGAATACTCCCAATTTGTTACAAAACGCGTTTTAAACAAAATAACGTTAATTGGAAAGAGCATTTAAAAGTAGGCTCAAAACGTCTACACAACCATCCTTTAAAAAAAACTTTTTGGGGTGTTTTTTTCTCTTGCGAAAACGAATTTTAGGGGTCAAATTTTGACTCAGAAATCCAGCAGGGTGCATGCTGCTAGTCGTGAATCCTGCCGGACATGTCCCACCAGTGCGCTGCATTTTGCGGACCTGATAGAAACAACATTTGTGTATTGAACTGTGTGTATTATGTGTCACACACACACAACGAATACCGTACTTTGAATGGAGACGGCTGGAAATTCGTATACCACAACATATCCGCAACGTCCGATGTAAACAACTGTGGGTTTTTTGGTGTCTTTCCTCGGGAACGGTAAGACATTAGGTAAGTTTCCTTTCAACCTGACCTTTGAAATTTGACAAATATTAAAACAATCGAAAACACACAATTTTCGGGGGGTTCAGGCCGTAATGCCCCTTTAAACATTTTCCAAACTTGATGGTAGACGCCATCGTAACCCTACTGCTCCTCAAACCAATCCCCGCAGGAAATGAGCCACCAGAGAAAAAAATGAAGAAATAATTGCCGACAACTGGTGTCATATATCGCCACCAAAATCAATCATTTGGGGAGGCGAATTACATGTATGTGCTGTGTACATATGAAACCATTGTTTATAGATACAGTACATGACTGTGACGTTTGGATGCGGTATAGCTTTTTTTAATTGGAGGATGCAAAACCGTACATGATTCCAAAAACAAACATGTTCCCCAGCCACTAATTAATACGCCATCCACTTGACGAAAGCCAATGGTGGCCATGCTTCTTCTTTTGATAGTAGAGATTATATGATTGTTCGCATTTACAGCGGTGTACCGGCTAGTCCTTTCTGATTAGTTTTGTTTCTTCAGGTTGTTTATTTTGTATGGGTTCTTTGTCTACACAGATTGTTCCCCACATTTTCCACGGGCCAATTCCCGTAATTTGTGTTTGTCTAGCCGCCACTGGCGTAACACAGCGATAGTATTATAATGCTTCCATTAAGAGCAAAACGGTGGCAAATATGCTTGCGAGTTTTGCAAATACATTGTATCAAAGGTATCTACGTACATTTGGCAATATTTCGGAAAGATATAATGTTTTTAAACTGTTCAGCCAATCCTTCATTTCCTGTGTCCAGCACCTTCGAATTAAGGTACACAAGACAGTAAACTTGTGTACCTTAATTCGAAGGTGCTGGACACAGGAAATGAAGGATTTGACGTTTACATGTGTAAACGTTTAAATTAAAAAACCTAAATCCGTTTACAAATTTTCCAAAACGTTTAAACTTATTAATTATTAAAAAAGGGAACCTACGTTCACGCGATCTACATTTGAGTTAAACATACACATCACAAATCATTTACCACGGTTTCAAACCTACTTAATTTACAAAACCTTAGAAGCCGGTGCAGTGTTTAATACATTTAATCAATGTCCGCTATTTAGCTATGTGCTAAACGTTTATAAAATTAACGCGAAGTCACATCTTTATCAAGGCGCCCTAATGTATGTCTTACATTTACCGAGAAAATGTTGAAAACCCCCGTTTGTTAACATCTAAAAAACGCGGCAGCGATTTTTGGCCTTGTCTATTTACGTATTTTAAGAATTGAATTTTGATTCACATTGTCAACAAAAGAATGGGGCCGCTTCATTAAAATGTGCCAAATTCACTGTAAGATTCAGTGTAAGATGTCAAGATATCACACGTGTTGAAGACTGTTTTGAAAAGAAACATGCGCGGCTGGAGTGACGACTATATATCACTTCAACGGCTACATTTTTGAGGGCCATTGTGTATATTAGCATTTGACTATAATTACATGAAAATGGCAAATGTCTAAGGTATATATAGCTGTGCAAACATCATTTTGTACTTTTAACCGATCTTTTCCAACTATTATCATTTCATTGTAAGCGAGTTTTCGAGCCTAAATGGGCACTTGATCTCGAAAACATTCCTTTCCTTTATTAAGGGAACGCGGCGCGAAGTGTATGGGTATCATTATAAAGGGG
Source organism: Patiria pectinifera (assembly GCA_029964075.1). NCBI lineage: Eukaryota > Metazoa > Echinodermata > Asteroidea > Valvatida > Asterinidae > Patiria > Patiria pectinifera. Next base: position 24,934,051 of record CM057135.1, read on the forward strand.
ACGAACCTGTGTTAACAGGAACGGAGTGCCCATCTCTCTTTCGTTAGCGATTGGGCCAGACTCATATGTTGCTGTGGGGGGATCGCTACACCTCCTCCACAGCGAGTCTGTTACTTTCCCAGCATTGAATAATGCCGGTACCCATTTAACACCTGGGTTGAGAGGAGTAAATGAGGTAAAGTGCCTTACTCAAGGGCACAACACGCATGGTCACGGCGGGGCTCGAACCCACAACAACCTCACGATCATGAATCCTGTACTCCAGCGCTAGACCACACGTGCCCACTAATTATAAAATGCTATAAATGCATTATAATTTATATGCATTCACACGGAATGCGATGTTAAAACTGTACTAAGATATTGATTGTCTTGATATTGCCTTTGTCTCGAGATTTGAAGAAAAAAAACACCCTAACAATATTTATCTTATTGACCAGGTTAACTAGATTTATGCAGCGAGATGAGGTGTGGGTATTTATAAGACTTTGCATCGTTTCATCCAGAACGGTTTAGCGGAAATATAATCCCTCCTTGTAGTGCTATCGTAAGCACTTAAAAGTTTACTCCTAATTCTCTTTCAAGTTGAGCTATATTCCTCTCCCTTGGTGCCAGTTTGGTAAGGCAAGTAAACACTTGTCAAAGCATATCACGTTTCATAGTTTGACAAGTCATCATGGATGAAAATACGGAAGGATGGATGGAAGACCATCGACATGCCCCGTCCAAAAAAATCATTATACCAACATATCATAAAGAACGACGTTTATTCGTTGAGTGCTGGAAAACTGATTTGTGAAAGGTATGCAGCTTCCCTAAGGTCAGCTGTGGATTCGATTAGGCTTCAGCACGACTGCTGGATGTCTTCTTTGTTATTACAGAAAGCTTTTTAAGAGCCATTTTGTTTATCTAAGAGATCTTAAATTCCATCTGGGGACATTTATGGAAGTGGTTTCCTTTATTTATTGCATGGGATAGTCAACTTTAACATCAACTTTACAAATGTTATATCGTTTGATACTACTCACATTCTCGTCAAAAGTCACTGGTTATGATGCAACTTACAAAATGTGGATGTATTGGTCACATTTTACAGGCTGTAGTTTGGATGGAGAGTCGAACTTTCTCTGGGTATGCAGAAAACAAACTTAATCAAGCAAAAGATATTTAATATCTTAGTTGGCAAAGTATCTGCATAAGCCTATCTCATATCCATGCGTTAACGGCTGTGAAAACGCTGTAGAAAATGATGTTATTAAGGTGAGTTCCTGGTTATTACATTGAGTGCATTTCATAACTTGATCGGATTATCAACATCTGTATAAGAGCTTTCTAATCGATTTATCAGTGAAGGTTTAACGGCTTATTATAGTTAATGGAGGAGGTTGAATATGATATCCAGTCGATGGGGACACTGACACGACAGGTCAGGTTTCGATAAAGTTCTTCTTGTTATACTCCTATTATAACAAAGTAATGTGACAAATTTGTTTCGAGTCAACGGTAAGAAGTGACACTCGGACCTACACACTGATAACAAAATCTCGACATGCCGACCAGAGAAGCAGAGTTCTGGGAAACAACGGAAGCCTTCTGTTGTTATTAGGATGACACACTGTCTTGTCATAACAGTACAAGCATATTAGATCGCTACTCCATCCTGATGTCTCACATAGTCTGAGGCAGAGGATCAGACGAACAAATCTCAACATAGCCAAGAGACACAAAATATGTTATTTTACTGTCTTTGTTATTTCCTTACCATGTGTGTGCTATTTTTTTGATACTGTTTTGGGGTTTTAATCGTCTGTGTACATGCAAATCCTGCCTTGTGAGTTTGTTTCCTGTTTCCAATTTGCATGGACATTTTTTTAGGGGTGGTCCTTGGCAGAATTACAAATCGATTGCATTTTGGAATTAATCCGGATATGGGTCTGGATCCATGATTTTTTTAAAGGACTCTTCATCATTTATGCGAGTATTTCTTTTGGGTGTACTGACAACATGGCGGAGAATTATTCAGTCTTGTTGGAGGTTTGCGCTCTCTGAGTGCTTTCTAATTTGTTTTGTGTATCTGTTTGTTTTTGTCGTTGTTGCTGTTGATTATGTGTCTTGTATAAATATTGTACTGTTGTAGCTTTTAGGCAATCTTGCAGGCCTGCAAATGGTACAATTGTTTCTTGTATCTCCTAGTAAATAGCCATTATCATTTCCTTTTGTAGTTTGTCCATTTGCCTATTTTCTTTGTTTTTACTTGTAATTTGAAGGTAAGAATGTTAATATTGTATTTTGAAGTTGCCATGGAATTTGATGTTGCCTAAATAAATACCTCAATAAAAAAAAAATAGACATTTAGGTTTGCAGAGCGGTATTGCGAACGTCTAATCTATACGTCTTTGTAAAATGTATGCCACCTCTGATCTATCCGTCTTTGTAAAATGTATGCCACCTTCAGAAGCTGTGACGTCAATTACAGCACAAATTCGATCAAAGCTGTGGATCGGTCAATTTACTGCTATGTTTTTATAATACTAGTTTGGGTTACCAAAAACCCGTTAGAAGGCGCCCATTAAATGGTCAGAATCTGGAGATCAAGGCGCAGTGTTGGTTGAATAATCTGCAGGCATATCATAGCAAGCGTAAGATGTCACATGGTTTGGTATGACAAGAGCTAATTGCTTCTCGTGAGCTATCAGTATCCCTCGCGACTCGAAGATCGTTTGGTATAAGTGGGGCAACTGGACTTGAGTCCAGATATGAAAACAGATTCTAGTTTCTGTTATTGACAAGTGACCTATCTCTTAGAAATATCTCAATGGTCGTTAAGTATTAAAACATATGTGAGACATTCTCGCAACATGAAACGGAACTGGGCACGGACCGTAGTGGAGAAAAATTGCAAAACATGCATGGTGGTGATTTCGTTAGATTTTAAAATGTATTTATGCGTATCGTCTTTGATATGTTTACTACGCATCTGTTAAAGAAATACTATAAAAAAAAAACATGGAATAAAAGTGTTTTAATGGGAAAACATATTAGCCATCTTTCAACCTTTTTGACTACCAAACAGTCGAAACTTTGAAGGCCTATTTCTCCGGACTTTACTTTTTTGACATGTCGATACTGAATGCATACTTCAAATATCTATAACTTGTCAACGGAATGTCTAGCTACAGTGCAACAAACAAACACTGTATCTTACTCTCTTTCCTAATACCCACAAACTGTGATTTGACCTCTGCCCAGTTGTGTCGCATTTAGGCAGAATGCCTCACATATTTGCACGGTTTCATCTAATGGAGCACCGTGGTCAAATGGTTGCGATGTTTGACCCGTGTTCAATTGCGCTTGTTTATGGTGTAAATCGAGGACACACACGTGCAACATCGTCGATGAATTGAGGACAGAAACCGAATCGAGGACTCCTCGGTTTAGTTGGAAAACGTGTACAAAACCAATGAGAGCTGTTGCGAAGGTACAAACAAAGGAAAAGGGAAGAGGAACAAAAGAAAATCCTCGCCTTACACCATAAACAAACGTGTATGTACATGGATTTGTACCCTGTTGGAAAACATGGCACTTGTGTTCTAGGGCAAGGTACTTTACTGCAATTGCCCCTCTTCACCTATGATTATAAATGGCTAACTGAGAGATGGAGACCTGAAAGCACTGATCTTGAGCTGCTGCAGAAAATAAATGGTCTCATGGCCTGATGAGAAGGGATTGTATTTGTGAAGCGCTAGAGACTTTGATACAAAGCGCTATATAAGCATCACATCATTTATAAGAAAACAAATTCATGTATTAATACATTAAAAAGAAATCATAATAACCATTCCAAAATTAAGTAAATATTGTCACGGCGCTAAACTAGAAATGTCGACAAACCTTCACACAATAATGAAAATGAAAAACCTACATAGTACAAACATTTGGAACTCTAAATTAGGCCCAAAAAAAAAAGATATTCGGTCTCTGGTCAGACCAAAGTTCCGGAATTGACGCGGCCACGCGGCTTTTTTTTTTCTTCAAGCTTGGATTGTACAGACAAGGTGGGGTACTATTTTGCTTTTTTGGTGTCCTCATGTACATTGGTGTCCTCCATAATTTGCCTTGGTGCTTTCGATCATTTGCCTTGGTGCAATTTCCCATTCCTTGGTGCTCTTTGGCAAAAAAAAATTGAGGAGGTGCAGAAATAGAGGTCGCTGTTGGAGCTACCGCGGAACATTTTGGGAAAAAAAAAAGATCGACGCGCATGATTAAAATCGACGCGCGCGCTGACCAGAGACCGACTTATTTTTTTTGTTGGCCTTATATCGATATCCATTTCTCAACCTTTTAATCATCCTTTTCTGAAATTCGTTGCTTTGTTTCCAAAACTGTTAAATTTTAAAAGCATTATTACAGCAGCGGCCGTTTTGTTAAAAGCATTATTACAGCAGCGGCTGGAAACCGGTTGTAGTCACGTTTTGGTCGCATCTCTTTCTTTTATTTACATTATTTGTAACACGCACATCGCACGTGAATGTCTATAATTTAGAGTAACCGAAGAAATGCACGATCACACTTATTTCTTTCTTTCCCCGAGGATAGTAGGAGTTGTGCTGAAAGATATGGGGAACAATCGCGCACAGTGTTCCAAACAAAGTTCCACTCAAAGTGAAAATAACATTTTTTTGGTAAAACATTGAATCTACGGAGAAACAAGTTCGTCAACCATGGTCACTGAACCGATCTATTTCCGATGTTTGATTGTGTATCTCGCACTTCAGATGATATCGCGCAGTGTCGAAATATATTCACCAACTAAGTTAGGCCAAAAAAAAGTCTCCGGTTTCTGGTATGCGCGCAAATCGCCGCAGCCATGCGCGTCGGCAAAATAAAAAAGTTTTTTTTCAGTGAACGATGATGTCTCAAAACCACCAAACTCACTGGTTTGACTGGAATCCTGCTGCTGCACAATTTTAACGTGTTTTTAGATTGGGTTATGGTCGAGAATAAGCTTTATGTGGCCTCTCTGGACTCCCAATCCCACATAGGCCTATTTGTACTAAGTTTAGTCGGGCACCATTTTGCAGTCATCGCCGACATTTGAAGCAAAAAAAAATCAAGTAAAACAAAAAGCCGCGTCGCCGCCCCAGTTTTTGGGCAAACTCCATACCATAAACCGGAGACTTTTTTTGGCCTTACTGTTTTTAGCTGCAGACAGCAGCTCAAAAATTGTCATGTCTCTCCATTAGTTAGTTGGTTGGTTAGTTAGTAACAAACATTCCAGTGACAGCCTTGCATAGGTATAAATCACCTCGTCCCCCAGGCCCTGGCAATGGGTATGTATCAACTCCTGCCTCAGGCCCTGGCCCTCGTTTGAGTCACTTTAATGGGTCTCCAGTGAGGGAGGACAGAGCTGCATTATCGAGGTCACTCATTTCATACACACTGGCACTGTACTTCTGCAATTGGGTGTTCCATCAACTATGGAGCTATAAAAAGCTCCATGCACCAATTGACGTTCAACAAATGGGATATTCTTTATTTCAGTTGACAGTCACGACCAAGTGAGTAATTGTGCATTATAAGAACAGACTTTTACATTTACATGTAAAATAACTATAGGCTATACATTGTAAAAACTGACTGCACCTCATGCACCTGTGCACTAGCACATTTTTGTCCCAAAATCATGAAAACTGAGGCAGTTGAGGTTATATTTTGCAACAACACACAAGTGAAGCTCAAGTGCATGAGGTGTTAGGAAGTTGCCAGTTATGTATCACCTGGTGTACTTGAAGCACATGGGGTGACAGTCGGCTTAAGGTTTGTGTTTTACCCAACGTTGACACTTCACGTGCATCAACTTGTTCGATACACGTGCATGACGTGTAGTATAGGTCTACATCATTTCGAGCTTGTTCTTTCGAGAAGCAAAGTAAACGTATCGCAGAATAAAATCACATCTTTCAATACTCTTATGCTTCTATTTTACCGTCGTAAGTTTCCATTGGTTTTTACGCGATACAAAAATGTGGTATAAATTCATTGAAAAGTTCTCAAATCAATCCGAAATCTACTATGCCATATATTGGGGTGTAAGTCTCTGGAGTCGGGCACTCAATGTCAAACAGCTCCTCTTTCACTTTTTGAGCGGGGGCATAAGGGAGAACAGGCCTCGAGCGAGTGGGGGAATATATCCCTTGCCCCTTTCGCCTTATTTTACCTAACTGAATATTAATTCAAAGCAGGGTCTTGGTCGACAAGGTGAGTACAGGAGTTGACAACAGCAGTTACTGGCACTTGGATATAACCAATACGTTTTCGTTGAATTGGATATGTATATAAGATAAATACACACACACCTGAAAAGCAACAAGATGCATTATCGAACTGCATTAAGCACCTTACACAGATTGAAACAAATCTGTTGAATATTATCACCTGTGGATATGACATGACAAGGAGGGCCTACCTGTCGACTGCGATGACGAAGAGCGTGTTGATGGAGACGTAGATGGACACGAACTTGACCGTGCCGACGAAGGAGCACATCCAGGAGCCGAAGACCCAGTCCTGGTGGAGGTAGTAGTGGAGAGTGAAGGGCACGCTCAGCACGGCCATCAGCAGGTCCGAGAAGGCCAGGTTAGCGATGAAGAGATTGGTCACGCTCCGCAGCCGCTTCTGCGTCAGCACGATGAAGCAGAGCAGCGAGTTGCCCACACCGCATATGATGGTCACCGAGCTGAAGACCACGAGCAGGAAGACCTTGATGGGAGGGGGCACGGGGGGAAGCAGGTCCAGGCAGTCGGTAGTGCCGCCGCTGCCGTTGAAGAAGCCATCGAACACTGAGGATGGGAAGAGAGTATCCGGGCCGTCCCCGCTCGTTCTATTAGCCATCCTGACGATCTGAAAACCTGCAAACACTCTTGAGTACAAATCCAAGAATACAAATCCAACAAGGCAGTTGCATCCGATATTCTTGGTAGCCCTGCGTAGACCAAGACGATAGGAGTCTTCGCCCGTTTGGATTTCGGAAGTCTTAATATGCGTCCACTTGTACTTCACCCGATCAGCTTTATATCAAGTAGAGACTTTCCCATTTTTAAAACTGATGTCGGTGCTTTACTCGCGAGGATACCATTATGAAATTTAAGATGGTGCCGAGAAGGGCTGAACCGGTTCTTTTTTGTTTTCATTTTTCGGCAAGGATAGCTGAGATGCCCTCGCCAAGAGCAATTAAAACAAGCGACTGTGAGAAACCCTTCGAGTTTTTTTAGTCTTTCTCAGCTGTAATAATTCGAACTTTGCCGGTGCGGTGCAATCACAGCACACAAAGGAAACTCAACTCCGGGATTTGGGTTTCATCCAAAGGAAACACTTGCAGCTATTAGTGAAGGGCGTGCCGGTAAATGGGGCCAGAGCGCGGTTGGTAGTCGCTGCTCGCGCGGTGAATGCTTCAACTATAGTGTGTCTTAAAGCCGGACTCAGTGTGGCACTGCGGGACGTATGCGGTTATGTGTGGGACATGTCGCCAGTGCACAGCCTGCAGCGCAGCGGCGCTGTGCGCCCCCGCTGTCTCCGCTGAATGGTCGGTCACTTTTGCAGACCACTTCCAGATCACCGATCTCCTTAATATCCCATTGGCCGTTCAAAGTGAAGTCAATGTCCGCCATAATACCTTCCCCAAAACAATGGACATGTAAACAAATATATTACTTAATTGCAACGTTTATCTATTCGACTGACCGATTCTATTTTTTTCTTGTTTAGAAAATAAAGGAATTATGAATAACACATTTAAGTCATTATTGATTATATTTTGTCTTGAAATGACACTTGATTTGCATACTTTAAGAAGGTCATCTTCTTATTTTATTTATATGAAGGGAGGGACTTGCACTGGCTCCCGGCCTTACCACATTCGAATGGCGAGATTGGGAACCAGCGCGAGTTTTCACTTGTTCGAACAGCGCGTAGTGGCAAAATTAGCGACCCATATTTTTTATTTTTGTATTACAGCGGTCGGGATGCATCCGGGTGGGACGGTCGTCAGAAGCAGAATGGTGGCGTTACCTTGGCGACCCTTTTCCCGGTCGTTACTCCCGATCACAGTGTATGCGGATGTACAGATAGGCGCGATCCATCCTGTGTGCAGAGCGGCTGATGTTTCATTTGCGAGGCGAACCTGTGACGGCATGATCGATCCACGGACGATTAAAGGTATCGCGCAAAGATTTAGCAGCGGAGCACCGTTGCCCAATGGTTTCGGGGGTTTAATGGTATGGAATATGGTAGTTGTGTTCTTGGGTAAGACACTTTAATACAATCGCTTCTCTCCACCCAGGTGTATAAATGGGCGCCTTGTGAGAATAAGAGACCAGCTGCAGATAGTTCTCTTAATATCTGATGTACAAGTGAAAACTGTAAAAGCGCCTTGACATTTGTAAAAGCACCACAATTCGTCACCGTTTTCACGAAGAGCCACATAATATGTGTATTTTGAAGAAAAACTGCAAAAATTACGACTTTAGTTGAAACAACTTTGTGCTGTAAGGAAACCTTCACATGGTTCTATGAGAGCTGAATTTTTACGTGAACCCAGTAATTAGAATTAATACAGTAGTTAATTAGTGAAAATTAATTAGTAAAGATATTTGTCTCCTCGTGAAAACGAGAATTTAACTTTCCAATATTTTGGCCCTTTCTGTTCAACAAGCTTTTATGTAACAAAGATATGTGGCTCTTCGTGAAAACGAAAATTAACTTTCCAATATTTTGGCCCTTTCTGTTCAACAAGCTTTTATGTAACAAAGATATGTGGCTCTTCGTGAAAACGAAAATCTCAGATCACCTACTTTTACGCCTTTCCGTGCAAAAGGTTTTGTACGCGTTCAAGGGGCCAAAATGTATGTGACTCTTCGTGAAAACTCAAAAAGCAATTATCGAGATTTCTGCCCCTTGCATAATTAATGTAATTTGGAAATTAATGATGTTTTGCTGACAGAAGCATGTCAAAATGGTTAAATACAATGTTTTAAAGCAAAATAGTGAAGAAAAAAATTGAAATCGAAAAAATGGTAATTTTTGACATATGTGTCTCTTCGTGAAAACGGTGACGAATTAATAATACATTTATTATTATTAGCAAAGTTTGTGAGTTGTCCGTTGCTAACACGGGCCCAAGCCAACTCCCTAATGTCATTTAATGGCCACGCACATTGTTTGAAACCTGAGAAATAATTAGTTTGACCCATCGGAAATGTCGGTACTTATAAGTGCAAGTTTTTGTTTTCCTTAACTGCAACATTCCAACTTTAGGAATCGTTGTGACAATGCTTGAATTGGAAGAAGTAAATCTGCTGCCACCAATAGTTGCAATTAAGAACATGAGTCACAGGGGGCGCTGTTGTTGGGAGATTTGACGTTGTAATGCTGACGTTAGTCGTTGATTGGATTCAAAAATTCTGAGAGCACAACCGGGACCTGATTTACTACAGGAAGGGCAATCTGTAAACTAGTCCGAGTATCACCCGTTGACCAACGGAGCCCTCTCTGTCTCCGGTCCAACGTCTGATATATCTAAGCATGCACAGTTATGCGACCCCGCGCGCCAGCCAATCAGAGTCAACATGACATAATTTCCTTCCGAAATCTTGACTAAGCTATTGATTGGTCAATTTAGATGCCATTTTTTGTAATTACAACAACGGGCATAATGGAGATCTAATAAAGCCCTACATTGGCTTTCAAAACGGGTTACCTAAGACCTGATAGAAACCGCCCCCTGAATGGTCAGAATCTCGAGGTCAAGACGCAGTTTTGCATAATTAATCTCCGAATCTGCTCGCATATCATAGACCCTTGCTATGCAAGGAGATATTCTATAGACTATCTGTAAACATGGTGAGCTAGGAAAAACGTTAGGGAAAAAAACACGTTTGGTTGTTTTTGCTTAGCAACAAGTGCGAGTGCACAATAAGCTCAGGCCGTCTTGCATGAAAGTCTTGCATGAAATCTATCCAAATGATCCCTGCCAGAGCTTAAAAATGCGACGCCAAAAAATGCGACGCCGATTGCACATTATGAAACACCATACTTTAGATTTATACCTAGATTTATAGCGATTTGTGATAAAAACCACGTGACTATAACATTACTGCACATCTAGTTTGCCTCAATTTACAAAATGTTTCAATGATAAACATCTTTCCGAATTGTTACCCAAAAACACGTGTTAAGTATTATATTGTTTGCTTTTTTTGAAAATCAAAAAAAAATGGTAGTGATATTTTATGGGAAACTTAGGGGCTTATTAATTTTCCGGGGACAGACATACCGACCACCAAGTGACATGAAGAAGCTCAAATTGCTAAATTGAAGGGTCAGTTGACACAAGTCGCATGTTGACAACAGAACACTGAAGACGAAACATCAACTTAACCTAACGATGTGTTCGCACCTTTAATTAGGATATGCTGCTTTATTGAAATAAAGATATAAAGGCCGATGACTTCAGGATGAAATATCAATGACCGCGTGGGCGAGTTAGTAGAACGAGGTCGAGAAATCTAGATCAACAGGATAAACAGATGGACTCTGGAGTAAAAAGTCCCTGTTTGACCAAGAATCTGGGTTCTCTTTTGACTAAATTACACTTTTCGGAGATTTTTTAGGGTGGGGGAAACTTCTAGCGACCAAACAGGCGATGTTATAATGTTTCGGTTCATAAATTCCACACTTTTCCCGATCGATGGATCAGAATCGTTGTTCTTCTGTTTACACTCTAAAGCGCCCCGGAAGAGTTGAAACCAAGTCATTTTTTTCCAAGTCAAGTCAAGTCCCAAGTCAAATTTTAGCAAGTCAAGTGAAGTCTCAAGTCAATTTTTTTCCAAGTCAAGTCAAGTCTCGAGTCAATCGTTCACAAGTCAAGTCAGGTCCCAAGTCATATGTTTTCAAGTCAAGTCAAATCTCAAGTCAAACAAATAGCGACTCGACTCGAGTCCGAGTCAGCGACTCGTGGCAACAACAATGCGTTCTGGGTCATTTTTGACTATTGAAGACCGAAATTACACCTGTCTGGGTCATATTCCGGGTCATTTTGACACGAAAACCTTGGAATAATTGTCATTTCGACCCAGAAAAGTGTAATTTCGACCCAAAAATCTATCGGGTCTAATACGACTGTGAGGCCGGATCCTGAACACATTTGTTGGGGGGGGGGGGGCAAAATAGGTTTTTGTTTCCCGAAAATGTGGGTCCAAAGAAATTTCGCCCCAAATTTAATATGAAAAGCAAGGAAGGGGGAAATGGATTTTTTTTTTTGAGTTTTGCGGGTTGTTACGCAGTGGCTGCATTCTTTTGGCGACGTCACTTTAAAAACAAATCCGGTGAAGGGTGAAAGCTCTCAGATGCTTGTTTAAGAGCGCTACATCGATTTGTCAAGTTTTTAAACAAACTTTTAGCCAATTAAGGAGAAATACATAGAAGGCACATCATTTAGAATGAGTGATAAGTCTAATACGGGGAAACTGTTCAATCTCTTTACTTGGAACCGGTCAATGGCCCCGTTGCGCGCAAGGGAGGATTCGCATTGAACTTTAACTTTCTTGATTGTGGCTGTTACACACAAAGCAATATCCTCCGGAATAAAAAGCCGGATTTACCAGGGGCTGGGGATTCGCTTCGCTCAGCGCGCCACGAGTCCGGCCACTAATCCCCATGCAGGAACAGCTGCAGGGCGGTCGATACGCTGGTGTCCGCGGACCCGGTCTAAGCCGCCGCCACGCGTAGGTACCAGTTAATCAATTGATCCCCTCCCTGAAGCTGGTACCATCTATCAATTTCCTTTTCGCATGGGGAAGTGAACTGAATTCATAACTCCTATACAATTGTATGTATGGGTCACCGTGTGCCGCATCAACCAGATGCAATATTGGAGCCCCCACCATTTCATGTCACAGTTAGCTTTGTCTTCCTTTCTGGTAATCCAAGAAGTTAATCATTATAAAAGTCAATATCTGCAAGCGTCCGGTGTAAATTCCAGCCTCGTTTTTGATGATCACTGCTAGTATAATCGCGCTAGGCCCTGAGCTTGAAGATTAAAGGACAGTGTCACACTTCGAAAACGCCAAAAGGGAAAAGGGTGATCTCTACGGACAAGAGAACCTGATGTTAATTAATCCCTCGTCTTAGCCTTCTGATGGAATTGAAAACAAGACAGGAACGTTTACAGGTTTGAATGGAAGAGCACTTATCACGCGTTCCGTGTCAGAATCAATTAATTAGTGCAGCGTACAGCTTGTAACTTCGGACACTGCTTCGTTATAGGATGACCATTTCTCGTCGTAATGTGACCAATCTTGCGAAAAATACTGTAGTTGCCAAGATTCTCATCACCATTTTCAGAGAGAGAAAAATGCAATTTGAAAGTAAAATAATAAATTTAAAACAGTTTACTTTCAAACCAAAATCGTTCTTTATCTTCAAATTTATTTGTTAAATAAATGCATTTAAAGTGTCATTGTATAGGTTAACTTGAACACGTTTTAGGAGCGACTCATATTTTTCTTAAAGCCTTTGTTCGCAATTCGTTGTCTTAAAATCGGATGATTTTTGAAAATTTTCATCACGATATACACATTTCGAAGGTTCAGTGTTATTGACACTATCTTAGACTCCTGAAAAAGAAGGATTTTCATGTCGGATTAGACATAGATCACACTGTTAAAGTGCCTATGGCGTGAGCCCCATCAGCGAAAACAAATGAACAGTTTATACAGAGTCTATTATATACATGTACTGGTTTCCGGCTCCCTCGATAGTTTGTTTTCACTACTGATACATTTTAGGATAGAATCTATCTTCTCAGAGTCAGTCCCTGCATGGTATCCGATGCATCGTGCAGCAAAAACAGTCAGCAATCCTGGGAGCCAGTCATTTTTTTTCATTGGCGATGGTCCTATTCATTGCTAGAGTGCTGATGGATTCTAATTTCTGTAAGCTATCATAGACCCCAAGCACGGTGCGCCCTCATCGAGGGCAGCTTTTGTTATTTAGAATAGCTTACAATGGAAGTACAAGTTTGTCTACACTCGTGCGATGGGCGATGACCCTATTCATTGCAAGAGTGCTGATGAACTTTAATTTCCTTAAGCTCTCATTGACCCCAAACACGGTGCGCCCTCATCGAGGGCAGCTTTTGTTATTTAGAATAGCTTACAATGGAAGTACAAGTTTGTCTACACTCGTGCAACCACAGAGAAATAAAGACGTGACGTCAGATGCAATGGGTCTATTTTTTTAGTCTGGTTCCCAGACCAAAATATTCTGGCTATATTTTCTTATGAATCTAAGGTCAGGCACCCCCCTCCAGTGTCACGTGACCAATACGGTAGGACTTCCTCCCATTTCAAGGAATGTCCAAAGTTTACCGAATGCATTCCCTCGACACTCTCGGATAGCGCCCAGGTATTTTCGGGTAAAAAATAGGTTGTAATGACCTGCCATGTTTATTAAACATTTAAAAAGAAATGAGTTCATAATATTCATTGAGCTGTTTGACAAGGCCTGTTAATAATGTATGTGAATGTAATTGTCTACACCACATGTGCATTTTGTACTGCATGATACTTTGCATGGACATCAAGTCAAGTCTCCATTCAAACGTCGATAGTGGCTTTTCATTTTCATCACGTGATCACTACAAGCAGTTGAATACAGGGTGATTCAAAAAAAGGACACCCACATTTGACAGCAATTTTCACCTATTTTTAAACATGATTTTTAACTGCCGATTAGAAGCTGTTAAAGTACTGGCCTTAAAGCAAATGTGACGAAAATATCGTTGCATTTGCACATTTTGTCGTTGAGCTATGCTAATTTGAACATTTCATGTGCAAAACCTGTTTGTCCACAGAAGTAAACATTCCCTTTGCTTGACTGAGCTCAGCTATCGGAGCTTTTTAAAGGGCGTGACATTTAATTGTTATGTTATGTAATGTTATGCAACAATGAACTTAAGCCAACAGCTCATTGAGTAGATGATCTTAACACTGACATAAATAATTGGACAGCTTCAATAAAAGTTACCAGGGCAAATTATATTTTGGTGGGAAGGTTTTTTAATTTTTATGAACTACAAAAACATCCAATTTACATAGAATAACCCATGGACAAGACTGATTTTGGTGACTTGTATTCAAATTAGCATAATATCACTATTTTTGCGACTTTTACGAAGCTTTTTTCACCATACATGGTTAAAGGTCTATACTTTACCACTTTGTAAAAAAATATTTAAAATGAGGTCACTAAGTAGATTAAAATTGCTGTCAAAAGTGGGTGTCCTTTTTTTTTAACCAACCTGTAGAATAGTTTGTGGACTCTGGGCAAGCTTTACTTCGATTGCATTGAATTCTTTTTTTAGCATAGCGAGATCCTTGCCCTTATAACCTACAGTAATACAGCACAAGTGATTGTGTCGAAGTCGTAGAGATAAAATATAGATTACCTTGCAGTACTACGAGCTGTGCTGTATACTATGATCATTACTTTTGCGAGCGCCCACGCTACCTCACGGGTGCTGAATTTTGATTTGAAGTCGTGGTTTTGTTGACACTTTGCCTCCGATACATCTTCTGGCTATGCCATTATATTTTAATGGAGCAATATGACTGCAACGCACAAAAACAACTTGGGAACCACACGCAAAAAAACTATAATATAGAGGGCGCTGTTTGTAATTGTGTATGCGTGACAAGGCCGTAGATCAGTAAATTGCTCAAAAATTGCCTACGCCGACCAAATCGCCGTTTGTTATCCCTCAGTTTTCTTTCTTAATAGAGTGAATTTTGTGGCCCTTGCTATTGAGTGTTCGTAGCATGTAAAGGGTCCTAGTTCTCATCTGGACTTTCTGGGTCCATTCTGAGTCAATGTGGATGAAATTTGGACATGAACGTCGCTCTATTTTCCAATGAAGTGGATGGATCTATTTCAAAATGGCGATGAACGTCCGGACTGTCCAAAAAGTCATCGGCCAACTCCACCAAAATTGAACAGAAAGTTGAAAAGGGTGTTAAAACCAAGCTTTATTTAATGTGTGTCTTGGATACCTTGGAGTATTGTGAGTATTCCCTCCGAATGTTTGAAGTGAGAAATGTTTGTATCATTGGTGTCTGTGGGACTTTTTACTGGTCTACACTGACAAGACCGCACGCATTTACTATCTCTACAACTAAGTCTAGTCAATGACCATAATGCGCATGCGTCAGTTGGTAACAGAGTGGTTCTCGGAATTCCCTTAAAAAAATCCTCCAGAGCCATGGGAATGAGAAAAACAAAACTGAATTGTTATAAGATGGAATTTTTAGCGTTAGGAGAACAAAAAGTACGGTGTCGTGTGCCACAATAAAATCGTTCGCAGTTTATGTGCGTGTGTTTTTCACATGGTATAGTCTGGTTCCCGGGACTGAGAATTATGACAAGTTATACAAAAGCGAGTTGTATTTTATCGATCAGTGGGACCTGATTAAACACAATATTTAGGAGAGAAAATTCACTTTTGGGGAAAAATGAAAACGTAAATGTCGGGGATTCGAACCCGCTATCTGCAGCACTTACGGGATTAGCGTGCTAGCAGAACAATAATTTACATACCGCATCGCTGATAATGTATACGAACTAGCGCCCTCAGCTCGAGGGGGCGAAGTACATTTTATATTTCATTCTATGGCATGCCGTCTCCGATAATCATCACGCAGCAACTGTTTATACCATGAATGCCGCAGTTACTCGTCCTGATCCTTGAGATAAAAAAAAGATCAGAAGTAATAAAACACTCGTAAAAATTTACCTCCTTTCGGAATGAAAAAAAGGTCCCCAATTTTGATTGTTTTTCTGCCAAATTTGAGACTCAAGAATCCCTTGCAAAGGTCACTTCATTTATAATTGTATCATGTTCGCACTTCCTTTCAACGGAAGGAGTCGACAAATCTTGATTTCCCGGGGGAATAGGTGAACACCAAGTCCTTATATTTGGGACTTTCCCTCGGACTGCTCGAGCTGCTCGGACAACAACGGGAACAAGCCGGCGGTGGCGTGGGGGATTGAGGCCCGAAATCCCCGCCACGGGTGACCTTAAGCCCGCTTCGATTCCTCGGTAAACATATCATCAGCGTTAGGAGAACAAAAAGTACGGTGTCGTGTGCCACAATAAAATCGTTCGCAGTTTATGTTCGTGTGTTTTTCACATGGTATAGTCTGGTTCCCGGGACTGAGAATTCTGACAAGTTATAGGTCAGGTGGGTGGACGCCAATATCAAGTGTCCATTTGATTACGTCTCCGGGATGAATTTAGTCCAGTTCGGAAATGTCTGATAGTTAACATTCAGAATTTAATCTGTGTGTTCATGTTCTGGTTTAGGTCGAGTGTTTCCAGGGGTAACAGTGTACTTCATTGGTTGTAATTTTCAAATGACTGCCGTGATTTTGTTGATACGCGATCGATTACAGAATCTCAGTTTTGAGTTTAGGGAATTGTGAGAGAAGCAGGTTATCAATGGCTGAAATGAACTGTACACAAAATACGGCAACAGGTACATACAATGTATTGCAATACCTTCGTACGAAAATTTACAGGCACGTCGGTCGCACCACGAACCGGCGTATCTCGATTTTTTGTCATTAATTTTATTATTTTATCAAAGTGCTCATTCTCAGAAATTTTTGTTCCAATCGGAGTTGTAATTAACTAAGAACGCTAATTAGACTGTGTGGCGTATCTCTAAAAATGAAAAATGCTGCACCACGAAGTGGCGTATCCCGATACGCCACTTTACACGCTAATTCCCATAGTGTTATGACGTCACAAGGAGCGTCGACATGAAAACTTGGAATTTAGCGTTTCACGAACCGACGTATCTCTATATCTGGCACACGGCTACTATTACGTGCGTTGTACGACATACGATAAACATGATAAAAATCTGTTTCACAAAGTGACGAATAACTTTGGAACTGAATTTCTCAAAAACTACTCAGATGCACCCGGATTGCATACAATAAAATTCAATCTATGATTTGATAGCAAAAACGAAATAGTTTGAATTCTTACACAGGGAGTATATTGAATGAGCCTACAAAATAATGACCTACTTTAAATCGGTTTTTCTCCAAAAAAAAAAAAAAAATGCGATACATCGGTTCGTGGTGCAACCGACGTTATGCATGTATAATTTGCATTTCATTCCAAGATGTGTTTTCGTGGGGCGATGGTGTTATATTGCATTCGCTGATCTCTATTACTGACTGGATACCGCCTCGGGACGTGGGGGTGAAGTCACTGGGCGCCATTTTGATACTCCCTTTGGCCACGTAAAAATACATTCAAAGTCAGGAAATAAAATTATATATTTTACAAATATTAACATGAGTAAAATAACACTGTGGGCAAAATGAATAAATAAAAACGTGTTCGATGATCCAAATTTGCTTCCTAAACTATTGTAATGTGCTTTTCATATACGGATCCGTGTGTTGTGGGGTTTTGAGGGAGTTTCAAAATGGCCGCCGCGTGAGTGCGAGGGCGTCACGGTCTTGTGTACACGCATCGGTCAAAGCGCTATCCAGTCAGTATAATAGAGATCAGTGATTGCATTCTTCAAATTAGGTTTTTGCCCTTCACCGACGTCCAAACACTGCATAGGCCTACTCAGTGTGTTACCTCCCGAGTTAAAGTTGGAAAAAATCACTCGGGTTGGACTCGAATGCAGTGTTTGGACGTCGTAAAGGTAAAGATCCCATAGCCATTACTGGCCGTAGGGGCAGTGGGATGTTAGAGGTCCACTGTGTCTTGGGCGCGGCATATGAGTGGCGGAGCCCAGTCCTCTCCTCTCGCCGCCTTTGGACGTCGATGGAGGGCAAAAACCTAATTTGATTTGCATTACCCCGACGCAAAATTCCATCTTATAATGATTGCATTCTTATATAATTAGGAATAGTATCGACACTGGTGGCGCTAGACCGGAGAAGCAAAGGCTCCGTTTGTAGCAAGCGGAAGAAAAATCGTTAGGTGGATGACTTAAAGAGGCGTAGCCTATCGAGCCATCGGATAGCCAGTGGGCGGCTAATGTTGTGCTAGTGAAATAAAAGACGGCTCAAAACCGGCTGTGTACGGATTTTAGAGGGTTGAATGCAATAACAATCAAGAATGCTTATCCTGTTCCTGGAATTGACGAGACCTGTGACGCTAGAGGGCGCTCGGTGGTTGTCGACCCTTCGCATCTGGGTACTGGCAGGTAGTCCTGGGCGAGGATTCTTTTAAGCAGAAATCTACTTTCGGTGTACGCAATGGACATTACATTAAAGGTGGGCGCTGATCATGATACCAATGTTCATCTAATATGCAAACTTGAGAGCTAATACACGCTGAACCTTGCATCCAAACGGTGCATTCAAAGCTTTTCTACCGTTTGTTCTCCATTTTGTCTGTGCTATTTAACACATTTGAGCTGTTGGAAAGTTAGAAAATAACCTTAATATCTGCATATTTAATCTGCTGCATAATTTAATCGGCATTGTTCATAAATATCTTTTCGGTCAAAAAATCTAAACTTTTTGGTCCACAAGTCAAAATAAGTCAAAAATTATAAATTTGCAACAATATTTTCCAAAAAATTTACTTCATGTTTTTCGAAACACTCCTGTAGCTGTATTATGGTAGTGTCCATGTCGTAAACACGTCCTTAAATGGAGATTGGCACGTATTGCGCGATGGCGCGTATTGCGCGATGGCGGGCAGAACGCAGCTGTGCCGGTGTAGTGTGAATTTAGGACTATGAAATACTGACTCGTAGTGCGTATGCCTACTTGTGCATTGTAAACGTTCAACCAATAAAACGGTAACTAAAAGGCACTGGATTTCAAAGGAATCGTTTCATGTGACACTGGAAAAGAGTTTAAGACCAGCCAGCCGGTCTTTATCAACCGTTTAAAACCGGCCACGTGACAGGCTCTCGACTAACAGAAAGATCAACTGTCTTTACGAATGCAGGATTAAAAAGACCTTTGACGAGCTTTACAAATGTAACCTTTCCATACAGCTTTACAAGGCGTATATGGCCTATGGTCTAAGAGATTGCATTCGGGAAAAGAGAGAAAACACCTGTTGTATCTTGACTTGATATATTGTTAGGATTATTCCCTAAATTCGTGTCCAGTAGTCTACAACTATTTATTTCCTCAACAACGAAAGAAACACAACACACACAACTTTCTTTCCTTATATATCTGTTATATTTACAAACAATTTACACTTATTTACAACTGTGGTAGGCCGGTATTTCTTCACTTGTTACATTAATTCACTTCTAGATCATATTATGTCATTCGTGTTTCCTTTTAAATACATGGATAAGTGAATTGAATGTAATTTGATGAAGCCTTTCCGTGCTGCACAATTCATATAGGTCAGACACATGGTGAATCAATTGTAATTTGGAGGGAGAAAAAAAATTATCATGAAAAAACATTGTGTTCGACACTACACGTCGTCTGAGCGCCAGCGGATTTAAAGAAAATAATAAATAAATAAATGGGGAATTAAGTTGTGCAGTTTGTGTTTTGTTTTTGTCATGGGTGGTGGTGTTCCTTCTGGGATAGAAAACACAATAGAACAATATACCCCACAAGGAAGTCTTTAGAAATCAAATGAAAGTGAAATAAACACAATGCTCCCAGTTGAGGGATGTAAATATTCACAAAAGTTGTTGTTATAAACTTGAAACAATATTCTGCACACCATAACTTTTGGTTATTAATACGCACGTGGGGAGCCTCGTTATTTGCGTCCACCAAGAAACTACTATACTGGGAGTACACTGTAAAAACTGACTGCACCTCATGCACCTGCGCACTAGCACATTTTTGTCCCAAATTCTCGAACACTTGAGGCTCTTGACAGGAAACTGAAGCAGTTGAGGTTATATTTGCAACAACACAAAAGTGAAGCTCAGGTGCATGAGGCGTTAGGGAAGTTGTCGGTTATGTATCACATGGTGTACTTGAAGCACATGGGGTGACAGTCGGCTTAAGGTGTGTGTTTTACCCAACGTTGACACGGTTCACGTGCATGACGTGGAGTCACTTTTTACAGTGTGGGGAGTCTCAACTTAGCCTTGGCGAGGAAACTCCGCCCACGTGAAAGCAATCAATAGACAAATTGAACAAAAGTCACTACATTTAGGTTTCTACAAACCACACAAATCATACCTTTCAAACAGACGTTATAATTGTTATTGGGTAATATGATGTTCCTGCAGGTCATGCCGCAGATAATGTTACACGACACACGTCAGAAGACTACGAATTAAGTGAGATATATCGCACCTGCAGCATCATTGTAATATTCTTCATGTCGAGTATACAGTGTGAGTAAAATAAAACCGAAACCAAAATGTCGGGACCATTGTTTGAGTGACATTCTGCATGTCGCACTTTCAAAGTCTAGGATATGAAAGACCAATTCATAAGCTTTCTTTTGGAACAAGACTCATTCAAACCACTCGTCTACTTTTCAAGTTACAGAATTTTCAACACAATCACCGTTTTAAAGTTCTGTCCACGGATCACACAGAAGGTGTGCGTTCTTTCAGCAAAACGAAAACAATTCACCCACATCCCTGTGTGATTTGTTTTCGTTTTGCTGAAAGAACACTTACCTTCTTGTGATCCGTGGACACAACTTTAAAATGGTGGTTGTGTTTAAAATTCCGTAACTTAAAAAGAACAGGAGTGATTTCAATGATTCGTATACTAAAAGAAAGCTTATGAATTGGGCTTGCCTAGATTTTGAAAGTGCGACATGCAGAACTTCACTAAAACAATAGCCCCGACATTCGGGTCTCGATTTTTTCTTATTCACCGTGTATTCGAAAAAGGCCTTTGTAAACTTCCTACTTGCATCTCTATTCAGGTGCCTTTAAAGCCGTGTGAGCTTTCTGGTTACCGTAACATCTTTTCCTTCTATTTTGTTTATTTTTTGTTTTCAGTTTTTAAGCAAACTCAAACTTCGCAAGATCATTCATTGCCTAATCACCGTCCTGTTCAATTCCAGTTGAAATGAAGGATATAGACCCTGGGAACGAGATGGTGAGGCAAGGTCATAAATTTATATGCAATTGCGTTATTGCCGGTTGCGTCCCGGATGAAAAAGTGACAAAACATTGAGCTAATAGAAATTTGATTGGCCTTATCATGTCATCCTAGTCCTAAGGGATCGCCGCCCACGTAGATTAAAACAAATTGAATGGAAGCAAATTTATTGAGGCTTTTCCACAAATTATATTTTTCAACCAAATGGTAATTTCATTAGGTGTATAAGATAACATAATGTTCTTGGAGAGCACGCCACAGACCATGTTATATCACACTGTCCAAGAGTGATACAAGAGAACACACCTGAAGTATTGCAGCAGTTGACGCCGTTACGTCATTACGTCAGGTTCACGTTTTGGACTCCCTTTGTTTTTGGATCCAGCTCATTCGGACTTGATCTCGTTTGTACTTGAGCGCGCCTGGACTTGGGACTACTACTCGTCCGACCGGATGTTATTTGGAGATCGCCTTTTTGGGGCAACTGAGATTCTGAGGAGAACTTGGTCATCCCACTGCGCACTTTATTTTTCGGACTTGAGCTCGTTTGCGTTTGTACTTGAGCGCGCCTGGACTTCAGCTAGTCTTAACTCGAGGATATTTGGATTAACTCGTCCGGACCGGATGTTATTTGGAGATCGCCTTTTTGGAACAACGGAGATTCTGAGGAGGGCTTGGTCATCCCACTGCGCACTTTATTTGCGGACTCGAGCTCGTTTGTACTTGAGTGTGCCTGGACTTCAGCTATTAACTCGAGATTATTCGGACTACAACTCGTCCGGCCTGAAGGTCATTGGAGTTGGCCTTTTGGAGACATCTGAGATTCTGAAGAAGGCTTGGTCATCCCATGCGCACTCTATTTGCTAAGGTAGGCATACGTTTTTACACATTATATTTTCATAAGGGAATAACGGTGTGAGGAGCCGGTCTTCACTGCGTGATAATGACCATTAATAAATACCTTTTTAACGAAATAAACAGTTAAAATGCTCCAATTTGTGACTTTCTTTCGGCGATATTTCCAGACTTTTTTGTGTTCATGTTCATGGGCCATATTTTAGCTTAACAGCTATAACGACGTAAACTCAACAGAAACTGCTGCCGTAGCGAAACAAATTACAACAATGTTTTCATATCTTTACCTGATGGAGGAAGCTGAAATCTCGTTTACACATTCCTTGTGTCCGGAATTACAAAGATACTTGGTTTAGGAAAGGTAAATATGTCGGTGGGTGAAGTGTTCAAAGAAAATAAATCGTAAATCTACGCTTTCGTCGTAAACATCCTCAGTATCTACTGCACTGCTGTACGATGTCGTTTCAAAACTTCCTTGCGCGCACGCACGCACGCATCCCTAGCAACTGTGTTGCGTACGCGCGCGTCAGTCTCACGCGATGGGGGTTGAGCGCATGTGCAGTGCTCTATTGTTACAAGCTACCGCAGGACTGTTACTATATTGTGACCAATCATTGGCTTGCATGGGGCTGAACGGGGCTTGATCAATGCTGGTTCAGGGGCCATTTATTCGCTTGATCTTTGAAGCCGGTCCATTATCACCGTTAATGCCCGGCCACGTGATCGAGTCTCGACCAATCAGAAACCATCAACTCTCCAAGGTATTTATTAATAGCTAATCATAGTTGTATTCGGCCTTGTTTGGAATAATATGATTAGACAAATACCTGTAGAGATATAGATAGCAGTTTTATATCCGATGATGGCGGATGATAATTTGCATATTACTTCTAAAATATTTACATTATCATTGTATACATGGTTTCAATAAAATAGGTGATCTAGACAAATGGGTCTTGACACCTCGATGGACATGTATAAGTTTGGACAAAATTCTAAAGAGATATACATGACTTGTAAAGAAAAGTTGTGTTTTTTTACGTAATGGCGGTAGCTTATCTACATATTAATTGATTTTTTAAATGCTCAAGGGTGACCCACCTGAATATTGATCTACAAGGTTCAAATGACAAGAAAATGCAGCCTTTACGTGCCGGCTGTGATTTCACTTAGAAAACAGTGGGTTTTTTCTTTTTTGATGTAAGACCAAGATGTAAGAATTAGAATCAGAAAGATTGAAACGCAACGGAATTAATTTGTTGAAATACGAACGTGCATTTTTAAAGATCGACCGTGTAATTTAATAAACGGAATGTTTTTTCTTAAATGGAATGCATTTGTTCAAAATCGAACGTTGGCCTATTTTCTTAAAACATCGAATGCATTTTACACCAATGTTTTCTAAAAATCGAGCGTGTATCTTTACAACCCGAATGCATTTTCAAAAACAAAGCGGTATTTTGAACAAAACAAATTGAACGTATGCCTTTATGAATCGAATACCTTAAAACAATGTCCACATTAAAAACATCCGCCGGTTTCGAATTCATACATGCATTCGACATTTCAAATTGCATTCCAACCGTCCAACGCATTTGGGTTTCGACAAATTTTCGACGCTGAAAAACAGGAGTTCTTTTTGACCGTCTTCGGCCCGGTTTCAGTCGAGTTTCCGAAGTACACACGAATTCTTTTTCGGAGGGTGTTCGGCAAATCTCTGGTTTCGATCCAACTCGGACTAAAAGTCGGACGCAGACCAACTCGTACCCAACCATGAGCAACTCGGATCCAACGATGACCAACTCTGATCCAACCATGACCAACTCGGATCCAACCATGACCAACTCGGATCCAACCATGACCAAATCGGACCCAACCATGACCAACTCGGATCCAACAATGACCAAATCGGACCCAACCATGACCAACTCGGATCCAACCATGAGCAACTTGGATCCAAGCATGACCAATTCGGACCCAACCATGACCAACTCGGACCCAACCATGACCAACTCGGACCCAACCATGACCAACTCGGATCCAACCATGACCAATTCGGATCCAACCATGACCAACTCGGATCCAACAATGACCAAATCGGACCCAACCATGACCAAATCGGACCCAACCATGACCAACTCGGATCCAACAATGACCAAATCGGACCCAACCATGACCAAATCGGACCCAACCATGACCAACTCGGATCCAAGCATGAGCAACTTGGATCCAAGCATGACCAATTCGGACCGAACCATGACCAACTCGGACCCAACCATGACCAACTCGGACCCAACCATGACCAACTCGGACCCAACCATGACCAACTCGGACCCAACCAACTTGGGGGGGGGTAGGGGGTATTGACCCCCCTCACCAATTACTTTGTGAGTGCCATTTTTTTACGATTGCCCTTTTTTCCACAAGGCTAAAGACTCAGCTTCAACACGATGGCTTGGGGTTGTTCATCGTTGACCCTGCTGGCTACCATCGCTTTAATGCTGTGTGCCATCACTTCTGCACAGTCCTCATCAAATTCATCAAGTGCCAGGGAATCTTCCATTCACGGTAATGATAAAATCTTGCTTGTCTCCGAAACTCGAACCGCTTATAATAGATTTACCAGAAGTTCACGTTTCGTTTGCTACAAAGTCGACGATATGTATAGGATCTATCGTTTAATCTCTTAACTATACGCTTTACCATCCATCTAAATCCAAGTCATCATATTACTGTGGATTCGTATCACATCCCAATTAAAACGATGATAGCAGGCATTATCACATGTCTGCTCCCGTCTGATGAACGTGTCATTTCAGCAGAAACAGAAGGGACACGAATACGACGTTTGTTGATAAATTGCTGTTATTACGCACAAACAGATCCGCCGTACTACTAGTATAATGGTTGAATGTCCCTATAAATCATCGTTTCTGATACATGCGGGAAGCTGTCTACACTCTCAAAACATTGGGTAAAATTTGCTTATTTAAATTAAGTTGGTTACAGTTTTGACTAATATTATGTAAATTTTGCCAATTTGACGAATGTTGAGTACATTTTACCCAAAGTTGGCTAAAATTTGTTCATTTTTAACCAACTTTGTAACCAACAGTTCGGCTGTTCCATTGGTAACGAACGGTTGGTTAAAATAGTTAAACTTACCAAATGTTGGTTAATTTTTGTTAAATGTAATCAACGTTGGGCAAATGAGTAATTTATCAAACCGGTGGTTACAGCAGGTCAACAGCCTAACAATAATTTGTTTTGGTTAAAACGTTGATTAAAATTTTTAAAAATGAACCAATTTTACCCATCGTTGGGTAAAATGTTCCTAACATTGGTCAAATTTGTCAACCAACTTTGTCAACCAACCAAATGTTAACCAATGTTTTGAGAGTCTACGAGAGCCGCAAATGCTTATATTATTTGTGAAGTCAATATTCCAAAACTTAACGTGGGTCTGATGTCTCATTAAATTTCAATATTTTTTTGTAACGTCAGTTAAAAACAAGCTCCTTTTCTATGGGTGAAACTCGAAAAAAGCTCCGACAGAACATCAGATTGATAACATGTTTATATCCTCGGGCTTAGCTTGGGTACAATAAAAATGTGTGCATGAGGTCACATTGATCACCTATAAGGCCCTGTCCATGCCTCCACTCATATGAAGAACATTTCAGTCATCCAACCGATATCTCTGAGCAAATTCTATTTTGTGCGACGAGATGGAAACCAATTTTGATTCTTCAATCCAAACAACGATATGACATTGTGTTGATTCTCTTTCATTTGTGTGCCTGAACAGAGCGCTCCCCGCTTGAGTGCGGGCGCAGACACGAGTGTATTAAGTGTTCTCGCAGTTGGAATCTTGAAACCATCAAAAGCATCGACAACACAACAACCTGTCTGTAAGAATCAGGCTTAGTTTGTTTGACTAAAGAAACGTTTTGAACAAAGTTTTTCTTGTTATAGTGAACTTATATTTCTTTGATTCTGTCATTGGTTCTTCTCGTTAATAATAATAAACAATGAGAGGAATTGAATTTGGAACATTAATTTCCTCTTAAGGACATTAGTAAAAAGTATGACACCATAACGGAAGACAATAAGATTTCGAACTAAGTACAAACAACGTGCACAATTTGACGGATTGTGATGTGAAGTTATAAATGAAGCTTGAAAATCATCGTCTTAAACGTTTAAGATTAAATACCAACTATATCCAAAGCTCATGTACGGTAAACGCAATTAAATTTGAGAATGCGTCGTAACACAAATTTTGTGTTGGGGTATATGGAATGTAATATATAATGTACGCATAAGTGTTACAACTTGCACTTGTACGTGTGCATGCGAAATGTATGCATTATCTAATTCAAATACTATAGTAGTTCTGTCCAGTTCTAAAATGCAATTTCTCCATCCCATGATTGTCTACAGAGTACTTAGAGAAGGCAATATCTCACATCTGGAGCCAGGCGTTTTCGAAAGATTTTCTTGCCTTAAAAAGCTGTGAGTGTTTATTATCGTACCTAAATACGTTTGCGTTTGTTGCTATTAATATGAGACCCGCCCTATGAGTAGACTGGTTCCCGGTCCTTGCGTTATCGATCCTGATAGGAATGGAACCAGTCTACACTGCAGAAAATGAAATCGGATATTACTGATGGGCGGACTTTTAAAAACTCAACGTGTTTTAGTCCCTACTTTTTCTGAAATTCGTATACTCTGGCCGTTTTCAAAACGTGCACCATAATTCCAGTCTGGAGATTACAATATTGATATTCAAACGATCATTACAAATGTGTCTTCCACTGCACAAAATGGGTTGTACGCGAAATAATATTTTTTGTAATCTCTTCATGGACCACTCATTATTATCGTACACTGTAAAAAAAAAATGGCCCGTAATTTTACGGTAAAAGCACTGTCAAACGGGTTGCCAACAAAAAACCCCGTAACATTACGGTCAGTTACGGGTTTTCCTAAAATGAGGGTGTCCGTAATTTCAAAACGAATTTCCCGTAAATCTGACGGTAATTTGCCCTAAAGTAATGGAATAAAAAAAGTAGGGTGGCGTCGGGGCTGGGTGCAAATTCACGTAGCACATTTTTTCTTTTCTTGGGACGGTTCGAGCAATAACGGTTATAAACCGTACAAATAACGGGAAATGGAGAGTGTTTTTACGGGTATTTTTTTTTTTTACAGTGTACAGGCAGTTGAACTGAATAGATATTAATACAATTTGAATGGAAAATACTCTAATAGTACTTTAAAGACAAATCTGAATGTTAAACGTCTTGTTGTGTTTTCCAGCTTTATTATATATTCTCCATTTGTTTCGACAGTGTGATGATTAATGTTCCGCTCACGTCGATTTCAGCTGGAACATTTAGCGGACTCTCCAATCTCCGAAAACTGTAAGTTTGATATGTTCGTATCTTGACGGTGTTATAGACAAATACAAGCATATTTCATAACCTACTTTAGGATGAAATAAATATTGAAATTGCTCAATCCGTTCAAAGAATATCACCATTAAAACGCAATGACCCTAAAACCTGTCTCGTCATAAAAAAAAATTTAGTGTGTGTTTGACTGTTTGGAACAACAAAGAAAATGACACAGAATACTTGTTTCAATAACTGTCAACAACTGTAGTACACTATATCCTTATTAACAACCCTGGTTAGGCAAACAACATGATTTATAAAATCCACCTTTTTTTTTATAGACGGGCCTTCAAAAGGACTTTGTGGAATATTTTTAACTTTCAAAGTTAGGTTTCGTCGCAGACGATGTGTGAAGATAATTGTGACGACGATTCGTGAAATCGCAATTTAGGACGAGACAGGTTTCAGGGTCATTGTGTTTAGATGGTGATATTCTTTCAACTATTGAGCAATTTCAGTAATTGTTTTCATCTAAATAGCTTATGAAATTTGCTTTCCAGTCATTATTATCTGTTGTGCTATATACATATCTTTTTAAATAAGAAATGCACTTTTGGGGGATTGGGTTCCGCTTATTTTTACTCACCCTTTTCTCCATTTAGGAACCAATCTCTTTTTCGCCACAACTATTTAAATAATCCTGTTAAAAGGGGACTTTTGGATGGTACTAAAATAGTTTTGTAATCTGATAATACAGGTGAGGTATCGGACATTTGTGATTTTAAGTAATATTCATTCGCTGGTTTGCAAAAGATTTTCAGAATGATTTATTTTTCAAATTGGTCACTGTTTTAGTTTTCTTTCACCGTTCCTGCATCTTTTTTATTTGCCCTCCTTTTCCCTTGAAATTCCTTTAATCTCTGTTTGTTGTTCTAAACTTGCAACGTGACTCGAGTCTGTTCCTTTATTATGTTATCTTTAACGACCTATACCAAAAACACGTCTAAACACGAGAGAAAATTTTAATTGCGTATGACCAAAAAAGGAATCTGATGTTATTTCAATCGGGAAGTTATATATGATATTAATTTATGTAAGGGGCAT
The DNA here is from genome assembly GCA_029964075.1 of Patiria pectinifera. Lineage (NCBI taxonomy): Eukaryota > Metazoa > Echinodermata > Asteroidea > Valvatida > Asterinidae > Patiria > Patiria pectinifera. Next base: position 24,962,547 of record CM057135.1, read on the forward strand.
AAAACTCGGGGGATGGGGGTATATATTCCCCCCCCCCCCCCCACTGTTTGGGCAGTGGTGATGGTTTATTGAATCATCCCCTCCCCGAACTTTTTCGTGGTAAGATACAAAATGCGAATTTCAAGGTATTTTTCGAACATCCCAACAACAAAAATGCGTTCACTGAAAAGTAGAGAAACAAAAGTACAAAAGCTTTGAAAATGCGCCTTTTTGATGTTAGTGTGAGTATACATATATGGATATACATCAGTATACTGGACAGCGCCCCTTAGTGTATGTGTCAAGCAGACCTTCACCAGATATTTTTTCGAGTAAGAAAATGTTCAAATGAAAATGAAGCAAGCAGTCAGGTCCAAACAGTACAGGCGGTAAAACGAATAGACAGAACATCGTTATAACGGCAGATTATATTTTCATGACATAATTTGGCATCGTATTTCAGCTTTACTATATTCTCCATTTGCTCCCAAAGTGAATTGCAAAATCTTCCACTCGTGTCGATCCAAGCTGGTTTTCTCGATGGACTCTCCAGTCTCAAAACCCTGTAAGTTTGATATTGCTCTTGATGTCACCAAAGATACTAAAAGCTCGATTTGCATTTCAAGCTATTTGAATGGGAATCAATCTCATACTAAACAAATATCAATTTCATGCTAATAAAAACTATTTGGACATGTAAAATGTTTTTACGGCTCCTTTCTTTCTATAAATTTCAGAATTTGAGTTGTTGATAAACTATTTTACTGACAAATCTTGTGTTGCACAAGAACCTCGGGTATTGTAAAGATATTATCAACCAATAAAGGCCGCGCTGTGCTAAAAAAAAACCGGCCCAAATTAGTATAATTGAAAATGCGATTTCACGCCCATTTTATTATCAGTAAGCCTTAATTTAAAAAATCTTCACATGTTCGCAAAGCACTAAGTATATACTGGGCTGATATCCCGCATGTATTGGTAACTTGGCAATTTTCCATAAATAAGCATTTTTACCATAGATTGCTATCATACAAAAAAACAACATTGATCGCAGTTCCAGCAAACTGGTAAAAGAGCTGCAAATGAAAACCTGCAACCTCAGTTGAGTACGCGAGCCCAGTATGGGACAGATATTCCCATGCTAAGAAGCTAGATCCAGCCCTCAATGCTTCCTGCCGACTGATCAAAGGCTGTCTCAGGCCGACAAACACCAACAGCCTCTACACCCTGGCAGGCATAGCCCCGCCAGACATCAGAAGATCAGCAGCCAGCATGAAGGAGCGTCAGCGACAGACAAATGACAAACGACATCCTATGTTTGGCCAGACACCAGCACAGAGTCGCCTGAAGTCAAGGAATAGCTTTCTGAAATGTGTAGTTCCTCTTGAGGATGACACAACAAGGGAGGCACGAGTCACCATGTGGGCAGACAGAAATAACAGTTTGCCACCCTCGGCAACTATGGGACTGATGGCTAGAGAGCAACTAACACCTGGTGCAGACGCAAGCTGGGCAAAGTGGAAATGCCTCAACAGACTGAGAACTGGAAGTGGCAGAGCCAAGGTGACACTCAACAAGTGGGGATATAGTTCCTCCAAGTACACCAGGTGTGATTGTGGCGTAGAGCCACAAACCATGGAGCACCTTTAGAGATGCCCTCTTCTACAACACCCTTGCACAGCTGCCGATCTTGCATTGTACAATGAAGATGCAGAGAAATGTGTTCGGCGTTGACTGAACCGAATTCAACTTTGTGAAGTGGACTCGATAAGAAGAAGAACCCGATATGCTAAGTGTATGTGTTCAAAGTCGCGTGAATGGGGTGGAATGGGTAAGGATGTGCTGGGGTGGAACGGAAATTTGAGCAGCTCCATTCCCACTAAAGTATCCCATTTTATAGCACTGCGTCTCAACATTATCCTCTCCTAATCAAATCCCAGTGTCTGGCTTTTCGTGCCGACCATGTTCCTACTGAATGACAGAGGATGTCAGCGAGTTTCTAGCGCTATATCTATGGTCGCTCCGGGTAGGTGGAGCTCCTTAGACTTGGTTGCCTGTCCACCTATAGGAGAAGGTTAACTCTGATCACAAACCCGGGTCGGTAGAACTCGTAAGCCTTGGTTGGCACTCAATACTTCCAGGATCCGGACCAACTGATGGACGGCGGGGAGCAGCTGCTAAAATCTTGAAGTACAAACCTCCTCTCAGGCTTGCGACCTTCAACATCCGGACGCTCAGCTCATCCCTGGATGTAGGTGGTGGACGAAGGGGGATGTTGCACTGAAAACTGAAGAGCTCGCTTGAAACGTGAAGAAGTGGGGGTCGAGGTATGTGGCTTGCATGCAGCAGCACAGTATCGTCCCCAAGGAAGGGAGAAAGCAGGAGATCAACACCATTAAGACCGAGCTGGGACTGGCACTTTACACTGCATCTGCATGGCGCAACTCGAGCAATGCAGCAACAGGAGGAGTGGGTTTTGTACTTGGAACGACGGCGCAGAAGCTCCTGACAGCTGTAGAGCGAGTGTGTCAGAGAGGATCATCAAGGCACCGTTCCAGCACTGACTGTCATCGTGGCGTACGCGCCAACAGAGGTTGACAACGTTACGAACAGGGTCAACTTCTACTGCAAATTGAGGCAGGCACTCGAGTCAGTCGCTCATCACGACTTCCTGGCTGTTCTTGGCGACTTCAATGCCATGCTAGGCCCTGAAGATAAGGGTTCACAACCAGCCCAGAGACCAATGATAACGGTAGCCGACTTCTCTAAGTCATGAAGGAGCACCGGTTTCTAGCAGCAAACACTGTGTTCCAGGCAAGATGTGGACATGGAGGCCACCGCAATATACGACCCACCCGCTGGACTACGTACTTGGGTGTAGGAAGTGGAGGACGAGTGTTGACAACTCTGAAGCCTACAGTTCCTTTGAGTCTCAGATCACAGTGTGGTGACAGCAACGGTGCGACTCAGCTTGAGAGCACCAAGGAAGCCAGTAGATGGGAATCCCAAGCACGAGTGATGCTAGCCGTAAACAAGGAGCTACAGGCTCGCCACGGTACGCTGTTGAAGTCGAGAATTGGTACTGGGCACCCCAAAGTGACGAGGACAAGCTCTCGGAGCTCTACAAGCACTGTGTCTGCAAATTACAAGGCTGTGGAAGCTTGTCGAACGCAAGTAGAGAGGAAGAGAAATAAGGAGAGAAGCAAGGACTCAAGAGTTGACGCGGCAAGGCAGAGGATGCCTGAGGCATATTGCGCCTTCAACAGAGATCGAGATTCGGAGCTGAAGCGAGAGGAGTACAAGTTGAAAAGCAGGAGCTATATAGTGTCTGCGCTACTATCGAATCGGAGGAACTGGAGCAGAAGATAGCAGAGGTCGAGAATGATCATGCGGCCCAGCGGCACTAAATGGAAGCTGATCAACGACATATCTGGCCGGCGTAGCTCCCAAACTGCAAAACTGGCACGCACACTTTAAGAAGCTGCTAGGGAATCCGCCCGAAGTAGTAGATAAGGACACACCAGTAGTCCAGGTACTTAGCAACCTGCCCATATCTGACGGTCCCCTCACCTTGGAGGAATACCAGAAGGCCGAGTCGTACATCAAGACTGGGAAAAGCAGTAGTGGGGACGGGGTAACACCCGAGCTACTCAAGTATGTCCCACTAGACAGCACAGTACTTACTCCCATAAACAAAGCCTACGAGTCAGGGGAACTACCTGAGGAGTGGGTTACTCTAAACATTGTGCCGTTACCCAAGAGGGCGACCTCTCGAAGCCTGAAAAGTACCGGGGGATAAGGCTGTCCTCACTTGTCGTGAAGACATACAACCGTGTGATCTTGCATCGCATACGCCCTGTGCCAGATCCACTCCTTCGCAGAACGGCATCCGCCCGAAGCGATCCACTTTTGGGGAGATCCTTGACCTGCGGCGAATACTGGAAGGAGTCAAGCAGAAGAACTTGCCGTGTGTCCTTACCTTCATTCATTTTCAAAAAGCCTTTCGACACTGTGCATCGAGACAAGCTCTTCGAGATCCTTCGCGCGCACGGTGCCCCAGAGAATCTTTGCAGGCTACAGCAAGACGTTCGACGGACCTCTTCGAGATCCAGGCCGGAGTCCTGCATGGGGACACACTGGTGCCCATCTTTTTCGTGCTCGTTTTAGACTATGCGCTGAGACGGGCAGTCGAGGGAAAGAAGGAGGAGCTGGGCTTTCCGCTCGCCAGGCGTAGGAGTCGGAGAGTGCCAGCAGTGGTGATCACTGACCTGTGCTTTGCTGATGACATCAGTCTCTTCTCCGAAAAGGCGGACCAAGCACAAGCATCGATTGCAGCTGTGGAGCTTCAGTGCTGCCGAATAGGGCTACAGCTCAACTCGAAGTATGGACCAAGGTGATGACATATGCATGTCACTCAGAGGACAGTGTCATCCAGTCCCGAGATGGCGCTGCCCTAGAAGTAGTAGAGGAGTTCTATTACCTCGGCGCCCTCATAGGATCGACTGAAAGCGAGATGAGACCGAGGAGAGCTTTAGCGTGGAAGGCCATTCATAGTGTGAATCGAGTATGGAGAGCTAGTCTCACCGACGACATCAAAAGACGTCTGTTCGTGGCTACAGTTGCGTCTGTACTTCTGTGTGGAGCTGAGACGTGGACGATGACAGTCAAGCACGAATGCTTCACGCAAAAACTACGGATGGCACTCAACGGCAGTAGGAAGACCGTGCGCCCAACATTCAGCTCTACGACACCCTGCCCAGAGGTCGGGGAGCGAAGGGTAAGGCTGGCAGGCCACTTTGTGCGTCACCCACAGCTAGCTGCGAGCCCGCTAGTACTGTGGGAACCTGTCGATGGAGCTAAGAGCAGGGGAAGCTTAGGAGGAACTTTCTTTCGCAATTCGTCGACCAGTTGAAGAGGGACGCAGCACAACATCACAGTTGAGCTGAGGACGCTGATGCTTGACTGTGATGCGTGGAATGCGACCATCAGAGTCTCCCGAGAAGGCGTTGAAGACGACCTCTCGCGTGATGTTGATGACGTGATTGTGCCATGTAATTTCTGAAGGGTTATAGTGTTTTGAGTTTTAAAAAATTAGTTTTTGACCCAAGTGAACCCGTGATGACCTTTGACCCCAGTTTGGTCATGTGACATATTGGGGCTGCGCTACTGATGCTTTTGGCAAAGTTTGGTTGAAATCGGTGAAAATATATAGGAGCAATACACAATGTCAGCGTTTGTAACTTACTAAGTTCATTATACAGGGTGTTTCAAAAAAAGAAAACCGAGCTTATTTTGTTGATTCCTCGGGTATGACCGATTATTTAGGAAAACGGTAACAACCATCTGTTACATAACCATGTTTTCTTTTTTGACACTACGAACTCCATTTTACCGTCACGGATGATTGAGCACCAAGTGATGTAACTGACATGCTAAAAATAGCCTTGTACCACATGCACCATAAGACCAATTGACAGTTATCAGAGAGAGAGACGTTATCAGGAAAGCGTTCACGGCAATGAGAACCAGGGCAAAGATTTTCGTTGAAAGGAATGGGAGCATGTTGAAGGACAGTGGGGTTTACGGGGACAGTGATAAACCTTGATATGTTTTAGCAATTGAATAAATGACTTTGATAATGTACGTCCTGGATTTTGTTATTTACAACATGTTGCAAACTGCCAATTGGTATTATGGTGCATGTGGAACAAGGCCATTTTTGGCATGTCAGTTACATCACTTGGTGCTCAGTCATCCGTGACGGTGAAATGGAGTTCGTAGTGTCAAAAAAGAAGACATGGTTATGTAACAGATGGTTGTTACCATTTTCCTGAATAATTAGTCATACCCGAGGAATCAACAAAATGAGCTCGGTTTCCTTTTTTTTGGAAACAGCCTGTATAACTAACTATAGCTTACTATAACTATATTTTGTTTTATTTGATGAGCCCGAGGCTAAACGGATCGATGGTTAAACGGATAAAATGAATGAGAGAATTAACTTCAAAGAAAACAGTAGTCCGGTTGCTTAGAAGGAGTGCGTTCGATAACTTCCCCCGGCTTCCTCGCGCCTGGCTCCTCGCGTAATGACAGACGTGCGCAGTGGAGCTAAATAAACGAACGGCTTCGGGTAAAGTTTTGAAGAAGAGCTGCAAACATGGGCGTAGCCAGGATTTTTTTTCTAGAGGGGGGCAAAACATATTTACCAACAAATTCTTGTTTTTCTCAACATATTCTCGATTTATCACTTTTAGAGGGGGGCCGGGAAATTTTGCCTGGCCCCAACCCATTAAATTTACACAAATATGACTTCTCGCCTCTTTTCTTTTCTTTTTTCCTTTTTTTTCTTATTTTATTTTTGCTTTTCAAGTGGGTTCCCCCTCCCCCTGCCCCCCCCCCTTCGCGACTCCCATGGCTGGAAAGTTGAATTTTGACATGACACGGGTTGTATCCGAATCAGTTAACTGTCTAGAGCACGTCCACGCCCAGTAAAAATACGCGGGGACGCGCTGACAATAATGCGTAGCTGTAGCTCCGTGCATAGAGCTACATAGGGTTTGTAGCTCTGAGGCGCCCGCCGGACGTTGCATGGCCTTATGGAATACTTACCCAAGTAACCGGCTCGGCGAGTCGGTTACTTGGGCCAGGCTGGAGTAAGCGCGAGAAGTCACGTGAGAGGTCAATCGAACGCTGTCGCGCTTGCACGAGTAAGCGCGGGGGAAGTAATCGAACGCACTGATTATGGGTGTCGAGTATGAAGGTCTAGCTTGGTAACGTGTCAAGACTATAATACTATTTGACGTCTGATCTTTTTCAGTCACCTGAATAATATATCAGGCACGTTGACTAAGCTTGGTAGGGTCGCCTCTGATGGGTTACCAGCTTTGCAAGAAGTGTAAGTCATTGAGTTGCTCTTCAATTAAATATTGATTGCCATAGTTTTTCAGATAGTGTTACCTGGGAAGGTGATTTTTTTGGTCCCCAATTCTTACCATTTCATGAGAGCATCAAATGTTACCTGCAGTCATGTCAAGAAAATGTCTTTATGCACTGAATAATAATGTTCAATAAACGTTCCTTTAATTTTTAGAGTCGTTGATGACTACCGTCTTTGTTGTGCCCTTTCCAAGTTGCATCACTTTTCTATCGAGCAAGATTGTTCAACTACGGAGCTTAAACCAGATTTGAATCTATGCGACAGCCTTATGCCAAATAACATACTACGAGCGGTGTTGTGGGTATTGGGAATGAGCGCCCTCATTGGTAATTTGTCTGTCCTGATTTGGAGGCGAAAGCAAAAAGGGGGCGGAGTGCGTAAAAAGATGCACTCGCTTATGGTTGGAAATCTGGCCATGGCAGACTTCATGATGGGTGTGTACATGTTAATCATAGCTGGTGCAGATCTTTCATTTGGCGATGACTACTTTCTCGTGGCCCCTGAGTGGCGCTCAAGCATAATGTGTAAACTTGCTGGAGTCTTGTCCGTATTGTCCAGCGAGGCTTCGGTGTTTTTCGTGACACTCATCAGCGTGGACTGCTTCCTGTGCATTGTGTTTCCGTTGAAAAACTTCTCTCTTGGGAGAAACTCAACAACAATCATCATTGTTGTCTTATGGTTTCTGGCACTTTGTCTGGGTATCGTGCCGACACTTGCATTTGGGTCTGACTCCGATATATATGGACTTTCGGATGTTTGCATTGGCCTTCCTCTTACCACTAAGGCATCTGGTGTGACCACTAATGCATCTCATGTGACCACTGAGGCATCTCATGTGACCACTTCATATCATGGTAACAAAAGTGGTCAACGGAACCGGAACTGGACAATTCCCCGCCCCAAAGGGGAGAAGCCATCTTGGATCCTGTCAATCGTTCTTTTTCTTGGTGTCAATCTGGTTTCCTTTCTTCTTGTCCTGTGTTGCTACGTCGCCATCTTCATCAGTGTCAAGCGGAGGGCCAGTACTGTCCGAACGAAGGCCCGAAGGGAGCGTGAAGTCAAAATGGCGGCCAAGATGGCGTTGATCGTGATGACGGATTTCTGCTGTTGGATGCCTATAATCATCATGGGGATTCTGTCTCAGACAGGAACAGTCACTCTATCCACCGAGGTGTATGCATGGGTTGTGGTTCTGGTTCTTCCAATCAACTCGTCCCTCAATCCTTTCCTATACACTTTCTTAGCAGTTTGTTGCGCGACTAAACCAAAAGTAAAACATCGAAAGTGAATAAAATCATAGCAAAGTTCAATAACGCAGGGCTGGATCTGCGGGTTGGAGGGGGCAAAACAAATCTCATGGACACAAACATAGCACATGCCTGCTACGCCCCCCCCCCCTCCCTGGCAGCTAACCCCTCCCCCTTGAGCCAAAGCTCGAAGCCTTGGTAAAATAGGCCAGGCACATCTTTTACTCCACAGACTAAATTTATTTCATAAGTGTTCATGAAATTGGGGAGTCGCGTTTCACGAAATTTTAAATGTGTGAAAGCAGCTATAGGGTGCTGGAACATGTACATTTCTTTCATCGACTAAAGATATGGCAAACTGCTCATTCTGATACTGTGAATGGTTATTAAACACGATGAGTATCAAAATGATTATTCCGATTGTTTTGGCCAAAACCTTACAACTGTCATCATGACGGGTGTTTATCGGATGTTTTTGCAATCTTCGTATTATTTTATGCACGCGGGATCGTGTTTGTTCATTTAACGGTTCCCACTACGTCAATTTGTGATGAAAAAAAATCGCGTGGGGGGGGGGGGACGAGCAAAGGTGTCTTCGGGAAACATTCAATGAGGGCGCTCTGAAAAATAGGTGTAGGGCCTACCCATAAAATCAACACCGCCGTTGTGTATCTCTCGATTATGTAAGTTCAGAACGTTTCAAATTTAAATAAACCATCACTATTTTCGAATGGCAGAGGTTTACTAAAAGATTCATAAGATGATTTTTTTCACTGAAGCATGCATTTTGTGAATATCCTTTATACTCTTAATTAATATATGATAACAATGTTACCTATCACAATTACAAAAGGTCATGGTGTGCGCTAACACTTGAGGGCGTTGTGATATCACTTGAGGCAAACACTTTTAAGCACTATAAATCCAAAATGTAGCCCATAAAAAAATGTTGTGCACAAAGATAGCTCATTGACTTGCTGTCGGATACTAAATCAATGAAGACATTGATACGAAGAACAGAGGATTGACACAACAGTTAATCGAAGCATCAGACAAATTGAAATGCTTATTCAAGGGTAATACTATATATACACATTTTACTATGTCTTGTTTGTATTAATATTCGCATGTGGCAAAAAAGAAAAGAATTATTATTCGCATATGCCGACAAATAAACCGTCATAATTTTACATTTTTGTGAGAATATTTTTCATCCTAAACTTGGTATTCAGATTGACATTGCGAGAAGCCTGTGATTATTGGATTTGAAATAAGGACAGGACCGGATGTTTATGTTGTGTTAAATGTAACTTCATGTCGATTAGTTAATGTATAAAAGTTGTCCTATTGTGTAAGCCTTTTGCTGTATAAAATGCTATGGTTATTACTGAAGTTGATACTATAATTTCGTAATGTACCGTGGCTTAAAAGTACTGAAATCAGATATTATTATAGGGCCATGAAGTCAATTTTTCTTAGGAACATATTTTGTGCAACTTTCTACTCATCTTAATATGTATGGAAAATATTTGCTATCTCTTTTTGTGTTATTTTATTGAAAAGTGCACTTCTTTAAATATTTAAACAAATTCCATATTTTTCCGGACATCTGAGGGCGCCGTTGCTGTGATGTCATAGACACTGTTCAGTTTAGGGGTTTTCTGTTCAAATTGTGAACCCGGAAATTTGCTGAAAATATTTGTGAGAAAAGTTTGATCATTGGCCTACTGCCATGTATTGACACAACAAGAATCGCCAAAGAAAGGAACAATTACGACAGCTAAATATCAAAAATTCTTGCAAACTTTTGGTGCTGAAATAGCTGTAACATTGAGGTTTCTGCCTGAAATGACATCACACATTTGCTCATGAATATGGACATTTGCATTTGCATAAAAACCCAAAAGGCACCAAAATGCTCTTGTAAAATTGCAAAACAAAAATTCAAATTAGAGTGAAATAGGACACACGGGTGCATTCCAAGGATTACATTAAAAAAATACATTGTATGAGCCCTTTAACTGCACAGTATTCTATACATTTATTGAATGAGAAATTGTGATGAGTGTTAAAATCAATTCATTTTGAGCAGTTACTTGAAAAGGAAAGCACTGCAGGTGATTGGTTAAAGAAAAGTTAAAACTTGGTAGAAAATTTAATTCTGTTTCGGAATGTGCCAGCTTAAGCAACACCAAAAAAAAATAAAAAAAAATAAAAAAGTGGCTTCTTATTAAAGGAACACGTTTCTTTGCTAGGTTTGGTGGATGTCAAAAAATGTGGCTCTCAAAATAAAAGCTGTATATAAAATGTAAAAAATTAATTGTGTAGGAATCATGAATTACCTTCGCATGTCTATCATTCTCATCTCAGCTCGTTTGGATTAAGGAAGTGAGGACTATATCTGTGCAACGCAAATACAATGGACGCTTTTACGCCTAATATCAAGGTCTGGTTTTTTTCTGAAATCCAGCGGCGTAGCTACGAAGGGGGTTGGGATGTTGGGCGCACGCCCCCCCCCCCATAAAAAGTTCGCCCCACCCCTCATATTTGAGAGGAAATAGAAAAAATGATGGGCGAAAGGGCGGGGCATCTCAGTTATTTGTTCATTACTCATAAATTCCACTCTGCTTCAATAAATAATTTAATATTTGTCATTAAACATTCCCTAATGTTTAAAGCCAGATTGAAAATGAATGACAGTGAAATAAGGCTGCATTGTGCCTGCATAAATAGTCTGGTACCATCCCATTCAACAGTTAACAATTAATGAAATACATTCAGGGAACTCGACAAAAATGGCCAACTCGTGCAGAAGGCCCATAGAATCCTTTTATACAAAATCCAAGCGTGGACATTCCTTTACGTTCGTGTAGTTAAGAAAACCCGGTGAAAAAAACCCTCATTTTTCTCAAACTGTGAAAACTCTTTCAACCCAATTTTTTTCTATGATTCCCTTTGGTGTTACTCTGCATTCTGCCACTGATAAACCTAACCCCAAAATGCCTCTGGAAAACCTGTTTTCCAGAAATTGGGAAACACTGTGTGGACTTGCCCAAGTCCACACAACGTCGCCTCTACCTGGTTTATGTGGACCTCTTTTGTTCGGAAGTCCACACAGTGAATGTAATGCCTACCCACACACAAAAGGGGCATGGATGTTGACCGTTGTCTCAGCTTGATGAATGGGAGATTTCCATTGTCTGTAGCGTTGAATTATATGTTGCTGCCGTGGCATCGAATTTTGTAGGGCGGGGGGGGGGGGGGGCCGGGGGGAGTCCCTCTGAAATAAATCTGGTACACAATAGAATAAACTGCAAAGAGTGCACGTTTTGCAAAAGTCGAATACTTTCGAGAGAGCATACTGATATTTTATTTAATAACTGACAGTGGTAAAACTGTAATATCAGTAACAATACACGGTATTGAAGCCGACTAATGCTACGGCTAATTGGCATACTGGTGTAATATAAGTGCTTCAAAACAATGTGAAGCGTAAGTCGAACCAAATTACATCCCACGACACTATGCATTAACTGTGAAACTCAAAAAGAAAACACAAACAAAAACAGCCCGCCCAAGAAAACGAGTCCCAATGTTAATATATAGGACACCAAGTGCGCCCTCAGTTTCTGTACGCCGAAAACTTTTGCAACTGATTTGCATGTTTTCATTAAACACTTTGATTTGCATAATGCTATCTTTGTGCTTCCTGCGCGAGCGGGGCCAGTGTCACGTCTCACTTCTCCGGCGTGCTAGCTTCTCCGAGATGAAAATTTCGCTTCAACAGGCATGCGCAAAATTGCCATTAGTCTACATTTTCGCCAACTTCATTTGTGACCTTCACATTATATCACTGTGTCATATTTTATTGTACTACGTGGGCTTAGGCCTACTAATAAATTGAAGTTCAATGATCATAGTCGTCATTATAGTTGTTGTTTTAATTCGGGCGATTCACAATGCAGTGCACCGCCAAGATTTCACCACAGAGAGTTCATTTTTCCCAGTGCATTGTGGGAGATAGTCGACAAATTCGCAGCGCAGGACATTTGAAATTGTTCGTTTTTCCCGTCAGTAGTTTCATAAGCGTATGGTTCGAGTATATGTTTGCCATTTTCTTTTCTTGTTATCAATATGGTGTTTTTGTAAGGTGGCAGACCGCTATGCCCAATTCTATAACAAATAAGCTGAAATTGTCTACCGACACTCCTCCAAATGGGCGAGTTTTGTCGACAGTGAACTTGAAAAGTTGACTCGCCATGGCAAACGCTTGGTTGCGCACTGCATTGTGAATCGCCCGAATTAGAGGACCGTTCCTCCTTCCTTCCCCTTTAATTGACGTGGGTATGGTCCGCTACATTAATCTTTAAACGTATTTACATTTCTATGAGGAATTGATTACATTGTGCACAATCAGCGGTAAATTCTTGGGTATTAATCACTACTACATGAAATACAAATGAGAAATCAGAAATGTAAACAAGCCGAGTATAAAAATTGTTCCATGATTTAAAAGGCGAAAGCTGGGCCAACCACCATGGGCTCCTTGCCCATGATAATATCAAGCTTCTCTTATGGTACATGTATCTTCTCATCATTTTACTTAAAATCTGTATCAACGTCTGAAGAATTTAGCAAAAGTGTCTGACCCACACTCATTGATTGGAGGGGTCATGATTTTGAATCTGATCGTCTTATGATGACGTCATTTATATAAACCCAGGGGAATTTAGTTACCTACATTTTCATACCCCGTTTGCTACCAAAGACTGTAAATCGTCCAAGACTGACAACGGTTTTTAAACAATGATGCAGTTTGAAAAGTTGCAAATTTAAAGATTACCCGAGGAGAAATTGCTACAGGCAAACACACAAGCCCGTAATTTACCCCTATTGACTGCACAGTGCCCGAACCAAGCGCGGGGAATTCAATTTCACGTGCTAACATGCCTACAAGCACGGTGCGATCGATATTCCCCGCCGTTCGTTTTGGGTAGTCTCACACTGTCACGCAGCAATTTCCACTTGACTAGCGTACTCTATAAATTTGTAACTTTTCAAACTGCATCATTTTTCATAAACCGTTGTCATTCTTGGACGATTTACAGTCTTTGGTAGCAAATATGGGGCATCAAAATGTAGCTAACAACATTCCCCAAAAGTTTATATAAATGACATTATCATAAGACGATCACATTCAAAATTGTGACCCCTCCAATGAGTGTGGACTTTTTTTGGCGGTGTTTATAAACGTTCCTCACTTTGCATTCATTTATATGTTATTCCTCCAGTTGTCGTGAGGCGAGAACCCCAAAGATTGTACGGTTTTTTTTTTTGGCATCTTGCCTAACTCCCTTAGTTTGCGATACTCTGCCTGAAGTGAAAATCTCCAGGATGGGTAGTTTTTGTGTGTTTTTTTTTTTTACATCTTGCCAGTGCAAACCAACTCTCCCAGGGTCAGCCAGGATGTCTGCTTCCTCCCGCCGGTGTCACCCAGGTGCACCGACTGCACGGGCAGGTACTCCTTGTCGGTCAGCAGACCCTCGTCCGCTGTCTCGGCCTTGCTGCCTTGATCGCAATTGCAGGTGCCGGCGCAGGCCCGGCTCGTGGTGGAGGCCGGCGCGCCGCCCCAGCTCCTCATGGTTTGGCCGTCGCGGGACACCCACCAGCCGTAGTCGCTGCCCTTCTTGACAAACAGTGCGGCAGCCTTGCAACGGAGCTACGCGGGGAAAATATGCAGAACCACATTTTGTATTAATATGAGCAAATTGGAAAGGAATGGAGTATTTTTGAGAAGGCGTGGACGTTATAGTTACAATGATCGTGAAAACACGCAATGCACGTTGGAAATAACAACACCAAGTACACGATATGAATGTATTACTATAGCCAATTGCGGTCATCGAATCAGGATACAGGAAGAAAGTTTCCTATCCAGGGCTTACTATCAGAAAAGAGGTTGGAAATAAAGTAAGCAATGGGGACGAGGTTGCTATCTCACTGACTTACTCGCTGTCACTTTAAATTGGCTCAGTCTCAAATTGGGCCAAAAAAAAATGACAGAGATGACTGATTAGAGTCCTTACAGGCAAAAATTATACAACATTTGCAAAGCATCCAAAAACAAAAATACCAAGTTTGAGTATATAATAGGTACCAGGTGTGCTGTCATTTTCAAGAAAAGTATCAATGTGTGTATCAATTTCCAACGATGGTCGGCTTTTTTTGTCAATACTGCCCTCAATTTTCCAAATTTAGTCAGTCCACATTTTGTTTGCAATCGGTTACACATGCGTGAGCCTGCTTGTCTGGTTCCCTGACCTGACAATCTGTAAACTTCCCGTTGCGTCTGGAGTAGGGTCAGGGAACCAGACTATAAGAACAGCATTGGTTCCTTGGTTTTCCCAGCATTTATGAACATATAACTGTACAAATGCCAGTGTATTAACATTTGTTATAACATACTTGACCCCACATCCAGTTCTGGAAACTACAGTAAAAGCAAATGTTGCATATTCCTTTTAAATTCAAATAAGTCTTGGACAAGCTTTACTAGGTTTACAAGGTCTTGTTGTTGTTTTTTAGGCAAGAAAAAAAGTACAATACCTTGATGAACTGCTCACAAGCGCCGGAGACTTCAGTCAGTGCAGCCAGCTGACTGGTGTCTGCGTTGTTGTACGTGGGTGTCATCACGAAACTTCCAGGATCCTTGTTGCCGTTGTTCTTAACTTCTTGCTCTCTGTCGTGGTGGACCATTGTCGTAGCTGTCCATCAGCCCCAACACAAACACAAAAAGAGAAACCGGCACCCACAATCAGAATCAGTAAAGCCCCAGTCACACATTCACGGTTGGAGCTACGACTATCCACGGTTTACCAAGAATCAATCGATCACGATTAACCGTCGAGGTTCGTGGAGAAATCGACTTTCTAAGAATGCGCTACGGTTTCAGGACGAATAGCCACGACTGTCTTATGGTTTCTATACGAATACACCAAGGTTTGTCAAGAATATAGACGGATTTTTGAAGAATGTCGGCGGTATTACTAAGAATTATGACGTTAGCGTTACGGTTGGCTGCGATTGGTTCTCCTACGAATATAGCATACATAATATTCTTAGTACAACCTTAGCAAAATCAGTGCATATCCGGGCATATCCGTAGGAGATTCGTAGCGAATTTGTAGAGATTTCTACCACGAATGAGCTATGAATCTCCAAGAATATGTACGAATAGCCACGAAAAACACTACGAATTAGTACGGTTGTCCTACCGATGTCCCACGGTCGCACTACGGATTGAGTGTCATGACGATTAACCACGGAAGTTTGGAACAGCTTAAAACTTCCGTAGCCCCTCCACGAATACCCAAGGAAGATGACGGATAACCACGGAGGTACTGGGGATTAATACGGTACTCGCACGGTTTATCACGAATTTCAAACCGCAGAGATCCGTAGCTCCCAACCGTGAGGTGTGACTGGGGCTTTAGGATGACAAAGTCAAAGTCTAGTTCCCTGTCCCCCCATTGTCCTTCGGACTTGAAATATGGGGACAGGTAGCTGGCGGTGAATCTTGCATACACCAGGAGGCATCCCTCCTGATGTATGCAAATAATATGCATGACGTGTACAGTCTGAATTCCGCCTTCTGTATTGAAAGTCACAACTGTAATGTTTGCCCGCAAGCAGCCTATTGCAAAATGGCAATAGGCCGCACCACAAATGTGCAATTTCCGAGGTGATGACATTCGATTTTTGCTGAATTCAAAAGTATCTCCGGCAAATATCAATAAAGAGAGTGAAACTACTGTTCAGTATTTAAAACCTTTGCAGCTGAAATGCTTCAAGGTTGCCTTTATGGAGACACTGATGATTTTGCGTACTTTTTGTGGTAAGACAAGAGTGATTTTTGTTGGGATAATCGTGTGTTCAATTACCGTCATTGCACAGAGCTAAACAGCGATTTGAAGAAAAAAAATCATGATGCGCGCGCGCAGAGGTGATCCAATCAATTGCTTTAAATGGGAGCTAGCTGGGTTCCCATATGTTTAAGGGGGGCCATTCTAATAATATTCCAACAAAGTCAAAGCACAAAGCCTTTTTTTGTCAACTACAATGTGAATAATTCAATATATAAGACACAACCCGCCAATCACATTATGGTTCACTGCTGTTGCATTGTGTTGGTTTATCCCAGCGGGATGCAGATATTTGAAAGCTTGGAGACCATGATATTGTAATAATGCCCAAGACAGGCTCTGGAAGTACGTTTTTTTCTCCTAACGGAGAACTCTGGTTCTCTCTGGTGTATCCGCATAAACCTCTCCCTATTTATACTCTTCACTTTGAAATGCCAAAAACTGTCACAAAAAAATGTGTCATTCTAACCAGCGCTTCCTACACCAAGAAGTAGAGTCCATTACAAGTCCCCACAAGTCTTTAGAAGTATATCACAATCCTTAACAAGTAAACCAGTCTCAAGTCAAGAAAACAAGCTATTTAAATGACCTGTGGCAAAGTATTCCTTTGTCATTGTTCGTCCGTTTGTTTAAAGACTTGTGCCTTAGCTGTGACCACACTTTGTGAGAGAACTTGTGATGGACTGGACTACAACACGGGTTGCGATACTTACCTACTCCGCCGTCAAAACTGCACATAACCTCGAACGGTCTGCCCAGGCCCTTGGGGTCGATCATGTACATGCCGTTGGTCGTCTCGCCCCGGTCGTACAGGTCCTGGCAGGTCTCGGGGGTGGTGACTACCGGCGGCCGTGGCTGTGTGGTCGGGGCTCGGGTCGTTGTCGTTGGCTCGGGCTCCGGCTGAGGCTCCGGCTGAGGCTCCGGCTGAGGCTCCGGCTGAGGTTCGGGCTGAGGTTCCGGACGAGGTTCCGGCTGAGGCTCCAGCTGAACTGGTGGGTTTGGCTCTGTAGTTGTCGGAAAACGATGTTCAGAATTATGTCATCAGTTGAACATCAAACAGCTGCACCCGAAAGTCTCATTTAAGATTGTTTTATGCTCAGAGTGACTGGGTCGGACGGACGGTCGGTCGGATCGGTAGGCCGGTCGCGAACTCTTTTTTTTCGTAGGTGGGATGCTCCAAAGTCATGCATAATTCAGTTTTCCTTTGAATCGTTGCAAGACATAAGGTTCTCGTTCTCTTTTTCCCTTAAAATAAAATTATCTCACCGATAAATTCAGAGAAGAAAAACGGTCGATGAAAATGAGCAGCGACGACTGGGTTTCGAACCAGGGATCTTTGTATCCATAGCTCATCACGCTTTAAAGGTAACTGGTTGACTAAATACCAACAATGCTCTTCATATCATTGTTCTGTTTCATGAATAAACATACTGGTTCGACGAAAACTATTGAATTATTCATGGTTTGGAGCATCCCGCCTACGGAAAGGAAATTCGCAGGCTGGTCGGTCGGGTAAAGCAAACAGTGAAGAATTACGAATGTTTCCCGAGGCAATATTTTAAAAGAAACCCTCTGTTTGGAATGATTACGGGATGAAATGTATCCAATTTCGAGCGAAACATGGAGATAAGTAGCTGTAAAAGGAGTGGCTCAAGAAAAGAAAAGAAAGACATTCATTAGATGCCGACAACCAAATTTTAGAAGACAGTGATTTTGTTAAAATTAGAGCAGCCTAGCCTCACACGTTGCAGACCGGTGAATACGCCCCGAATTATCACTCGGTATAATGACCATCCAAGTCAGGACGTTACTGAGATGATTTATTGTGGAAACACTGAAACTTCCACACGATATAGGGCCTAACACATATTTCATCGATAACTTTTCACTGAAATAGAAAATTCAATCATGATAATTTATCAGGGAAAGGCACACTTCAACGATCAAGTTATCTCTGAAACACTGAATTCGACGATGATAATGAAATACGGAATTCAGTGAAACAGTAATAAGGATTCTCCGAAGACACATTTCAACGACTTCAAAGACACATGGAGTTCAATAATGATAATTATGTCTTCGAAAAGCGAAACGGTGGTTTAAAGGTTCTGGCTGGTGCAACCCCAATCGTCCGAGGGTGCAGTGCACACATTCAAATGAGATCTCTGCCATTGTACGCGAGCTCATTAGCAACAACAGTGCCCCCACAACTTCTTTTGGAAAGGAGCCTCCGTTTGGCTTTAAAAATGGTGGAATTGTATAAATGTAACCAAGGATCAACTCACTGGGTTTTGAGCTTCCATCTGAGGGCAGGCTTGATAACATTAAGGTTAAAAAAAATGGGTCCTATTTGCCTGAGAAAGTGGAAGGATGCCACTTGTAGAATGGCTACATGCATCCTTGGGAACTATCACTTTTCGGGAGGTGATTTTGATTTGGTGTAAATATTTTAAAATGTAATTGGCTAGTCTATCCAAATTTTTGAAAAGATATAAAAAGATGAAGGACAAGACAATGATTTTTTTTTTTGAGAAACCCCAGTGATGTCGGCTTGCATGTTATTTGGCCCTGAACTGTGTACATCTTACACTGTTTTCAATGGGACTTGAATTAGTTCAGTGCACCCCATTCCATTCATTCAGCTCAATACAGTGAAAGCATATACATGTCTAGGAGTGAAAGTCCTTGTCTTCATTTTTATAGCGCCCCCACTCGCTGAAATTACTGGATGACCTTTTGGAGGCGAATGAGGGCGCTCAGCCCAACTCACCGGGCATATTTTCAATCATGCCCTCCAGCTCGGCCACGCGCGCCTCCAGCGCCTCGATCCGCTGTTCGAACATCTCTCCCTGGGCTTCGATGGCCTCCTCGATGACACCAAAGGTCTGCCGGACCAGGTCCGATTGGGCGTTGGCCAGGCGGTCGGCGTCCGTGTCCAGGTCGCCCAGCGTCGTGCCGGCAAGCACCAGCAAGCACGTACACAGAATCAGGAGTGACATTTTGTTGTTGTGTAGTGTTGTCGATTTTCTACGGGATGACGAAAAATAAAGGAGTGAAAATCTAAGCAATACTATAAACGTTGGTGTGCACTGTACTTGTAGCACTCTCACTCTGAGCATTTAACGAGCGCAACTGATTATCACCAATTGTCACTAGTTGTCACTACGAGCCAAATTGTCGCCGAGTATCACGGTCACTGAATGTCACCTATTGTCATGTGTCACTGATTGTCACTTACGGATCTTTTGTGTGTTTTCATGAAATACGCGCCTCAGTGATTTTTTTTGACTTTCAAAAGCCGGCCTTTCTACATTATGCCCCGACCCTGGTGTCAAGTTGGTGCAGTGATGTTTTCTTCAGCATCTAATTTTTCCTGTTCCTAGCCTTTAGTCAAGTCCCACGCGCCTATACCCGAACCATCCGGACACGCAATGCACCCCGGATGCTGGCACGTAAAAAGACTAGCACGAGCGGCAAAGCCGCGAGGGCCTTTACTATCTCGTGGAACTAATCACTTATTCATTTATTCACGTAATATAAATCAAGCGATATAAACCAATCATCTAACGGTGGTTTGCGGTTACGAGGAAGAGCCAGGGCGCGCGTGCTGTCTGGCGCCAGACGACAGCAGATTTACGTTAATAATTCTGCATTTTCATTGGTCAATTCACAACGGGTAATGCATTATGCATGTCTACCAAATCGGTAGACAAATGTAAAGAAAAACATAAGCGTTCTCCACGAGATGGTAAAGGCCCTCGCGGCTTCGCCGCTCGTTCTAGTCTAGTCACGTGTCCGGGTAAGCGCGTGGGATTTGACTAAAGGCTACTTGCTGTTTCCCGGTTGAAGTCCCACCAGGCAGTTATCGGTTAAAAAAATCAGCTCATCTAGGCTTTTAAAAATTTACTTTTAGAAACGATGATGTGTTCTCCCCGCAGAGCAACAGAGAGGAGCGAAGCAGTTTAAGTCTTCGTATCCCACGATTTGTTAGCTCAGCAAAAAAAAATGGCAGTATTAACACCGATAGGGCTACAACGGTTACCATTCTACGGAAATCCACCAACTTCTAACACGAAGGCAAATCTTCACCGGTGTACCTGCGGGAAAGGTCACTCCGTTAAAAATGGTGGGCTGCCGGTGATCAAGAGGTAAACATAAAGTTGAGCCCCCCCACCCCCAACCCCACCCCACCCCACCCCCGCGAGGGCCAGCTTATTTCACCCACTCAAAATACACATTTGAGGCGTGGGAGAATCAATGAGGAGAATCGTTTGGAAGGAATTGGGTGAAATGCATTGAAGAGACAACTGTACAGGGAGAGTAAAAAAACACACACAAGGAAACCCAAATGTCGGGACCATTGTTTAAGTGAAGTTCTGCATGTAGCACTTTCAAATTAAAGGATATAATACCCAATTCTTAAGCTTTCTTTTAGTACCAGAATCATTCAAATCACTCATGTACTTTTCAAGTTACGGAATTTTAAACACAACCAACGTTTTAAGGTTCTGTCCACGGATCACAAAAAACGTTCAGTGTTCTTTCAGCAAAACTAAAACAAATCACATAGGGATGTGTGTGAATTGTGTTCGTTTTGCTGAAAGAATGCACACCTTTTTTATTCTCAACTGAAATGTTGACACAGGGTTTCGAAGAAAATTTCGAAGAAAAGTTTTTTTTTCACCAATGACTTACTATTGAAGAATGTTTTTTCCCCCCACACATTGACCGCGTTATCCCATCCCACCAACTACACGGTAACAATTTGTGCAGCCATGGTCAACGACAAGTCTAAGTATATCGCAAGTTAAATCACAAGTCACTCACGAGTACGGTGACAAGTAAACGATGGTGAACAACGATAAAGCGAATGCCTTTGTCACAAGTTGTTTGAATAGCTTGTGACTTGACACTGCATGACTTGTGATTGACTTGTAATGAGTCTTGAGAACATGACCACAACGTATACCCTGCTATGCGGCACTCGAAAAAAACAAACACAAATCGCCAAAAACCATATCGCACAATTAAAGGGAAGATACAAATTTGCAAACATCGCAAACGAAATGATCTCATTATCACAAAATACCTTATTAGATTGTTAGGGAATGACAGTCAAAAGCATCCTGTAAAATCGTGGCTCCTGGTGTGCTGACATTTCAAAAATAAAAAAGTATTTTTCCAACGCTGGTCGGCCGACCAGTGGTGGAGAAAACTGGCTTTTTTTTCGAAACTGCTTGCAAACTTTTTGCTGCAAAAACTGCAAAAACTCTTTTGATTACATTACACACCTGTGAAGGGGTACAAGCCTTTGAAAAAAATTTGTCGACCGACCAGCGTTGGAGAAAACTGGCTTATTTTCAAAAACTGCTCCGAATTTTTCATATTAAGTTATTCCTCATTTTCTTTGCAATTGATTGCATACCTGTGAAGGGGTACAAGCCTGCTAGACTGATTCTCTGACCGTACAATTTCCAAAAGTCTATACATTCTCCGTTTCATCTTAAGTGGGGTCAGCGAACCAGACTACAAGAACATGAATGGTTTTCTTGTGTTTTTTTTTCGAGCATCTACAACACCAAAACGTGAAACAAGTCATTTAACAATTTTTGCTACTACATACTAATCCTCCAAATCCATTAAATTGAAGCAAATACAAACGTTGTACATTCCCTTTAATGTTCCTTCGCCTGTCAATTCACCCAATCGCGCTCACACACAGCCTTACATACTGTGCACATTCCTTTGTATTCGTGTATTTAAGAAAACCAGAGGAAAAACATCACTTTACTCCCATGTGAACACCCTTTCAACTCGATTTTTATATCATGATTTCCTTGAGTGTTCCTCTTCATTTTGCCCCGGATAAACCTAGCCCCAAAATGCCTCTTAACCTGTTTCCCAGAGAGGGGGAAACCTAGCGTGGACGTGTGCAAGTCCACAAAGCGTTCACCGCTTCCTGCGTCATGTGGACCTCTTTTGTTCCGACAGGTCCACAAAGAGTATGTAAGGTTAGAGCACACAATTCTGCACAAATGTAAAAGAAAATCAAAGTCATGAACTACCTTATTTTGTCCCCGTCAAATCCAGCCACGGACGTGTCAACCAAACTGCACAGTTTTCGCACTCTGTCGTCTTAAAGTACAACCCAAAGTTGCTTTATTGTGTGTCCTGCATAAAAATACAGCCGTGTTTATCCATCGCTGTTCTCATTCCCAACGCGCGCGGTGACGTGTCAAAACCTCCCGACCAATCAGCGCCCGGAACTGAAGTTCAAGGGCCGCCCAACCTTTGTCTGTCTTCCTGCGCGCGCATCGTTCAATGTGCCCGGTCCAAACATGTGTCATATGTTAAAGACATTGACCGTAAATCAAGATATAGTTGATGTGGGTTTTTGACTGTTAACAATAACACTAGGGGAAAAAAGTAAAGTCAAGGATTTCTTGAAAAACGAGGGATCCTTGACCGAGACTGTTTACGTACGATAAAATGCAGATTTTTTTTTCTTTAAAGGTATAAAAGATCATTTGCTTTTTTGTGTACATGTTTTTCGTTATATATTAACCCTAACCATACCACCTTACTTGTTGAAGTTTCAGGTCGGTGGATCATCATTTTGAGAAAAACAGGGAAAACGTAGGCACAATTTGGTCTCGTCACTATATTCCTTTTGTAATGCACGTAAAAAAAACCTTTCTGAAACCACCTTCAATGATTGTTATCTTCTGAACGACACCATTTCTGAAGGAATTCTACGGTATTTTGCCTGTCCTGTCTACACTTTGACCAAGGATTTTCTCGTTATGTCGGTTCCTTTAAAGTTCCTTTAAAGGGGTAATAAACTTCACCAAACTAAAAGTTACTGAACCCTTTTTCTTTAAAGGGAAAGTACATCATTGGCTTTTGCTGTAATTTTCAGAAATGAACCATTTGAGGGTTTAGTATAATAGATCAAATACTGTTACACTGACATGTTTGAAGGTTTGTGTTCGAAAATGCTGGAAAAACCAAGAAAAACAAAAATGTTCAAGTAGTCTGGTTCCTTGACTCCACTAAAGCTAAAATGGATCAATTTATAGATGCCTGAAAGTTGTAAGGTAAGGGAACCAGTCTAGCTGACATGCACCCGTTCATGAACATGTAACCAATAGCACACAAAAAAATTGAACTGAAACAAGGGTAAAGTTGGAGCAGAAGTTGAAAAATAGTTGGGTTTTCCAACGGTGGTCGGCCGACCACCGTTGGAAATGTATACAAAAATATCATTTTCTTGAAAATGACTTCACACCAGGTGCCATAATTTTATAAGATTCTTCAGACTGCTGTTTACCAACATCCTAGTAAGATATTTCGTAAAACTTGGTAGTTTTATTTTTCGATGTTTGCAAATGTTGTATATTCCCCTAAAAGATTGAAAAAGAACACACCAAACGTGTTCATCAACCAGATAGTTCCCTTAAAACAATATCCATCTTGATTTTGGCGAGTGCCCTGTATATCCTCATCCAGAATAAATCTTTTAAACAATAACAAACAATCAAGGATGTGGCATGGATTTGTTTATTTTATCGGTTAAATTGTATGTGTTTTGGGGTGGTTTTTTGGGGGTTTTTGGGTAATGTGGCACAATCGTGTTTTTTTTTATATTTTGTTAACCTCTTGCGAAACCAAGATCTTATTAGACATGTGGCTTGTCTAAGATAGGAATGTTTCAAGGGTGAAGGAATGAACAAACCCGATTTTCATAATTGTTAAATAAGACGGACGATACGGCAGGTACAAACACTTGAAATAGTCTTACGTACAAGCTTAACAACCTACGTAGTAACGTCCAAAGAGAGTCTTGTTTTGCAAGTCAGCCTCGCTCTGGACGTATGATGGAAGGGGCGTTTCAAATTAATCACAAAGGAGGCACTCTCTCATATGGTACTCATCCACGAATATTCTAATGAGGGGGTGGAGCACATCTTCGACGGATAGCCGATGTATGGTAAGGAATGTGCGATCTAGCTCTTTACGTTTTCTCAATAATGGCGTGATCATTAAACGTCCACTTGAGGTTGCATGACATGATATGACGCCTCGTGCGAGCAGGTGGATTTGGTGACGTCACTTCCGGAACGGCCTGAACAATCAGAAGACGCGATTTTGCAAACAAACAAACCGTGAACTTGGTAACGCGCACGTCATTCCCGGACAGAGCAGGGAAAACAGTCAGGAAACCAGACGCTATATCAAAATGTCAAATCAGTCTGGGCCAAATTTTCATTAAAAAATAGAAATCTTCCACTTCCTAGTTATTACTTCCCGGCATTTCCCCACGGCTTTAAACTATCAAGACCATTTTTCTTTTTCTTTCAGATACTAGTTTGTACACGTGAACATGCCCGCGCGATTGGTATCAAAGCCCTTGACCGACACCGGGTGTGAACAAATACGTGCGGACCGGCAGGTCCCGTGGGCCGCGAATTCCCGGTAAAGACAGCTTCGTGCGCGTGATTCACGATACAAGGTTACTGACGATTAGTCCATTTTCACAATTATTTTTGTGTCAAACTGGAAAAGTACAGCAATGAAGTTTCCAGACGTTTTCCGGGGAGGCCACGGTAGCAATGGGAGACGCATCCCGTGTTTACGACGCATGGTCCTTGGGAAAAACGTTGTAAATATCCCACGCATATCTCGCTGCACGATTCCTTGCACGGGGACTTTGACCCCAAACAAATGTCACTTTGTTTTTATTTTATTTTTAAGCTATGGCAGGAGGAGTGATTACGAACGTTTTTTTAATCAAGCCTACCAATACCCGTTCCCTTTACGGACTTGTGAAATAGTAATTAAAGACAGATAAAAATGGGGAAGATTGCCCCTTCGAGAAAAATGAGTTCCAGCCCCCCCTCCCCCTTAAAGTTAATTTTCAAAGTTATTTTGTAAACATCAAAAAACAAAACTACCAAATTATTATGAAATACCTTAATAGAATAGTATGAGTGAATTAATAGTCTCTAGTATCCTGTGAAAACATGGCATCTGGTGTGCTGTCATTTTCGAGGAAAGTGAATTTTTGTATCAATTTCCTACGATGGTCAGCTGACCATCGTTGGAATAAAACTGATTTTTTTTTCTCCAAAAACTGCACCCAATAAAAATATTTAGTCCATATTTCGTTTGCACGATCGGTTACACAGTCACCCGTGAACGGGTGCAAACCAGCTAGTCTGGTTCCTTTCACCATTTCTGCGAGTATTTCTTTTTGGCGTACTGACAATATGGCGGCCGGGGCGGAGGTTTGCGCACTCTGAGTGCTTTCTAGTTATCCAATGGTTCTTTTGCGGAAATGATTTCCATTGTTTCAATAATCCTGTATCCTCCATTATTTCATGCGATCGTACTTTACGTTCTACTTGTTACAAAACTCCTCATCTGGGAAAAACATTTCTGATTGTTATTGATCTACCGCGTATGACCTATGCACGATAAACGTGATACAGTATTCTTTTTTATTATGGTCTTTTATTTTTCTCGAGACGCACGTGATTTATTACCGGTAGCACCTGATCTAGCCGGCGACCTTTGCACGCGTGCGACCCGGTCTCGGGAGGCCCCGTGTATCTCAACAGGTGTCTCGTATAGGATCATTGAACATCTGGCGAAAAGAAAATTTCAGCTCTCGGAAAATATATCACCGAAAGGGCAGTGGATGTCAGGTGCATGTCTAAAAGTCAAACGAAGGCTCACAACACTTTAAGAGCTGTGTTTCTAGATTTGTTCGGCATCGACCTTTAACATTTGAACACTTAAATATGTTTTAGGCCTTACCACAGGAGGCATGCGTAGCAAGGCTGCTTGCAGACCATCGATATAGCCAGAGCGCCCAGAATTCTGTTCAGTGGAATTCATCTGGTCTACACATTAGACCGGCTTTAGCTCATTCAATGGTGTTATGCGGTTACCCTATACGATAGCACTGCCCAGCGCTCTTGATCAGTCTTATTTGAAACATGGAGGAAAACTCCATGGTTGAAAGCGACAGTTGGTTAGTCATTCGGTCGGTCAGTCAGTCAGTTAGTCACGGTCGGGGAATCAGTTGGGGAGTCAGTCAGGGAGTCAGTCGGGGAGTCAGTAAGATAGGATAGGTTCAACAAAGAACAATAAGTTGTCCCTCTGGGACTATCACAAGTTTCGTCATTGCGGATTGGCGGGAAATTTCCTAAAACAAAACATACTACCCAGATCAAGACAGACAGACACCATGACAGATGTCAGACAGATAGACAGACAGAGTTGGATCTTTTAATATATGATGAGAAGATTTTCTAAAATGTATTCTGTGGTTTTGCGGTGGGCATGGTTTAGGAAATCCCTGAGCAAGTCTTGGTGAATATTGTCTCTAACAATGGGGCTGTCATTTGCTGGTAGACTTCCTGATCTAAATTGTCAGGCGATTTCTTCTGGATGGTTGTACAAGGAAATGAAGAAGGAGTTTTAATCGCTTTTGTTGTGACTCACACTGCGGGGCATTGAACGAAATAATTTTGAGCGGTCTTCCTTCTGTAGCGTATGTTAAAGTGATATGAGACTTCTAAGCACGTACAGGTTATAATATGTCGTTCTCAACGTGTAGCCCATACAGCATCCACTGAGCTAACACGTTTAGCAGGTTAGTTGTTACACTCCCTATTAATTTGAACAATTTTGTTGCTTCAAACGAAAAAAAAATGCAGACAGAGCAAATAATCATATCCTTTGAAGGCCCCTGCATTGTAATCGATTTAATGCAATCCTTAAAAATACACTTTGTGTCTCATTTAACCTTATTTTAAATGTTCGTTTTGCCATTTTCAATTATATTTTTGGCCTTTTTTTTTTTAGTTTTTATGCTTATGCAAATTTCCATATTCATGAGCAAATGTATGATGTCATTTCAGGCAGAAACTTCAATGTTAAAGGTATTTCAGCAGCAAAAGTTGCCAGAATTGTGGACATTTTGCTGTTGTAAATTGTCTCTTCTTTGGTGATTCGTTGTTGTATTAGTGCATGACAGTAAGCCAGTGAGCACATTTTCTCACAAAATAATGTTTTCAACGAACAAATTTTTGGGTTCACAATTTGAACGGAAAACCGGTAAACTGAACAATGTCTTCCTGAAATGACATCACAGCAACGGCGCCCTCAGTTGTCCGTAAAAACACGGCAAATGTTTAAATGTTTAAAGAAGTGCATTTTTTTAATGAAATTAACGAAAACAGAATGCCAAATACTTTCCATACATTTAAGAGGAGTAGAAAGTGGCACAAAATGTGTTCCTAAAAAAAATGTCACCTCATGGACCCTTTAAAGTAAACGAGGAGAGATTTTTAAAAGGCGGTGGCTTCAGATTGCTGGACCGTGTCCAAGATAGAACGTGTCCAAGTGTTTTTCTTCTCGGTCTAAATAATTTCCTAGAGACAAGTTTGTGAGGCGAAGGAAAAGGAAATTACAGTTTTAAATAAACAGTGATCTACAAGATATTGCATTGTGTAATGTTCATTTCTTAAATCGGTCAATGACACGATTGTTCCTTAGCCAACAATGCAGACATCTCTTCTGTTCATCTATTGCTTATAACGAGGAACTTAAAAACAAAAACAAAACAACAAACAATCCCGGATTTAAAAACGACAAAAAAAGTTCGGGAAATTGCTGTTGGCTCCGTTACAACTTGGCACGGGTCACTTCTGATAGCTCCGATCAATGAACTTGAAAGGGGAAAAACTGGAATCTACTAGAAGCTTCAGAGAGGGGAAAACAAAAGTGCCAAGTTTTACTGAAAGTGGAGTGCTCAGTTAAGGGCACTGGATTCGTGGTATGTGGGTAAAGCTGCGGGTTGTGGGTTCGAGTCCAGCCTGGGTCATGGTGCGTGTGCCCTTGGGCAAGGCACTTTGTCACTCATTGCTTCTCCCCACCCAGGAGTAAATGGGTAACTGTGAGGGCAGAGATGGTTATTGTGATTGAATTAGCTTCCTTGCGCCCAATAACAGGCAGCATCGAGCTGTATGCTCCCAAGGGAACTGAGATGGTATTTGGAATGTTTAATTGGCCCAATGATCAGGGGTAATAATAATGTAAAGCGCTTTGATCTTAGTTAAAAGCGCTATACAAGACCCTGATATTTATTGAACAAAAAGATGTTTCTCCCAACCGTGCGAAATCTTCCCTCAAACATACGCCAGTTGATTGATGGTAGGAGATAACACAGTTTTGACTGATATTGTGTGCAGTTCAACATGTTGAATAATTACACAGAAAGTTGAAGTTAATATCTTTGGTTTTTTTTTTTTAGTGTTACAGATAATTAAACCTTGACAGCCACCGGTTCCTGAGAGTGAGAGTGGGATTTTTTTCGAACGATCGAATTTTTGGATTTTCCCCCCATTTTCAATGTTTAATTTTCAGGTATCGGTGACTGACAAGGTTTAATAATCTGTAACCATGGAGGAAGGAACAAAAAAAGGAAAGATTATAACTTCAAGCTTTCTGTGTAATCATTCAACAGTTTAACTGCACACAATATCAGTCAAAACTGTACAGCTCATCTTCTACCTTAGGCCGTGAGTTTATCAATCATCCCTCGAATTATGTGATTTGTGTTTGGCAGATTTTTTTCTTTTTGTGGAGGGATCTTTTCTCTTGTAAAAATAGATGCACATTTTTTTTTCTGTGTTTCATTTTTTCCCCATAATAATTTGGAACATGCGTCTTTTTATTCGTCGGAGGAATTACCGTTGACGTGCCGACTGCTGCGTTCGCGAGCGACCCCGGGGTCAACCTGTCTCTATCGCACGTAATAACCCCGTTGACAAGAAACATCGTAATTAGCGATGCGGTCCGTTCAGCCGGGCCACATTTCGGCTTGACATCACCGAGCCAACCTTCGACCTTATCCCTACTTTCCACGGAGACACAAACACACACACAACAGGAAGAAATACCGTGCGTAGTTTTCTGTAAAGAAAATAACCAACCGCCTGTTTTGTCGATTAGAAATTTATTTGAGGGGGTGCAACATCCGAGGCCGAGAAAGTTCCGCGATGACGTAAGCTATGGTCAGATCCAGCCGGGAGGCTCTTCTCTTTTTCACGGCGGATGACACCGGCTGGCGCGCGCTGCTGCGAAACTTCCGTCCGGGGTATAAAGTCATGGGACAACAACAGTGCGTGGGAATCCGGGGGAACACCGCTGCACTATTAATGCCACCCGCGCACTAGCGAGGAGAAAGTGCTTGGAGCTAGTCTAGGCTTTTACTATCCCCTGTGCCCTTGCATTGTAATCTGCCTCAGCCAGCAATTTTTCACTGAGCACTGCATCGTATGCGCGTAATAAGCAACACTGGCGCGTAATAAGCAACACCGTTGTTCAAAAGTCTTACGTCAGGAGGCGATTTGAGTCGAGCGTTCCCGAGCTGAAACGACAGTTGATAACGATTGTTGGCCTTAGCTTACTCGGTGTAATCGACAGGAGGACGATTTGAACGATTGGGAAAGTGGTAATATCGGCAGCCCTCCAGATAAGGTAATTATGCAATCATTTCTGCTGTCGTAATATGGAGGAATGTTTGAACAAAAGCTGAAAATGTCTTAAATTGCTTGAATTGTTTTGTCAAATGCTCTAACATCGATACAACCGGAGAAACTGTGTTTCAACTATAACAACATCACCACGCTTAACAAACTTCTAAAAAGCTTCCAGTTTCTGACATCATCTCAACGCACACTATAACACTGTGCTGTAATTATTTATCAATGTACTCACCAAGTAGGCCTACGAATCTTTTGGTTCCCGCGTGACACGCAGTTTTATCCTTGGGTGAAACTCGGTGGTGAGGCAAGGACCGTGTTTTTGGTTATAACTGAGCACCAGCCGCGCTCTGCCTGGTTCTGTGCGCCTTGCCGTGGTAGGGTGCCACCTGTCAATGTGTCAGACCCCGTCATACATCAAACTCCCTAGGGACCGCCTCCTATAGGCCTAGACTGGCCTTCCTAGTCCTTCGCAAGTGAACTTCCCCACTGAACTTAACACCGCCTTCGTTCGCTGATACTGTCGTGCTCAACTTTATTTGTGAACCAAAGTGGACATTTGTGACAAGCCTGAACAGAAAGACAAATAGCCATACTGAAATCCCTCCACTTATAGTTTCAAGTGTCAAAATTGTTTTAATGATGATGGATAAATTTATTCTGACTGATTAAAAAAAAAAGTTATGGACGCAGGTGAGGGGACTGATACAACTCTATTGTTAGGTACGAGTTCGTTTATGCTGTCTAGAATATTCTTTCTCTACATTGTAGTTGTATACTTGTTAGAAATGACAGTTCACTAATATCTTTGTGGTTAAAATTGTCGTCGATACTCAACGGGTGCTCTAGACCTATTGTTTCTCCAATTTTTGTTAGGCGTGACTCGTGAGTGAAGTATACATGTAATAGTCGACTGAATTTTTGTGGTTACAAATACTACGAGTTATGTCAAAACGCAGCAGGTTTCTGATACCGACTCACTAACAACATAACTTTGGCAGTTACCCCAATTATAAACTGCCACATGTTCACATTTTTGCCCTATAATTGGCCTTATGTAAGGAGTGGGCGCTTTAGTTTGTACATGGCGGACCAATTTTGTTAGACGTCCTGTCGATTTGAACGGATTTGAGGCTTAGAGATGGTGTAAGCTTCGCTTGAACGCGAATTCAAATGATTTGACGTCATAAAGCATTCGCAGTAAAAATCGCTGATGGTTGAAGTGTGTTCAATTTTCTTGTGAAATCGCAGCTCCGAAAATTTGACCTGACGTCACAAATCTGCATACATTTTAAACTGGCGCATATAATTACTTCAGATCTCTTTTTGAGGTGTCTCGATTGTCGCACTATTTTAGTGGTTTCATTTCTACATGCCGTAATTCAAGATCACTCCGACCCATGCTCATGCACACCGAGTAAACCTATATTATTAGGGACAAGACGATTTCGAGTGAAATTCATTCAAACGATTGAATTGATTCTTCAGTCTGAAGTGAATCTTTTTTTATCAACCTAAAATAAAAGCGAACTTCACTCGAAACCGTCTGATTTTTACAAGTTAAATTTTGGGAAATAAACGGACACAGGGAGAGAGATCTCAATTTTCCACGTATTTGTTGCAGGCCAAAAATGCAGCACTCACTACCAACCGGCCTGGTACTTTTTGTCGGTCTGCTCGCCACTTTCACCGGCCAGTCCAGCGGCCAGCCGGCCCTGGGCGAGATCTACCGGCTGAATGGCCTGCAGTCCGACCTCCAGATGGACACCTTCCGGCACGTGGGCAAGCTGATGAACGACCAGTACCGCAGACTGGACAGGCGACTGAAGGCAATCGGTTCCCGGATCAGGAGGGCCGAGCGGGACCTTGGGGTGGACAGCCCGCCAGACGAGCCCTTGGGAGGGCCAGCCTTCCCCAATATACCAGGTAAGCTGAACACATTGGCGTATAAACTAAGGTGCCATTTTCGGGGATGGGGTGGGAACAGAGAGAACTCATTGGGTGTGGTCATTTTCAGGAGGCACTTGGAGTTGTCATATTAAGAGGTAGGCGTTCACTTGGTTTTCTCATTTTCGGAGGGGGTTACTTGCTGTCGAGAATATTCTTTCTCTACATTGTAGTTACACTTGTGTGAATGAAATATAACAGTTCACTAATATTTTTGTGGTTAAGATTTTCGTCGATATTCAACGCGTGCTCTAGACATATCGTTTCTCCGATTTTTGTGACTCGTGAGTGAAGTATACGATACATGTAAAAGTCGACTGAAGTTTTGTGGTTACTACGAGTTATGTCAAAACGCCACAGGTTTCTGATACCGAGTTACCAACAACATAACTTGGGCAGTATATACCCCAACTATAAAAACGCCACATGTTCACATTTTTGCCCTATAATTGGTGTTTAGACGTCGGTGAAGGGCGAAACTGATATTGATTTACATCACCCCGGACGCAAAGTCCATCTTATGAATACTTTCATTGCGGTACACGCTGCTACAGATTCAAACCAGCCAACCGATCCCGCAAGCTCGATGGTCGAGTGGTAAGACGTCTGCACTAGATAGATAGCGTAAAGTCATGGTTTCGAGTCCCACTCGAGTGATTTTTCTAACATTCACTCGGGAGGTAACACACTGAGTATAGGCTACAGTGTTTATATCATGAAGGGCAAAATCGCTTGGTTTTTGTCATTTTCGGGGGGAAGGGGTCACTTTGGGTTGTCATTTTCTGAAGAGGCATTCATTTGGATTGGTCATTTTGGGGGGGGGGGGCTTGGATATAGTCGATTTTCCGAAGAGCTATAGAGGGTATTCACAAGGGTTCGGTCTTATATTAGTAGGGGGACTTGGGTAGTCATTTTCTGAAGAGGGTGCACTCGACAGGTTTTGAAAACAATATGAAGTTCAACTTTATTTTCTCCAGAATCCCGAGCGAGGGGATATGGGGGCTGGAGTTACTCACCATGCAGTGTTACAACTCACATTTAAAGACGAATAATTAAGATTTACTCCAAACTGTACTCCACAATGTACAACTTATTCGTGTCGAATATTTTTGTGTGTAAATCTAGACAAAAAATGCATACATCCAAAAACATTTTGGGTTAAACACAAAGGGGCAAGCTAAACATTTTTCCCCCGATAATTCGATTGCTAAAAGGTAATCGTGGTCTCCGCAGTGAAAAAGTTTCAAATCACATATCAAACCAAATATTAAAATTGTCGGGAAAAGATCCTTTATTATAGGCTACATTCCCTATTGTCCGACAACTTTCTTGTCGAATAATAATTTTGAAAATGTTGACCCCTTACATTTCAAAATTTGAAGAAGATTTTGGGTAGAGAACAGCAATGCAAAGTTTCAAGTCACATTTCAAAACACACAGAAAAAAAATACGAAAAAAGATCCTAGATTCTCAATCTTCGACAAGTAAGGAAATCTAACGATTTCCTTTTACTTGTCGAAGAAAATTTTTGAAATTCCCCACCTAAAAGCTTTTACTTCGAAACTACTCTTTGGTCGAGAACCTAATCTGGGCAAATTCAACATTGTTGGAAGTGTTCCAAGCGTTCCTCCTTGTTGTTTGGACGATGAGTCAAATTCGTTCACCTGTCTCCGTAGCTCATCGCCTGGAGCCTGCTTGTTAGTCCTACTGACAACTGGATTACACGAAAAGCATCTAATGACTTTATGTACTCGATGATTGAGGCGGAAGTTGTGTAATGACCTCGCCCTATATAGCTCGGGGGACTCCCTGAGATCATCACTATAATGAGTGCAGACATGATAATTTGCTTTTCATGCATTTTGTTCTTTCCAGTGATAAAACCACTCAAAGTCCAAAGAATACACTTTTCAAGAAAGCAGTGAAAAACCACATGAACAACCATGCGATCGCGAAACAAGATTTCGTCCATAGCACTCTTTTTTTCCAACAAATCTGATCGTTGGAAATCACCTACATTTCTGGACATCTTCTTAAATGACAGAAAGCCGGACAGAGTAATTCCACGGGATGTTTAGTACTGTATCAGTACGATCTGCAAGGAAGTTTCTTGATGATAATTTCCGTAGGTTACTTTTGGAATAAATACAAAATTTTGGCACCCAACGAATTTTTTATTGTTTTGTGTTATTTCAACAAAAACTTCCTCTTTTTCTGTTTTGGGCATTTTCAGCCTCTGAAAACGTTTCTTTTTTTTAATTTAGGGTTGCTTTTGCGCCTCTAACGCACAAACAGATCAACCGTACTTAAGGATTCTATAATCAATTTCTCATTTACTTTAATTTGATCGCAAAAAAAAATACAATTAAACAAAAGAAAAATGTATTAGGGAGAAAGTAGAAAAGGCATACTATATGCATCTTGCGCGTTTAAAAGTATCGGAAAAAAGAGGCTATATCTGTTTTGAGGTTCCCATATGTAGTCCTCTATTTGGGTGATGCACGTGGTTCGTCTTTGGAACATCCATTAAAAAAATCCTCATCAATCCTCAAAATCGTGGATATTCCTTGCATGCAGTGCTGCACGGCTGTATAGGTATTGTCCCGCCCCTTTTTCAGCCCTCTCAACCAATCAAAAGCCAGCATTTGTTTTTTATTTTTGTTTTTTAGGGGTGCGAGAAGAAATGAGGAGGGACTGAGGAGGGATAGGCCTATGGCGGGTAGTGATTTAGCGGCTGTATTGCGTAGAGATCGTAAAAGCGTTTAAAATTAAATGTGTTCATGTAGTACATCGGATTTGAATCAGATTCGAACCAGCCAACCGCTCCCGCAAGCTCAGTGGTCGAGTGGTAAGACGTCTGCACTAGAAAGCAGGAGGTCGTGGGTTTGAGTCCCACCCGAGTGAGTTTTTCCAAATTTCACTCGGGAGGTAAACAGAGTACACAGTGCTTATACGTCGGTGAAGGATTATTGATATTTCTAGTTGGTTTAATTTCGTGAACTTTGGTCTGTTTTGCTATATGTTGAAATGCACAAGTTGATTATATATTACATTGTGTACGCTACACTGAAATTATCGGGTTTTGTTGACTATATTTTTAGACATGCAGAATTTATAAACTGCAAAGACACACATTGAAGAATAAACTGTTCAAACACATCTGGAGAATGGATCACTCATAACAAAACATATCAACTTTCTCTCAATTACTTTGAAATACAATGAACCGTACAAAACCGTCCACATGCACACTTCAATTTATCGCGCTAGTTAAAAACAAATCGATCTGGGTTTATGTCGGGGGTAACAATATATGTTTTAAGATGTATTTAATGATTTGCTCTCCTCAATTTTCGGGGACGTCTGTAATTTTAGTTCAAATACAGTCAAGCTAATTTAACCGGTTAATGCTATCTATTAAAAAAAGACTCATGTTTACCATAATATTGGCAATTACAGTTGGATCTGCATTTTGTGACTCAAATACGGGCAGTTGGTGTCAATTTCTCAGTAGGCCTACACGTGAAGATCAAATGAATCGTTTTTTTTAATCCACTCAGTGTCCCAGAAAATGAAGCTCTCTATTTTAAGTGCCACCTGTAAGTTGGATCCTGTAGCTACGCCATTCAACACCTGTCCCATCAATTAACATCGAAGCTAGTATTATAGCCAAGATTATATCAACCGGAACTTCCTGCTCGCCTGTCGTATGCCGTCCGTGGCGATTAGCAACCTCAAAAATGATTTAGCCAAGCTCTCAAACCAACCGACAAGACTTGTGTTTTTGGTTGACAAATTTTACAAAAGGGAGGAATTCTTTTTTTGTTCCTCTCTAAAAGTGAAACTTGAAAATGAATTAACTGCTGAAATGAAAGGTTTGCGGAAACACCATGTGCGAATGATTTCTCAACTAAAAGAATGGTTCTGAAAAGAAGTAGAGGTATAAACTCGACGTTTCGGTCAGTATGCTCTGACCGTCTTCAGGAATTAACTGCTGCAAACTGGGTTGACCTGAAATATGTAGGTGATTCCCAACGATCAGTCAGTTGACTTATCTTTTGAAAAAAAGAGGTATATTATAACGAAATCGTCTTTCGTTCCCAAATAGCGTGCATGATTTTTCACTGTTATCTGTTATCTGTTAGCTTCTGTACAAACGCCTGGTGTGGCTATCGCGTACAGCCTCATGGTGTATGTATGAGGATAACTGCCAGAAACACCGGGGCGAACCCCTTCTCTTAGCGATAAGTGTTTGCTGGGTTCTTTTACGTGCATTGTTCAACACACGGGACCTACAGCTTTACGTCCCATCCGAAGGACGACGCAATAATGGTTAAGTGCCTTGTTCAAGGGCACAAGTGTCCGGGCCCGGGCTTGAACCCCCTCCACTGTTGCCTCTGAAACACCAGAGCATGAGTCCGGTGTTCCGAACCGCTAGGCCATCTCACCCCACTGTTTTGTCATCAAGTGTAATATCCACCGAGCTGAAACTTCAACATGTTAAATTTTGAACAGTCTTCTTTGGATTTTGAGTGGTGTTATTTTTGGAAACGAACAAAATCTTTAACAGCAAATGATATGCCTTTGAGAGTCATGACTTCAAGACGGCATCTTATCTATTCATATTGGGAAGAGATCACTTTTTGGTCCTAATTGCTTAACTCCCATTAAAATTGCCATCCTCTTTTAAAGATGAAGGCCCTAACAACATCGGGAACCGGCCGGGGAACATACCCGACAAGCCCGTGCCCTCTCCGCCCCCTGTCGGCCAGATCGCGCGAACCTGCGACGAGATCTACCGGATGGGCTACCGGAACGACAACGAGTACGTGATCGACCCCGACGGCCAGGGACTACGCACCGTGCCGGAGTTCAACGTGCGCTGCGAGCTGTCCAGGGGTGAAGGTGAGTATGTTCTGCCTGAACCTGGGGTGAACGTTAGCTGAACCGGAACCGTGCCTTCCGAACCGGCACTATGTCCGAGGAGCCATATACCGAGCCAGTCAGATCAGCTCTGGTCTCATCAAATCGGTTCTGCTCTCATCAAACCGGTTCTGTTCCAATCAAACCGCTTCTGTTCCAATCAAACCGGTTCAGTTCACATTAAACCGGTTCTGTTCCAATCAAACTGGTTCTGTCCCAATCAAACCATCATTGTCTCATCCAAACGGGCATTGTCTTGACCCAACCTTTCTGTGCCGACTAAACCGGCCAAAATAATAGGCATCTACCTTTCCAAACCGGCATTGGCCCGGTTGAACCGACACTGTCTCAGCCAAACAGGGACAGTGCCAACAAAAGCAGTACCGTACAGCCCAAACCAGCATTGTCTCGACCAAACCGAGACAATGGCAGCCAAACTGACTTGTGCCTTCCAAATCGTTGCTGTGCCGGCCAAACCGGTCTCGGTCAGGTCAAACCGGCATTGTCTCGGTCAAACGGGCAACGTGCCTTCCAAACTAGTACCGTGCCAGCCAAACCGGAATGTTGCCGGCCGAACGGCCTTAGCACGTTCAAACCGGCATGGGCCAGGCCAAACGTGCACCGTGCCGGAATAACCAGCATTTTCCGGGCCAAACCGGCATTGCTCCTTCGTAGCCTAACTGCCACTGACCAGCAACGGCCTCGGCAAAACAAACAACATGCCGGCCACACATCCCAGCCAAACCGGTACTGTAGCAGCCAATACCAAATCTAAAAGCTGGACTTGAAAGATATTAGTTGTGATTTATCCTCCCGATGTTCTTGCCACAGGCGTGACGATAGTCGGGCACAACTACGAAACCGAGCCGGTCTTTGTGTCGGGCTACGAGCAGCCCGGCTCGTTCCAGCTGCAGATCCGCTACACCAACGCCGACTTCGAGCAACTGGAAGCACTGACACAGGCCTCGGCTAGCTGTGAACAGTACATCAAGGTGAGCCAAAACACCCATTACAAAGGGATGGAGATGACTTGGGGAGTCAGGTTGGCGTAGCGGTACTTTCCTCGCCTTCCACCGCTGTGACCCGGGTTCGAATCCCGCCTGGGCCAACATGTGGATTGGGTTTTCAGTCCCTACCTGATTCCGTGGGTTTTCCCCAGAATATTCTTCTGGGGTTTTCCTCCCACCTCTAAAACTGTAATTTCTTCTCATTGTCTCCTCTCTACAGGTTTCTTCAGGCTTGCGAGCTACAGTGCCTAGGTTTTTTTTTTTATGAATCTTGGTTTCATTACCAGAACTTAATAATAATAATGCAAACTCGTAGTCATTTCTGTAGTTTAGTGTGTGTCGTTGGCAGAATATTCCGAATGTGGGTTTCTTAACCCAGCCAGGAGATATTGTCCTAGTGTTCTTGGGCAAGACATTTTACTGCAATCACGTCTTTTAAACCCGGGTAAAATCACCGGTACTTTGATCGCAGAGACGGTTCAGATTTCATCAGGAGTTTACTGAATGTTTTACTGAACTTGGAATAGAGGGCAAGTTGTTTACCTTCGCTTATGGCTCAAAGAACATGTTAATTGGCTGATACTGTATTTTTATTGACAGTTATATTTGTTGTTTAATTTTTTTTAGATTGTGTGTATGGGAGCGGTCCTGTTCCGGGCCCAATTGCGGCGAGGCCACCGCGACTACGGCTGGTGGATCGCCCGTGACGGCACCCGTATGATGAGCTGGGGCGGTGTGCCCTCCTCCCCGGACAGTGGGCAGTGTGCTTGTGATCTAGACGGTAAGACAGAAAGAGTTTTCAGCTGCTTAAGGCAAAAAAAAAAATCTCCGGTTTCTGGTATGGAGCTTGCCCAAAAAGTGGTGCAGCGACGCCTTTTTTTTTTTTTATCTGATTTTTTTGCTTCAAATGTCGGCTGATGACTGCAAATGGTGCCCGACTAAACTTAGTGCAAATATATGGGAGTCCAGAGAGGCCATATAAAGCTTATTCTCGACCATAACCCAATCTAAAAACACGTTAAAATTGTGCAGCAGCAGGATTCCAGTCAAACCAGTGAGTTTGGCGGTTTTGAGACATCATCTTTCATTGAAAAAAAACTTTTTCATTTTGCCGACGCGCATGGTTACGGCGACGCGCGCGCATACCAGAAACCGGAGACCTTTTTTTGGCCTAAGCGGATTTTTTTTCTTTTTCTGCTCAGTAGAAACCAGTCAAGAATCAGTAACCAGCTATCAAAGACGAATAACTTGTTTTAACTGGTAACCTATTTTTGTTTAGCAAGTATGTTGTAGGTTTCGCTAAGTGTTTTTGTTTATTTTCTGCTTTGCACATTTATTTGCTAAACAAATTGGTGAGTTGGTTTCCGGATGTTCAACGAAACATTGCAAGCCTCTTTCCTGTTTGAATTGTACGGTTAGTTGGATATTACACTATAATTCGAGAAAACAGTGCAAAACCATGCACAACCTTTTCATCACGAAACACGATTTGACTCGTTATTTCCAACGAACACTCGACTGACTGATCTTGGAAATAGCCTACATTTCTTGATTTCTTCTCAATGACAGCAAGCCAAACGGAATGATTTTACGGGGTGTGGAGTACCAGTACGATGTTTAATCAAAATAACCTTTTTGAAATAATTCGCCAGGGATGAAATTCATGCAAATGATGCCTTTAAGCATGTCTCACCGATTTCAGTTATCTATGTCCATAATTAGTCTGAGTATGCAACACATGCCTCATGAATTATTCAATTTTTTCCTTTCAAGGCAACCAATCACTGTGGCGATCCTTGGATAAGTATATACATGTATACCAAAATCACATTATAATACTGTATCAATCGCCAATGAAACACTACAATCTGTTTTGGGTGTTGGTTCACTCATCCCATTGACGTTACTGGCTCCATACACCAGAGACAATCTCTACAAAACCTGGATTCCTATTTATCAAGAAAACAATGTTATCTCTGCCCGTTTACAGGATCTTGCGTCAACTCCCATTTCAAGTGCAACTGCGACTCCAACAACAAGTTCTGGTCCGAGGACTCGGGCTTCCTGACGGACAAGCGCTACCTGCCGGTCCGCATGGTCTACCTGGGCGACACGGGCGGCACCAAGGAGAAATCATGGCTCACCCTGGGCGAGCTCCGCTGCAAAGGGTTTAGCGGAGAATAACAATTTACCGAGATAAAAACAATATCTCTCAAAAACTGAGAAACCTTCTGGGCACTTCTCGGGCGCTCTTGCCAGCTTTTTTTTATTAGCACAGCTGAATTCTGTTCTCGGATTATGG
The DNA here is from genome assembly GCA_029964075.1 of Patiria pectinifera. Taxonomy (NCBI): domain Eukaryota; kingdom Metazoa; phylum Echinodermata; class Asteroidea; order Valvatida; family Asterinidae; genus Patiria; species Patiria pectinifera. The sequence goes on from CM057135.1 coordinate 25,002,367, forward strand.
TATTCGAATATTTAGAATTGTTAGCGAGTTGTAAATTCTTGGATTCAAATACGTGTTTAGTATATGGGAACATTATACATGTAATTAGCGTGCCCACAATAATTATGCATAAGTTATATGAATTAAGCCTTTAATCATTAATTGCGCTTGAATAACTCCATTTGGGTGTCATTTACTACAGTGTACTCACTATAAAAAAAGTTGGGCAAATGTGTCCCCCCCCCCAATGTTGGTCAACATATTAACTGCCAACACTCTGAGGCAAATTCTTTCCAATAGTTGGTCAAGTTTTACCGGAATTAACCAACAGTGAGGTAACTTCATAGCAATGTTGGAAAATAGCATCACCCAACAGTGTTTTTACCTTACTTTTTTAGAGTGTATTTAAAAACCTCATAATTATTATTATTGCAAACTTTTGGTTTTGAATCGAGTTTGACCAAGATTCGGGATTCCGAAGTATTCAGTTCGGACAGTTTGCATTAACGTTCGAAATTTGAAAAAGTCTCGAGTAGTCTTGAATTTCACAATTTGTTGTTACTTTTTGTATTAGGTAATTTACATGTAAAAATAAGTAACAATGCATGGTATTTTTCATTCAAAAATCAGCCATAATATTATTATCGATACATTTTTTTTGTTTGTTTATAATAAAACTATTCTGAATTCTGAATTATGTTAGATAAAAAAAAAACACTCTACGTGTTGCCACAGTGTTTTGACAGTTTTTCTCCGTGACTATGTGTGGCTGTTGGTATGTCGTGCAAAATGTTAACTGGCTCCCGTGGCCCTAAAGAACTTTTTAGCAAGATACCTAAAATGTTTGTCAATCACACCATGATATTTTCCCATACCGTACCTTGATAAAAGGACACTTCTAGGGCGGGGGACCTGGGGAATAAGGATTTTTGGGGGTGCGTTGAATGATTATGCTTGCAGGGGCGGATCCAGGAATTTTCGCAGGGGGGGGGGTTTCATCGGCCAAAAAATCTGAAATGTAGACAGGGTTTTTTTCTCCGGACACTTGGCCTCCGAAAATCAATGGGGTGGGGGGGCTCGTACCATACTTTCAATGGGGGCGCTGTTCAAATCCGACGATTATTAACACTATATCACAGAATAGTGTACATAATACCCAACCAAGCTGGCTCTGTCCGTATTTTGTGCAAAGGCGGACATTATTACCAGTAAATAATTTTGCGGGTCAGAGCGGGGGGAGGGGGGGTGCGCATTCTTTTTCATGAATTTCTATGGAAATTTTATTTGAAAGAGCTGGGGGGTTTGGATCTCCCCCCCCCCCCCCACCCCGGATCCGCGCCTGGCTTGGTTTATGAATATACATGTAAATCGCAAACTTAATGAGATGCATGAAACATAACGGCAGTCAGATTGCATGCGGGGTTTTCTGGAGCTCAACTTCGATTAAGGTAGAGGCGAGCCGATTTGTTGATAGTTTTCCCACATGAGAGTACCGACGTAGAGGATGAAGACGCTGCCTCCAATCCACAGAAATATCATGAGATATTGACAGTATCATTGAATAAGACATCCCTAGTAGACGGGAGCGAACCTAGTATCTCCCTAGCCGGTGACGGTGGACCGTCCTGCCGTCCAACCATCCCAAATCGACTGCCCAGCCCGATCCCGATAATATGTTGTAATGAAATATCAAGATACGACAAAAGCCAAACATAATAGTGAGAGTTGGTTTAAAGAGATTTGATGAACAATCTTCAAGACCAAAAAAAAAAAAAACACACACACACACACACCAAGCAGTAAGTGGTCCACAGCACACTGCTGAAATACAGATATTTTATAAGGCCCTACGATTCTTGTACAATTTAATTTGCAATATTATCAATACTTTCAAGCTAGTGATTGGACAAAGTTTGTTGGAAGCATTTCCTTCATTAATTATAATACTGCTCGGCATATTAGAAAAAGCTGCAATATTTCTCATGAAAAGCTCCTTCTAAAGTTTGTACATATCCAATTTAACATCCTCCATGCACTAATAAGAATAAATAATATGCCAGTGAGACTCTGCTCCAACGAAACCCTGACATAGTTGCAGAAGTTGGCTTCTCACAAAGGGCATGTGAAGACATTTGGGGTGGAACGGACCATTTTGAGGTTTTTGAAATTTCCGAATCAGGAACTAGCCTATAGGCTAAAGTTTCAACCTCCAAAAATATAAATATAATCCATCAAGCAGAAGTGTGTTTTGGGGTAGATTTAGTGAAAATAGAAACGTGTAAAGAAATGTATGCAAAAACAAAAAACATTTCAATATGGGTGTTTATCCCATAATTGGGCTGTCAGGCTTTTGTCACTTAAAGCTTCTCCCAGGGATGATAGGGTCACGGTATCTACGAAGATCATACATCATTTCGAAGCTGAAAACCTCAGGAATTTGAAAATGCCTAAACCTGAGCAAATATTGCCAACTTAGTCAGGGTTTTGTGGGAGCACTGTCACAACTTCATTCAATTCAAATGATAAGTTACATATGCTACCAATTAAAGGTGGTTATTTCATTTTCGGACATTGGCTGACCACAATGCATGCACCATTAATGATCATGTGACCCAACGGGCACTGATACGTCTACCATACCACATTGCAAATTTTAGAATTACAAACACTTATATTACCAAAAAAAAACGTGGAACCATTGCAACATACAATATTGGCAATTGATATCATGGAGTTCATTTGGCTATATATATCATAATACTATTTTAATACAGATATTTTAAACTACCAAGTAATTTTTTTTTTTACAAAAACTCACAAAATCGTTTCTTGTTACCTTGTAATTTAGCCAACTTGAAAGCACTCCACCCAATTCACTAGGAACATTGGTTTCATTGCTCAGGTCTTGGTGGCTCAAAACAACAGACTGCATCTGCAATTTGTGCTTTCGGAGTTCGGACACCATTAAAAAAATCAATGATGGGCTAGTTATGCGCCTATCAATTATTTCCCCCCCCCCCCCCCCCCCCCCCGGCTGCCCCACCCAAGATGTGGGGATTGTCACTTTTGAAGTGACAAAATCCCCACCTCTCGGGCAAAATTTAAGGGCAAAATTTAAGTGACAATATCCGACCACGCCCCGACATACATACGTGGGGCGCACTAGGCGCATTATTAATAAGTGCCTTTTAAATGCCCGAGGTAGATTGTCATCTATTGAGTACACAGATTAAGATCACAAGTACATTGTCATCTATTGAGTAAACAGATTAGGCCAAAAACAAGTGGCCTCTATGGATAGTTGGCCACTATGGAACAGTATACAAATATTGACTGCTTCCAGTGGTGTAGTAAAACTTCGCTCGTACCCCCCGCCCTGCAAACAGGACGCTGGGATACTCTGATGAATTCGCGCTCTGATTGGTTGGATTTTGCGTGGACAGTGACCTGTGCGTCATCAAGGCAAGGTTTGCAACGGCCGTTAAGACTGATTCATTACTCATTTATTCCAGTTTAGAGATGTTTTGTTCTCGTTGAAAAGCGTAATAATGTAGGAAATTCTGTAAAACTTATCTGTGTTGCAAATTTATAATTCCCGTCACTCGCTCAGGCTCCGTTTCGAATCAAGAACGTTCGGATTGCATTATGCGACGCTCAAAATTTTGTCCACATGGTCCGCAATGAAACAGAAATCACATCCGGTATGGAATGTGCGCAATTCTATGGTAAGTTTTCGGATAGCATTTGCGCACATTGTCTAACTGCGGTCTTGAACAGCTGCAGCCAGATGCTTTATACAAAGGTCATATAGGCCACTTCCTTCACAAGATTCTGTGAAGCTCATCAGAGTATCCCAGCGTCCTGTTTACAGGGCGGGGGGTACGAGCGAATAGTAAAACTAGCCTCCCGAGGTGATCATGAAGCACCGATGAGCACTGCGGACAAGTTGCCACAACGAAAAGTGGCCAGTGCGCTGCATCATTCTCTAATAAGGTGCTTAATTTTGTTGCACATACATGTAGAAACCTCGTGTGTAATCTTTGTCTTGACACCAAAACAAAAACAAATTCAAGATGGCTGCAGAATGCACAGGTTCTGTTGTGCATGTATGCTTACATTTACAAATTAAACAAACGACACTAATTCAACACAAGGCATCATGATTAAATTAAACCAGACATGGCACACGATCATTTATCACATACATAATTTGTATAGACCTGATTTTCAACATACAGATTACTGCATGCCCGAGCCACACACACAAGCAGGCTTGTCAACAAAAATACAGTTACAATGCATTACTCAGTGTACTTGTCATTTATTTAAAGGTGGATCAGACCATTTTGCAGCTATCCAAAAAGTAACCGACCAAATTATTGTGGGGAAAAATCTTACTTGATTTAATACAGTAATGACAAATAAACACCATGTGAAATGTTTCCTTCTGGCGCGCTGTCATTTTCAAGACAACAGCAAAAGAAGGTCACTTCCAAAGATGTGTCAAGTGACACATTTTTGGATTTTTTTGTGAATCCGCCCCTATGCATTGTAATGTGAAGCTGGTTTGCAACTGGGCGATATCCATGAATGGGCGACAACCGGCAGAATGAGAATCGCGTCCTGAATGCTGAGTTTGGGATTGTGTCACAAGACAGATGTGGACAAGTTGTGAAAAGTTCATCCACTATAGGCCCATGGTATTTGTTGCAGGATTCCGAAACAATTTTCCCACAAATCCTCCCGCAGTGAAATAATAACAGTATGTTAACTATGTACATTTAACTTCATTGCCGGAGAAACTCAGGCCAGTTGTTCAGAATACTGCAATCAATTAATAAATAAATTGTGGAGGACTAATCGTCCTCGGTACTCGCGGCAGAAGCTGAATCGGGAATGACGCAGCTACAAGGTGGTCGAGCTGAAGGCATATACAGACACCTAAGGCCAGCCTAGCCGCCATACCATCCATGCCTGACCACGGAGCACAACCAGAGATCGAAAGTATTTACTTTTTGCGGAGGGAGGAAAACCGGAGAGCCCGGCAAAAAACCCTCGTGGCGCAAGAGAGAATCAACCAACAACTCTACTCACATATCACCTGCGCCGGGAAGGGAATCGAACCCGGGCCGCGGGAGGCTAGTTTTACTTCACCACTCGAAGCAATCAACATTTGTAAATACTGGAAAACTGAAGAAAAAAAGTTTAACTGAAACATGATATCAACTTACTTGAACTGTACAAAACTGACTCTCTTTGGTATTCATGATACATCACGATGTTACACAAAAACACCGATTGATATTTTGCCAATCTTGTGTATCAAAACATTGTCCAATATTAGAGGTATTTTGAACTACTGAGAGAAAAAGGAGACGCGTTTCGCACAAAATCAATATATTGGATTAAACTAAGTGTGATTTCAATCTGATTTCCTCTAAATTGCTCAAGTTTGAAAATCTCTTCCGGTAAAAAAAAAAGGTGGGAGGTACTAAGTGTGTGTTGTCCAGAGAAACACTATTTTTGTAATTTTCAAAATACTGAAAAGTTTTGGTGATCAGTTTACCAAGGAGGAAGAATTGCAATCCCTTCTTTGCAAAAGGGGAATTTTTTTTTAATGGTTCTGAAAGAACTGCATTCTATTAGTGTAAAAAATGATGTGAAGACACATTTCAGTCCAAGGCTAGTATTGGCCCGAGGCTACCAAGTGGTAGGTGCATAGTGCGCCCTCTAATGACACAACAATTAGACCAGCGGGCCTACTTGCACTAACGTCTTGGCCATTTCGTTTCAGCGGTTTAACTTTTTCTTTCTTTTCTCCCGAGGCTTCCCTAGGGAACCAATCAGCGATCGAGAAAAGGTTCAATGGCTCAGCCGACGGTTGTAAACATAGGCGTCGTGGGGTACGTGTTCAAGCATCAGGGCTTTCCTAGGGAACCAATCACAATCGAGAAAAGGTTCAGTGGCTCGCCCAATGGTTGTAAACATACGCGTTACGCGGTACGTGATCAAGCATCATCGCTTTCCTAGGGAACCAATCAGCGATCGAGAAAAAGTTCTATGGCTCGGCTGACAGTTGTAAACATACGCGCTACAAGTGCAGTTATCATGCAAGCATGAGCTATAAACAGGTTTGCTCGAATTTATACAGGTCTTAATTACATAAAATGGCCCCGCCCCCATTGCTACGAAATGACTATGACGTTAGTGCGAGAAAGTAACAAAATCAATTATTCGAGGGCGCTACACAACAATGCAACTATCGCTCTTGATCAGCGACGTCTTGGGCCAAGATTAGTCCAAGGCAAGACTCAAGTTTCTGCAAGCAAAATTTCACGGGCAAGACTCAAGTTTCGTCTAAAAGGGGGACCCCAAGGATGCAGACATGTTTCAGAGTGACAACAGGACACTTCCATAAAATCCAATTCTCTGCGTACGCCCGACCACATGACGCACAAGGTCGTTCAAGGTGGTGGAGTACCTTAGTTTGGTCTGTAACTGTTCTTTTTTACTCATCAACATTGTTAGTGATGTGTCACATTCACTTTTCAAACAGCAGCTTATTCAAGTCTCTGACATGTACATGTATTAATGTACGTCCGATTTTACGGAGGTGTCCTTAAGTAGGCAAGGGAATCAAAGCCAGATTTCTTCTAATCTTCTTTCAAATCTGAAAAATTAATGCGGCCTGACGTTGCGAACTTAACAAGTTCTTCTTGCTTGGGAGAAGAAGTTGTTAAGTTCACAACGAAGAAGAAGTTGTTAAGTTTGCAACGAAGAAGAACTTCATAAGTTCGCAACGAAGAAGAACTTGTCATGTTCGCAATGAAGAAGAACTTCGAGCATGAAAAATTAATGCAGCCTGACGTTGCAAACTTAACAAGTTCTTCTTGCTTGGAAGAAGAAGCTGTTAAGTTCGCAATGAAGAAGAACTTGTCTAGTTCGCAACAAAGAAGAAATTGTTAAGTTCGCAATGAAGAAGAACTTGTTAAGTTCGCAATGAAGAAGAACTTGTCAAGTTCGCAACAAAGAAGAACTTGTTAAGTTCGCAACCAAGAAGAACTTGTTAAGTTCGCAACAAAGAAGAAGTTGGAATTTTTGCGTCGGGGTGATATAAATCAAATTGAAGAAGTTGTTAAGTTCGACGTGTGAATGTCACGTCCTTACCCTAAAGAAAACAAATTAAGTATAAACTAGCACATCAATATAAAAAATGGTATAATACATACACAATTTTGTTTGGTCAAATGGGCGACTTTTATAAACAAGTCGGTTCTCCAACAGCGCGCGCATCTTGCCTGCTTTTGCAATTATCTTTAAAGAGTGACCTTTGATCGTGGTGTGTGACTTTTGACATCATTATCATATGAGGGTTGCCATATTGCATCTATGACCCACGTTTGGTTCGAACTGAACTTTTCAAATGAGACCAATTTTACATATTCAGCCTTTTTGACAACTTGACCTCAGGTGGCCTTTGCATGTGACCTTCGACATCGTCATCATTTGAAGGTTGCCATGTTGCATCTGTGACCCAAGTTTGGTTCCAATTGGACTTCATTTTTTCAAATGAGACCAACTTTTATGAACTTTAACCAAAGTACCACATGTAAACTAATAGGGCGAGTCAAAAAAAGCGGAACCCAAACCCCCAAAAATATATTTCATCTTTAAAAAAATATGTAGCACCAAAAATAATAATGACTGGAAAGCCAATTTCATAAGCTACTTTTAGATGAAGAAATTACTGAAACTGCTCAATCCGTTCAAAGAATATCACTATTTAAATGCAATGACCCTAAAACTTGTGTCGTCCAAAAAAAGCAATTTATTGTGTGTTTTGACTGTTTGGAACAACAAAGAAAATGACACAGAATACTTGTTTCAACAACTGTCACCAACTGTGACACACAATATCTGTACTAACAACCCTGGCTAGGCAAACAATATGATTAATAAAATCTACTTTAAAAAAGAAAAGAAAAAAAGACAGACCTTCAAAAGGGTTTTGTTGAATAATTTAATAACGTTTAAACTGAGATTTTATCGCCGGTGATGTTTGAAGACAATTGTGACGACGATTCTTGATGTCGCATTTTTTGGACGAGACAGGTTAAAAGGTCATTGTGTTTAAATGGTGATATCGTTTGAACGGATTGAGCAATTTCAGTAATTTCTTCATCTAATAGTAGCTTATGAAATTGGCTTTCCATTCATTATTACGTTTGGTGCTACAGATTTTTTGAAATATGAAATATAATTTTGGGGGTTTGGGTTTCGCTTTTTTTTTACTCACCCTGTACAGATATAGTGATTCCATCTCGTCTCTTTCTTGAGCAAAGTCCAGGCGAGACAAAAAGGAAAGGGTATATAATAATCATCAGCCTCTTTTAACTATTCGATCTCAATTTCAGTATAGTGTTAGAGTTCAACCCGAAATTTATAAAACAAAATACATAAATCTGCATAAATACCACACACATCAATAGAAGGGCATTTCCAGTCTTATGTAATGTCCATGACAAAACTTTTAGGAGCTCAGTGAATAAACCTGAAAATGTGTTTTTCAAATCTTATATGGAGATGGAGATTGGCACGCGTGTACTGTGTGATGTGGCGCAGAATGCAGCGGTGCCGGTGTAGTGTGACTGTAGGTCTGTATGAAATGCCGAGTCATTGGTAGTGCTGCGCATGCCTAAGTGAAGATTGTGATCGTTCAACCAATAAAAGGGTAATAGGGACCAGGTCCAAATGTCATGGTTAAAACCAGTCAGCCAGTGTTTTATCAACCGTTTAAAACCACCCAAGAGCGGGCTCTCAACCAATAGGAATTGGTAAACTGTCTTAGGTGTTTATAAATTAGATATCCTGGTTAATTAGCTCCGGCACGGACATTACTTTTATTACATAAAGCTGGAATTGAACTGGAACAGCAAAAAGTCAGTCATCAATGAACCAGTGGATAGAACAAACCCGAGAAGTGGAAGAAGAGCTTCCAGAAGGCCAGTTTGGCGAAGAGTCGGTTCTGCGCGGCCTGGTAACGCAGCATGAACGGCGTGAGCAAGCCCGAATGGTCCGGTCGCAGCTTGCGGGCCGGCCAGAGCGGGTAGTGGAAGCGGATGTTGTGGGCGTAGGCCCAGCGGCCAAAGACGGCCTTCTCCATGATGAAGAGGTGACCGCCGGTCAGCCGGGTCTCACTGGCGTGGTAGTAGCGACACTCCGTCTTGAAGGTGGGGCCGTAGTAGTGGTAAGGGACTTCTTTGTCAGGATGCTCCCTTTTGAAGAAAAATAGTGAGAATCAGGTGATGGAACACAAGTAATCACAAGTCATCACAAGTAATCACAAGCAATCACAAGAAGTCACAAATAACCACAAAGAACCAATTAAAGTCACAGGCATATATCACAAGAACGTAACACGCAATCACAAGTACATCACAAGTCATCTGGTCCCAAGTTCTTAGTAATCACAAGCCATCACAAGTAATCACAAGCAATCACAAGAAGTCACAAATAACCACAAAGAACCAATAAAAGTCACAGGTATATATCACAAGTATGTAACACGCAATCACAAGTGTATCACAAGTCATCTGGTCCAAAGTTCTTAGTAATCACAAGTCATCACAAGTAGTCACAAGCAATCACAAGAAGTCACAGACAACCACAAAAAAACAAAAAAAGTCACAGGTATATATCACAAGTACATGTAACACGCAATCACAAGTGTATCACAAGTCATCTGGTCCCAAGTTCTTAGTAATCACAAGTTATCACAAGTCATCACAAGTAATCACAAGTAATCACAAGCAATCACAAGAAGTCACAGACAACCACAAAGAACCAATAAGAGTCACAGGTATATATCACAAGTATGTAACACACAAATACAAGTACATCACAAGTCATCTGGTCCCAAGTTCTTAGTAATCACAAGTCATCACAAGTAATCACTAGCAATCACAAGAAGTCACAGACAACCACAAAAAAACAAAAAAAGTCACAGGTATATATCACAAGTACATGTAACACGCAATCACAAGTGTATCACAAGTCATCTGGTCCCAAGTTCTTAGTAATCACAAGTTATCACAAGTCATCACAAGTAATCACAAGTAATCACAAGCAATCACAAGAAGTCACAGACAACCACAAAGAACCAATAAGAGTCACAGGTATATATCACAAGTATGTAACACACAAATACAAGTACATCACAAGTCATCTGGTCCCAAGTTCTTAGTAATCACAAGTCATCACAAGTAATCACTAGCAATCACAAAAAGTCACAGACAACCACAAAGAACAAGTACATCACAAGTCATCTGGTCCCAAGTTCTTAGTAATCACAAGTCATCACAAGTAGTCACAAGCAATCACAAGAAGTCACAGACAACCACAAAAAACCAATAAAAGTCACAGGTATATATCACAAGTATGTAACACGCAATCACAAGTGTATCCCAAGTCATCTGGTCCCAAGTTTTAGTAATCACAAGTCATCACAAGTAATCACAAGCAATCACAAATAGTCACAGACAACCACAAAGAACCAATAAAAGTCACAGGTATATATTACAAGTATGTAACACGCAATCACAAGTCATTTGGTCCCAAGTTAAACTCACAAGTTATTTACATGGCCTTCGACTCTTGGTTAGTATTCATCCCTATTACTTGTGAATGGACTTATCGATTGACTAAATGATGTACTTATCACTGGATTTGTCGTACACTTGTGATCAATCACAGATTCCGTGGCTATAACAAGTATTAAAAGCCATCATTTGGGTGGTATCACGCTTGCTCCCAAGTCATTCACCATTCAAATGTGATACGATCAAGCTAATTGAGTCGTTTGTCGACCCTGGTCAATTTTTTTTTTATTACAGATTTGAAAAGAGCACAATCTCAGCATTACTGCTGTGAAAACCGCATGCTTGTACCATCTTTAGTTAAAAAATTATGGAAGTCGGAACACCACGAGATGTGATGAAGTGATGTGATGAAGTGGCCCTAGTTTGGCCTGTATCTCCAAATGAAAATTCCCGACAAACGACTAATGTAGCTTGATCGCATCACTAATAATGTTACACAGAACAAGGTAACCACTGTCATTATAGGCATTTGACCATAGTGTTCGGCAATCAGTGTAATGAAATTACGTAAGTCCGAGATTCAAAAACGGTGGTGGCCGGAAATTGGGCACAAACTCGGCCGAGTGTTCCCTAAGGGAAAATCACAAATTAACTTTCAAAAATTGTTTTCAAGTTGAAAATGAATTTGTTATTTTGGGGCGCATTTTGGAAGGGTTCATTGTACACTCATCAGATTTCTCTGCTAACTTTGTAATGGGTAGGTAAATTTGAGATTTATGACCAGGAATGCTTCAAGCTTGATGAAATTTCACTCTCTGAGAAACTTCAGGTAAACCTTTTGTTCTTGCAAGGCGCTAGAGGCAAAGCGTCTCATGCGCCAGATATTAAGGGCCTGTCACATTATATGCGCTCTCATAGGAGACCTTACGGCGACCAATTTTTTTTCATAAATTTAAAAATCGCAGCGAGGACGCAATAAAATGACAACTTTCTGTTTCAAAGAAGCCCAAGCTACGCTCATACTGTGCTCTTCCCGCACTTACGTCGATGCGTTCAACTCGCTCTCTATGCACCCCTGTCAAGCCCAATTACTCGATCTAGTCGCTGCCGCTGCACTGTCACTGCGCTCACACTACGCTCTGCTCGCTGCTGATACGTCCTAGTAGCTCACGTCGCGCTCTCTATTTGACCAAAATACGCTCATGTGACGTCACTTGCACTGTATAAATACCACGACAAAACGGTCAATACAAAGTCCAGTTTAAAAAATTATTCTTCAAGTTCATCGCAGTCGAGTTACTTTCTCATGAAGACTACGTCGACTGCCTTGCGCCTAAGCTGCCTCAATGCCATTTCAATGTCGCACGATTCACGCTCACACAGCGCAAGTTGCGTCAGTACGGCGCCCTGGCCAGAGCGCAGAGGTGTTGCGATTGTTTTGAGCATGTTCAAAGACCTTTGCGCTCATCGAAGACCATTAAGACCCTCTGGCGCCCATCTGGCGACCTATGTAGTTGTCGCTGCGATCTAGTAGTTGTTGTTGCGCCCCAGATATTTTTCAAGGATGCAGTGAGAGCGCATATAAGATCGCAGACAGTGTGACAGGGCCTTTAGGGGCTGCACCATTCTGGACATCAACAATATTCGGGAAGGACTTACGTGCAGTAATCTCCCCAGATCATTCCGTAAACGTTGATCTGCTTGCAGGAATCCATGGCTAAGAGAAACGTGTACCACCCCGTGGACATCCACGTCTTGGCTCGAGACCTTTAGATCATCAAGAGGGTATACAAATAAAACATTCAGTTACTTCCAAGCCTGGTCTTTTGATAAGGGAATAACAGTGTGAGGAGCTGGTCTTCACTGCGTGATAATGACCGGGTGTGGGAGTGACCGCTGTTAATGGACCGAGACGAAGTCGAGATCCATTAACAGCGGTCACCCCCACACCCCGTCATTATCACGCAGTGAAGACCGGCTCCTCACACTGTTATTCCCATTAATAAATACCTTTTTAACGAAATAAACAGTTAAAATGCTCCAATTTTGTGACTTTTCTTTGGGCGATATTTCCAGATGTTTTGTGTTCATGTTCATGGGCCATATTTTAGCTTATGCATGGTACCCTGTCTCTTCAATATGCGTTGTATATACCCCCATAGCCGGGCCCAGGCTGGGTTTGACGACGTCTTCATCGTTGCATTAAAAACGACGTCCAGGCTATGAACTTCTGCTGCCGTAGCGAAACAAATTACAACAATTTATTTTTTTCATATTTTTACCTGATGGAGGAAGCTGAAATTTCGTTTACATTTTCCTTGTGTCCAGAAAATACAAAGATGCTTGGTTTTGGAAAGGTATGTCGGTGGGCGAAGTGTTTAAAGAAAATAAATCGCAGATCTAAGCTTTCGTTGTAAACATCCTCAGTATACTGCTGTACGATGTCGTTTGAAAACTTCCTTACGCACGCGCACCCATAGCAACTGTGTTGCGTACGCGAGCGTAAGTCTCATGCGAAGGTGGATGAACGCATGTGCAGTGCTGGTTTGTTACAAGCTGCCGTAGGACTGTTGTAAATTTGGCCAATCATTGTCTTGCATGGGGCTGGATCAATGCTGGTTCAGGGGCCATTTCTTTTCGCTTGTTCATTGAAGCCAGTCTTTATATCGCCGTTAATGCACCCCCACGTGATCGAGTCTCGACCAATCAGAAGCCACCAACTCTCCAAGGTATTTATGAATAATATATCACACCCATTAAAGATTGGTGTCGCACAAACGCAACATGGTTTGAGGGTGGACAGTTGATACTTGCTCCCCGAGGTATTGGAAGTTGACAAACTAGGACAAACTTCGCCTCTAATACAGAGGGGAGCCAATATCGACTGTCCACCCAAAATAAATCATGTTAAATTTGTTTTTACCTCATACGTATTCAGTTGCCTAATTTTTTCATTGCAGTGTGCACCTCGCGGGCAAAAATCTTCAGAGAAACTTACGCAACTCACTAGATGAAGGTGATTGCTCAACCTCCGAAAGGTTCAGTTCCTTTGCAATACAGAAACTACGGTTGTAAATACAATTGTTTGTAGACAACTTTTCTAAGTACAGGAAGCATCCTTAATGTCCATGATATTCTCCAATTCGGCATCATTGAACTCAGGAAAATGCTAATTAACATGTACGTGTGCAACATCTTTTCATGCCTAGCTAGGGCGATGTTCGCACATGCGTGCTTCACCCGTGCGGCAGTTCCATGATTGCTTTGCGAAGTGCATGCGTAGTAAACCCGTGCGACAGTCTACTACGCATGCGTATTTACCCTGTGCGTGAATCTCCGTGCAATAATAGCATCTGGCTCGTGATGGTGAATGGACCAGTGAGAATTTGGCTTTCGGTCATGAATATGTAGGAGGTATGAGCTCCGTGCGCTAGCAAAAGAGGGCGCCCTTTCACCTAGCAACGACGTCCCATGGGTGGGACATTTCGCTGGTTGACGCGTACCGTTCGAACGCGTTCCTTGTGTGTGACGCACGCACACCAGGGGATTTGTACTATTTACACGTGCGCAGCGTCAAACGAATTGCAGTCAGGCAACATGGCGTCGGTCTGGCACCCCCAACTGTACTTCCTTTGCCGGTGAGGGGGTACTTGTGAACGGAGCGGATAGTAACACATAATAAATAAGCTAAACTAAATACAGGGCGAGTCCAAAAAATGAAACCCAAATGTCGGGACTATTGTTTTATTGAAGTTCTGCATGTAGCACTTTCAAAATCTAGGATATGAATGTCCAATTCATAAGCTTTCTTTTAGTAGGCCTACAAGAATTATTCAAATCACTCGTGCACTTTTCAAGTTACAGCATTTAAACACAACCACCGTTTTAAGGTTCTGTCCACGGATTACAAAAAAGGTGTGCATTCTTTCAGCAAAGCGTAAACAATTCACACAAATCCCTAAGTGATTTCTTTTGGTTTTGCTGAAAGAACAATGAACTTTTATGTGATCCGTGGACAGAACCTTAAAACGGTGGTTGTGTATAAAATTCCGTAACTTGAAAAGTACATGAGTGATTTGAATGATTCTTGTACTAAAAGAAAGCTTATGAATTGGGCTTTCATATCCTAGATTTTAAAAACGCTTCATGCAGAACTTCCCTAAAACAATGGTCCCAACATTTGGGCTTCGGTTTTTTTTTTTACTCAGCCTGTATTATTACCAGACTTAGTATTAAAAGCCGTATCCTCTTTGATAGATCCCGTTTGTTATTTCCCTGGTTTGCAGCTTTGCTAAAAGTTGCTAGCCTCTTGACTTTGTGCGTGATCCCTGACTACTTGATGGCTTCTGACAAGAACCTTGGTTAAAAAATGTTGGCAAACTGGGGAACCGTCAACATAGGGCTGGATAGCTCAGCTTGGAAGAGCAATGGAACGGTTATCTGGAGGGTCGCGGGTTCAAACCCCACTTCGGTCTTGGCAGCGCTATTCCGGAAAATTCCATGCAAACCTCACAGATATATTAGCTTGAAAACAAGTGTACATGTGTTGCACAAAAGGAGAACAAAAGATCCTCTCAGTCCTTGAGCGTTGGGTCTTTTGTTGAAAACGGTCCTTGATCGTACAGTTATGCGCTTGGTTTATGGGAGAGTGTTTTATTACAGGGACAAATGGAAACACAAAGCATTGTCCGCTGGCATATAGAAATTCACAACTGCTATACGTATGTGAGTATTCTTGCAATTTCCAGGATAGCGCTGTCAAAGTTCCCAAGACTACTTTCGGTTAATCTTCTATGCACTTGGTCTATAGGCGAGTGTTATATTACAGGGACAAAGAGAAAAACAAAGCATTGTCCTTGGGTGTATAGAAATTCATGACTGCTATACGTATGTGCGTATTCCTGGCAAGCCCTGTTAAAGTTCCAAGACTACTTTCGGTTAATCTTCTTGATCAACCTCTCCACCGCTGCGGCTTAAGGCCTGACTGCGCTTGTCAGGGACTGCATTTGACAAAAAAATTCCAAATCTAGGTTTCGGCCAAGAGTCTAAGACTAACTTTTGTGCTGCTCACCTGATTAACCCTGTTTCGTGCTTAAAGAGGTTTTCAGCGTACACCATTTTCTGCGGCGTGAACATGTTGAAGGAGACGTTGGGATGGGTCTGGGCAAGCTTGACGGCCAGCGCATACTCCTTTGGTGGTCGTGTATCAATGTCCGTCAGATACGACCAGTGAATAACAACAGAGTCCGTCTTCGTGGAAGCGTTCACGAAAATCTCCTCTACGAAGGCCGGATCGTCCCCGAAGATCCTCCCGAAGTTGATGTGTCCGACAACGCGGATGGTGGTCCGGCTCCCGACGTCCTCCTCGTGGCCCTTGGTGGGGGCATTGTTCATGCGGAGGACGCAGTCGTTGCTGTCGATTTCCCGGCCGGCGCCAGTGCCCAGGAGCTGGCCCGAGCTGGTGACTATTGCACATTGATTGCACTGAAATTTGACACTCTGCAAAAGAGAAGGAAAACCTGGATGATGGAACGTTTACACTTTTTTGATACGACTACGGCTTGCAATTACATACGAGCCTGCGGAGCGGCTGTAGGTACCGAGGTCATGAAATCACTTGCATTAGGTCACTTTAGGTCTTTTCACACTGGACAAATCTCCCTGCGTAAACCCTGAGATTGAGTTCGCCCTGGGGAAATCTTGTATAAATGAGCTCGGCGGATAGATTTTTGACCTATTTGCACGGCTGTACCCAGAGGAACCTCTTTGGCCAGCAATTAACAGTGAGACCAACGTAAACAAGTCTGTGGCAGGTTCCCCTGGCCCTCCTAATCCCTCCAAACTAGCACCTTCGCTGTGCAGAAGGTATTAGCCGTTCAACACACTCCCGTTAGAGCCCTAAAACTGGTGAGTCAAGCAGCATCTTCAATTCACTTCTGCTGGAGTGCACTGCCATATCAAAATGATCTACACTAAACTACACAAAGAGATCAAGGGTCAACAAAATTACCTTGTTTCCTAGAAAGTTCTGATAACCTTTCAAGACCGCATCCGGCCCTTTCCGCCGGAACGAATCCTGCTCGTTCTGCCGGTTCACCGGTTGCCTCCTCGCTGGCGACAACATCCGATCGTCACCGGTCAGCTGCCTACTGCCCTTGTCAGAGCCTTTGCTCAGACCTTCCGCCGTTGACTCAAACAGCCCGCCGCTCTTGCCCGCGTCAAAGAACAGCATCATAAAGACGATGCAGGCCAAGGAGTTGAGCAACGCAAAGAGCAGGAACTGCAGGAGGGGGCAAAGGTCACAATTTACATATCAAAAGCTATGCAAGATTAACCCTAACCCCTTGAGCACTTTTACTAGAAAGTATCCTGAATCCGCCAAAATCCACCTATTGTGTCAGGCACAAATAAATGGTGTTGGTGACTGCTCAGTATGGAGGTATCCTGAATCCATCAAAATCCTGCAGTACCGCTAGGCTTACAATCCTGAATCCATCAAAATCCTGCAGTACCGCTAGGCTTACAATCCTGAATCCATCAAAATCCTGCAGAACCGCTAGGCTTACAATCCTGAATCCTGCAAAATCCTGCAGTACCGCTAGGCTTACAATCCTGAATCCATCAAAATCCTCCTGTTTTCAATATGAAGTATCCTAAATACATCAAAATACTCCAAAACAGGGGTATTGATTTTGATGGATGCAGGTAGGGGTTAAAGATGCGTTCCTCATGCTATTTTCAAATTTCATCCTGAAAATAGATTCCTTGCTTTTTTTCTAGCATTAGAAAAGTTATTCGTTGTCCACGTTTAGTTATTGAATCATTACTTTACAATTTCGATTTTGCTGGCTGCGAGACAATAATTGCGTTCTCATGGGGTAGGCTGGTTCCCACCAAGCAATCAGTATTGATAATAAACAGGGCAGAAGCCTGTCTGCGCTGATCTTTTTGTGCCCATAACAAAAAAAACTTTTTTTTAAGAGGGTTGCAGATGTCAAAAAGGGGGAAAGGATATTTTGGGGGGTTTGATTGGCCAAATCCTCCAAAATTTGTTGCAAAATGGAGGATTGTGCAGGATTGAGGCTGTATGGCAAAAAGGTATGGCTGATTTTGGAGGATGCATTGTGTTAGCCTTGCATAAATTTAGACCTGGATTACACTTGAAATCCTCCGCACTGCTCCAGGATGTCACTGGCTCTGCCTCAACATATTGACAGTGACTGCTGCAGAATTTTGCGAGATTGAGGCAGTGGTCACCCCTCCACGGACAATATTCAAGAAATAATGGAGGAATTTGCAGGACTAATTAATACATACCACTGTCAGGAGAGAAAAAAACATTAAAATCTATTTTTGTACAATCTTAATTTATGTGCAAAGAACATGAAAAGAAAAATAGGCAGTATTGAGGGAAACAAATTTTGCAAATATTTATAAATGGACATAACTCTGCATATCTGTACGCCATTTATTTTCAGTTGTTTTCTCTTAATTTTATCACTTCTAAACTTGTGTATTTTCAATATATACACTGATGTATCTTGCCAACTGGGAATTTGATGACTCACGACGATGAGTGCTTACAACACCATGAGATTGGTCTGCAAATCCTCTTTGAAATTAACTGGCCTCAGGGTGAAAAAGCGAAGGAGCCTCATCTCCTACCCATATAAGTAGATGGAAAGATATTTATTAAGGCTTCTTATTAATTAAAGGGAAAATACAACATTTGCAAACATCAAAAAATAAAACTACCAAATCATTTTGAAATACCTTGCTGGACTGTTAGTGAATGACAGTGTAAAGCATCCTGTAAAATCATGGCACCTGGTATACTGTCATTTTCAAGAAAAGTGGTATTTTTGTATCAATTTCCAACGCTGGTCGGCCGATCAGCGTTGGAAAAACTGGCTTTTTTTCAAATTCTGGCCCCAATTGACCATCACACTTGTTTGCAATCGATTACACACCTATGAACGGGTACAAGCCAGCTAGACTGGTTCCCTGACCTTACAGTTCCCCAATGTATGTAAACTGCTCTGTTTCTTCTTATATGGAGTCGGGGAACCAGACTACAGGAAAATGATTGTTTTTCTTGGTTTTTATAGCATTTTCGAACCCAAAACCTCAAAAAAGTCAGTGTAACTATATTTGCTATATATTTCCAACCCTCCCCCCCCCCCAATTCCATCCATTTCTGAAAATTACAGCAAAAGCAAATGATGTATATTCCCTTTAAGGCTTCCCATTAAAAATGTAACACCCGAACCCTAACCCTCTAGTAGTTCCTCAGGACTACCCTGCTAAATCCAGTCGAACGACCCTTTCCTGCTCAATCCACTGTGCCTTATTTTCAGTTGTCTGCTGGATCCAACAGAGTCCAACATGGCATTACAATGAGGTTCAGTTGCCTGCCATTCTTACAGTCACAGGAATGGAGTCCTAAAAGTAATGATTACTAATACAACAGACCTGAACAGAAGGCATACCTCAGATAAAAACCCATATTCATGGTTACCAAAGAGCTGCAGCCGATTTCACAAAAGGGTGCGGAGCTTGCGCCATGCGTAAGACATACGCAACAAATTTGTTGCGCAGCTGTGTAATAAACTTTCGATTTCACGAAACTTGGCGTAGGACAAAAACAGCATTTACGACGGCGGTTTGTGTGTGAATTTGTTCTTTCGCGAAACAGGCGTTGAATCCCCTCAGCCCGCCATTTTGAAAATCTTTTTGTCCGACTTTCTTCGGAATCGTTGGGAAACTCTAAAAAATGTTACAAGTAAAATAGAAATTCATTGTCTTCAAAGTTGTGAGTGTCTTGTAACAAGCTTGTTAAGTTGTACAATAACGGGCTCTACGACAGGGCCGATTTGCTGGTAAAAATGTCATTTTCAGTCGCTACACCACAACTTACACCACCTAAAATGATTGTGCAAGTTACGCCATAATTTACAGTGTTCTCCACATGTAGGTTTTGGGAGGGCGGGCCGCCCTCCTAAGAATTAAGGCCGCCCTGCCAAAGGATTGGCCGCCCTGCCAAGAAAATTGACCGCCCTGCCAAAAACTTTACAAATCATGGATTTTCTAACGATTTTTTTCACAAAATGTCATTTTATCTCAATCATAATTTTGAAGAAAAGTCGATGGAAATGGCACGTTAAAATCATCGCGAACGTAGTTTTAATCTCTTTCACCAGTCGTTAGTGAAGTGTTTAAACGGTAGAAACACAGGGCATAACACTGATCAGAGCCTTCTGCGGCTGGACAAAAGGTTACACATTGACAGGCGACATGGAAAAGTCACTGTGTCGCACGCGCGTGCGAATATGCAATGGTACCAGCGGCGCGTACGTACCACACCGTACCGTCCGCTAGCACATGGCCGGTCGGGAACGGGTAGCCTTGTGAACGATCCAGTGGATAAAATCATTATGTTGTGCGATGTTCGGAGGTTTCAGATTTAGTTGTACAAAATGCAATGCTTTAAAAATCATGATGATTATCTCGAGGATAGCGAAGAGAGCATTAGCGAAACATTTCACTGGCATTTGCTGGAAGAGAAAGACGATAATGCCTGATTTTTCCCCACGTATGAATGCAAGTGGAGTAGTGGAGTTGTGTGGTTGAATCATGGACATGATTGAAGCACCATGAACGGTGCCCTTTTCTTTCGGACTTTTCCCTCGACTTTCTCAAGTAAGAAGTGAACTCCTTTATTGATGACTCCATTACTCTAACCGTAATTCAGGCATTTTATGCAATGAAAACACTGACCTTTTTTTTTTTTCATCGTAAAATTTTGTTTGAATCGAAAGTAAAGCAGGAGTTGGTGTCCGGAAATTGGGCATGAAGTGTATTGTACATACATGTACATGTGTGTAATGGCAGCGTGGACCAGATTTCGGGCACGTATTTTTGTTCGACCTATTTTCCGATTTTTTTTTGCCATATGCCAGTTCCGATGACGTCATGCCGCCCTCCCAAGGAAAAAGTCTGTGGAGAACACTGATTTATTGTGCAAGTCGCAGACTTATGCACTATCCGATTTTTGTAAAATGTGTCATAAGTGACATATTGCGCAACTTACGCCATAAATTGTGGCGCAAGCAGAGATGCGCCAATGCGTAAGGTTTCGTGAAATTGGCTGCAGGGAACGGAATGCGAAATATATGCCAAACTTCGTCACTTACCAAACACCTGTTTCTGGGCGGCCATCTGATCGCCATGCTGAGGTCAACATCGCTGAATAAAGGGCACCAACTCAGCTTGCTACTACCTCATCTTAGAGAACGTCAATAAAAACTGAAATGAACAAGAAATAGTCATCAACACTGAATAGGAGTTGTTTCTGACAGGGCCCAATTTCACGGCCCTGCAAGCACAAAAATTTGCTGAGCACAAAAAAAAGTCTGGCTTATAAAAGCAGCTTACAAGCCAAAACTCCATGTGATTTTCATGCTATAGCAATACTAATCGATATACGTCACATGTTTTGGCTAGTAACCTGCTTTTATAAGCCAGACTTTTTTGAGCTAAGCAAATTGTTGTGCCTAGCAGCGCCGTGAAATTGGCCCCTGCTCGCCATGCTGAGGTCAACATCGCTGACTGAAAGACGCCAACTCAGCTCCCTACTACCTCATGATCTTAATACAAAACTGAAAAGAACAAGAAAACGTCATCATCATCACTAAACAGGAGTAGGAGTTAATTAACCTTAACTCCCTGGGCAGTTTTGCTAGGATGCAACCTTAATCCTGCAAAATCCTCCAACTGCGTCCATGGATTCAAAAATTGCATACAGCCTCAATCCTGCAAAATCCTCAGTTATTTCTTGCATGTACAAGTAGGTATGTGAAAGTAGATTTTGAAGTCTGAGTAATGAAAATAAACTGGAAAGAGCTTTGTAAATGAAATAAAATGACGTGTAAAGCAGCTTAGTCAGATGAATATGAATGAAGTTATTAATTTTTTTAGGGATTAAATATTATACAAATATTGAGTGGCTCAGCGTGGAATGGAGGGAATATTATCACAAAGTAAAATCTGGACTTTTCCATTTCACGAGGCGAAGCAGAGTGAACTGGAAAAGTCCAGATTTACCGAGCGATAATATTCCTCCCATTTCACAATTTAAAGCCACTCAATATTTGTTTTACATAACTGACATATATAGATCCTTGTCATTTGATATATTTGAACTATTTTCAATACAAAACTGGAGGAAAATGTATTTCTCTCTTCCAAACCACCCTTTCATGAAAATGTTTGAACCCAACGCTGTAGCGCTGGCTCTTTGGAACAATACACGCTACGCCCAACGCTGAACGCGCACACCAGCATGCATTTGCACACAAATACCGCGTCATGATCCCAACTGTTGAATAGTATTTCCCATTCCCCATGGGCGGATAGTACTTTTTGAGCCGCGGCATGAATGGGAGCAATAACAAATGCCACGTGATGTGAGTTCCACCAATCAAATGACAAGGATCTGTATGTTGGTTATAAATATAATCATGTCTATGCGTCCTGTCTATTTTTAATAAAGAAAAACAAAGACAAGACTGTGACAAAAAGTAGAACATTTTGGGGGACTGATTTTTTCATAACTGGTTAAAAAGAAATTGAGGACCATACAAAAAAACTGCATGAGAATTATTGCCACTTAATTATTGCCCCGGAAAATAAATATTATGTACGAAAAAGAAGTCATAAAAAATTCACCGTCTCCCACTTTGCAATTGAATATTTTTTTTGTAACAAATACACAGTGAGCATATAAAAACACATCCAACGCTACTAAAAATGTCATTTTGGTGACAATTCCCACCAGATGGTGCCTATTTTCAAAGCATATCATGTGTCTGACATGTGTCTGACATTACTGGGATGGGACACCTAACACTACAGATGTCTCCTCCGTGAGGTTGAACTCCTCTACAAAATTTTACATGGCCAAGTAAATATAACTACTCCTCTGAACACCAGAAACACGTTTTGGCTTTGGTCATTTGTTGAGCATTTTAGCGACTTCGGTTGGCTGGAGTTGACGTCACTGGTCCGACCAAAACCAAACCAAGGCCAATGGTCGGTTACGGAGCGCATTTCAAGATGGCAGAAAGATAAATACACGACATGTAACAAGAAAGTGTTCGGGATAAATAAGGTTGTAATGCTTATTTTTAATACGAACATTGTACATTTTAAGTGGCCTGTAATAAAATGTCTAAACAACTTACAAGCCCACAAGGTATTATCTCGAATTGGGCCAGGACTGGCAAATTTTTTTTTGATGTTGCCATCCGATAAGCACCGATTTAGCCAGTACCATCATGGGCCAACTTGATTGTCTCTGGAGGAGCAAGGCCAGTCTTTCGGAAAAACTTCGGTTTTATCGCGCGCACGTGTGCTCTCTGCCCTCCTTTATGGGTCCGAAACCTGGACACTTCACATGAAAGAACAAGAGTGCATTCAAGCTTTCCACATGCACTGTCAGCATCGCAGACTTGGAATCCGATAGTTCAATTTCATTTCCAATGCAATCATCCAGCAGCGTACAGGGCTTGGTAGCATTTTGTCAGAGATCTCGGGGAGGCGACACACCCTTTTTGGTCATGTTCGGCGCCTCCAAGCTCCTGCCCCTGCTTGTCTTGCAGTGGCATGGTCGTCCCCAGCCTACCTGGCTTAAGAGAAAACTGAATTTCTCCCATATACGTAGTGTAAACAGAGCAGAATTACCATTCATGCATAATAATTAATTAGCCATAATTCCAAAACCTTTGACCTATGGGCTCCGTGCGCCGAAGAAAGAGGGCACCCTTTTAGTTTTACATAGCAACGACGTCCCATGCGTGTGACATTTCGCTGGTTGACGCGCACCGTTCTTTGTGTGTGACCATAGAGCAAGGAACGTACACCAGGAGTTTTGTACTATGTCAATGTAGCTTGAGTAACTCCAGGCCATTTTTTTAGGGTCTCTTGCTACCACATGGAAACGAACAGGTTTTCCTCCAGCGTTACATGTGAATGAATATGGAGCATGTCAGCTGGAGTTACTCAAGCTAATGTCAATGTATGTCATGTAATGTACACGCAGTGACCGCACTTCGCAACAAATAATTGAAGACAGGCAAGATTGCGTCGTTCGGTCACCCCCAACTGTACTTTCTTTGCCAGTGAGGGGGTAGGGCCTGGCCCTGGGCCTAGGCCCTACTTGTGAATGGAGCGGATAGTCATGAAATTTCTTGGTTATGTTCATGATAAGTCATGAGTTGTTCTATGCATGTAGAGTTTAATTTTTTTTTGTCGCTCAATGGCCGAGATCTGAGGGGGGGGGGGGGCGGAATCCCCCCCTCCCCCAGATAACCCCACCATGTCCAAATGTTAAAAAGCGATCCGTAGACATGCTCATGCACAAAAACAGCACGTTCTAAAACAGACACAGAAACTGACTTAAAATGATAGTAAAAAATCACTTTTCTGGAGATAAAATTTCAAAGAAGACAACCAACAGTGCAAGACTGGATATGAATTGAGGAAACCATACATAATATCACCAATATCGCCACCCTTATCACACAAAAAATCACGACAAAATTTACTACTTACCGGGTAGCTAAGCGGTGCATAATATGATCTGAATATTGACACAGACTGTATGAGTAATTTGAGCATGCATATAACGGCATGCGTCGGCGGCACCTCCTGGTCAGTGGTCGCGTACAACGCTATCCCGTTGAAATACTGTGAGCTTGACGGGATACCAGTTAGTGACATGACCCGTCGGGCCGGACATTGACATGGGGCTTTGAATTTGGGCGGGGCCAGCGGAGGGGGCGCCTTTCTAAAACAAAAATATTTCCACATGTGATACATATAAATATTATATTAACGCTATTTCTACGACTTTTTTTAAAAAGTGTGGATTTTAACTGTAAATTGACTTAGTCCCTGTTTTATATCTTTATGTGAGCAAGTCTGACATAAAACAGATTTATCTTCGTGTAATCTACCCATCCTCCATCATTTTTGGTGCCACCGGGGACGGGGGGGGGGGGGCGGAGGGAGTCAAAATTGGGGCATATCATATCGATTGCCCCCCCCCCTCCGCACACACACATTTTTTTCGTCCCCGAACAAAAAAGTCGCCTACTGTAATGTTTCTCTATGGCTCAGAATATCTGATTCAATTACTTCAAACTCGAAAATGATGTTTTGCAAAAAAAAAAAATGGTCTCGAGCGGAAGCGATTGTCGCCCTTGAGTGTTGGAAAGAGCCACAAACGGACCGCTCAGACCAGTCTATCTGCAACTCGATCATGGATGATGTTTTCAGGGTCATGTTGGGACTACGACCTCTTCGATGAGGGGCATCAGGATTCAGGAGAAGAACTTGACTATCCCTGGCTCATCTACCGAAGGAGGATGGCCGTAGACTTCAAGCTTTCTGTATGCGCTGTCAACGCCGCATACTTGGGATGAGACACCAGCAAGGCCATCTCAGTGATCTCAGAAAACCAGGCTGCCGGCAAGGGCGGATCCGGGGGGGGGGCCCAACGGGGGCCATTTCCCCCCCCCCCCCAAACGAAACCAATTTTTTTTTAAAGTGGCTTCGTAATTAATAAAGGCCTTTATTAATTACAAAGCCACTTAAAAAAAAAAAATCGGCAGGCACTGCGTACATACCACCATCTTTTCCTCCAAAGATTTGGTTAAAGTGGTCAGAAATAGCCTCAGATCGCGCCACAGAGCATCTAGAATCACGGGGGGGGGATCCGGGGGGCGACAGCCCCCCTATGAAACCTTGGGTCCCCCCCCCCAATCGCCCCCACCCCACTGAGATTTTGAGTTTCAAAAAAAAAAAATCATTGATCTACATGTGTACTTGACGCCCCCCCCCATGAAATGTTCCAGCCCCCCCAGTGCCCCACTGAAAAATTCCTGGCTATACGCCACTGTCTAGAATCCAAAAACATTTCCCACGCCCCACGCCGTCATTTTTGGACCCCACTTTTGGGGGACCAAAACAATTAATGTTTTGGCCGCCCCCCCCCCCCCAAAAAAAATCGTGTTCTGGATCCGCCCTTGGCTGCAGGATATTCGCTTTATCATTATCACGGCGTCACTCCATCTTATTCGACTCCCATGCACCTTTAGGCTGCATCCGAATCAACTGTTTAGAGCTAGGTCTAGGTCTGCACCCATTGAAAATACGCGGGGAGACGCTGACAATAGACGTAGCCGTAGCTCTGGAAGCCCGTTTCGGACACGGCCTTATAAAACACTTTATATGCCCTCAAGCTGATCGTTGATGCTACAGGAGCCTGATCCTGGTTGGACCACGCGGCCGACCCCGAATGCCCACGGCGACAGCTAGCTAGTCCGACAACTGTATTGAGCCCCGCCAGCCCCCTGACCTAGTGGCACACCACAGCACTGACCGGTTGGTATGGGTTGGGCAGGGCGCCGTATGGATTTTTGAAGACTGAAGATGATTATGAATTTCGCACTAAATGTGTATTTTTTTTGGCAAGGGGGGTGGAGCGCTGTCAGTCGGCTTTTGATTCTGATCTTACCACCGATATATCAACTATAATATCATTGCATATCAACGTCTTTTGAAATTTCTAGTTATCATACAAAGCAGACAAGAAATGGGTAAAAATAGGGATGCTCAGTAATAAATGTTCAAAACGAGCTAAATGCTGGGGGGAAACATCCTTAACCAACAAACAGATAACAAACCAAAAATCAGGATGGACATAAGGTGCAACACAACAATGTGAAATTTGCTTACATTGTAATTTAACCCTAAAGAGGCCGGGGCGGAATCCCCCCCCCCCCCCTTCGACTTTTTTCCGCGATAGCCTTGATTTTTTTTTTCATAATTTCAAAATCCTTAGAC
The DNA here is from genome assembly GCA_029964075.1 of Patiria pectinifera. Classification (NCBI taxonomy): domain Eukaryota; kingdom Metazoa; phylum Echinodermata; class Asteroidea; order Valvatida; family Asterinidae; genus Patiria; species Patiria pectinifera. The sequence continues at coordinate 25,028,850 of CM057135.1, forward strand.
CTAAAGTCATGAAATTTCTTGGATATGTTCATGATAAATTGTTCTTTGCATGTACCGAGTTTCATAATTTTTTGTCGCTCGATGGCCGAGATCTTAGGGGGGCGGATTCTTCCCCCCCCCCCCCCACGGCTGAGAGCTGGTCAAAAAAGCCCGGCCCTTCCACCACCTTTCACACAAAGTACTTAACGCTATTGTATTCTAACCTTACACTCATAAGGTTGAAGAATGTTCAAAACCTAACCTGTTGAAGTTTCAGCTCGGTGGATATTACACTTTTCAAAAAAAAAGTGAAAAACGAACCAAGATTTTGTTATTACCCTTTATTTCCAACGATAAGCCAACTGACCGATCGTTGGAAATCACCTACATTTCTTGATTTCTTCTAAATGACAGCAAGCCAGATGGAATAATTTCAAAAAAAATTAAAAAAAAAATTCTAAACTGAGTAACGCCCGTTCACGGTCCAACGGATCTGTCTACTGTCCAACTGTGCAAGAGGATATTTCCTAGACTAATAAATATCTATTCAATGGAATAGACCCGTGCAAAACAAGGGTGGGCACCATGGACAACCATTGATACTCCGACTAATAAAAACCGAGATTGGAGGCAAATCTTTCTTGTTCAAAATTGTCACATTGTCTAATTTGTGCATACGCGATTATACGCTTTAGTTCAATGTCTTTCTACTACTTTCTGGGTTCAAACATCTAACTGATTTCCCTGTTTCCCCTCTTGTTCATTCCCAACCAACAACCATCAAAAATTGCGCATTTCTATAAAATAATTCAGTTTCCCTCAACCGCACCCAAACCACACCCCAAAAGGAATGAAATTTTCTGGTGGTCTGCAACAGCGCCCTCTATATCACGATCGCGCGTAAGTTCGAATCTGCAAATTCTACCGATTACAGACCGTATCGACACAAGTACACAAAAATTATCGCTGAAGAATTCTCCGAGATCTGAGGTCGAATCGATATCACGATGTCTTCAACGTATTCCTGACACTTCGTACACCAACGGTGGATATCCTAAGTGTTGTTTAAGTTTGTGAACATTGGTATTTGTGGCTGCTTTTCGTCGAGTGTTTTGACAACGTTCGAAGCGTCCGTTCTTGTTTGCTTTACAATGCGAGTTCATGCGTGCACAGTGTGTGGTGCATTCAACTGCAGTGCAGATTGAAGTTGAACGCAGGATGACATCTCGATTCAGCAACAGCGGTATGGGCGAGAGTATAGAGGTAAATACGTGTAGGATAACTAATAGGCAGTGTATATTTTGCCGGAGACGGCAAACCTTTAGTAAACGTTAGTTTGCCGGATATGCACTGAACATGCGCAGTTACTGTTTTTTTGTACTTAAACATTTTCCGGTGACAAGTTTTAGTCTGGCTCCATGCCAAAATTATCGTTGTTACCTCGTATTCACAAGATGGGATTCAGACCATTTTATAATTTCGGACTTTATTTCCCTTTTAAAAAAAATCCTCCAGAGCCACAAATCTGAAAAAGAAAATGTAATACTCTGCAAAAAATGTTTGAGATATGTTAAAATAATAAAAGAAGAATATTCTTATTTAGGCCAAACAAAAAAAAATTGTGTGTTTACGGTAACGGCCTGAAAAAATCCAGGTAGGTAGGTAGGGAAATAATTTTATTTTGTAATTTTTTTTTTTCATTTCAGTTCTGCATGCCCATGCGTGTTCTTTCGCCAAAAAATTGTATAAAACCACTATTCAAGCATTGAAGATATTCAATCGCTACATTTCAATCCAAATTAATTTGTATCGTCGGCCAGGGTTCTCCCCAGGATTTTTTTAATAATGTGGGGGAAGATTTGCTCTGATTCAACAACCCGAAAATGTTTGAACTTTAGAAGCTCTCTGGTGCATTTTAGAGCAAATCTGGGGGTCTTTATCTTAAGATTTGTCCTTGAAATTCAGAGGAGATCTTGTAGGTCACTAATATTTTTGTAATTAAAGAAAAAAAATCAAAATTGTTAACTTATAAAAATTAACATTTCACAACCTGTGTTTCATTGCTTCCTAACTAGAAAAGTATGAATTACATTTACATGTAAATTTCAAATTAAGAAATTAAGGTGGAGAAAAAAACAACTTTTGCTTCTGATTACATGCCTTTCAATAAAGCGTCAGTAGGTCGAAAAATTATTTCGCCAATTTTTTGGGGGCGCTGATTAATGGAGCATCATTCGTACTAATCATAGAGCAAGGAATCATGTTTATTTTGTGCCTGGATTATTTTCATTTGCGCCACGAAAATTATCAAGACTGGCTATTAAAAGTAATTAAAACTTGCCTCACCTAATTAAAAATATACTTGAGGTCGATGGTTCCACTTTATGCTTAACATACATCACGGCCGCTGGCACCACCAACATTCCGCCTGGCAGGCCGAACATCGCACCGTGCTCACGGCCCCGTTGCCGAAAATCTTGCACTACTGCAGAAACACGCTACGATGTTTCGCCACAAGTTCGAGCTTTGCAATCTCGTCATTTTAATGGAAAACACATACACAGAAAATAAAGATCACGTTCTGTGAATTAATTCGCAGAAATTCTCTTTCTCCAGCGATGTTTGTTTGGTAATATTTTTACAATCCAACTTCGGCCCACTACATCATCATGCTGTATGATACGAAGTAGTATGGACCGGTGAGAGAGGCAGTAGTCACTGGTTCCGGTCCTTCATCATAGCATTGATTCCGTTAGCTGGCGAAGGGAACCACTGTACCATGTTGTATGCTAGCTTGGTGCAGCTGGTGGTCAACAGAACACGTCATCGTGTGCATTTTGATCACACATGCATCGGAAAAACAGGATTTTGGTCAAGATTTTGCATGTCAAGATGAAATAATGGCGTACATGTATGTAACGATCAAATTGTGCATTTTAATGGCGTGTAAGATAATTATATTGTGCGTATCAGGGGCTAAAAAATGTGATCTTTTTTTTTGTCGGCGTATCGGGCCGGCCGCAATTCCAGCGTATCAGGCCGATACGCACGTTCGTATGTGGGGAGAACCATGCTGTCCGTGGGGCAGCCAGGCATACCCCGATGCGTTTGTGCAAAAAAAATCGTACTTCGTAGTTTGAGAATTCAAGTTTTGAGATCGTCGCGATTTTCGCACGTTTAACACAGGTATGTTTGTGTTAAATCATGGTCAGATTCAAGTGTGGAAAATGGTTTTTGTTCATGACAAATAATTAAAAGTACTTGAAATGTTTGAAATTTGTCAATTATCAACCTTCAAAATGGCAATAAAAAGTTTGAGGTCGGCAATTTGGCCGAAAAAATTCCAGGTCGGTCGGGTTACCGTAAACACACCATTTTTTTTTTTTTGGCCTTATTTGGGGATGAGAAAAAAAACCTTTAAAATGTGGTGCGGTCGGACTCGAACGCGAGTCATCCCGCTTACTAGAGCCTTTGCCTAACCATTACACCAAACGTGCTACACAACTTTTGTTGGGAATTTAATACATCTTATAATTCAGCCCTATTTTAAAGAGTACAGCGCCCTCTGTTGATATGGATTGCCGCCGGCAAACCTTTAGTAATCGTTAGTTTGCCGTCATTACCTCCGGCAAAATATCCACTATCTAACTAATAAGAAAAGCAGTATTCTGATGTCACTACAACTTCATGTTGATTAGTGATTATTGAATACTGTTCCTTAATTGGGCATCGATAACCATGACGTCGCATGAGCCGGCCAATGATAGTGCAATACGTCATTATGAATATATATTTTCTCATGAATATTTAGTTTATATCAATGGATACTTCAAATACGTCCAAAGATTGACCATTGCAACAGCGATCGTGCGCGGCCTAGCGGTTAAGAGTCTCGTGTAACAAGCAGGAGAGGGTGAGAGTAGAGGAGGGAAAGTGGAGGGAATAACCATAAAAGATGTAACTTTTGGCGCTAGAAAATTAATTGAAAAAGTGGCGATCGAGTATGGAAGTTTTTCCACCTGTAGTTTCCATTGGAATACAAACTTGTGTTTCTGATAACGCTTTAAAAAGAAAAAATTGTGGTGAAAAATAGTGATCGATTTTTGGCTTGCAAATGAGTACGGTATGGTAGATCATGGCAAAGCCAAATCGAATCATGTGATGTTTCCTTCTTTTGGTGATTGGTGCAAGACGTTCACTTAAGTTTACCATACATGTGTATTTAACACCGATAAAATCGTGTTCCATATTTTTGTCTCCATAATACGCAGGATTACCAGGTCTTGAACCTCCTTGGCAAAGGGGGCTTTGCCTGCGTCTACAGAGCTAGGGCCATCAACACTGGTCAAGAAGTAGCCATCAAAATGGTAAGGCCAAAATATAAAAAATAAAGTTCAAAGTCTGTCCATTTTGGAATAATTAAGTGGGCCTATTCGATTATTCTAAACTGTGTTCGACCGAATATTCAAATATTCGAAGCTCACCGTTCAAGTTAACTGCGTGCCGCGCCAATCAACAGTTGCACACAAAGCGCGCTGGTTAAAATGTGCGTGCGGTGCGGGTGATCAATATTATGATCCACTCGAGTGTTTTGCAGAATTTTTTTGAACCATGGTCAGAGTGTTTTTAGCGTGTGTTCTTTGCTAGCGGTTTTCTTCAAAAAGGTACGGTACAATGGATGTGTACACATGAAACTTTCACCAAATATGTCCAAAATACCAGCCTATAACATATCTCATTTGCACTTGTTTTGATAATTCGCTACATATTTTTAATATTCCCTTTAAAGGGAATGTACAACATTTGCTTTTGCTGCAATGTTCAGAAATAAATTGGAGGATAAATATGTTATAGCAAATATTGTTTATAACTTGCTTCACGTTTTGGGCTTGTACATGATGGAAAAAACAAGAAAACCACTTAAGGTGAAATATAGCAATTTATAGACTTTGGGGAATTGTAAGGTCAAAGAATCAGTCTAGCAGGCTTGTACCCCTCCACAGGTGTGTGCTCAATTGCAAAACAAATGCAGAATAACTACGTTTTGAAAAAAATAGGAGCAGTTTTTGAAAAAAAAAAAAAAAGTTTTCTCCAACGCTTTTTCGGCCAACCAGCGTTGGAAAAATACAATTTTTCTGGAAAATGTCAGCACACCAGGAGCCATGATCTAACAGGATGCTTTAGACTGTCATTCCCTAGCAATCCAGTAAGGTTTTTCGTGATAATGTTATCATTTCATTTTGTGATGTTTGCAAATGTTGTATCTTCTCTTTTATTTGGGTCCAAATCATTCTGACTCACGCTGTATGTACATGGCAACAGATTTTGAGTACATTTTTTCTGTTAGGCCAAAAAAAAAAAATATTCGGTCTCTGGTCAGACCAAAGTACCGGAAGTGACGCGGCCACGCGGCTTTTTTTTTCTTTTTAGCTTTTTTTTTTTTTTCTTCAAGCTTGGATTGTACAGACAAGGTGGGTACTATTTTGCTTTTTGGTGTCCTCATGTACATTGGTGTCCTCCATAATTGCCTTGGTGCGTTCGATCATTTGCCTTGGTGCAATTTCCCATTCCTTGGTGCTCTTTGGTAAAAAAAATTTGAGGAGGTGCGGAAATAGAGGGCGCTGTTGGAGTTACCGTGGAACATTTTGGGAAAAAAAAAGATTGACGCGCATGATTAAAATCGACGCGCGCGCTGACCAGAGACCGACTTTTTTTTTTTTTTGGCCTTATGTTCCTTTTTTTTGTTTTGTTTGGTTGAGTAGATTGACAAGAAGATGATGCAGGCAGCAGGAATGGCGGGCAGGGTCAGGAACGAAGTGGAGATACAGTGCCAACTCAAACATCCATCCATCTTGGAGGTAGGCCTTCTAAGGCCCGTTCTAGACGCCGTGCTACTGCCATGCCAAAATTACTTGAAATGGTGCGGCAATAGCTCATCTTGAGCACGGCAGTTGCTCTAAACGCCGGACGTAATAGTCTAATCTTAATGCATCTGGAGTAATGGGCCAGGTTAAAGCTGTTCAATGAACTTTCAGCGCGATCAAAATATTCTCCCCAATTCCACTCCCCGCGTGATGTGGACACAAGAGAGGGTATTGTGAGCATGCACATTCTTAAAATGTTTGCCCCAACTGCAAATTGGCACGGCGTTTAGAACAGTGCCGTGCTGGTGCCGTTCGAAGCGACGATAGCACGGCAGCCCTGTCAAGCAAAAGGATGGTGTCGGTCAAACTCAATTCCGATGAGCCAAATTGTTCTAAACACCATGCTATCGCCGTGCTGTATTAAACAAATTTCAAATTTATTGAGTTCGGCACGGCAGTAGCACTGTATCTAGAATGGGCCTAAGTCATTTAAAGTTCAAGATTTTTATCAAACACTTCTAAGTATAATATTAGACCCTGGAGAATGTCTTGGTCGTTAAATATATCTCACAAACCAGGCAGTGAACATAAGTGAAAAATTTGCATGGATCAGGCTGTGCAGCTGTGCACCAAAATTTTAAAAAAAAATTACACGTTTTATAGTTGAGCAAAACAAATTTACTGGAGGGGGCTGTGAACCTGCGACCTCCGAATTGCCTTTCCGGTGCTCTACCAACTGAGCTATCCAGCCCTCTGTTGGCGGTCCACCAGTCAATTTTTTTTTTTCAACTTTAAAACTAAATCTAAGACGTCCCACTCTAAATTCAGAAGTTGAAATTAATTAATTGGTTACTTATCATCGGCCAATTTTTTTCGTACGATATCTCATTCGAAAGCTCATAAACTAATGTAATGCTGGAAAATTATCAATTAAATTAGAAAATTTATTTTTCGGGGTGCCACAACCAAAAAGCAAGCATACACCAACTTTAAAATGTTGTCAGCTAGCCAAATCTACTGCGGTGGTATTCTTTTTGGCATGGTGGGACTTTTCTTGCCTCCAAGTATGGAGGGTCAGCCGTACAAAATTTTGATTGTTTCTGTTTTTGTTTTCCCACAGTTGTACAGTTACTTTGAGGACAACAACTACGTGTACCTAGTGCTGGAGATGTGCCATAATGGAGAGATGAACCGATACCTCAAGACACACAACAAGGTGCTGACAGAAGAAGAAGGTACCTAGCCCAAAATTATATTGTACCTGCAAACTTTGAAGAAAAAAAATGTATACAAAAATAATATTTATTTTATATAACCCAAAATGCAGTGGTCTATTTTTCACATTTGTTTGTACCAGGGTTTTTGATTTCATTGATTTAAATTACAAATTAAAGGGAAGATACAACATTTGCAAACATCAAAAAACAAAATGATCAAATTATCACGAAATATCTTACTGGACTGTTAGGGAGTGACAGTCTAAAGCATCCTGTAAAATTGTGGCTCCTGGTGTGCTGACATTTTCAAGAAAACTTGTGTTTTTCCAACGCTGGTCGACCAACCAGCGTTGGAGAAGACAGGCTTTGTTAGAAAACTGCTCCTAATTTTTCACATTTAGTTAATCCGCATTTTTCTTTGCAATTGTTCACACATCTGTGAAGGGGTACAAGCCTGCTAGACTGATTCTCTGACCTTACAATTTCCCCAAAGTCTATAAATTGCTTCGTTTCATCTTAAGTGGGGTCAGGGAACCAGACTACAAGAACATGGTTGGTTTTCTTGGATTTTCCAGCATCTCTGAACCCAAAACGTGAAGCAAGCCAGTTTAACAATATTTGCTATAACATACTAATCCTCCAAATCCATTTATTTCTGAAAATTGCAGCAAAAGCAAATGTTGTACATTCCCTTAAAATCAGTGGGTAAAAATATTTTTAAAATCATTCCAAAAAAAATCAAAAGTCATGTAAATGTAACAGAAAATGTCAAGATACACTTGTACATGAAGATAAGAGCTTTTAATTCATGCTCTACCTGATCCTCAAATCACTTCAGTATTTGGAAATAACTGACTGGCACATGTTTTTTGCACAGCCCTCCAATATCTGCCATTGTACTTAGGGAGTGAACCAAAGCACATTCCAAAAACTGCCAAAGGTTTTATACAGAAAGCTTGGCCATGCTGTGCGGAAACTCTTTTGTCGGCAATAAACAGTGAGACCAAACTAAACAAGTCTGTCATGTCTGTGGTAAAATCACTTGGCTAGTGAGTCAAAGAATCCGCCAATGTACTCCCACTGTAGTGCATTGGCATGCACAACTGACTTGCAATAAACTACACCAAAAGTACAAGGGTTCAAGAATTTTAACCCAATTTTAACTCTCTTCAACTGTTGAGGGGGTACTTGTGCACGGAGCCCATAAAATTAGTGAAGGGCAAAACCCAGTAATAAAACTTTAGCATGCCTTCCTTGTTGTTTTGTTTCCCAGCTCGCCACTGTCTGAAGGAGATAGTCATTGGGATGCTGTACCTGCACTCCCACGGGATACTGCACCGCGACCTGACCCTGGCTAACGTACTGCTCACTAAGGACATGCACTGTGTAAGTACAAAGACTGGTTCCCGGTCCCTCCATCACCAATTCTTTGAATGGAATTGACCTATCGCGGTAGAATCGCGTTAAAAGGCATCAACGCAGCTTGTGAAATATTGTCCAGTTATATGATACACAAATGGACGCGGAACGCGCAAAATCTGAGACGAATCAGACTTAGTGTACAAAAACTCCATAGGGTTGTCTAAGGGGCGTGGCTAACTTGCAAACGGTGATTGGTCAATTAAAATACATCAGGGAAAAATCCTCCAGTGTATGCTAATTAGAAATGAGAATTAGCATATCGATTTTCCCATAATGCAACAAGCCTTAGGGCTACTCAGGATGGTCAGTGTTAAAACAATTTTGATCATTTTTTGTGGGTGGGAGGGTCAAAGGAAATAACCGAAAAACAAAATTCAGTTTTCAATTAAAGTCATAGAAAAAAACAATACAAAAAATACTACATACGGAATAAATAAGGACGTGAAATTTTCACAGTTAAAAGTCAACAAGATATACTTCGTCCCTATGTTTGTTTTTTGTGTGAAATGGAGCAAGCAAAATATATTACAAATATTTTTTTGACTCACACTGTATAGGCGTAAATTTATGCACAGCTGAGCATATACAACACAAGGTCTGGCCCAAGACCTTGACACAGTGCGTCCTTCAAAATCAGCCACACATTTGTGCATTAATTTATAGCCTCAATCCTGCAAAATCTTTCATTTTGCAAAGAGGACTTTGAAGGATTTTGGAAGGTTAGGGTTAGAGTTCAATTAATATGACTTTTTTGTTTTCTTCCTCAGAAAATTGCAGATTTTGGGCTGGCGGCAAAGCTGAAGTTGCCCAACGAGAAGCACTACACAATGTGTGGAACACCCAACTACATCTCGCCGTATGTAGACAGTTTTTATTACCCCAGCTAAACTATTGTATTGTACTCACATAACATCATGACCAAGTTGGATTCAGAATGCTTGTATGGTCTTGTGAGAGAACTGTTTTGGGATTTTCTTTGTAGTCATTGTCACCACAATGCAACAACCAAACTTGCAGTGTCCCAAAGATGCCCTAAAGCTTGTGCGCAATGTTTCCCTGACAATCAAGTGTATATGGGCTCCGTGCGCCAACAAAAGAGGGCGCCCTTTTACCTAGCAACGACGTCCCATGGGCGAGACACATACATTTCGCTGGTTGACGCGCGCATCATACCTTGTGTGTGAGGCACGTACACCAGGGGTTTCTACTATGTACACACAGTGGTTGCGCTTCGCAGAAAAATATTGCAGTCAGGCAAGATGGCGTCATTCGGTCACCCCCAACTGTACTTTCTTTGACATTGAGGGGGTACTTGTGAACGGAGCGGATACATGAAACTTGCTATCTTTTAAATCCACCAGATTATGTAGAGCTAAACCATGATAACGTTATTGCTATTGTACAGTGTTGTAGTACTCGAACTCAAGTACATTAATTTTTGAGAATACTTGTACATGCACTCGTACTCAAATATCAAAATACTCAGACTCGAATTCCCAGCAAAGCACTTGGATTCGACTATTCGATATCGTACTCTATCACCAAAGCACTTGTACTCAGTTATATATGACTCGGGGAAAAGTTCAGTATTTTTTTAGAATGAAAAAAAAAGTCTCACTATTTCTATGAAGTGTGGAAGAATTGGCTTTCAAGAAGTCTTGCTCAAAAGTAGTCCATTATCAAGCAAGTTCGGTATTCCAAAATAGTCTGGTGCACAGCAAGATTCGAAGATTTTCTTTTCTGGATAACCGTGGCAGATAAATGCACACAAGGCTATGGGGGACGTGGTAACTAAATCTGCATTCTGTGCAATTTTTCGTGCAATCGAAAAGAGATGGAACTTCGTTCGCACAAAAGTTTTGACACACAAGACACCTAAAAACCCTCGCTGTCCAAAGAGATTTTGCAAAATGTTAAACTTCAGACCATGATGATCTCTTCAATTTTGCTGGTACCCCGCTATGCTTTTGCACGCAAATGATTAAATGTTTATCCCGAAAGAAAAATAGGCAAATCTTGATGTGCACATGCGCAAGTACGGGTACTTGGAGGGTCATGTAGCTAGACTCTGGTACCTATTAACTCATTCTCAAGGGTCAAAGTACTTGAATGCGTATGGTACTTAATAGCTTGGAACTTGGCAGTACTTTGTCCTCGAATAAAAGCACTTGTTTACAACACTACTACTTAAAGGGAATATACATCATTTGCTTTTGCTGTAATTTTCAGAAATGGATGGAATTGGGGGGTTGGAAATATATAGCAAATAGAGTTACACTGACTTTTTTGAGGTTTTGGGTTCGAAAATGCTATAAAAACCCTGACTTTTTTGAGGTTTTGGGTTCGAAAAATGCTATAAAAACCAAGAAAAACAATTATTTTCCTGTAGTCTGGTTCCCTGACTCCATATAAGAAGAAACAGAGCAGTTTACATACATTGGGGAATTGTAAGGTCAGGGAACCAGTCTAGCTGGCCTGTACCCGTTCATAGGTGTGTAATCGATTGCAAACAAGTGCGATGGTCAATTGGGGCCAGTATTTGAAAAAAGCCAGTTTTTTCCAACGCTGATCGGCCGATCAGCTTTGGAAATTAATACAAAAATAACACTTTTCTTGAAAATGACAGTATACCAGGTGCCATGATTTTACTGGATGCTTTACACTGTCATTCACTAACAGTCCAGCAAGGTTTTTCTAAATGATTTGGTATTTTTATTTTTTGATGTTTGCAAATGTTGTATTTTCCCTTTAATATCCCTTGAAAGGTTAAGAATTGTACACATAACGTGCCTTCGGTTTACGGCACAGTTGTGAAATTTTTTTGAATTTTGGGAAAATTCATTGCATTAAAATTGCCCGTGGTGTTGGAATTTCATGTGCTAAATTGTCAAATGTTTTGATTCTTCTATGTGCAGTGAGATAGCGACCCGCAGTGCTCATGGTCTCAAGTCAGACGTGTGGTCGCTTGGGTGTATGCTCTTCACATTCCTGACTGGCCGGCCGCCATTTGATGTATGTATGAAGCATTCAATTTCCACTAATAGAGGGTGCGTTTTAGCTATTACTCTTGCTACTCCCGAGTGCAGGAAAATGTTGCGTGCGCATTACTCTCGGTGCAAGAGTATACTCCTGGTATGACGGAGAGCATATTCTTGCTTACCCGCGGGTCGTACTCCTGCCGTTCGTGCGCTCAGGAGTATACTCGTGTTAACACGAGTAGCACGCTCGAACGCACCCAGAGAAGTTAAGCTACAAGTTTTTGAAAGAACACGCATACTTAAGACCTGTGTTGCGTCATTGATACACGTGTTAGCACCGTCCCAACTACACTGAATATTCGAATATTTGCTTAGAATGGCTTTTCGTCAGTTTGAATATGCGAAAAACAAAAAACTACTTATATACACGCACGACTGTTGTGTTATCGTAAAGTTCGGGCCCTTTATTGTCAGGTGTCGATTTTATGTCGACAGTAACCTTTTTGTGGACAGCGGTTCATTGTTCCCACCCTTTGGGGTAGTAGGTACACGTAGTCGTTAAGTTTGTACTTTCTCAACGACTGCCCGCTATTTATTATTTTCTTGTTTTTTTTTAAAACCCGCGGCTTTCGCGTCACATGACTACATGTATCAGGCTAAACAAAGAACCTAAAAACGCCCAAACAACATAAAAGACCAGACCATGGCAACATGAATATTTACGAGCTAACATGCATTATTTATAAGTATTTACAATCTACATGCAAAAACGTATAGGACGACCCGGACAATACACACAGACTATGCAGACACGAGATACTTCTAAATTACTGAAGCGTTCAGTGATCTGTTTCTAGGACAACGTTGACACCATCGTTGTCGATTTATCATGTCAAGCAAGCCGGTCTACAGACATAATCGGCAGGCGTCAGCCTTTGTGAAATACCTAAAACATTTAAATGTTTAAAACGGTGCGAAAAATTTTTGCTAAACGTTTAGAAAGGTGAACGCAAAGTCAGCACCTTAGTGTTGTTCCCTTCTACAGACGGAAGCAGTGAAGAGCACACTGAACAAAGTGGTCCTGGCAGACTACATCATGCCTGAGTAAGTTATTGGAATTTCTATTCTCCGCAATGTTACTCATTAAAGCTATAGTCCATCATTTGCAGCTATCCGAAAAGTAACTGGCGTAATTATTGTTGAAAAACATACTTGGTTGAAAGATAGTTAGGGGACTAAACTCCCTGTGAAATTATTCTTTCTGGCAAGCTGTCATTTTGAAGTAATCAATGAAAGAAGGCCTTTCCAAAGGTGCGTCTTAAGACGCACCGTAGGAAAATTTAAATTAGTAGTTCGTTTTGTTATTCGGCGAAGCGCGCGCAAGCGTTGGCACGACGCACACGCGCGCGCAGTTGCTATAATTCGTCAGATCGGTGCGCGACATCACATAGCTGCAATGGGCTCAGTGAGAACGTGTCTCGGAGGCTGAATTCAGGCCCAATTCAAAACATGATTCAGCAACTTATGATTTGAAATTGAGATCCTAGAATGCTGTTTTTCTCGGAATATACAGCTGAAGCTGAGCTGAAACTTCATCAGGTTAGCTGTTCCGTATCCTTCATTAGATTTTGAACACTTTTGTTGCTTCAAACGAACAAAATGCACAAATTACAAATGATGGACTATAGCTTTAACCCACATTCGATTTTTGAACAAGTTGCGTAACTTGGGTCCAATTTGCGGGGCAGGGGGCACTCAGTCGGTTTTGAAATTCTGGAGGAAGGGGGGCCACAAGGAGGTGCACATGTCACCTCGATCAGAAGGCCAGTCTGCATGCCCCCATGGTGCCTCCCCCCCTAGTTAGAACTCTGTTAAGGGCCTGTCACATTATATGCCATCTCATAGGAGACTTTACGGCGACCAAAAATATTTCATAAATTTAACAATCGCAGTGAGGACGCAAGAAAATGACAACTTTCTGTCTCAAAGAAGCTCAAGCTACGCTCATACTGTGCTCTTTCCACGCTTACGATGCGCCCCTGTCAAGCTCAATTACTCGATCTAGTCGCTGCCGCTGCGCTGTCACTGCGCTCACACTACTCTCTGCTCACTGTTGATACGTCCTAGTAGCTCGCGTCGCACTCTCTATTCGACCAAAATACGCTCATGTGATGTCACTTGCGCTGTATAAATACCATGACAAAACGGTCAATACACAGTCCAGTTTCAAAATTATTCTACAAGTTCATCGCAGTCGAGTTACTTTCTCATGGAGACTACATCGACTGCCTTGCGCCTATAGGCTGCCTCAATGCCATTTCAATGTCGCACGATTAACGCTCGCACAGCGCCTGAGATGCGTCATTACGGCATCCTGGCCAGGGCGCAGAGGTGTTGCAATTGTTTTGAGCATGTTCAAAGACCTTGGCGCTCATCGGAGACCATTAAGACCCTCTGGCGCCCATCTGGCGACCTATGTAGTTGTCGCTGCGATCTAGAAGTTTTTGCGCCCCAGCTATTTTTCAAGGACGCAGTGAGAGCGCATATAAGATCGCAGACAGTGTGACAGGGCCTTTAAAAAACAGTCATAATTACTATAATTGACATAATATTTTACTTTAAAAAAAAAAATTCAAAATGCTTTGCTTATACATATACATGTGTGTATGACAAAAGTATCACAACTGAAGGTTTCTGATATGTGCTCAGAAAATCTTGCAGTTTTACATTTTTGGTTGCATTTCGCTTGTTCAAATTTTTCATCGTTTAAAACAAAAAAACCCAAAAATGTAGATCAAGAATTTTTCCAAAGTTTGTGTTACAAACAATGTCCCCTCACATTTTGTCTCACCAGGAGTATATCTGTTGAAGCCAAGGATCTGATCGTGAACCTTCTCAGAAAAAACCCAGATGACAGGCTGAGTCTATCAGGTATGACAACAAAAAATAGGCAAATCAATTAATATATGAAAAAAAGTGTACAAACTTTTGCTATATTTCAATTGCCAATAGTTTTCTTGGTATATACTATAATTTTCATTTTGCTGATGACTTATGCTTTGATTTGTCTTGGAATATACATTCCGTGTTGAGAGCTGTGCGATAAAAAAAAAAAAGTTTCTCTGAATAACATATGCTCCAATAAAAACTGTCACTACTTTAATGTTGTTACCAAAATGTTTGTTTCAAAAATGATATGCAAACTCAATTTCACTTTTTTCTTCTCAAAAAATACCCTTCTCATGTTTTGTTTTGCGAATGTCGCTTTCTTTTTCTTGGTCCGTGAGTGTATATGCGGAGATGAAAATTTACAGCAAAAGTTAGTTTCGAAAGTCAACTTAGCTCTGATTGTTCATTGTCGCTCGCTTGAGTGTCGCATTGATATTCATTTTTTTTCCCTCCAAACTCAGGTGTTTTGGATCACCCCTTCATGACAAAGAGTCCACTGTCCAACCATCAAGTAGGACAAGACCAGCAGACTGCCAAACAAGTGGGTTTTATCTTTGCAAAAAAAAATGTACAATTGGCTTCTAAAAGTAGCTGAACAAGTGCGAATGCATAATGAGCTCTGGCCATCTTGCATGAGGGCAATTCCACGGTTACTCACGTTACATTTTTGATGTACTTTAGAGTTTCCTTGGGCTGTAATTACCTTACTGAAAAGGTTTAATAACTGTTATCCCCATGGTAGATAGAGTAGACCTAGACCTACCTAAGCACCAAAGATGACATCCAGAAAAATGTGTTATGTATGATAAACAAGACGCACAAAATCGGTTACTCACGTTACGAAAATGTAACGTGAGTAGCCGATTTTCAGTAAGGTTATTACAGCCCAAGGAAACTCAAAAGTACATCAAAAATGTAACGTGAGTAATCGTGGAATTTCCCATGAAAGTCTTGCATGGAATCTATCAAAATGATACCTTCCAGAGCTTAAAAATGCGACGCCAATAAATACGACGCCGATGGCACATATGGAACACCATACTTTAGATGTATACCTAGATTTATAGCGATTTGTGATAAATACCACGTGACTATAACATTACTGCACACATTTTGCCTCCATTTACAAACTTTTCATAAACATCTTTCCGAATTGTCACAAACATTTTTCGTGAAGCATTTAAATTATTTTGTTTGCTTTTTTTTTAAATTAAAAATTGGTAGTTATATTTTGTGGAAATCTAATGGGGCCTATTTTGGACAATTTTCGGTGACAGACAGACCAACCCGACCGACCACCAAGTGACACGTAGAACCTCCTGCTAGAGCTTAAAAATCAAATTCCATGGCCCAATGTCTTGTTGCTGATATTTTTTATTCTTCCGAAACTATTCAAATCAAATTTGAATTCCTTTAGATTAGACAACTTAAATTCCTTTTATATCTCCTTTGTAATTTCATCATTCAGAGGCACATAGAGTCGTCAATGGACAGCGGCCATGCCACCATGGCAACCCTCTCCACGGCGACGACCTTTCCCAGCCGCCTCTCCTCGCGCAGCCGGCCAATCAAAGCCCTGCCCCTCCCGAATCTCACCCCGCTGGTCTCGCAGGATGAGGAGGGGGTGGGCGGGGCCAAGGTGTTCGGCAAGGGCTCCGGTTTTGAGGGCGGAAGGGGGCACCATGAGGCAAGGTGGACAGGGAACCAGTATGACCGGCACCCACCATCACCGCCAGTTCGAGACAGGGCAAGGTAGGTTTGACTTGACTTGCTGGAGGTCACTTATTAATGTCCACTTGTGCATATAGACATGCACTATTGCCCTCGTTGACAGTCAGTAGACATGCACTAGTGCTTCCTTTGCCAGTCAATATGTGCAAATATGTGTATAGTACAACCTTACCATATGAATGGTAAAATGACCTGACTGCAAATTTTTTTTTTTTCACTCATTAAACATTTATCTTAGTTCCCAATTAGATGTGCAAATGGATATGCACTATTGCCCTCGTTGACAGTCAGTAAATATGCACTAGTGCCCCCTTTGCCGGTCCATATGTGTATATAACAACCTTACCATATGAATGGTAAATGTAATGACCTGACTGCAAGTATGTTTTGTTTTCACTCATTAAACATGTATCTTAGTTCCCAAATAGATGTGCAAATAGATATGCACTATTGCCCTCGTTGACATTCAGTAGACATGCACTAGTGCCTCCTTTGACGGTCAATATGTGTATATTACAACCTCACCATATGAATGGTAAATGTAATGACAGAACTGCAAATATTATTGTTTTTTTCACTCATTATATCTTCCCAAATAGACATGCAAATAGAGACGCACTATTGCCCTCGTTGACAGTCAGTAGACATGCTCTAGTGCCCCCTTTGACGGTCATTATGTGTATATTACAACCGTACCATATGAATGGTAAATGCAATGACAGAACTGCAAATATAACTGTTTTTTATTTTCTCTAATTATATCTTATATCCCATCTAGCTTCAAGACAATTTCTGCGTGCGACGACAAATCGGGGTCTGTTTTATCCACGTCGTCCAAACAAAATTCCTGGCTTGACAACTTGGGTAAGAATCAGATATTTTTCTTTCCGAAATAGGAGAAAAACCAAAATTAGTTAGGTATCCTGCTGTCATCAAGTGCAATTTCTTTGATAAAGATGATGGAGTACATTTCCACTTTTTTCACATTAAAGGTGGGGTAGGTTGTTTGTCAACTGTGCATTTTGTTTCGTTTGAAGCAACAAAAAGTGCTCAAAATCTAAAGACGGGTGCTTTACAACTAACCTGATGAAGTTTTAGCTCTGTGAATGCTGTATATTCTGAGAAAACAATATTCTAGGATCTCAATTTCAGTACAAAAGTTGCAGAGTCAGGTTTTGAATTGCGCCCGAAATCAGCACCTGGGATACGTTCTCATTCAGCCAATTGCAGCTACACAATGTCACAGACAGAACCAAGGAATAATAGCGACCGAATCCTTAGGTATGAGATAACCAGTTCAATAAATATCGGTTCTCATTTTCAATATTTTGCCAAAAATGTTTTTTGTGATTTTTTTTTAAAAATCAGGTGGTCAGAGTTCAGAAGGAAACAGACATCGGTCATTGCAGGACACCAGCTCAAATCATCACAGCAATCACTGTACCCAGTCTACGGATACCAGTGACAAATCCACAAGCTTCTTGGCCGGTTTGCAACGTTCCCAGCACGGCAAGCGGCCGGACTCGACAGAAGGGAGAAATTGGTCCACAGCTCGCGAAGACAACGCCAGGCACGGATTTGGTGCACACAACACAAATGACAATCACTGGAATAGCACATCGGACTCTAGTAGAGAATTCAGGAGCGACTGGAACAGCGTGGACAAATCTGACAGATTTCGTGGGACGAAAACTAGCGATTTTCCCATCGGAGGTTCCGCTCACGTCGGCATGCGCAGCAAAGAGCACTCCGCCTCGGAAGAACAACTGTTTCAGAAGAAGTCTGCCCAAGATTCAAGACACTCCAAAGACAGATATGGAAACCACGAGAAAGGGTCGGGCAATTTGCAAACCGAACCAAGCGAGTTCAGGACAGAAGGTCTTGACCATAGAGCTGCCCAACAGATCTCGGACAAAAGGTGGGATTCTTACCAATCGCATCACGGCACCGGAGGAAAGACTCACCAAACAAACAGTTCCAGCGACCTATCGGGACACTCGTCGCAGGACGCCGGTCGGTCCCATCATGCAAAGCACCGGAGGAAAGAGGACATCGATAACGCCAACTTGCAGAAGAGCCGACCCTCGTCAACAGCAGTGTCGTCTAGAGACGGTCGGAGAAGGGAGAGGCACGCCAGCGAGACGAAGCAGAGGCACACCCAGAAACACGAGAAGAGGGAACGTGCCAGTGCTGATAATGTCGGCAAGAGTCTGGTGGAGTTGACGGCACCGCTGAACGCCCGCAGGCTGAGACCCATCAGGCAACGAACCAGGAACGCCATGGTAAGTTGAGAAAGCCTATGGATTTGCAAAGGGGAAAGTAAAACACAAAAAACACCTGGACAAAAATGGAGCTAGCACACTCAAAGTTTGATCACTTTGAACTGTTGGAATGAACTTTGAGTGCAAAATTTGTTTGGACAAATTTGGGCTATGGTGGGTATGTGTTCGTTGCAATTAGTTCAGACTTACAGTGGAAAATTTGTTGAGACAAACATGCTGACTGGACGAATAACTGTCCCCTGTTGCTTGTGACTGGACTTTTGATTGGACTTTTGATTTATCTGTGTCTGGACTTGTGACTGGACTTGTGACTGGACTTGTGACTGGACTTGTGACTGGACTTGTGACTGGACTTGTGACTGGACTTGTGATTGGACTTGTGACTGGACTTGTGAAGGACTTGTGATGAAATTGACTATGACACCGGTTTTGATCTGCACTACTTTCTGGTTTTTCAGGTGAGTATTCTCGAGAGCGGCGAGGTTTGCTTGGAGTTTCTGAAGACCAAGGACGGCAGGGACCGGGTGGTTGAAGTCTGCAGGATCTCAGAAGATGGAATGCAGGTAGGACACGTCTTCCAATATCTCGTTATGATAATAATTGCTTTTACAAAGAAAGCCCAAGTTTCTGCTTGACACAAAAAAAATTGTGGAAAAAAACCCCAAAATTGTAACTAACAGTCACAGACAGTCAACATTCACATCCACTTTTAACAAAGGCTAGTCACCAATAGTCAGATCATATGTCAAGCAAGCACTGTGACTAGTCAAACTGGGTCAAAACAGCCAATTGTGGTCACAGCTGTTTCATCACTCACCCAGAGTCAAAGCATAGCTGTATCAAGTTACTTAAACAGTCCCAGCCAGTCAATCCTGCTTTGTAAAGACTGGGAATTCTTACCAGTGAAAACAGTTACTTGATTGATTTTGACTGATAGGACTACTTGTCACAGAATGTATGTTTGCATAGGAGGTACATATTACTCGGGCTCAAAATACATCCACCAATGGTCCTTTATAAAAACTTGCTCTTTCTTCGTGTAACTCACTTCAGATCACCACCTACCACCCAAACGGCGGTAAGGGCTTCCCCGTGACGGACGCCCCACCCTCCCCACCCCAGGACCACACCACCCTCTACACCTACCACGACCTACCGTCGAAGTTCTGGAAGAAATACCAGTACGCGGCCAAGTTCGTCCAGCTGGTGCGGTCCAAGACTCCCAAAGTGACGCTGTACACCAAAGAGGCCAAGTGCATGCTGATGGAGAACGCGCCGGGGGCTGATTTTGAGGCTTGCTTCTACGAAGGTGGGTCAGAGCACACGGGCTTAGGGACCGTGACCATTCAGCCCCGGTATGAAAAGGGCCCCCCGGTAAGCTCGTCCCCTCCCAAGAAGTCATTTCGCACCGTCCCAGCTACCGGCCCAGGAGCTGGTCCGGTTGCTAATCAGGAACTCCTCTATCCTCGGGTCTATTGTTTGCAAGTATTGACACATGTAATATATCCCAGAAGAAACCCGCTTGTGGTTTTCATCTCTCAGCGCGAAACAATAGAACACTTTCGTCCGCACAGATCAAAACCCCTGCCATGCAGTTTCGCGCACAATGGGACCGTAAATTAAAATAGGCGTTTGGAAGGATTTTATCTTTAATCCGGTAAGTCTGCTATTGTTCTGCTCTGGACGTTCTCTGAAGGGCAATAAATTGATGCGCCTGACTGACTTCAAAACTTCTGGTCAGACAGGACCATGTACCGGACGAGACTGGGCTGAAGACTGGACTGGCTCTGGACCGGACGAGGTACCGGGGGGCCCTGTTCATACCAGGGCTGAATGGTCATGGTCCCTTAGTCAAGAGAACTAACTACACTAAATTACTGCTGAGTTAATGCATGGTAATATAAGTTATCAGCGAGCGCGAGTGGAACACGGAATAATGTAGTACGTCTGTGTTCCACATACCACGAGGCCGAAGTATATGGGACACAGACGCACTACATTTTCCGTGTTCCGCGAGCGTGATAACGAATTTATCTTCAAGCAAACTTGACGCACAGAACAGTTTGAACGAGCACGCTTTACACGGACATTCAGCAGCTTAACGTATGCAGCTGGTATGTCGCTCGCATCTTGGAACAGCGGAATACGCAGAGTGCGGCATGGACCGAGGCCGTGCTACATGGTTATATGTAGCATGGCTTGTTGCCATGGATCCACCAATCAGGATCGAGGATTCAAGTTTACTTGAAGATAAAAAAATGTAGCCTGCTTGGCGCATCCATATTTGTGCACAAACCTCTGGAAAAGTTGAAATTTTAACACGGCTGTTTGCATATCTACGTTTTGTAAATAAAACGGATACACCCAAAACTGAACTGTAAAATTTGTTAATGGGCATATCAGTTCCATTGCGGGGAAATATTTCTCTTTTCTCAAAAAAATGACAGCATATACCAGGTACAATATATTAAAGGGATGCATGATCCTATTATTTACTTAGTATTGAGTAGGATATTTCATGATATTTTGACAGTTTCATTTTGGAAAGTTCGCAAATGGTGTTCATTATAATACCATAATAAAACCGGAGTCTTATATAGCGCACGTATCTACCAACAATTAGGTACTCAAGGCGCTGGAAATTGTGTCTATTATTCAAGACAGGTATATGAAGTTTATGAGAAATATGAGACCCATTATTTAGCACCTTTTAAGGGTTTACAAGGTGCTGTGGCGCATATTGCAGCCACTGCCAGAAACACCGGGGCAAACCCCTTCTCTTAGCGATAAGTGTTACTGGGGTCTTTAACGTGCATTACACAACACATTAGACCTACAGCTCTACATCCCATCAAAAGGACGAAGCAATAATGGTAAAGCGCCTTGCTCAGGAGCACAAGCACCATGTTCCCACGGTCAGGATTTGAACCCATGTACCACGGCACATGAGTCGAACACCGTAACCATTGGACCACAGCACCCCACCTTGATGTGACTCAAATACTATCTGGCCCATCAATTCGGGCGATTCACAATGCATTGCGCCACCAAGAGTTTGCCATGGAGAGTTAATTTTTCAAGTTTACGGTCGACAAAACATGGCCCATTTGAACGAGTGTCAGTAGAAAACTTGAGCTAATTTGTTATAGATTGGGGCATAGCGTTCTGCCGCCTTACCAAAAAAATCCATATTGATAAAAAGGGAAAAAAAGGGCAAGCATAATATTCGAATCATACTTTCACAAACTTTCTGGGCGGAAAAACTAACAATTTCAAATGTCCCGCGCTGCAAATTTGTCGACCATCTCCAACAATGCACTGGGAAAAATGAACTCTCTGTGGCAAACTCTTGGTGGCGCACTGCAATGTGAATCGCCCGAATTACATCGAAACGACGTGTAGTTTACACCTGTTGAAAAACAGCCAAAATTCATCCAACTTTTTTCTTACGACCCAGGTACCAAGCTGCATCTCTCGGGACAAACTCTCCAAATTACCGAGTCCTGCGGCAAAGCCACCTCAGTCGACGTGTCCGGTGGATGCCAGGGTATCCCCACCGACGCCCAGGCTAAGGTGGATCACATGCACGCCGTGCACCGGCAGTGCCTTGAGCTAGAGGCTGCCATTGCTGGGATGGAGTCAGTCAAAGGCCATGGGCCGTACTTCCCGATCATCATATGCAGGTAAGGTTTTGCGTCGAGTCATGGCTATACGATTTTTTGACACAATGGACTCAGTGCACCAACACTGTTGCACACTGTTTGATTGCAGGAATGGTCCATTGTTGACTTTAAAATTGAGGAGTTTTTGCCACAAAACATAAGTGTATCTCAGCAAATGGGCATAAATTATCAAATTCAACAAAGATATTGACTGGAGCTGGATGTGGACCTGATGCGACATCCGGATTGCCGTTCCGGTGCTCTACCAACAGAGCTATCCAGCCCAATGTTGGCGGTTCCCCAGTTTTTGTCAATGTCTTTGTTCAAGGGGCGCTAATCAGAAGCCTTAACCCGTTATATGCCATGTGGCCAGGGATCTTGCCCAAAGTCATGATGCTAGCAACATCAGCAATGCTGCAAACCTGGGAAATAGCTACCTGCAGTCTGGCATATGAAGGTTAATCTGACTAGCGCGCCTTGAACTCAGACATTGACAAAATGGGTAACCGCCAACATAGGGCTGGATAGCTCAGTTGCTAGAGCACCGGTGCAGTATTGTGGAGGTTGCAAGTTCATACCCCGCTCCAGTCCATGTCTTTTGTTCACATTTTATATTAAACATCACTTGTTACAATTGTCTATCAACAGAAAGCCAACCTCCTCAAATGCCACGTTAGTGGCAGACAAGACCATCCAGAATTCAAAGTCTGGTGCCCCCCACCCTAACCCCACCCCTGTGGCACCCGTCACCTCACCCAGTGTGGCACCCCCCGTGTCAGCATCTGTTTGCTCCTACGATGGCACCGTCTTCAGCATGAAGAGTGAGCCGCAGAGGGCCGCCTCGTCAAAACCAAATCAGGGTAGGCCTCAATTTTGTTTATTAAAAGGTACAGTGTGAACCATTTGTGCATTTGTGTCGTTTGAAGCAACAAAAGTGCTCAAAATCTAAAGACGGGTGCTTAACAACTAACCCGATGAATTTTTTAGCTCTGTGAATGCTGTATATGTTTCAAGAAAACACGGTATTCTGGGTCTTGATCTCAGTTCAAAAGTTGCCATGTCATATTTTGAATTGCGCCCTCTCGTGACACAATCCCGAATAACCAACTGCGCAATGTGCACATCAAGATTTGCCAATTTTTCTTTCAGGATAAAAATTTCATCGTATGCGTGCAAAAGCACAGCAGCTAGGGTAACAGCAAAATTGAAGAGATCATCATGTTCTGACTATAATATTTTGCCAAAAGCCTTTGGACAACAAACTATTTTTAGTTGTCTTGTGTGTCAAACTTTTGTGCGAATGAAAGTTCCATCTCTTTTCGATTGCACGAAAATTTACACAGTCAGAATGCAGATTTGGTTATCACGTCCCCCATAGCCTTGTGTGCATTTATCTGCCGCGGTTATCTCCAAAAAAAATTGTCTGTACACCAGACTGTTTTGGAATACCGAATTTGCTCTAATCATTCCCAAATTCAAAATTGAAATACTATTTGTTCTTCTTTTAGATTCCAAGTGCGGTACTAAACGGGAAAGGCACAGCAGTCACCCGAGCCGGCAGAACGTTCTCAAGAGCACTTTCGTTCCCAACGTGGGTTGGGCCTCGCAGATGTCCAACGGCGAGGTCTGGGTGCAGTACAACGACGGCACGCAGATCGTCGTCGGGGCCTCGGTGACCTCCGTGAAGTTCATTGACACGAGAGGGGAGGTCTTGCGGTACGGTCCCACCGACAAACTACCGGACGGCGTCAAAACGAAACTGGCGCAGCTTTCGACGATCGTGGAGATGTTCGTCAACAAATAGACATGGGCCGCTTTTTTGTGAAACAGCGACCTCTAATTCTCCGCGAACGTGTTTCTGTTCCTAAGCTCTGCCAGGCCAGTGATATATGAACTTTACGAAGTGAATACGGTAGAAAACTTCAGAAAATTGATCAATCACGCTCACTGAGTGCGTTTGATTACTTCCCCCAGCTTACTGGCGCCTGGCTCCTTGCGTGATGACAGACATGCTAACTAAACGAAGGGTTTCGGGTAAAGTTTCGTGCAAGAGCTGGAAAGTTGAACTTTGACATGACACACCTGCATCCGAATCAACTATCTAGAGCTAGGTCTAGGTCCACGCCCATTGAAAATACGCCGGGAGGCTGACAATATACCCGTAGCCGTTGCTCTGGAAGCCCGTTTCTGACACGGCCTGAAGCGCCCGCCGGACGTCACACTGGCAGCCATGTTTATTGCATGGCCTTATGGGATACTTACCCTAGTAACCGGCTCGGCGAGTCGGTTACTTGGGCCAGGCTCGATTAAGCGCGAGAAGTCACATGAGAGATAAATCGAACACTGTCGTGCTTGCACGAGTAAGCGCGGGGGAAGTAATCGAACGCACTCAATGTGTGTGTCGGCCATTTTGGAAAACATTGAGAAGAACATTCGCTTGTATTTTTGGGTAGAAAGAATTCGATCAACACAAATTTTGAAGGAAAATTTCTTTTTTTCTCACGACATGATTTTCAAGAACTGTGCAAATAGTCCGGGATCTCAAAATGCTGTTTGTATATCTTGTGCATGAACTAAAATCCACTGGTTAATTCATTACAATAATGGTATTTACAGAATTTATATAAATTGTTGCATTTTGCATCATGTACATTCGTTTTTGTTCTTTTTTTTTTAACAATTGGGAGATTTTATCTGTAAATTACAATTGTTTATATTTCAATAGTGTGTGTAATAAAATGTGAATACTGTACAATCAAACTTTGAATCATTGTACATGCCAATTGTAGAAAGAAATAAAAAAAATTATTACTAAATCCCCGGATTTAAATAACTTAGAGTAAAATGAAAGAGGGATTAAAATTTGAATCCTTTCCAAATCTGTGTCTGTGTGTGTGAGAATTTGACTTTTCTGCAAAAATTAATGTAGGTTTTTGCAGTGGTGTGTTTGAACTTTTTGAAATCATGGATGGATCCGAGCTCAGTATATAAGAATGGTAGAGTTCTCAAACTTATTTATGATGTCGAAACCTTTCTCAATCCTTTGACAAAAAAATCCACAAAAAGTTTGTACTTTTTACTACTGCCATTACTTGCCAGTACTTACTACTAGGACATACATAATGGAATTTGTATCCTTGAGTCATTTCTTTGTTCTCGTGTACTAAAGTTTTCAAGTTAAAGGGAATATACATCATTTGCTTTTGCTGTAATTTTCAGAAATGGATGGAATTGGGAAGTTGGAAATATATAGCAAATATAGTTACACTGACTTTTTGAGGTTTTGGGTTCAAAAATGCTATAAAAACCAAGAAAAACAATCATTTTCCTGTAGTCTGGTTCCCTGACTCCATATAAGAAGAAACAGAGCAGTTCAATACATTGGGGAATTGTAAGGTCAGGGAACCAGTCTAGCTGGCTCGTACCCGTTCATAGGTTTGTAATCGATTGCAAACAAGTGCGATGGTCAATTGGGGCCAGTATTTGAAAAAAAAGCCAGTTTTTCCAACGCTGATCGGCCGATCAGCGTTGGAAATTGATACAAAAATACCACATTTCTTGAAAATGACAGTATACCAGGTGCCATGATTTTACAGGATGCTTTACACTGTCATTCACTAACAGCCCGGCAAGGTATTTCAAAATGATTTGGTAGTTTTATTTTTTGATGTTTGCAAATGTTGTATTTTCCCTTTAAAAAGTGTAAATGGTCCTATTTTAACCAGAACTAATTTCCTGGGCTGAAATTCGGACTTAATATCCCTCACATAAAATACTTCAATTTGCGATGATCAACACACCTTGGAAATTCCTAGTTTTGGAGTAAAATCCATATATTTATTTCGTGATATCCTTGTGGAGACGTATTCACCTATAGAAAATGCTCTGTGGAGACGTATACAATCTTTTGTTCCCTTTTATGCCCATGTCTCCACAGGCAGCCGTGTAACAGATAATTCTTACAAAAAAACATCTTTTTTTAAAATATAAATTTAGGTCAAGAAAAAAAATTCTCGTTCAGGTTTTTTGATAAAAAAAATGAAGACACCCCTCCCCCCCCCAGGTGATGGAGTTTTCAAGATGGCGGATGGATTCCATTTTCTCGACTCTTTAGTTGATATTTTTGTGTCCCCCTTTCTACCAGATTTTTGAACTTAATTGCTTGCTATACATAGCTACACTTTGCTATACAAAACCTTGTTAAATTTGGCGATTTATGGAGAGTCAAGAAAATTTTCAAAGTATTTCCTAACAAAATTGGAAATGTTTCTCAGTCCCAGATTCATGTCTTATCGTCATTTTTGCAATGAATGTCCTTCATTGAGATGATGTATGAAGAAAAAAGTGGCGTCAGGTCGCAACATTTTTTCCTTTTTTGGCTATAAATTTAGGTCAAGGAAAAACATTTCTCGTCCAGGTTTTTGTTAAAAAAATGAAGGCAACCCCCCCCCCCCCTCTTAAGGTGATGGATTTTTTAAGATGGCGGATGGATTCCATTTTCTCGACTCTTTGGCTGATATTTTTGTGTCCAAAGGGAGCCGTCCCCCTTTCTACCAGATTTTTGAACTTAATTGCTATACATAGCTACACTTTTGTTGGGAAAACAAATAAAAATAAAAAATCAATTGCAAATGTATGAATTAAAAAAGGGGGGAAGAGGTGGATTGGAAACTGGTTCGTTGTTTTACTTGGCCTTTGTTATACTCTGATATAATCATTAGAAAAAGTTCCTGTAGAAACAAGCGTGTCAATTTTCTAGGAAAGAAAATCATATCCATCCTAAATATTACAATTTATATTTCATTCGATTCCAAATTCATTCAGATTCAAAAATCCTCTAGTCGTGCAGACGAAAAAAAGAAACAAAGTTATCAAACAAAATTGAAAATTATACTAAAATGCAAAAAGATGGTCGTCTTCCGGTTGTGCGAGAGTATTGTCATATAGACGGTGTACAGGTTATGCGATAACACACAATCTCCGGACCACCCGTTAAATCACGTGGTACAAGATGTATTTATGTGACATTATTGCACAGGATTTTTAATCACAGCTTCATAAAAAATTGCTCGTTTTAAAAACATATGTGACTTTTTGATCATATGTGTACAATTTTACAATGATTGAAACATTTCTTACACAATTATTTAATAAACATTGACAAATCATCTTTTGCTAACGTACAGATATGAAAAATTCTGGTTTTGTTACTGTTCAAAGAGCAGCAGCACAATTTTACCATGATGCGAACTTTGACCTCCAAATCCAGCAATCAACAACGAGGTGTCTTTGCGAGAACTGCTTTCTGATTGGCCGACGTTCGGTAACACAAAATGACTGGGAACATTCAAAATCGTGTGTGTGAAATGCTGGCGTACTCAATCACCGCCTTGAAGCCGACAAGACCTTGTTAAATTTGGCGATTTATGGAGAGTCAAGAAAATTTTCAAAGTATTTCCTAACAAAATTGGAAATGTTTCTCAGTCCCAGATTCATGTCTTATTGTCATTTTTGCAATGAATGTCCTTCATTGAGATGATGTATGAAGAAAAAAGTGGCGTCAGGTCGCAACATTTTTTCCTTTTTTGGCTATAAATTTAGGTCCAGGAAAAACATTTTTCGTCCAGGTGTTTGGTAAAAAAATGAAGGCAACCCTCCCCCTCCCCCCAGGTGGTGGATTTTTCAAGATGGCGGATGGATTCCATTTTCTCGACTCTTTGGCTGATATTTTTGTGTCCAAAGGGAGCCGTCCCCCTTTCTACCAGATTTTTGAACTTAATTGCTATACATAGCTACACTTTTGTTGGGAAAACAAATAAAAATAAAAAATCAATTGCAAATGTGTGAATTAAAAAAAGGGGGGAAGAGGTGGATTGGAAACTGGTTTATTGTTTTACTATTCCTTTGTTATACTCTGATATAATCATTAGAAAAAGTTCCTGTAGAAACAAGCGTGTCAATTTTCTAGGAAATAACATGCTATCATATCCATCCTAAATATTACAATTTATATTTCATTCGATTTCAAATTCATTCAGATTCAAAAATCTTCTTGTCGTGCAGACGAAAAAAAGAAACAAAGTTATCAAACAAAATTGAAAATTATACTAAAATGCAAAAAGATGGTCAACTGCCGGTTGTGCGAGAGTATTGTCGTTTAGACTGTGTACAGGTTATGCGAGAACACACAACCTCCGGACCACCCGTTAAAGAATATGGTACAATATGTATTTATGTGACATTATTGCACAGGATTTTTAATCACAGCTTCATAAAAAAATTGCTCGTTTTAAAAACATATGTGACTTTTTGATCATATGTGTACAATTTTACAATGATTGAAACATTTCTTACACAATCATTTAATAAACATTGACAAATCATCTTTTGCTAACGTACAGATTTGAAAAATTCTGGTTTTGTTACTGTTCAAAGAGCAGCACAATTTTACCATGATGCGAACTTTGACCTCCAAATCCAGCAATCAACAACGAGGCAACCTCGTCCCCAGTGCTTACTTTATTTCCAACCGCGTTTCCAATAGTAAACCCTGGATAGGAAACTTTTTTCCTGTATCCTGATTGGATACGGCAATTGGCTAGTAATGGATTTTTATCGTGTACTTGGTGCTATATATTCACAACGTGCAGTACGTGTTTTCGCGATCATTTGTCCACGTCTTCTCGAAAATACTAATTTCCTTTCCAATTTGCTCATATTAATATGAAATATGATACTGCATGTTGTCTTGATAAGATCGTAACAGTTTGATTTCAAAAATCGTGTTTTCGTAACTCACGCCGTGCTCGCGCTGCTACGAATTGACTCTGTTTTTACCCCAGACACCGCATACAAAAACAAACGCTAATGTGTAACGCATATCCAGGCACCAGACTGTTCCTCATTTGCATACGTCTGCAAAAATCTTGCACATGCAAATGATCCAATACCAGGGTGAGAGAGCAGGTAGTGATGGGCGCGTACTGCTCGACACCCTGGGGACGAGGTAGCAACGAGGTGTCTTTGCGAGAACTGCTTTCTGATTGGCCGACGTTCGGTAACACAAAATGACTGGGAACATTCAAAATCGTGTGTGTGAAATGCTGGCGTACTCAATCACCGCCTTGAAGCCGACAAGACCTTGTTAAATTTGGCGATTTATGGAGAGTCAAGAAATTTTCAAAGTATTTCCTAACAAAATTGGAAATGTTTCTCAGTCCCAGATTCATGTCTTATCGTTATTTTTGCAATGAATGTCCTTCATTGAGATGATGTATGAAGAAAAAAAGTGGCGTCAGGTCGCAACATTTTTTCCTTTTTTTTGGCTATAAATTTAGGTCGAGGAAAAACATTTTTCGTCCAGGTTATTGGTAAAAAAATGAAGGCAAACCTCCCCCCCCCCCCCCCCAGGTGATGGATTTTTCAAGATGGCGGATGGATTCCATTTTCTCGACTCTTTGGCTGATATTTTTGTGTCCAAAGGGAGCCGTCCCCCTTTCTACCAGATTTTTTTAACTTAATTGCTTGCTATACATAGCTACACTTTGCTATACAAAACCTTGTTAAATTTGGCGATTTATGGAGAGTCAAGAAAATTTTCAAAGAATTTCCTAACAAAATTGGAAATGTTTCTCAGTCCCAGATTCATGTCTTATCGTCATTTTTCCAATGAATGTCCTTCATTGAGATGATGTATGAAGAAAAAAGTGGCGTCAGGTCGCAACATTTTTTCCTTTTTTTTTGGCTATAAATTTAGGTCAAGGAAAAACATTTCTCGTCCAGGTTTTTGGTAAAAAAATGAAGGCAACCCTCCACCCCCCCCCCCAAGGTGATGGATTTTTCAAGATGGCGGATGGATTCCATTTTCTCGACTCTTTGGCTGATATTTTTGTGTCCAAAGGGAGCCGTCCCCCTTTCTACCAGATTTTTGAACTTAAATGCTATACATAGCTACACTTTTGTTGGGAAAACAAATAAAAATAAAAAATCAATTGCAAATGTTTGAATTAAAAAAGGGGGGAAGAGGTGGATTGGAAACTGGTTTATTGTTTTACTATTCCTTTGTTATACTCTGATATAATCATTAGAAAAAGTTCCCGTAGAAACAAGCGTGTCAATTTTCTAGGAAAGGAACAAGCTATCATATCCATCCTAAATATTATAATTTATATTTCATTCGATTCCAAATTCATTCAGATTCAAAAATCCTCTAGTCGTGCAGACGATAAAAAGAAACGAAGTTATCAAACAAACTTGAAAATTGCACTAAAATGCAAAAAGATGGTCGAAAGCCGGCTGTGCGAGAGTATTGTCAAATTGACGGTAATCGATAAGTAATCGGTAATGAGAGAACACACAACCACCGGACCACCCGATGTATACAGAGCTACAAGATGTATTTATTTGACATTATTGCACAGGATTTTCAATCACAGCTCCATAGAAAAATTGCTCGTTTTAAAAACATATGTGACTTTTTGACCATATGTGTACAATTTTACAATGATTGAAACATTTCTTACACAATTATTTAATAAACATTGACGAATCATCTTTTGCTAACGTACAGATATGAAAATTTTGGTTTTGTTACTGTTCAAAGAGCAGCAGCACAATTTTACCATGATGCGAACTTTGACCTCCAAATCCACCAATCAACAACGAGGTATCTTTGCGAGAACTGCTTTCTGATTGGCCGACGTTCGGTAACGCAAAATGATTGGGAACATTCAAAATCGTGTGTGTGAAATGCTGGCGTACTCAATCACCGCCTTGAAGCCGACAAAACCTTGTTATTAATGTTAAATTTGGCGATTTATGATAATGTCAACATCCTATGATTTCCTGAGATTAATTCCGCTCAGCTAAACGGTAGTGTATAAATCTCATATTAAATGTGAAACGTAAACTCACTTTCGTTTGTTTTTTTTGACGAGGAATAACGCTGACCCGTACCGTCAACGCTGAACCTATTTCGTGAAAAATTGTCAAGAGAGAACTAAAGGAAAAATTCGGCTAACCGATCACCACTTACCTGCCGCCAAACATCCAAATTTTCACCTCACCTTGTGATTTCAACAAAGAGGAATCCAGGAAACAGTGGACATGCGAAAACAAATTAGTAAAAATGTGTTTTTAGAGCACATTTTGCATGCACATGTAGTGCAGATCTGAGTCAGAGTTGAAGCAGCCGGTCAAAACTGATTGAACAATTTGAAGTGTCTGGAACAGCGGTACGTTATACGCATGACATCGATAACCATGACGTCGCATGAGCCGGCCAAATATTGATAGTGCAATACTTATTTGAATATTTATTTTCTCTTGAATATTTAGTTTATTTCAACATGTTCAATGGATACTTCAAATACGTCCAAAGATTGATCATTGCAACAGCGATCGTGCGTGGCCTAGCGGTTAAGAGTCTCGTGTATCAAGCAAGCATCCGAGGTTCGAATCTCGTTGAAGTAAGTGACTGATTGATAAATAGAAATTAAGGAAAGGAGAGGGTGAGAGTAGAGGAGGGAAAGTGGAGGGAATAACCATAAAAGATGTAACTTTTGGCGCTAGAAAATTAATTGAAAAAAGTGGTGATCGGGTAGCCAAATTTTTCCCCTGTGAACGTGGCTATATATACATAGCCACGCTTCAATCTATAGTAAAAACACTCTATTGTGATCCACGGTTACTGTGATCAAGTGACCGTTCTAGCCGAATTTCGGCTACATTTGACAAAATATTTGCATACAGAATATGAGTTGTACAGAAAATCCAGCAGAATATTTTTTCGGCAGAATTATGTAGATGAAGGACAATAAAAAAGATTAGAGAAATATGGGCACATTTGGTTTGAAAAACCTTCGTTTTTTGAAAGATCCCTGAAACAAACCCTTACACAATGGAACAGCAATATATAGTGGGTGATTGGCAGACTTTCGAAGTGGATTTAGCAGAATGTTACATGGTATTTTGGTCATCCTGCCATGTAAGACTGTTAGTTGGGTACCCACTGACATGACTGATGGGACTCCTAGTCCTACCGTTTTGCGCATGCAGAACTCGGGGGTACCAGAGTGTCATGCCTGTCTTTGATTTTCTGATCATTTTGAAAACATTCGTTGTGACAAAGTTGTGCCGTACTTTACTTCGAATTTTTGACATTGACAGATCCAACACTCGCGTAAATTCACAGGAAGCCTAACAAGTAAGTGATTTACCTATGAGCAAAATTATACGTGGTTATATCTAGCGGATCAAAAGATAGAATGATTTCGCTTGTATTTATGCAAGGGAAGCACGTGGCGTTGTATACAACGTCACGTTCACGGGTCTACACGTGAACAAGATACCAAAATGACGACTGAAAGTGCATTAGGTCTGATTCCCATCTCCTGAATACGAAGTCACCAGACGACAACAAGGCTGCCACTACTTGCCGTCTGGTGCCGCGCTTACCTCATTGTGGCGACTTCGTATTCAAGAGATGGGTAATTGTAAGCACGGATCCTCTACACAAAAGTCACAAGGATAAACAACTTCCGAATTTCTGGGAAGAGGTGTGATAGTTGCCTGTGCGCATATACAATGTGCCTGCGCAATACTGGAGTCGGCACGTGACTGCAGCATGTGCGGTCGAATATCCGTCAAGTCTCCCGTGATTTAGTTTCATGTGGGGAGCGTGCTCCGAGTCTTGCGCATGCGTGCGCATTGTATGTTCTATATGCACACACAGGCCGGTATCACGCCTCTAGACAAACCGTTCCACACACTTTGTACACAAGCTCAGATGAGTCGTTTATCCTTGTGTAGAGGATCCGTGGTCCAAGTTGCTTGATTAACGGGAAGAAAATAATACCGAAATTAGGCAGATTGCCCTTTTTGTATTGGTATTGCAATGTTTTGACAACTTTACATGTGTACATTCCAAATCTGCAGACCTGAAGAAAGACACAAAATGCCGGAAGAAGACATCCCTGTCCGCGTGGCTCTGCGCTGCCGTCCCTTGGTCCCCAAAGAAAAGGCCGAGGGTTGCCAGACGTGCCTTAACTTCATCCCCAACGAGCCGCAAGTGGTTTTAGGGAAGAACAAGGCCTTCACCTATGACTTTACGTTCGGGCCAAACACGATGCAAGAGATGGTGTACAAGAGTGCCGTGTCCCCCCTAGTACAGGGAATCTTCAAAGGTGAGCTTATCGAAGTTAATTGTAAACTGCGGTCAAGCAGGATAAAAATTTAACAAATTAATTGTAATGCTTATACATGTGTAGCGCTTTCCATTTTATCATCAATGTGAAAGCGCTTTTCAATTATTCCCCCGTCCATCAGGCCACTAGACCACGGGGAAGCAGATATCAGTGCACATTCTGTCCTCTTAACTCACAGGTACCCATTCGTACGCCTGGGTGGAGAGAGATAGTTGTAGTAGAGTGTCTTGCCCAAGGGCACCAACACCATGTTCCTGGTAGGGATCGAACCCAAGTACTGTGTCGAGACTACACCATGGCCCAGAAACTTAGGCCGATGACTGGAACCAAATTAATTGGTCTGGGAACAGGTTTACTCGGGTCGCATACACTGATCTCTATATAAAGACTGGATAGTGGATATCCACACGCCAGTCACACAGTAGACTTTGCATATTGACCAATTCGCCCCCGGTCTTACGAAGATGGCCGCGTATAATACGAACGTGCTACGCGTATACATGTATATAGCGCGCGCTGTATCAAGAGTTGACGCACATTTTGGTCACGTACACGTATTGTGATGTTCTAAAAAGGACACATTTCCGTAGTGATTATTTTTTCCAAAACGCCGAAAAAGTGAACTGCGGCATTAAAAAAAAGGAAACCACGACGTCAGAAAAATTGCAAACTGTGGTCAGTGGTGGAGGTCAAAGTACAAGTCAAGCGAACCGCGATGTTACAATAGTAATCATGCTGTCTATAAAGACGGCAACTTGTCCTTTGTAGATCACCAGCCGGTCTCACCAATATGGCGTCAAATTCATTCATTGCGCAGCCCTTTATCCGCTATCCAGTCATATTATGTTACATTCAGCTCATCATCAGGTCCTTGGCGGTGGCCTAAATCTCATCAGAAGTAACCATGTGTTGTGTGACGGTACTGGTGCACAGAGTCTATCGTTAAGAGGAAATCGTTACATTCCTCATACTTGTACCTTCCTCTTTCTCAGGTTACAATGCTACCGTCCTGGCCTACGGTCAGACCGGTTCGGGCAAGACCTACTCCATGGGCAGCGGGTACAATCTGACCGACGAGGAGACCATGGGTATCATCCCCCGCGTCATTACCGATCTCTTCATGGGCATCGACGACAGGCCCGACACGGAGTTCCTTCTCAAGTGCACTTACTTAGAGGTGAGAGCTACTTCATCGCTCAAAATTGTACCGTCTGTGCTCTTCAAAATTTTGTCGCCTCATGAAATTTGTTCTTTGAATATTTTATTTGAGCAAAAGCAAACTTTTTGTGGGGGTGGAGGGGGGGTGTGGTTGCAGTCGTCTGAAAAAGAGGCTTTTATAATTTGGATTGCTTTTGCCAACAATCACTACTCATGAATCAAATCTGCCCTGTGAGTAGTCTGGTTCTTGCTCCTCCCTCACATTATCCATATCAATATTTTTCTGCTTTTGTGGGAATTTGATTAACTACTCGTGACGTGAGTAATTTCTTTGCGAGTACTCGAGTAGAAAAATCCACTGCTCGCCCGGGCCTAGTCTCAGCTGTACCTTCCCTGGTCCAGTCAAATCCTCCCAAACCCCCTGATGGAGTTTGAAGGATATTTTTTTAAGGCCGAAATCAGCCAAAGCAAGTCATCATCCGACTTTATTCTACCTCTCCGTACAGATACACAAGGAAGACATCCACGATCTTCTAAACACCTCCTTGAAGAAGGAGCATCTCGCCGTGAGAGAAGATCCCGAAGGCGGAATCAAGGTGGGAATTTCTTCTTTGTTTCCTGATTAGCGAGTTTTGCTACATGGTAGTTGAGCAGCGTGTCTGAGTAAGGGTCAGAATCATGCACATGCAGTTGGTAAGAGAGATCAGAACGTTATGCGTCTATCAATTGGTTCCCCCCCCCCCCCCCCCCCCCCCACCCCAACGCGCTTCTCCACCCAAGACGCAGGGATTGTCACTTTTGAAGTGACAAAATCCCTACCCCTCGTGCAAAATTTATGTGATAATCCCCGACATGCATATGCAGGGCGCACTAGTGATAGCCTTTGCATGTAGTACGCCAATGGTAAAAATGTTTATGAGTGACCAAGTTGCCCACCCTGGGGCATGAAAAACTTGGCCAAGAAAAGAAACGAAAAGATTGCACACGTTGATTGCAGTGAGTGCACAGTGTAGCAGCAGAGATTACATCACAAATCCATCACAAGTCAATCAGTAGTCAGTCGCAAGTTAATCTTGAGTCAATCACAAGACCGTTACAAGGCAATCACAGTCCGTCACAAGTCAATCACAAGTTTTTCACAAGTCCATCACAAGTCCATCACAAGTCCATCGCAAGCCCATCACAAGCAAATCGCAAGTCCATCACAAGTCAATCGCAAATCAATCGCAAGTCCATCTGGAGTAAATCACAAGCCGTATAGTGTCATCGCAAATCACAACCTAATTTAAATGAACTGTGACCACAACCGAAGTCATATTAAAGTCTCAAAGCACTACACAATTATTACTCCTGTTCGTCAGATATCAGAACACTTTTCAGCAGCAGCTCGAGATCAATTGGGTCTCTACCCTCACAGGTACCCATTTATGCTCCTTGGTGTAGAGAGGCAATTATAGTAAAGTGTCTTGCCAAAGAACACAAGCACCATGTTCCAAGTCGGGGTCCCAACACACTGACCATTCTCCACATATTTATGCTGGAAGTGATTGACTTGTGATCAACTCTAACTTGCAACAACGTCTTGGACCTGTACTCCACTAGGTCTCGGGTCTTCAAGAGGTGATCGTCAGGAATGCCTCAGAGCTAGAGCAGTGCCTTGAGCAAGGCTCCGGGGGGCGGACCACTGGTTCCACGGCTATGAACGCCCACTCCAGCCGCTCCCACGCCATCTTCACCATCGCCTTGGAGATGCGGAAAAAGGACGACAGGTAAGATCAGCTGGAACTTCATACTAATTCGGGGAACAAACTTAGAAGCCATTTTTTGAGGTGGAACCAAGTTTGCGCTTGGGAAGTACGCACCCACTTTAAGCTTGCTGGGCCAATAGGGTTACCAAAATGCGCGTGTGCGTGCCTCGTCTTTAAGAATGCGTGCGGCATGTGGGCAAACTTGGTTCCACCTCAAAAAATGGATTCTAATTTTGTCCGCCAAATTTGTGTATTCTAGTTTCAAAACAAACAGCCAGACATCTGCTGATTTTCCGACCGTGTAATTTATTTGTCTGAATAAAGGTGACGAGCTCAGTCAAGTTGCCTAACCACAAATGAAAGTTGAGCCCGTTTGGCACAATTTTTTTCACCTTTGATGAAATTAAATGGAGTTCCCTAGTAAATGCATTTACTGATTCTCAGTTGAAATTCCTATTCATTTTGAGCCCTGGGAATTTTATCTCAGTTTTGGACATTATGCAACGCCAGACTAAATCCCCGTCATCTGATTGGTGGGTCGTTGATCACATGTCATTCAGTTATTCGTCCCAATGCACGACGTGGTTGCATGGCAAAAAAAAGAAGTTCAGTTCCATGGTAAATGGAAGTTCCATTGCACAGTCACACTATTTGTGGCTCTGACCAATCAGATGACGAGGATTTATTTCGGGTGTTGTATAAAACAAACAATGAAAGTTTCACATTCGTGCAATGGAAAGAATAATTTCATTCGGCAAAGATGGAATATTCCATTCCACTTTGCTTCGCCTCATGGAATGGAACATCCCATCTGTCACTTCATAAAATTAGTCTTACCATTGCGCTCACGAACATTCATTATATGTATACTAATGCTAACAGTGTTTTATTTCTAGGTAAGTCAATGAATTTGACATTGTGCATAACAGCTCATGCGACCTTTATTAATTTAATAGAAAATGAAAAGTTGATAATGACAAAAATAACATTGATAATGCCAGTAAATTTCGCCCACCAAATTTGTATCTAATTTCACAGATGCAATTAAACTGTGAAAGAAGCGGAAGGTTTATCTCATTGTTGTTGTTTTTATTTTTATTTTTAAGTGACAACTACTGCCATGCCAAGTTTCACTTGGTGGACCTAGCGGGATCCGAACGAGCCAAGAAGACGCAAGCCCAAGGAGAGAGGTTGAAGGAAGGTACGAAATGACACTTAAAATCATTTAACCGCCCGAACCGCCGAACTTGGTCTCGGTTTAACTGGCAAGGAGCAAATAAAGGCTTTTTACCCTTCCAAACTTAAGGAATGTGCTGACTGTGTTTAATCCTCGTGTGCCCTAGCCTTGATAAAGGCGTTCGACGTTAGTGTCCGATGATCCATGTTTGGCTGCTATTAAACAAAACATTAGCCACGCGCTAGACACTCACTCACACATACTGTACGAAGCACGAACAGCGACCTCATGCTGCTAGGCTATGCATATCAGTTGGTGCTGAACAAATGCCTTGGAACAACGGTCATTATGGCCTATTTTTGTCGGGCAATTTTCGTTAGGTTGTTGCTGGATTTATATCACTTGGTCTGCGGACTTCAAACTATCCAGCTCTCCATCCATGTACAGTATTAGCCCCCATGATGACAAAGTACTGAATAACAATCTCATTTTTATTCGCATACGAGGTCGTTGTGGAAATCCAGCGACAAAATAGAGAAAAACGTAAGCCTAGGTACACGGTTGTTCCAAGGCGTTGTCGTTCAGCACCAACTGATTGCATATTGTAGCCTAGCCAAGTGAGATCGCTGTTCCCGCTTCGTACAGTATGTGTGAGTGCATAGCACACGGTACTGTTAATGGTCGACCATTGATCACGGAACACTTTCGTCGAACTCGGACCCAATGCTGTTCGCGATTCTGCTTGACATTCAAACAGTTAACCGGTATGGTGCTGTGAATGGAACATAGGAACTCTTGCGAATGGCCATTTGAGGAAGGGGACATAACATAAAAGATCCAATGTTTAATTGCAAGAAGCTTATTTTGTATTTTTAGTTTATTTAATTTGAGTATTTTTTTTAAGCACTGTTGGATTTTGTTTCACAAGAAGGCTGACTGACACAGATACTTTTAAGTGTCCACATTCCGGTCTCATCTATCCAACGGATCAGAAAAATGTTCTATTTGACATGCAATTGATTTTTCTTGTTTCTCGTAAAGACGTTGTTATTGTACGTGAAATCTTCGTACATTCCTCTAATTAATGGTCGGAACGCTTGAACATCAGGTCAGATTTCTGAATAGGGTGTGCAAAAAAACAACCAATGGAATGAAAGATTCAGTTGATGTATGGTACAATGAATTGACGTTTTTATATGAGACTACAAAATGGGTGGCATGGGTGGCTAGTCTCACCACTGGCCCTGGCTTGTTCCCCGCTACTACCATATGTCAGTAGAGTTGTGCGTTGGTTCTCTCCTGTGCCACAAGGGTTTTTCTGCCCGCCCTCCGGTATTCCTCCCTCCGAAAAAAATCAACACTTTTGATATCAGACTGTGCTCCGTGGTCGTACATGGGTCATATGGCGGCTGCCAAAGGCGCCTTTACACGGCTTGACCGCATTGCAGCTGCGTCCTTCGCAATTCAGCTTCTCAGCTGCCAATAAGGACGATTAGCCTCCCAAATTATTATATTATTATTTTTTGCAATTCATGAGGCATTTCACACTCATTCATGGTCGTGTGGTACAACATCATCACTGGTTTTTCTAAAGAATAATTGGAATTCAGTATTTTTTAATCCAATTTTTTGCCCATTCAGGAATTAACATCAATCGAGGTCTACTAGCCTTGGGAAATGTCATCAGCGCACTAGGGGACGAAAACGGCCGCAAGGGCCACATACCTTACAGGGATTCCAAGCTGACAAGACTGCTGCAAGGTAAGTCCATTACCCTTATATATATATTTTTTTTTTTGGTTCCCAAATTTTCTTTTTCACCCCTGACCATTTCTTCCCTGAAATCTCTCCCCTTCAGATGCGCTAGGTGGCAACAGCCAGACCCTCATGTTAGCTTGTGTCAGCCCAGCGGACTCCAACATGGAGGAGACACTGAACACGCTGCGATACGCCGACCGCGCCCGACAGATCAAGAATAAGCCCATTGTCAACCGGGATCCCCAGTCTGCAGAGCTGGCAAGACTCAAGCAACAGGTCAGTAAACGAAGAAGCAAAAACAGGCATTTGCTTTCTGTTTTATTCATTCTTCTTTTCTTTCAACTAAAGCAAGACAGAGCTGTCGATTTCTGATGGTTCCTCATTAGTCAGGTACAAATATGGCATGTAGTCAGTCACATGTCAGTCACAAAATAATCACAAGTCGGTAACAAGTCAGTCACAAGTCAGTCACAAGTCAGTCACAAGTCAGTCACAAGTCAGTCACAAGTCGGTCACTAGTTAGACACAAGTCGGTCACAAGTCGGTCACAAGTCAGGCACAAGTCGGTTATAAGTCAGTCACAAGTCAGGCACAAGTCAGCCACAAGTCGGTTATAAGTCAGTCACAAGACAGGCACAAGTCGGTCACAAATCAGGCACAGGTCCATTACATGTCAGGCACAAGTCAGTCACAAGTTAGTCACAAGTCAGTCACAAGCCAGGCACAAGTCAAGCACAAGTCAGCCACAAGTCGGTTATAAGTCAGTCACAAGTCAGGCGCAAGTCAACTTGAGAAACCACAGTCCATTGAATCATGAATATGCATGTACATGTATTACGAATATGCATTTGATTCATGAATATGCATTGTACATCCAACAGGTGCAACAGTTGCAAGTGCAGCTGCTACAGGGCAAGTCCATCCACGGAGGTCCATCGCCTGATGGGTACGTATTCCAAGCAGCTAGGGAGCCCCAAATTTCCGGGGCTTGGGTTCGAGTCTCACTCCATGGTAACATGCGGATGGTACTGTCAGTCCTTAATTCTCTTTCCTTGACTGGGCATGGGTTCGAATCCCCTCCTGGTCATCATAGCATTAGCTTTCACAGGGAAGGAAAATCCTGGCAGATCCTGGAATTCAAAGCTCTCTTGGAAAAGTCATGGAATTTTGTTATTTTAGAAGGACTCATGGAAAGTTTATAAACAAGAAAAAAAGTCATGGGATCCTGCACAACCTTGTTTGTGATGATGTGTAATATTTGGCTTTGTAACACCTCGCCCACAGATTCTGTGTCTTGATTGGCCGAGAGCGAGTCACATGTTACTTTCTATTTTTGCTATCTTTCTGTGCACGACCCAAAGTACTATACCCGTAGCAACCAAAGTACTATACCATTAGCAACCAAAGTACTATATCCACGGCACGGTATTTATGTGCAAATGCATGCTGGTGTGCGGGTTGCACGAAGCGCGTTTTGTTCCAAAGAGAGCGCGCCGCAGAGTTGGGTTCAAACATTTCGTGAAGGGGTAGTTTGGAAGAGAGTAATACATTTTCCACCAATTTTGTATTGAAATTTGAAGTTTATTTCAACTGTGTTCAGATTTAAATAATTAAAAATATTAAAACCAAGCAGAATCTGTGGGTGAAGTGTTATAAAGCAAATATTGAATGCTTTATCTCTTGATGCAGTAAAACTAGCTGATCCATGGAGCATTCTATTTTCCCTCGGCCATGGATCACCTCGGGAGGCTAGTTTTACTACACCACTCGAACCATTCAATATTTGTATAATGGCAGTCTTCCAGTTTGCGTTCCAGTGTACTATACTTCTTCTGTATGCATGTATGCTTTATACTTTCTGCATATTCAGTGCACCATTCTGGTGCCTTTGTGTTGCTCAGTGGTCTCGTGTCAAACTGGAAGGCTGATTGGTAATGGTATGGGTGCCCCCTTGCCGCCGATGACATATTGTCCTGGAACAGTCATGCAATTTCACTTCAAGATTTCAGTCCCTCTCCTTATTTGTTTGGGTTTTTTATTGAGAAACTTAATTGAGCTTTGATTTTCAGTTACTTAAAATTGAGAGAACCAAATTTATTATTTTCAGAGAAGTTTGACTTTTGAGCGCTCATTTTTTAAAATTTATTGATGATTGTATTACAGTTCAATGGAGGGTGCCGCCGACCTGAAAACGCTGTTGGACAGGAACAAGACCCTTGAGGTAAGCTTGGCCAATAGCTGATCCGTTTAAGTCCCGCCCCTTTAATGTTTCGACCAATCACAACGGTGTTAATAATCTGCATTCAGGAACATGCATTGTGAGATTTGAGAGGCACATGCAGTGACCAAGGCTTTAATGGATCGGTCTGTTAAGCCCGCCGCAAACGAGAGCTGAGCGCTGAGTCTCTCGGGTCCCTTTTTTCAGCACGTAGCTCACCGTGTGCGGTGAATATTTGCTTTGTTTCTGCCTCAAGAGGCCAATTTCTGTCCAGTTTGATTTCTTTGGCTTCGCGAGGCGAAAATCTCACCGCGTTGCATTTAAAGGGAAGATACAACGTTTGCAAACATCAAAAAACGAAATGATCAAATTATCACAAAATTTCTTACTGGATTGTTAGAGAATGACATTCTAAAGCACCATGTGAAATCGTGGCAGCTGGTGTGCTGACATTATCAAGAAAAATTGTATTTTTCCAATGCTGGTTGTCTGACAAACTGGCTTTTTTCAAAAACTGCTCCTAATTTTTCATTATTAGTTTGCCACATTTTCTTTGCAATTGATTACGCACCTGTGAAGGGGTACAAGCCTGTCGGACCGATTCTCTGACCTAACAATTCCCCAAAGTCGACACACTGCTCCGTTTCATCTTTAGTGTGGTCAGGGAACCAGATTACCAGAACATGATGTTTTTCTTGGTTTTCCAGAACCTACAAGCCCAAAACGTGAAACAAGTCAGTTTAACAATATTTGCTACAACATTCTTCTCCCCCAAATCCACTCACTACTGAAAATTGCAGCAAGAGCAAATGTTGTACATTCCCTTTAACCTTAGCTACGTGTTGAACAAATGGCCTCGAGTGACTTTTTGCTCATCACGTACCTCTCGGTTGCGGGGGCTGAGCTACGCGCTGGGCTTAAAAGATTAACGGACCAATGAAAGCACATTGTTCTTGTTTGTCAGTCTGGTGATTTAAAAAAAAAAATGGGGACAAACGCCAGCAGGCTTTAGAAGATTTGCACAAAAATATGTTTAAATCACGTGTACAGAGTACGTGATTTCATCGGCTAGTTAATCTTTTTAGCTCAGCACGTAGCTCAGGTTCGCTGCACACGTTGAGATTTTTGCCTCACGAGGCGAAAGAAATCAAACAGGATAGAAATTGGCCTCGCGTGGCAGAACAATTCAACGCACACGGTGAGCTACGTACTGAGCAAACGGCCTCGTGAGACTTTTTGCTCAGCACGTAGGTGTCGTGTGCGGCGGGCACTAGGCAAGATGTATTGACGTAACTTTATGAAGTGGTCAAATAATAATAAAGTGACCATTTTACTAGTGCCCATTGTCCTTGCATTAAATTAACTAAGATCATCAATACCTGAGACAGTTTACCCATTCCTGCTGGTCAAGAGCCCGTCTCGTGGGTGGTTTTAAACTGCTAAAACACTGCTGCGTTCTGCGCCACATCGCACAGTACGCGCTGTGCGCGTGCCAATTTCCAAATAACGATTACTAGCGTCTTGGGCCAAGACTATGACACACTGTGCCTTCATATCTCATCATTTTTTGCAGACGGCCAACCAGAAACTGACCATAGAACTGCAGTCGGCCATTGATCAGACGACACAAATGTGCGAGAAGGCCATTCTGGTATGTAACTTAACTCTTGACTCTTTCCAAGATAGATAGTGAGCGGTGTGCGCATTACAATTTGGGCTATTCACAATGCAGTGCGCCACCAAGAGTTTGCCATGGAGAGTCCATTTTTCAAGTTTACAGTCGACAAAACGCGGCCCATTTGAATGGGTGTCAGTAGACAACTTGAGCTAATTTGTTGTAGATTGGGGCATAGCATTCTGCCGCCTTAAAAAAACACCATATGATAAAACGAAAAGAAAAAGGCAAACGTAATACTCAAATCAAACGCTTACGAAACTAATGACCGAAAAAACTAACAATTTCAAATGTCCCGCGCTGCGAATTTGTCGACCATCTCCTAAAATGCACAAGGAAAAATGAACTCTCTGTAGCAAACTCTTGGTCGCACACTGCATTGTGAAACACCCAAATTGGTAGGCGTGTGCATGGAACCGCTTACCCGAGTACCCGACCACTGGTGTCAGGAACCGGTTCCAGATTATGGGATCGAGGACCAGTTACCAACTTTACCAATTACCTAGTTACTTCTCAGACAATGAAAAAGAAAGGTTTTGAATGTCATTTGTGGGAATTTTCCTAAATGAAAACCCGGCTGCATTGAAAATCAAAACAGATTTCACGTTTATGTGCATTTTTAACGTGCAACAGATGACGCTCGCGAAAGTTGCATTGTTCACCGTAAAGCTATAAAGCCCTTCAGACAACTTCTGGGATTTGAATTTTGGGGTTGGGTTTCTTTTACGGATACCCGGGTACCCGTGTTTTAACTCAGTAGGGTACCCGGTTCCCGTACGCGTATTTTTTTCCCAGGAGGGTTAGGGGCATTGTCATGTATAATTCAGTTTTTCCTTTGAATCATTGCAAGACATAAGTTCTTGTTCTCTTTTTCCTTTAAATTAAAATTATCTCAAAGATAAATTGGTAGAAGAGAAATAGTCAATGAAAATGAGCAGCGACGACGTGGATTCGAATCAGGGATCTTTGTATCCATAGCTCATCTCGCTATCCGGTAGGCTACTGTGGTAGCTCGACGACAACAGTTCTTTAAAATGCTTTAATGTAACTGGTTGAGTAAATAACAACATTGCTCTTGATGTCATTGTTTCTGTTCTCATGAATAAACATAATTTTCCCACCGAAACTACTGAATTATTCATGAATTAGCCCTAACCATCCTAGGAATAAAAATTACGCTTTCCCGTACTACCCATAAAAGCTCACCACTAACTATCAGCGTCAATGTTTTTTACAAACAATGAATTGT
Source organism: Patiria pectinifera (assembly GCA_029964075.1). NCBI lineage: Eukaryota > Metazoa > Echinodermata > Asteroidea > Valvatida > Asterinidae > Patiria > Patiria pectinifera. The sequence continues at coordinate 25,073,121 of CM057135.1, forward strand.
TTGTCCTTGTACTACTTCTTAAAGACTCAAAACTAGCTTTGGTACATCCTCAGGGGCATATTGGCCACGTTTATGGCACTATTTTAATCACCGTTTTTCATGTGATCGGACAGGCGGAGATGACGCGTGACAAGCTCAAACAGAAGTTGGAGCAGCTGAAGGAGGAGACGGACATTAGCCTGGGGGCGCTAGACATCACCGTCGCGGCCGCGGCAGACAACGAGAAAGTCACCGAACAGCTGGAGATTGTCCGTCAACTGCAGAAAAAGATCGTAGACCTGGAAACAGAGGACAAACTGACAAACGCCGAGTCGCTGTACGGGAACGACGCGGAGAAGGAAAACGTCAAGAAAGTAAGTGGGAATATCTATTTCATGGAGTCCATCTTAAAGGTAGGGTTGTTTGTCGTTTGTGCATGTATTTCGTTTGAAGCAACAAAAGTGCTCTAAATCTAAAGACAGGTGCTTAGCAACTAACCTGATGAAGTTTCAGCTCTGTGAATGTTGTATATTCCAAGAAAACAATATTCTAGGATCTCGGTTTCAATTCAGAAGTTGCCGAGTCACGTTTTAAATCACAGAATCACATGTGTCTACATATCATTCTTAAGCTATCACCTTAGACTGATGGGTCTCTTATACCCTAGGTCCTCCTTCTACTGACACTGCAACCCTACTTTTCCACTTCAGTGGGCACCAAGCTTGTTCTAGGATCCTGTCTACTTGGCATCCTCACAGGATGCAACTTCTCACTTCATTGACTTTGCCTTTTTGCTACTTAAGTATTCACTTTCTTAGAGTTTAGGCACTCTCCTGAAGACGGTCAGAGTTCTTTTCAGAACCATTCTCTTAGTTGAGAAATTATTCGCACATGGTGTTTCCGCAAACCTTTCATTATTTACATATCATTCATTGTATAAAATCGATTTACTCAGTTGTGAGTGATCACATTACAAAAGACACTTTTGCCTCTGAAATTGGCAATCATGTTCTGTCAAATATAAAATCCTTAAAACATGATTGGGTCATTTGTTAATTACTCGGATTACGGATTTTCAGGCATGGCCGCAGAGTTGACTATTGAATTTAAATAGTCGCGACTAATTTCAAAGTCGCGACTAGTCATGGCATAACCACTAGTCGACTATTAAGAAATTGATAGTCGTGACTACCAATGCTTTTAGTATTGGCAACTTATCGCACTAGTTTTGAGCTTGAAGTGCATTCTCAGTTTGCACTGAGTTGGCACTGAGCTTTAATTAATGCGCTTGTAGCGGAACACAAGAATCAGAGTTATATTTTAGTCCTGACAAGTCGTCTTAGTCTCAAATCAAGTCAAGAGCTGTTCAATTGAATGGTGACAGAAGCATTTCTTTTTCACGGTTCCTCGTTGTCACTTGGTGCTTTGACTTGTCAAACAACTCTGTCTTGATTTCTCAAAGGAGAACGGCGGCAAAGATTCCCCGAATGTCTCGTCCCCGTCCCTGGACTTCGCCGGCCACACCCTACGCCAGGCCCAGCTGGGCCGTGAGCTGCAGGAGCTGACCAACGCCCTGGCCATGAAGCAAGAGTTGGCCCAGACCATGGGGCAGAACGACGAGAAAATGCAGGTTATGAAGATACAATACGAGGTGGGTGTATAGTACGTTGTTGAAAACTGCTTCTATGTGTTAGTGCCGTGCAGTTTTGAAAATTTATTAATAAATACCTTGGAGAGTTGATGGTTTCTGATTGGTCGAGATTCGATTTAACGGTGATAATGGACCGGCTTCAAAGATCAAGCGAATAAATGGCCCCTGAACCAGCATTGATCCAGCCCCGTTCAGCCCCATGCAAGCCAATGATTGGTCAAAATATAGTAACAGTCCTGCGGTAGCTTGTAACAATAGAGCACTGCACATGCGCTCAACCCCCATCGCGTGAGACTGACGCGCGCATAGGCAACACAGTTGCTAGGGATGCGTGCGTGCGCGCGCGTAAGGAAGTTTTGAAACGACATCGTACAGCATGCAGTGCAGTATATACTGAGGATGTTTACGACGAAAGCGTAGGTCTACGATTTATTTTCTATGAACACTTCACCCACCGACATATTTACCTTTCCTAAACCAAGCATCTTTGTAATTCCGGACACAAGGAATGTGTAAACGAGATTTCAGCTTCTTCCATCAGGTAAAGATATGAAAACATTGTTGTAATTTGTTTCGCTACGGCAGCAGTTTCTGTTGAGTTTACGTCGTTATAGCTGTTAAGCTAAAATATGGCCCATGAACATGAACACAAAAAAGTCTGGAAATATCGCCGAAAGAAAGTCACAAAATTGGAGCATTTTAACTGTTTATTTCGTTATGACCGCTGTATTTCGTTATGACCGCTGTTAATGGACCTCGACTTCGTCTCGGTCCATTAACAGCGGTCACCCCCACACCCGGTCATTATCACGCAGTGAAGACCGGCTCCTCACACTGTTATTCCCTTAGTATTCGATTATTCTATCTTGGACTCAATCCAATATTCAAATGTTCGAATTGCTCTGATCGCATTTTACAGGCGCCAACTATAACACTGGCTGCCAATAAGCCTCTGTACTGATGACGTCGCACTTTGTTTACACGTGTGCTTTCATATGGGAGCCTTGTGGGGACGTGGTTTCGTAGCCCAATAGAAAAGCGCACGCGTAAAACACAGTGTGACATCAGGCTAATTGCGCTTCTTGAAAATTGATATTAAATTGATATGAAGAATATCATGTATCAATATATTTTTTGTTTTTAGAGCTACCAGACTGTCTGATATGATGAGAGATTTTGAAGAAGAAATTTGAGCTAATATTTCTCACGGAAGCTCTGAAGTCATGCGTTTAAACTTGCTCCAAACAAAGTGTGACATGAAACAAACATTCATAAATACCTAAGACAGTTCACCCATTCCTATTGCAGGCATGCAACTTTTTCTCGGATCCCCTGATTTCCTTGTTTTTTACTTCTCATGAATGCCATTACAAATTGAAAAGTACTGCACAAAGTCGTGTGTGGTTTGCAGTTTCCTCGTTTTTTTTTTCTAAATTCCCAGTTGCATGCGTGCTATTGGTCGAGAGCCCGTCACGTGGGTGGTTTTAAAGGGAAGATGCATTTGCAAACATCAAAAAACAAAATGATCCAATTATCACGATATACCTTACTGGATTGTTAGGGAATTGACAGTCTAAAGCATCCTGTAAAATCGTGGCTCCTGGTGTGCTGACATTTTTAAGAAAACTTGTATTTTTCCAACGCTGGTCAGCCGACCAGCGTTGGAGAAATCTGGCTATTTTCAAAATCTGCTCCGTTTTTTTTTAATAAAAAACACCTGTGAACGGGTACAAGCCAGTTAAATTGATACTCTGACCTTACAATTCCCCAAAGTCTATGATTTTGCTCCATTTCATTGTAAGTGGGGTCAGGGAACCAGACTACAAGAACATGATTGGTGTTCTTGGTTTTTCCAGCATATACAAGCCCAAAACGTGAAACAAATCAGTTTAACAATATTTGCTAAAACATACTAACCCTCCAAGTCCATTTATTTCTGAAAATTGCAGCAAAATCCAATGTTGTACATTCCCTTTAAACGGTTGATAAAACACCAATTGTTTTTTTCCAGCACTGTTGTGTTCAGTACCACATCACGCAGTGTACGCGCCACGCGCGCACATATCTCCATATAAGGAGATTTTTGGACTACTCGCCCGAGGCACATATCATAAACATAGCTAGAGGGGTGTTTCACAAAACATGAAGTAACAGTGTTCAACAAAATTGTTGGAAATTTGCAATTGTTCACTTGTTTGGACTTTTTGACCGAAAGACGTTTATGAATTAGAATAATTATGTTCTTGGCCGTTTAAGACCGATTAGGGGCCTTGTCATCATATAAGTGGCCCTCGGCTTGGGCTCAAGAAGAGAATTTTAAGGAAAATTTAATCTCTTGACAATGAAATTTAACTATTTTATTTGTGAGTTACGTGAGGTAGAAAAATGCACTATGTTGCATTCTGTTTGTTTGTTTATTTATTTATTTATTTATTTTTTGAGTAAAAAATGGTAAATTATTCAGATTGTTTTAGCATTTTGTTTTCAGTGAGTGATCTTCAAAGAGATTCTTTCTGTACTCCAGGGTGGAATTCTCACTTTATTGAGCATGCCATTTTTTTAAATTTTGTGTTCAGCACAACGTGCGAGATTTGGAGAATGAAATAGCCACACTACAGAAAGAGAGAGAGAATCTGTCCTCAGCATTACATGCAGCCAAGTCCAACACTGCCAGCAACAAGTAAGGCATCACAGTCCTAAGGCCCCCCCGAAAAGTCTACGGTATCTGGTCTGGAGCTTGCCCCAAATGTGGTGCAACGACGCGGCTTTTTTTCTTTCTTCTTTTTTTCACTTTTTTTTTCTTCAAATGTCTGTTAGTGACTGCAAATGGTGCCCGACTAAATTTAGTGCAAAATGTTTGGGAGCCCAGAGAGGCCACATAAAGCTTATACTCGATCGTAACCCCATCTAAAAACACGGTAAAACTGTGCAGCTGCAGGATTCCAGTCAAACCAGTGAGTTTGGCGGTTTTGAGACATCATCTTACATTGAAAAAAAAAGCCTTTTAATTTTGGCGACGCGCATGGCTATGGTGATGCGCATGGCGATGCGCGCGCAGATCAGAAACAGGAATTTTTTTTTTTGGCCTAATGGTCATTGTTGTCATTTATAACCAGCCCTCTTCTGAGGGAATACTTTTGCATCCTAAAAACCAATAAATGCCTAGTTGTACATGTATTTTGGTGCTTGGAAAACCTGTAAAAAATTAATTTTGTTTTCAAAACTTATTTTAAAAAAAAACCTTGTAGGGTAATGTGAGGCCTGTGGTGGGCAATATATCTGGCATGGAACTTTCCAAATGCAAGTTTTTAATATATGAACTCAAATTTTTAGAACTGATAACCAAAATACCCAACATATCCAGCCTTGAACAAACACCTATTTGAAAAATGTCGGACTTTTTTTTGGAGACAGCCAGAATATTGCCCTTTTTGGTCATGAATATCTTTTGGTCGGGATATCGACTACATGGACTTTTTGTATCTTTGTCGCAGAGTGAGTGAGCAGCGTCGGTTGCGTCTCCAGGAACTCAGCACGGAGATCAGCAAACAGAAGAAGAAACTGGCAGAGCAGTCTAAGCTGCTCAAGCTGAAGGAGAGGAGCGACCACACCGTCACCAAACTCAACAAGGAGATCCAAGTAAGCTATTTGCTAGCTTAGTAATAGGCCTGTCCCTCTAGATACTAAGCCCCCCCAAAAAAGTCCCTGTTTTCTGGTCTGGGGTTGGCTCCAAAAGTGATTTCAAAAGTGCTTCAAGCCTGTTGTACGTGGAGTATGACTGCAGTAAAATCCAACATGGGTTGCATTATTTTCAGAGGTTTGAGATTCAGTTGTGCAAAATGTGACGCTTAAAACTCACGATGATGATCTTGGGGATAGTGAACAGAGCGTGGATTTCATTGACGGTTGTTGGAAGAAAAAAATGATAATGCTGATTTTTTTTTCCCACGTAGCTGAGTCAATTGTGCTCTGGTCTTAATTGGATCATGCTTGGACTTTCCTCAATTTTTCCAATAAGAAAAGAAGTGCACTTCTTTGTTGATGAGTCAATTACTCTAATCATAATGCAAACTTTTTAATTAAAGAAAAAAACTGAGCATTTTTCACATCGTAAAATTTTGTTTGGATCTAAAATAAAATGGGAGGCGGTGTCCAGAAACTGGGCACAAAGTTGACTGCGGATGCATTGCATACATGTGTAACTCTGCGCGGCCAAGACTTCGTACATGGATTTTCTTTTGGCCTATTTTCCAATTTTTTCCCCCAAAGGCCAGTTTCATCTCTGACCAATTTAATGACAGAAACCTTGCTCAAAGTGAAGATATGACTTGGTATCAAATACCCTGTGAAATTATAGCTTATAATGGTTATCGCTTGCGAGAAAGCTTACATTGAAAGGGTTGTTTTGTGAATTTGCAGGGGTGTGAAATCTCAGCTTTAAAGCTGATTTCAGCTTTTTTTGTTTTGGATTTCAGCTTTTTTTCCTCACTTGCTGTGTACAAAAGTATAGGAGATTTCCAAAGATCAGCTTTTTTACACCCTTTTCAGCTGTTTTCAGCTATTTTTATCAGTGGTCACTCACACCCCTGGAATTGTCAACAAAATCCAGCAACGAGACTCAAAAATTGTGCATAAGGCCAAAAAAAAAATAGTCGGTCTCTGGTCAGACCGAAGTTCCGGAATTGATGCGGCGACGCAGTTTTTTTTTGGGGGGGGTGGTTTTTTTTTTTTCAAGCTTGAATTGTATGGACAAGGTGGGTATTATTTTGCTTTTTTGTGTCCTCATTATACATCGGTGTCCTCCATAATATGCCTTGGTGCCCTTTATCATTTGCCTTGGTGCAATTGCCCCATTCCTTGGTGCTCCTTGGTACAAAAATTTGAGGAGGTTCGGCAATAGAGGGCGCTGTTGTAGCTTCTGTGTTAATTTGAAGAGGAAAAAAAGGTTGATGCGCATGATTAAAATCGACGCGCGCACTGACCAGAGACCGAGTGTTTTTGTTTGTTTGGCCTAATATTCCCTATTCTCTTAAAAGAATGGTATCCACTGAGTAACCTCAGTACTTGAGATTTTGAGTCATTTTGTTGCTTTAAGCAAAACAAAAATATGACAAAAAGCTGATCATCCCTTGTACCCTTTATTAAAAATTCAAAACACACTTTTGTTTGTATTTTATTTGCCCGTAGTTGATGAAGCAAACCAGAGTGCGCCTGGTGAAACAGATGAAGGAGGAAGGCGACAAGTTCCGTCAGTGGAAGGCCCAGAAGGACAAAGAGGTCCTGCAGCTCAAGGCTAAAGACAGGAAGAGACAGTGCGAGTTCAGCAAGATGACGCAGAAACACGAGAAGCAGGAGAACGTCTTACGCAGGAAGATGGAAGAGGTAAGAAGAATCCTCCGTCCTGATTGGTCGATCCATGGCAACAGCTGTGTGATATTATACTCAATACCACGACCTGTATTGCAGTCCGCGTATCGCGCTACTCTAAGATTCCAAGCCTATTCCTACTACATTGTACTAATGTTGAGCAAATCCGACTCCAAACCGAAACCAACTCGACTTCAGGTCGGGAAGAGTCGGCTTTGCCATCATTTCAGTCAGGTTGGTTTGGGTTTTGCGTTTGCGATTTTAGGGTCTGGCTGGGTCGGTTAAGCCATCTTGTTAAACACCGGAAATAAACCAAAATAACACGAAACAATTAGGAAATTCACACGGTGCAATATTATTCCAGAGTGACAGTGCATGGTACGACTAATGTCAACTCACTGCGTAAATGTGCACGTGGTCTACGGTCTATCACATACAGTCTATCACTAGTAGGCCCAACAAACAGGGAAAGTTATGAGTCTTCACCGTACCGCATGGTATGATTCTTTACTGAGAGATGACGATTTTCATGTGATGTGGGTATTATAGTTCAGGCACAAAAAGCGTACACAGTTGCCCAAGCAAGATATTCGAAGGGGGGAGGGGGGGGAGGTTTCGGGTCAGTTCAGTTCGGTTTTTGCTTGATTTTCTTTATGGGTTGGGTTGGGTCAGATTTGGGGAGTTCATATCAGTTTCGATTCTGATTCATTTTTATATCTTTAATATTTCGGGTCGGTTTGGCCTGGTCAATCCAACAAATTTGGGGATTAGTATTTTAAAGCAAATATCGCTCAACTGACCTGCAAACAAAGTTTTGTGTTCGTGGATGCCGGGAAAAAAAGCCGAAAAAAATGCTGTTCTTGTAGTTGGGAACCAGACTAACTAAAATTTGTCATTTTGGGGGTAATATTTGAAAAAAGCGTTTTTTTTGTTTTTTTTTTTTTCCAACGGTGGTTGGCCAAACTATTGTTTGAAAATGATTCAAAATTCCACTTTTATGGAAAATGACAACAAACCAACCTCACAGACTTCATACTATGCTTTAGAGTACAATTTACTCACAATCAATTAAGGTACTCACAATAATTTGGTAGTTTCATTTTTTTTATGTTTGTAAATGTTGTACATTACCTTTAAAGGGATTATACAACATTTGCAAACATCAAAAAATAAAACTACCAAGTTTTTACGAAATACCTTACTAGGATGTTGGTAAATGACAGTCTAAAGCATCCTGTAAAATTATGGCACCTGGTGTCAAGTCATTTTCAAGAAAATGGTATTTTTGTATTTCCAATGGTGGTCGGCCAACCACCGTTGGAAAAACCTAACTTTTTTTCAACTACTGCTCCAAATTTACAATTTTTCCGTCCAAATTTTGTTTGCTATTGGTTACATGTTCATGAATGCAGGTGCAGGCCAGCTAGGCTGGTTCCCTTACCTTACAATTTCCGACATCTATAAATTGATCCATGTTATCTTTAGTGGAGTCAGGGAACCAGACTACTTAAACAATTTTTTGTTTTTCTTGGTTTTTCAAGCATTTTCAAACACAAAACTTCAAACGTGTCACTTAAACAATATTTGATCTATTATACTAACCCCTCAAATAGTTCATTTCTGAAAATTACAGCAAAAGCCAATGATGAACATTCCCTTTAATATGTAAATAAATTGACCCCACATTAAGGGCATTATAACAACACAGTGGTCAGACCCAGAATTTGCAAATGACAAGTACTGATTCATACAGCAATGGCAGGGGGTTTTCTTTGTTTGATGAGATCAAAAGTTGTTTATTTTAAAGGGAATATACATCATTTGCCTTTGCTGTAATTTTCAGAAATGGATGGAATTGGGGGGTTGGAAATATATAGCAAATATAGTTACACTGACTTTTTGAGGTTTTGGGTTCGAAAATGCTATAAAAACCAAGAAAAACAATCATTTCCCTGTAGTCTGGTTCCCTGACTCCATTTAAGAAGAAACAGAGCAGTTTACATATATTGGGGAATTGTAAGGTCAGGGAACCAGTCTAGCTGGCTTGTACCCGTTCATAGGTGTGTAATCGATTGCAAACAAGTGCGATGGTCAATTGGGGCCAGTATTTGAAAAAAAGCCAGCTTTTTCCAACGCTGATCGGCCGATCAGCGTTGGAAATTGATACAAAAATACCACTTTTCTTGAAAATGACAGTATACCAGGTGCCATGATTTTACAGAATGTTTTACACTGTCATTCAGTCCAGCCAGCAGTCCAGCAAGGTATTTCAAAATGATTTGGTAGTTTTATTTTTTTATGTTTGCAAATGTTGTATTTTCCCTTTAACCCACAGGCTGCAGCTGCCAATAAACGGCTGAAGGAAGCCCTGGAGAAACAGAAGGCTGGACAGAAGAAACGCTCAGAGGAAAAGACGGAGGCAAAGAACATGGTGGGAGCTGCCAAGAGAATCAAGGTCAGGGGTCAACACCATCTCATTTGCATACATAGACATATTGGATAAAATACAAATTTACATTAAACTTTTGTATACCGAGGTATATGACTTAATAGGAATTCTCATATACTTTCTCTCTGGCAATTTCGCGTTGGGCTTTTGTAGAGCTGGCTTGACCATGAGCTGGAGGTGATGGTCAGCGTCAACGAGGCCAAGCGACATCTAGGCTCCCTCCTGGCTGACCGCAAGATCCTGTCCCAACAATTGCATCAACTACAGCAGGAGAACGAGGACCAGCCACCACAAAAGGTAAACATTGTAACTCTAACAATTTCAATTGCTCATCAACGACTTCAGTTTGTTTCTCTGTAATAATTAACCCTTCCTTACCATGGGTGACTTTAGTCGACCAGGAAACCACACACAGAACACCCTCAACACAGATTTATTCACTGCTTTTCAGCAAGCTGGCATGTTGGTATATTTGGCCGGCCATACATCAACCATATACCAGCTGAAAGAGTGTTTTCGGATCGTTCTAATGGTGTAGTTTATTCATAGTGTTACCATTACAAAAATTTAAGGGAACCGCTTCAGAAGTATCCACGCACAATTTGAGGTATGGAGTGCCATTTGGTCATTTGGCTTGCAGTTTGATAATTGGGACCAGATCAACCAACAGGCATAACTTTCTTAGTTTTGCTCATATAGACTTGATTTTTACATCACATAAAAGAGTATAGTTCAAGGAGAATACTTTACACGCAATACCTTTGATTTTAACCACTCCTTGGCAGTGAAAATCTGGGTTGAAAAAAGTGAGTTTTCAACTCATGGTCCATTTTTACGCTCCAGTGATTTTCGCATGGCTGAGCAAACAATTTGGTCCTGGGGAGAGCCAAGTCAATAAACTATGTAGTAAGGAAAGGGTTAATAAATTTTCAACTTCTGTGTTTTATTCCAACCAAATAACCTCCGTTTTTTCCTTTTTTGGGGGGACGTCTGCAACCCTCTGAAAATTTGTGTTTTGTTTTTGGCACAAACAGATTTGCTTTGTGAGCAGACTGGCTCCCAGTCCTTACATTATCAATGCAGATTGAGAGGCGGGAACCAGCCTACCTCACAGGAATGGAATTATTGTCTTGCAGCCAATAATTCGTGATCAAACAGTAGTACAGTAGAATGCCACTATAACGAACATGATGTGGTCCATAAATAAATGTTTGTTATAGTGGTCCTTCGTTATAGTGATGGTGCATTATAATAGAATTTACTATTTCGGGAGCCAAGGGGGATGTTCGTTATAGCCACATATTCATTATAGCAATGTTCATTATAGGGGCGTCTCACTGTAACTAAACATGGCCCTTTTTTTTCGTTCGATGTCTCATTCAAAAGTGAATAACTTTCGTATCGCTAGAAAAATAGCAATTTAGAAAAGGAATCTATTTGGGGGGGGAAGGAAACTCAAAAAATATCTCGGGGAACGCAACTGTGACTGCATTTTTGGGGTCTAATGATTCAACAGTGCATCAATAAAGATACGAAATCATTACAGTGCAAAGACCTGTGTCGCAGTACTTTACAATATGAACTAACGTGGATAAAAGATGGACCAGCACCTGATATTGCAAGAAGCACTTTGCAAATTACAATGCGTTACAATGCGGCCGGGCTGCGTCCTGCGAACTATTTCATGAAACTTGTCGTAAGTGCGATGGGTAGTAATAACATGAGTAATGGAAGTGCCATAGAAGTGCTCTATATTGATAGCAGGGTTTCACATGAACTTTTCACATGATCTTTTTTTTCTCTTCTCAGAAATTTGCCAGTCCAACCAAGGCAGTTAGCGTACACGACCGAGACGCCGACAAACGTATCAAAGAGTTAAAGGGAGAATTGGAACTCAGGAATGCCCAGATCAGCGACCTGCAGCAAAAGATCGTGGATGCCGATCAAGGTACAGTTTGTATATCCAAAAAGCAGGAGGACTTTCATGTTTTTGAATTTGAATCGGTCGTTGTGCCATGGCTATTGTTGTACAATTTACGCTCCAGTGCACACCCCGGAGTATTGAAACATATGCGGTTTCAGCAAGAAATATTGTATGGTTGAAATCACTTTTGCGAATCAGTATTTGTGGCGTTTGGCTGTATATCAGAAGTTGGCTGGAAATGTTTGCCTTTTGAAATATTTTTTAATTTTTCGGCAAAAATTAACCTGGCGCGAAGTGATTAATAATAGAACTTAAAATTTAGCAAAGGCAACTTGTGTTTTATAAGTAGATTGCCCTTTATTTTGTTTTGAAAAGAATTGATGATATTTGTAACAATATAAAGTATTAGAAGCAACTAGAAGAACCACAGTGCCTGATCACATGCCAAGGAACAGGGTTCCGACAGTCATGGAATTTGTCCTGGAATTTAAAGCTATCATGGAAAATCATGGAAAAGTCCTCGAATTTGTTATTTTGCAAGGAGTCATGAAAAGTTCATATTCAAAGGAAAAAAGTCATGGAATCCTACCCAACCCATACATGATGACGCGTAATATTTGGCTATGGCAGTTGTGACCCTTGCTGTAATTTTGGGCCGAGTATAGACAGAGGCAGTCGGCAACAACAAAGTATCTCAGTTTTGCTGGTTTAATTCTGTGGGACGAAGACAAACAATGTTGGTGAGTCTACGTCAAAAATCAGTATCAAGTAAATAAGTTAAAAGTAAAATAATAGAAATGAAACAAATAGAATATTTAACACTCTGCAGTTCGCGCCAAAATTACGGCAGCGGCCGCCATCTTGAATTATGCATCGGTTATAAGCAAAATCAACGTAAATGATTCTAAAATAGGTCTAATGATGCAAATACCGACAAAATCATCATTTATCAGATCCCTTCAGTAGTCAAAGAGGCAAGTAACTTAAGAAGGAATAATTAAATAATCGGAAAAAGGGAATAGTCTGACGTTAATACTCTTACTGTTACTCCCAAATAAAGTCAATTAAATACATCTATAATCAACGAAATAATCATCGGAACGGCAAATAAGAATGAGTAATGTAATGTGTGATAGTTTATAGTGCTAAGTAAATGATAATCATACATTCAAAATAAAGTGAATTTACAGCAAAAGATTATTACCTGTGGGACGAAGATGAAACAATGTTGGTGAGTCTACGTCAAAAATCAGTATGAAGGAAGCGCGCGAAACCTAGCATAGAGGGCGCTCTCCGATTTAAATAATATATGCCGGTAGATAAAGAAATTGTTACGTAATCAGGTAAGTAAAGGCTAAACAAAAATAAACGGGGGTATTAAACTTACGACCGTCACAGCAGTCTTCCAGTTTGCATTCCAGTTTACTATACTTCCTCTGTATGCATGCATGCTCACTTGTTGCATGTTCAATGCACCATTGTGATGCTCTTGTGGTGCTCAGTGGTCTTGTGCCAAACTGGAAGGCTGAAGGGGAGTGGCATCCCTTGCCTCCAGAGTAGTAGGCTCCTAAGATGCCAAAACAGCGTAGGAATTGGTCATGGAAAAGCCCTCATTCTGTCCTTGGAAAAAAATCATGGACAAAATCATGGAGTTCATTTCAAGATTCCTGTGGGATTCCTGGTTAAAGTTTTGCTCAGTATTTTACAAATTAAACGTGTGTTCCCCTGTATTTTTGTTTTTTCTGTTTTTTCAGAGGAGAAAGGCAAGAATCGCTGGAATGAGATCACCAGCATGGTAGAGGCCAAATGCGGACTCAAATGGCTGCTGGAAACGGTAGGTCTAAGGAACGTCTTTCAGGGGTGTGAAATCTCAGCTTTAAAGCTGATTTCAGCTTTTTTGGTTTTGGATTTCAGCTTTTTTCCCTCACTTGCTGTGTACAAAAGTATAGGAGATTTCCAAAGTTCAGCTTTTTTACACCTTTTTTCAGCTGTTTTCAGCTATTTTTATCAGTGGTCACTCACACCCCTGGTCTTTAGGTTTGGGCGATTTCCAAAGTTGTTTGGAAAATCTGGTGGCGTGGGTGGCTAGTGCGTAAAGCCCTCACCTCTCACTGTGGACAGGGTTCGATTCCCGGCTCGGACCATTTTGTGAGTAGAGGTGTGGGTTGATTCTCTCCTATGCCACGAGGGTATTTCTCCGGGCTCTTTTCCCTCCGGAAAAATGAAGAACTTTCAATCTCTGGCTGTGCTCTGTGGTCAGGCATGGGTCGTATGGCGGTTGTCAAAGGCGCCTTTACATGCCTTCCACGTTCTAGCCGCGTCCTTCACAAGTTAGCTTCTCAGCTGCAAGTAAGGATGAGGGGAAGTTAGCATGTGGGAATAAAAAAAAATAGTTATGGCCTTACTTTAATGACTTGACGTTGATGATCTGCGAAGTTCAATCTGGTTGAACTTTGCCAATCATCTGTGAGCATAGAGCTATATTAAATTAATAGAGCGCTGACTCATGTGCAAAGAGATGCCTGCGTACGTTCTACTTGTGCGTTACATTTAGAGTACACTTTCAAAATTCAATCCATCTAATTTTATTGTGTTCTGCAAACACGCCCATGTATGCAGGACAGCTTTAAAGTATCTCCGCACGCAAGAATGAGGAGTTAGTGCTCTAGTAATTTAATGTAGCTCTGTGTCTGTGAGGTAGTTTGCACAAAGTCAGGTTTTTTTTCGGTAATAAAAGTTTCCATTTTTTGTCCGTTGTGAGTTGGGTTTCTACTGCAGTGCACTCTACATCTCAATAGATAATATGGCAGCTGGGCTATGAAGAATAAGGCCAAATAAAAAAAGGAAAAATATTTTTTACTTTTTGAGAAAAAAAAATGAGGAGGCTGCCCCCCTTTTTTTCCCAAGATGGATGATTTTCAAAGATGCAAGATTTTCCAAGATGCAAGATTTTCAAAGATGCAAGATTTTCCAAAATACAAGATTTTCCAAGATGCCAGATTTTCCAAGATGCACGATTTTCCAAGATGAAAGATTTTTTCAAGATGCAAGATTTTCCAGGATGCAAGATTTTTTCAAGATGCAAGATTTTTTCAAGATGCAAGATTTTTAAAGATTGACTCTTCCATTTTCTAAACTCTTCTGATACTTCTGGTGTTCAGATGAGCAATAACCCTCTCTTCCAGATCATGAACTGGTGTACATAGCTACAATCTTGCTAGAAAAACTGAAAAAGACAAGCTACCTTTTATATCAATATTTCAAATTCATAAGTCTTGTGTCTCCTTCCAGTGCGTGGCTGCCAAGGTTAGCACCAGCGAGGTGGACAGCCAGCTGAGCGACCTGCAAGACTCCCACCAGGAAACGGTGGCAGAAGTGGACAGACTCCAGGAGGAGATCATAGAGCTGAAGGCAGACCAGGAGAAGGAGGTCACACGGATGCAGAGGACTCATGAGGACAAGGTACATGTACATGCACACAGTAGAGTCGGTATGCAAATACAATACGGTTTGAGGAGAACCTTGAAGCCGCTGCCAGTCATTTTTTGGGGTCTCCCAACATGGCCGCCACTATGTTCTGCACAAATAGAAATGTAGAACAAAACTGCAGAACTACGCCATGGGCTCTGTGGATAGTACTTTGTGACCGTTTTTTATGAGTTTTAAGAACCATAGTGGGATGGACTTGTACAGGGCGAGTCAAAAAAAGCGGAACCCAAACCCCCAAAAAATGTGTTTCATATTTCAAAAACATATGTAGCACCAAAAATGATAATGACTGAAAAGGCCAACCGATCCCGTTAGCTCGGTGGTCGAGTGGTAAGACATCTGCACTAGAAAGCAGGAGGTCGTGGGTTCGAGTCCCACCCGAGTGATTTTTCCAACTTTCACTCAGGAGGTAACACACTGAGTATACAGTGTTTAAAAAACGTCGGTGAAGGGCAAAAACCTCATTTGAAAGCCAATTTCGTGAACTACTTTAAGATGAAAAAAAAAATACTGAAATCGCTCAATTATCTTTTCTAATCCCAGCAAACCTTCATTTCGACATCTGCCCAGCTCTGTCTCATTTTGCCAGAATGCCACACATATACATGCCTTTACAGCTTTGGATTATTTCAAATATATTTCTTTTCTTGGCCTTTAGGTGCTGTACCTCCTGACACAGCTATCTCAGGCGAAGGACCAGAAGGGGGAAACAGCACCCTCTAGCGGCAACGCCGATGAGGAGTTGCAGAAGAGACTCAAGTTCCAGGTTAGTGAAGCAGTTTGAGACCACTCTTTAGGGTTTTCAGTAAAACAGTAAACTCCGGCTAAACCGACATCGTACAACTCGTCAAATCGCTCGAGTCGGCCGTCTGGCTAAAGTCCCGATTGTCCGTAATGCATTTCCATTGAATTTTGTATTTCTAAGTCGGCTTTTATAAGTCGCCATTTCACTCAAGTCATCGTGTTACTCTCGGTCCCCTTTCCATTAAAAGCATTACAAAATCCTTTGTGTAAGTCGGCACTCAACAAATCACGCATTGGCATCGACTTTCTGTACTGCGGTTGGCAAAGCGTCGAGTGAAAAGTGGTTTCTCACGGCCCGTCATCGCTGCATGCATCGGTGTCAAAAAAGGGTGTCCTACTGTATACCACTACGCGGCGCTGTAAGATATGCATCGTCAGCATATCAATACCAGTACCCCCTCGAGGCTGTACGCATGCGCGGCTCTGTCCATTTTGGGGTCGTCTTATTGAATGACTACTGCTGCAGTCAATACGTGCGTGGTATGTATTTTTGTTAGCAAAAAGTCTGATAAAACGTCTGTCGGGCATGCACATTGCAAAAATCCAGATCAGTCAAACGTGCACAGTGATCTAAAACAAATTGTGTCATTATTTGTTGGACTGGTTTTTCAGGAGGATCAGATACGAGAGCTCAGCACCCTCCACGAGCAGCTGCAAGAGACTGCCACGGAGAACGAAGAGCTGCATCAGGTCAGATGGCAGATGTCACCATGGCATCTTAGATCAATGTCATAGGTCATCATTACAGTTTGTAATGAAATTATGATCTTCCAGGAGCACTTAGCAACTGAAGTTGTACACTTAGACATTTGTAGTTACACACACAGAGACCAGGGGCCAATTTCACGAAACTTATCTTATCTTACGACTCATAAATAGGACTTAAGACAAGTTCCCGCTCTAAGATCGATCTTAGCTCAGACCAGGCGTGCAACTTTTCCTCGGATTCGCTGATTTCCTCGTTTTTTACTTCTCATGAATGCCGTTACAAATTGAAAAATACTGCACAAAGTCTTGTGTGGTTTGGAGTTTCCTTGGTTTTTTTTAAATTCCCTGTTGCATGCCTGTAAGACGCGTTGTAAGATCGATTTCACTAAACGTATCTCAAGCAAGACGCATCAAAACTACCAATCGATGGCTGTTTCCTGTTTGTTTTTACCACTTGACAAAACAGTCGTAATTGTTTCTAAATGGTGCTGGACACCATTTAATTCCATAATGCAAATCTTCAAATCATTTCTATCGAGAAAACATACCAAAAATAACAGTTTCTGATGATTTTTCTTGTTGATAGCAACTGACGATAGCCAGCTACTCCGGCCGTAAACAGTCCTTGATGCCGACGTTAGTCTCCCCCGGATCGTCCCCCGAGGGAACACCATGGAAGCTCACACAGAAGAGAACGGTCAAACAGGTATTTTTACCACTCGTAAGAGTACCTTAATGATTTTGAGTACTTTGCCCGAGCACATTTCTATGGGTGCACTAATCTTGGGTCAAAGACGTTGTTGTTGTAGATAAGCGATACACCGATGCGATAACCCGCAGCTGCGAGAAGGCGTTATCACGTCAAAACCGGTATCACCAATGAGCCACCAGATACAACAATTTGTAAAATCTCCCCCCCCCAAAAAAAAAATGGGGCAAAGTAGTGCACATGTGCTACTTCTGCTGGCAATTACGGTCCATTTTTAGTCTCACGTGCACTTCATACCACAAAAAGGCTGCCGTGAATTCACACAAAAGTCTTGCTGCATCTTGTATACAACTGGAAGAAATTCAAGAGTTTGGTTTGGAAGTAATATGAAAGGTTTTGAATGCGCGCTGCGTATATTAGGCCAAACAGGTGCGTGCGCATTGCACAACCGCATTGCCAAGACATTTCTGTCGGTTTGTGGTTTGTAATAACGCCCACTCAAAGCGATGGATTATGGCGTATCTACAAGCTGTAAGATTATAGGTACGCATGTACTCAAGGGATTTTTGCTGTCAAACTAGGCATAAGACAAATGCAGAAGCCTTCCCAAACAGAAGAAAATTGCTTCTATAGCTACCTCTCAAAATAACTTGAAATTCAAGCAGGGAACCATTTTGCTAGAATATGAGTGCGAGTACTCTGCCATGAGAATAGGTACGATTATGAGTACAGATTATTTGTTCTTGTTAGTATGAGTAGGAGTACGAAAAATATACTGAAGTAAGAGTACGAGTATCAGTATGGGTATTTATAAGATTTTTTGCGTCAGGGTGATGTAAATCAAATTGGGTTTTGCCCTTCACCGACGTATAAACACTGTAAGTGTGTTACCTCCCGAGTGAAAATTTGTTCCCAACTTTCACTCGGGAGGTAACACACTGAGTATACAGTGTTTATACGTCGGTGAAGGGCAAAACCTAATTTGATTTATCAGTATGGGATTGGGTAGGAGAATGAGTGCAAGTAATACAACAGTGGTTTTTATTACATAATCTGTTTTAGGCTTCCTCCTAATCCAGACTTGAGTTCCAGAGCTACGCCAAAACTTTTTGAAACAGTTTGGAGCAATATCAAAAGATTAACTGCCTGTCGAATAACCAATCTTTACTACTTTTTTTTACAGAGGTTCCCCGTGGAACGGTACACTGTAGATGAATACTTTACTTCAGAGAGCGAGTTGGACACAACGGGGAACGACTCAGACTTCCGCATAACGCCCTTCGCCAGGCGTAAACGATCCCCCATCAGGAGGGAGAAAAGAGACAAGAAATCCCTTGACAAAGTGAGTGCCTCAGATATTTTGCAGGTCCACGCAAGTCCTCACAAATCATTGCAAGTCCTCACAAATCATTGCAAGTCCTCACAATCATTGCAAGTCCTCACAATCATTGCAAGTCCTCACAAGTCCTCAAAGGTCCAAACAAGTCCTTGCAAGTCCTCACAGGTCCTCACAAGTCCACACAGGTCCTCATCATTGCAAGTCCTCACAAATCATTGCAAGTCCTCATAATCATTGCAAGTCCTCACAATCATTGCAAGTCCTCACAAGTCCTCAAAGATCCAAACAAGTCCTTGCAAGTCCATACAGGTCCTCACAAGTCCTCAAAAGTCATTGCAAGTCCTTGCAAGTATTGGTAAGTCCTCGCAGGTATTCACAAGTCCTTGCAAGTCTACACAGGACCTCACAAGTCCATACAGGTCCTCACAAGTCCTCACAGGTCTTTAAAAAGTCTTCAAAGGTCATTGCAAGTCCTTGCAAGTATCCATATGTCCTCGCAGGTCTTCACAAGTCGTCACATGTCCTCAAAAGTCTTCAAAATTCATTGCTAGTCTGCGCAATTCCTCGCAGGTCCTCACAAGTCCTTGCAAGTCCTCACAGGCCCTTACAATTCCCGAAAGTCCTGACAGGTCCTCGTATTACTATGCACACAGGCATCTTGCGATTCAAACTTACTTCGATATTTAATTCAAATTTTAAAAAAAAATTGGCAGCGGTGTAATTATTTCCCAGAGATTTTCATACCTACTCCCAAGTACATGTAGTTTCCGTTTGATTTGATGTTTGGGTTTTTTTGACGCAGGGTGGCTGCGGTTGTCGCGGGTTCTGCAAGTCTCGCCTGTGTAGCTGTGTGAAAGGCGAGCAGGGCTGCACAGAGTCCTGCCGGTGTGATGCTACGAAATGCATGAATAGAACCGATGGGGTGAGACAAATTGGTAGATGATTTCACTAATGTATTCAGGCCCTTTGGTATATTTGAGGAGGAGGACATTTTTGGGGGGGTGGGGGGGCGGTGGGGTGGGAAGGGAGTTTTAAATATGCCACTTGATTGCCGGTAAACTTAGTCTTAGTTCAACAACTGAATTTTCCAAGGAACTTTCAAAGTGTTCACCTCTACAATGTTTTTGATCATCAGTATGCAAAAAATGAAGAGATAAAGGACTGTTTGCTTTTTTTTCTGGCATTTTGTTCGTTTCCAATAATAGCACCACTCAAAATGCAAACAATCCATCAATTGCCTAACCGTTGGAAATCCCCTACATTTCTTGACTTCTTTGATTTGACAGCAAGCCAGACAGAGTGATTTCACAGGGAGTTTTAGTACCAGTGCGATCTTTACTCCAAATGAGCTTTTTTTATAATAATTTGGTAGGTTACTTTGGGGATCAATGCAAATCATCGTATCATGCCTTTAATGAATCAGACACGGTTTCATTTATCATGCAACAGAAAAACCCTGACGACACCATGAGCACCACGGCCAGCAGCAGCAGCGCCCTCATGAACACCACGGTCGTCATCTCAGACGGCGAGCAGGACTCCCAGAACACGACAGCCGTCTTGAACCCAAAGCCGCGTCCGAAACCGTCCCGCAAGGCCCTCTGGGAGCTCAACGCCAACACCTCCAGCTCCAGCAGCGACGAATTTGTGCTGAAGCCCGCCCTCAAGCGCACCAAGCCCGTCGCGTCCGACGCAAACCCGTACCTCCCGATCGCGGGGAAGAAGAGCGTGTCCATCGACGCTGGGGAGAACGGCGGGGGTCTGAAGAGAAAGCGGAAGCTGCTCAGCACGTCCAGCACCGGATCGTTCTTCAAGCCGCTGACCGACAGCTGACTTTTCGGATCGCTGCTTTACATCGCCGACGGCAACAGCATGACTGAGCCACCGTTCAGTCTGGAATATAATTTCCCTTGGTTGCAATAATGGTTGAAAATTGCATTGTATGTATTTGAAGTACATTTACACTGAAAAGCTTTGGGGGGGCTTCAAAGCTACATACGATCATTTGCTTTTTGTACATTTTTTTTCAGTTGCAGCAGCAAAATCATTCAAAAATGTGTTGCCAGCCAGGTTCTGCTTTTTTGGCAGCAAAACTCTGTCTTCTATTTATTGGGGGCACGGATATCCAGGAATTTTTTGCATTTTTGGCTTTTCTAGCTTGGCAGTGTGTATGAGTTTTAGTATGCAAGGCAGTGTATATATAATTCCATGCAATGCAGTGTGTATGAGGTAATTTCATGCAACGGGGTGTACATGTACATGAAGAAAACAGTCACTACTGAGTCTGTGGTCGTTTTAGACCAATGAAATTACAGTATGCAAGACACGCCTTAACAACTGTATTATTTTGTAATTATAACTATTTGATGAGAATATCGTTTCTCAGCAATTTGTAATTCTTCAGAACTTACTCTTTTTCTTCTTTTCTTCTAGCTCAATGTCCGTTTGGCAGAGTTGTAACGAGGCACTGGTTTTTGTGACTGTAGTTGAGTCGAATCATTTACAGGGGTGACGCGAGTCGAGTCGAGTCATTGGGTCAAGAAGTTTGAGTCAAGTGGAACATAAGTTTTGCACTGTAAGTCATTGCAGATATTTTTCACAAAGTTTTGCTTTTATTTTGGGGACTCGAGTATCATTAGCCTTCGGTCGAGTCGAGTCGAGTCTTCTGATGAGGGACTTGAGTAGATTCAAGTCGTTTGCTCCCAGTGAATCAAGTCGAGTTAAATGGTTTACCCATAGGGACTTGAGTCAAGTCGAGTCATAAAAAATTGTGACTCGAGTTGAGTCATTGACTCGACTCATTACAACTCTGCCGTTTGGTTTTCTGTTCAAACGTTATTTGTACAGGCTTATTTGTAATTTTTAAGTGATCGATCTTTCAAAGGGACCGGTATGGCTGTAACTATGCAAGCCCATAAAGAACAATTCTCGGATAGTAACTTTATACTCTTTGCATCATTTGGATAAATTGATTATGTACCTTTTTTTGTAACTATAGTGTGTGTGTGATGTACAGAATAATGTGCAAATTGAAGGAAAACAATAGAAATACTGCCTTTATTTATGAACAGGGCCACCCTTGGTGACGGGCCTGGGCCAAATATCTGCGTTTCAGCCATTTGAAACTTGAATTGAATTCTGTCTGTCAGTTTTTTTGCTGTATAAGTTTACATGAGAAACATGCATTTGAAGATTGCTGACATCCATTGAAGAGCTTTTGCAAACCTAGCTGGCTATTGAGTTTAAACATGTACATAATAAAAATGCAGTAGTTTGCATTGAAAATTGTGTGTGTTGAATTTCTTGTTTTCTGGTCTGTTGGTCTTGACAAGTTCGTTTTGGAAATTGGTCTGTGTACAATGTATATTTGTTTTAGTTGTTTTCTTGGTTTTGGGGGTTGGTGTTGTTGCGAGAAGGGTTTCTCTCATGTGTCAAAATTTAAAGTATATTACGTACACTTATTGGGGTTTGAAAGAAAAACTGTGAATTAATAATTAATAAGTTAGTGATCTGAACATTCCAATCATGGTTACCTCCCAGGGGGAGGGGTGGAGTTGGGGGGAAGGTTTAGTAGGGGCAGTACCTCCTGAACAAAATAAATTGAAAGTACCCTATACATATGGTATTCCATATCCCAATGCTGCCGATGATGATGTTTTATTTGCGAGAGTGGATCGAAATGGTGGAGGGGGAAGTTAACACTCCCTGGCCCCTTTCGAATGACCAATGACATGAATGTAATTATGTACATAAAACAATTCCAAATGTCCATATTAAATTTCATGTTTAACTTCATATGAATAATATGGACTTTTAACACCCTAGCCAACATTTGGAAAATCCTGTGTCAAATCATAAGTCATCAAAAACAACACGTTCACCCTATGGAGTTCCCTTCTATGACGTCCTACGGTATCGTCTGCTTGTAAGAAAATGGTAAGAAAACAAGTAGTCATAGCCAATGCATGACACGGCGGGGTTGTGATTTTTGGCCATAATGCAATGAAAACGAGCAGCCAATGAAACGGCGGGTTATATTTGTTTACCAAGTTGGTAAGAAAACGACTAGCCATTGAAACAGCAGGGTTGTGATTTTGGCCAAAACGCTATACGAACAGCCAATGAAACGGCGCGTTATTTCTTTACCAATTTGGAAAGAAATTAATAGCCAATGAAACGCGGGTTATGATTTTTTTCCGGGTCAAAGGTCGATATCAACTACCTGTGTTTTGTCTTTAATGTTCCACACGTGTCTGTACACATAGCATGCGTACACGTCCGTACCGTAAACGCGCGCAAAACTTGGCAGGCTATAGGCCTATAGTACTCGGGCTAACTTGCTTCGCGGCCCTGGAACTTCGTTGAGTTTTCCGGTAAGTATTGCTTTCTTTTTAGATGGTAATAAAATTTGCTAGGATGTTTGAGGTTGACATAATTATATTGTGTAAAACTTGTAGATGGGCCTACACCGTAGAGGCATATTTCTTTCTGTCAGTTGTTTACACGGCCGTCAATTATTAATGAATTTCCGACATTGTCCCACATGCAGGTTTTCATATTCAGCGGGTATTAAAGTTTAGTAATAGTTGATTCGCTATGGCCCTAATTTTAAAATTGACATAACATGCATTTTAATACTTATAAACTGCACAGTGCATTGTAATTATGCTGTGTTACTAAATTATGCGGTAGACTGAACGGTGACGACAGCGTGTTAAAAAGTGGGAAATGTACATGTAAGTAGTATAGTGTGTTGGGTCTTCATCGGACAAGACAAAAGAATGTTATGCATAATGCACAAAGACAATGGATTCATTTGCATATCAATGAAACTAATTAGCATATCGATGGATGATGTAAGCATAATAAAAGAGCGCATGGGCGTATGTAAGTTTTACCGGACAAGGGATGGGTCTAAAAAATGTATTGGACAAAGGGGGCAGCCCACCCCGCTAGATGGAATGGCGGACAGAGGAAGACCTGAATCGGAATAGCGGACAAAGGGAGACTTGAGCCGGATTATCGGACAAAGATGAATGTCAAACGTTTGAAATGACCAAGACTATCATTTGTATTCATTCAAAGCAGTGTGCAAACAGTGAATAATAAAAACAAAATGCAGGCCACACCAACAGGGCGCCAATTAAGCCGACTAGCTGGAAATCTTGTGAAAAAATGATTTTACTCTGGTAAAAATGGAGAGTGCGAGCGACCTTGGGAGAAGTTAATGATGAATCTCGGTCTATCAAGAGCCGCTATGTATAGACATTTAGAGGAAAACAAATTTTGTGAATGGGGGCAATGTTTTAACGCACTTATAGAGTGGAAACGACGTGTATAAAAATGCCACGATTGAACGATTATTAAATGCCTGTCGATTTGGCGGTCTTGATCATAACGCTTACAATTTTTTGCTGCAGTAAACCATTACCCTTCCCCCCTTCCAAAAGAAAGAAAGAAAGAAAACACTGATTAATCACCAGATCTACCAGGTCCCATGCCGACAGTTCTTCGAAAAGGTCGTCAGCAGCATCGTTGAGGATTGGCGGTAAAGCTGCTACGCACTCATCGCTGCGTCCTCGTTGCGTCCAAATCCCGAGTCGCTCGTCCCAGTAGATGCCGTTGTCCGCTGTACCGTCTTGGTCCCCTACCTCTTCGTTACCCACCTCTAGGCCTACTAGATGAGCGCAGGGTTGTTCCCTATCCAAGAGAAGCTCGGCGAATTCATCATCATCCTCGGCTTCGGTGTTTTCTTGCATATCGAAAGTTTGTGCGATTTGCAGATTGCGTAAACGTTGTTTAATTGCAAATCTTTCCGCGTCAGATAACACGAAATAGTCGAGATAGCCGTTGCATTCCTCCATAGAGAGCGCGTTAATTTCTTCTACGTTGGAAAACATTTTGTAGCAGTAAATTGATAGTTTCTCTAATGAACTGTACACTGCAGAGATAAGACTGGAAATGAAAGACGGGGTAACTAAGATGTTCTCCTGAGGTAATGGTTGCTACCGACGCGAATAGAATCAACGGTAATTGGTTACCAGTTTCACGAGACAAAGGAGGCCGGGGCCAGAAAGTTTTATCGGACAAAAGGGGGGAGGGGGGACCTACCCCCCTAGATGGAATAATGGATAGGGGACGGGTCTAAAAATTGTATTGGACAAAGGGGGGACCTACCCCCCTAGATGGAATAATGGATAGGGGGTACCTAGAAAGTCTTTTAGGACAAAAGAGGGGTTAGTTAATGAGGGTTGGAAGACTTTGGGACAAAAGGTGCCTTAACTTCTGAAATGCACGGCTTAACCATGTGCAAGATGAATAGGCTTGAATAGGACTGACTAGCACCAAAGTGCTATACAGAAAACTCGGGGCTAAATTGAGATTCTTCATATCGTCCTCTATGTCCTAAGGGCTTGTGTGTGAGTGTGGGGTTTTTTTGCTTTTTTTTTCAGTTTTTTTTTTAAAATAATGTCGTCTGATTTGGTTTAGGTAAATGATCCGCCTGAATAATCTTAACATAAGAAATCACCTATAGTAATTTTTAAGATATGTAATCAAATTATTCTGAGATTTTTAAACGATTTTTTGGTTATCGAATAGTCTATTGAATGAAACAAACGTGTACATCATTGTTGACTGTTGTATAAATCGTACCACTAAAGTCAGTCTACATCCCGACCATCATTAGCTTTACGCTTCCATAAAAAAAAAATCTCTTTTCTTTTTTGATAAATTTTGTTCTCTTTTTGACACTGGTAAAGTACAGCATCCGAGAATCATTCGACGGTCTGTTTTTGGCGGGCTGTACCCATGAACACTATGTTTTTCACACCTCTGGATCCACCGCACCCCCATAAATACCCCCCCCCCACGAAACAGTCTTGAGGTCATCATCGCCGATTGGCTCATCATCATTCATCATTATGGAGTTTGATCATGTCTTATCTATCATTGAAGAATTCACCTTGGGGAACGCTGTTCATCTTCTTTTTGTTGCAATTGATTTATTCCATTCATAAGATTCAAAGCTTTTGATCAAACACTGTGCTGTATAATGTACAAATTAACCAAAATATACACGAAGATAACAAAAGAAATAGGTTAAGGAGGAATGCATTATTCAAGTGCACACACATGAGCAATTGCAAAGCAGGCAAATCGAGTTGGTCTTGCGAACCAGCCGCATTTCTTTCTTGATACAAAACCACTAATTATCACAAACATAATAGGTCTATACTTAAAATTAAATTCACGGCACATTGCAGATTATTAACACTAGTGATCTAGTTTGTTGTCATATTCCATTTAAGAAAGGGCTATTTCCGACATTAGAAAAACATAATGACCGAATCGGACAGTTTTTGCCTATGGTGTTATGTCTGTCGGCTGAAATGGAGCCTAACTACACCCTGACTACCCGATAATCAAAACAAAAATAACAAATATACTTTAATTTGACTTTTAACAATACTGTCTTAAAACTATTAAAAACGAAAGCAAAAATATAGCTAACACTGCCAGGGACACTGAGAAAATGCATTAATATCATAAGTTCTGCTATAAGTGAAATAATGATGTAATCAGATTTTGGGGACAGCTTTTTGGGCAGTTAACAATTTTAGCCGATACAGATTAAGAATATAAATTTTGGGGTTGGAATTTTTTATTCCTGGTGATTTAAACCAAAATTCATTGCTATCCCCAGCTATGTATGCTCATTGTGGAAAACTCTACATTAATTGACTTTGAGCAAAAGCTGCTATAAATTAATTATTAATCAGTTAATTAACCATAAACATAATCTGCTAGAAACAATACTAAATATTGCAACAGTTTGACGCCTACATGGGCCCGTTCCAGTTGGAGATCCATGCCTGATTGGGCGGTCTCGCCGAAGACCCAGCCGACTTTGGTCGAGATCCTGACGTTGAGGGCGGCCTCGGTTGTCTACTTTTGGCCATGGAGTCCAGCATTTTCATTAGGACATCACGTTCTGATAAAAAAAGGAAGAGGAAATATATACCATAATGTTGCTATGATGGGCTTACCCTTTATCCGATATACCTTATATTAGGAGATTGGCCTATTTACTCGAAAGTGCAAGTTGGATCAGATGGGTGCAGGCCAGTAAATCGGTCCAAAATTGCCTACGCTGGCCAAATCACGATTTGCATGCCCTCAAATTCTTCAGTAATTTTTTGAAGGCCGTGAACTTGATGTTTGTAAAAAAGAAGTTTGGAAGCCGTGCAGAGGACTGCGAGCTCGTATTTCTGTGAAATGTGGATGATGATTAGGCCCTAAAATGGCTTTACTTTTTGCAATGGAGCGTAGGCGTCCATTTTCAAAATGGCGATGGGCTTCAGGACTGCTTTTAGAGGTGATCATGTTTGGATGAAATTTTCTCCCAAAAGTCATTGGTTAACCCCCAGAAAATTGAAAAGAAAATGAAAGATGATGACATAAGCTTTAATTTGATGTACGTCTTGAACACCTGAGAGTTGCGAGTATTTTTCTTGAATTTCTCAAGTGGGGGCATTTATCATTGGGGTCTATGGAAACTTATTTACTGGTCTGCAACCAGATAAAAAGGACATTCATCGTCCCTTAATGCTTGCGCATTCGTACTTGATTCTAAGAATACAAATTCGTCACAAGAACAGCCGTGCGAAACCCTGAATCGATGTGCGCTTGGTCGTGAATGACCTTTTAC
Source organism: Patiria pectinifera (assembly GCA_029964075.1). Classification (NCBI taxonomy): domain Eukaryota; kingdom Metazoa; phylum Echinodermata; class Asteroidea; order Valvatida; family Asterinidae; genus Patiria; species Patiria pectinifera. The sequence continues at coordinate 25,100,250 of CM057135.1, forward strand.
ATACTCCTCAAAATAACCAGTCAAAATTTACTGTTTTATAAAGTTCTTCAGAAATTGATTTCGACACGATTCAAATTTACTGCAGATTTCCACTTGTAGGCTAATTCTCAATCCTCACGAGAAAATAGGTATTTTTTTACTTTCACCCGCCTGACAGTAAATGCATATGAATGCACATTCTGTGAGCACAATGTCACGTGTGCAGACTGCCGTTCTAAAGTAACGCTGTATACAATGTCCGATAATAGTGACCCAGATCTATCCTGAAAACCCATATGGTTGCAGACTAATAAATAAATTTCCATAGACCCCAATGATAAATGCCCCTACTTCAGAAATTCAGGAAAAATACTCGCAACTCTCTGAGGTGTTCAAGAGGTACATCAAATTAAAGCTTCTTTCATCATCTTTCATTTTCTGTTCAATTTTCTGGGGGTTAACCAATGACTTTTGGGAGAAATTTCCATCCAAAGATGATCACCCCTAAAAGCAGTCCTGAAGCCCATCGCCATTTTGAAAATGGACGCCTACGCTCCATTACAAAATAGATCCATTTGAGGACCTAAGTTCATCCCTATTTCACAGAAATGCGAGCTCGCAGTCCTCTGCATGGCTTCCAACCTTCTTTTTTTAAATTATCAAGTCCACGGCCTTCAAAATGCTCTAATACTGAAGAATTCGAGGGCATGCAAATCGTGATGTGGCCCGCGTAGGCAATTTTGGACCGATTTACTGGCCGCCTGCACCAATATAGAATTTTGGCTTCGGACCGGTGTATGAACCAATTTTTCTGTTTTTTCTAATTTTTTAATTTTTCTGTTTAATTTTTCTGACTATACACTCTCGAGTCGTTTCAAATTTCCAGCGACTGCAATAGTGGTCTACCGCGTTTAGTCGCTCCTATAATAATATTCTCTTCTTCGGAATAAAATGTTGCACAGTGGGATTGACACACCAGCCTGAAGCGGGGGTATGTCGCATCGTCTTTAAAATCCTTGGTACGTATAGTTTATGGATTCAAGAAACTTAATTCCAAGACGACAACAAAACAGTTACTCCGTACCTTTTTCAGATGCCAGTTGTAGATACTCGTCCAGTTTTCCGGCTTCCATTGCCTTCGACACCTCCACCATACCGGGACGGAACGGCTTGTTGAAGAAGCGATCGTACGTCGTGTGACGCCTCAGATGCTTCTGGTGGGTCGACGACAGTGGAACTGCAAAAATAGATCGAAACAACATCGATAATGTGAGTATCCTCTTCATTGTAATTTAGTGAAACGTTATTGAAACAGTTACTTTTTTAATCAATGGCCAGATCTAACTGAACATATCGGGCTTTTTTTTTTACATATAAAGAAGAATGATGAATGTAATGAAAAAATGGTTCCGTTTTTTGTGTGTAACTGTGAAAAGAAACAGTACATTATTGGTTTTATTGTAGCTTTATGTAATGTCATTGTTCAGAAATGCCAGTAGAAGCTGATTTTCTATACCATTTAGTGTGGATAATAAACTTGAATTTGAATTTAAATTTGAATTTGAATTTGTGTATACAGGCGTCTATTTTAAGCATGTTTCACGTCTTTCATTCAAACCTTTTAAAACTTAGAGATGTATTAACAGTCATTTCGCTCTGTTCTATTGTACTTGAACGCTTGAAAATGATTTTAAAAAGTGTTCAAATCATCGTACAATCTCTAACACGAACTTGAAAGTTCAGGAAAATATTCTTCGTAATCCGAGTACAAACAAAATCGTTTCTTGGAGCATTTTTACAAACACGTTTGGGGGCTGGTTAACTGTAAAAAAAAGAATCACCAACGACTTTGAAACTTGGTATTTCTATATTGAATGCATATATAAATATATATTTCTCTTAAAACCAAAGTTAGTTTATCATTTGCTCATAGCGTATTTTGATGACATATTTTCCCGAAGTTTTGCTATGTACCCGATATCTTTTATTTATTGATGTATTTCTCTAAAGGAGTATGAAATAAATGTCTTCTTGAATTGAATTGAAATGAGACAAGTGTTTACCAATGCCAGACGCCTTCAAATGCTTGTCCTTATTGCACCCATATCGGCTGTTGTTTCCCCGGAGGGGATCCTGCTGCTTGGGATACTGATACGAGAAGCGCATGGAAGAGCCGAGACTGTACGGCACCTTCTCTCGCCAGTCCACGTAATTCTCAAATGCTGACTTCATGTGATAACCTGTCAAAATCATGGTAAAAAAACCCAATCACACTACATGTATAAAAAAAACACTAAAAATGAAAATATACAGTGCAATCTCGATAAGTCAAACCCCAAGGGAACATGTTCAAAATTTGACTTAAGCACAGTTTTGAGTTAAGCAGGGTTGTATATCATGGATTCTTTGTTTGACTTAACAGTAGTTTTGAGTTATCAGAGTTTGATCTATCGAGATTTCACTGTATTTGAGAAAGGTTTATCGTGCCGAAAATAATTACTCATGTGCTTGGGAGCAAACTGTTGTACAGGGTGTTGAGTAAAAAAAAAAAGCGCAACCCAAACCCAAAGAAATATATTTCATATTCAAAAAAAAAATGTGTAGCACCAAAAGTAATTATGACCAGTAAACCAATTTAATAAACTACTTTCAGGTGAAAAAAAGTACTTCAATTGCTCAATCCGTTCAAATTATATCACCATTTAAACGAAATGACCGTAAAATCTGCTTCGTCCAAAATACGATTTCAATTGTCTTCAAACATCACCAGCTACAAAACCTCCGTTAAAAGTTACAAATATTCAACAAAGTCCTTTTGAAGGCTCGTCTTTAAAAAAATAAATAAATAGATTTTAGAAATCCTATTGTTATAGTAATAGATTATTCATGGTAGCAGTATAGCCAAAGCTCTTGTTCACAAAGATATTGTGTACTACAGCTGTTGAAACAGGTAGGCTATTCTGTGTCATTTTCTTTGTTGTTCCGAACAGTCAGAACATACTTTTACACAATACTTTTTTTTGCACGAAACTGATTTTAGGGTTACTTCGTTTAAAAAGTGATAATATTTTAACGTGTAGAGCAATTGAAATAATTTTCTCACTTAAAAGTAGTTTAATAAATGGGCTCCCGAGTCGTAATTAATTTTGGTGCTACATACATGTAGTTTTTTTTATATGAAATATATTTCTTTGTTTTGGGTTCCGCTTCTTTTTTGGGGGCTCGCCCTGTATTTATTGTTTCAAGACGGCGCATCCGTGCAAAAAGTGTGAGAACTCAGCGATAAATTCACAAGACTATAAAAGGTGAAATACAACTGTGGCCTTATCGAGCATAATTATTTGAAGTCCCTCAATGTGTTCCCATTTATGGATTAACTCATGTGAATGCCAGTATCTACACATTTTTGTTTCATTCTAATCTACTGACCATTTGCGATTCTGCATTTTCATAACAAATTGTTACGGAAAAACAAAGATTTTGAGTAAAGGGAGAGACGTCTTTTGAGATATCACAAAAAGACGCCTTTTTATCGAGATACAATTTCAGGGGAAGACGTCCTTCGGCAATCATGTTAAATCTCAAAACTTCGAGCGTCTTTTATCCGAGTAAAGTATCCCGTTTTTTTTCCGGGATAGGCCTAATTTATCAAGGAATTGCGGAAAGTCACTTTGAAGAGATAAAGCACTATTTGCTTTTCATGCATTCGGTTTGCTTCCTGATAACAACACTCAAAATACAATAATAGCACCACTCAGATCCAAACAAGAATGCTCAAAACCTTAACTGTTGATTTCCAGCTCAGTGAAAGTTACACTATTAGATAGAGTCAGTGTATAGCCATGCACAATCTTTTTGATCACGCAACACGATTTCGTCAATAACACTCTTTATTTTTTTAAAGGACTATTTAAAAAAAAAAGACATCGTTGAGAAATCAGAAATCAGCAAATCCCCGTTTTTTTATTTGAATGATAGCAAACCAGACGGAATCATTCCACGGAGTATTTAGGGTTGTGACCTTGTAACCCTTAAAGGTGCTACATAATGGGTCTCATATTTCTCATATTGAGGGCCTCCATGGAAAGCAGTGCCCTACACTGATCGGAGCTACCCTCACTGTAAAAGATGACGCAAATAAATAAATTTAAAAAATAAATTTAGTATACAAGTACGATCTTTAATCCAAGTGTAAGCTTTTCGATATTAATTCGGTAGGTTACTTTTAATACGGAATTAATGCAAATGATCCTATCCGCCATTAAGCTTCCAGCGGTTACTGACATCGTCGCATTTTGAAAAGGCCTAAAGCTATACATGTACGTCTTGGATGTTTAATGTGTTACCTTGGGGAACGCCCAAGTAGTCGTTTTGGTATGTTGACTTGCACTTGTCCCGTAGTATTTCCTCCATCATCTGATCGGTGATCTCCCCCGGGTAGATCTGTTGGTCCTTGGGCACGTGCTTGGGAAACCGCCAAACCATGAAAGACTGGATACGATGAAAAGGAAAAAATACCGGACAATTATTGTTTGATAATGAAACCGAGGATTCCTCAACTTGCGCCCAACGCACGGTAGCTCACAATCCTGAAGAAAGCTGTAGAGAGGAGACAGTGAAAAGAAATGACAGTTTTAGAGGTGGGAGGAAAACCCCAGAAGAATATTCTGAGGAAAACCCACGGAATCATAGTAAGAATATTTTGGCGAACTAATTAAAAACACCATATGCTGAATAATTACTGTATTATATTTGTTTGTTCTTAAACCATTAATGTACTATTTGGATGTAATAATATATATTTTAAGGGGTTACTAATATGATTTTTTTGTGACAACTATAAAATTGATTTTTAATTGATGAATTGCACATTGAACCACAATCGGCCTATTGGACATGAGAGTTTGATTGATAATAAATAATAAATGATTTATTATCGATTTTAATCATGCGCGTCGATCTTTTTCATTTTTTTACCAAAGAGCACCAAGGAATGGGAAATGGCACCAAGGCAAATGATCGAAAGCACCAAGGCAAATTATGGAGGACACCAATGTACATGAGGACACCAAAAAAGCAAAATAGTACCCCACCTTGTCTGTACAATCCAAGCTTGAAGAAAAAGAAAAAAAGGGAAAAAAAAAAGCCGCGTGGCCGCGTCAATTCCGGAACTTTGGTCTGACCAGAGACCGAATATTTTTTTTTTTTTGGCCTTATCATGCATTCGGGGTTCGAACAGACATGGCTTTCTATCAAGATAAAAAAATTCTGAAACAGGAGCAAAAAAAACAACAGTACACGAATAATCTTGGAATGAAAAATGCCAAATAAGAGTAAAAAATGTAACTTTAAAAACCAACAGCCAAAACGGTTAGTTTTAAAACTCTTTATTTTGAAGTAATTGAAAGTATAGGCTTTTTTTTACATATATTAAAAAATGTCCTAAAGGATCTAACTGGAGAATAATTATTCAATACTTAAATGATTAAAATGGATTAAAAACGTTATAATGATGACATTCGACAGAGCAACATTCAAGGACTTGTTTCTTATTCAAATATCACCCAACTAAAATTTGAAATGTACTCATGTCTATTTGTAAAAAAAAGACAAAGAAAAGAAAAAATTGCTTGATGATCTAATTTTCTGACAGAACCATTAAAAATGTGCACTTTTGAAGGAAATATTTTATTTTAAAATAAATAAAAACATATCGCTGCGAGCAGGGTTCGAACCTGCGCGGGAAGATCCCATTGGATTTCAAGTCCAACGCCTTAACCACTCGGCCATCACAGCACCCACTGCCGTGGGAGATTCTATTGTATATAAGCCATGAATCATCACGCGCCGTATGTTGCAATGGAGGACCATATCCGACGACTGTTCTATGTTTACAGATTTGTATACATCGCTGTACTGCACTATTGTGTTTGTGTTTACGTGAATGGTGAACGATGAGAACCTACGACTGTTGCATGTATATATTACCATTTTTGCTCATACTGATTTCACACCAGCCGAATAAACAAATACACAGGCAAAAAGGCGCAAATCATCTGCTAGTGATACCTTGTGTTGTTTTAAGCATATGTTGTGTTTACTTTGTGTTTAATAATAAAATAAATCTATTTAAACCTGCGATTTCAGGAACGTAATGTGTTACTGATGTGTGGCCCCAAATGCTGTAATGATTTAATAAGCGGGCCCCGAACCCCACCCCTTTAGCTGAGAATAGCTTATTCAATGACTTCAACCTGCGAAAATGATGTTTAAATTATTATCTTTTGCTAAAGAAAATATTGAGTAAAGTAGGCAGAAATTGCCTCAGATCGCACCACAGAGCATCTACAATCAATTTTTTTTCGGGGCCCTTCAGCGGGCCCCGAACCCAACGCCTTTAGCTGAAAATATAATAGGCCTAGCTTATTCAATGACTTCTCCTCGAAAATGATGTTTAAATAGTATTATAATCTCTCGCTAAGAAAACATTGGTTAAAGTTAATTGCCGCAGATCGCAGCACAGAGCATCTATAGAAACAAATTTTCGGGGGGCCCCGAATCAAAGCCTAGCTCAGAATAATTCATTGACTCCAACATCGAAAAAGATGTTCAAATTATTTTCTTTTGCTAAGAAAATATTGGTTAAAGTGGTCCGAGAAACAATCACACCACAGAGCATCTAGAATCCTTTTTTTTCAGGGCCCTTAAGCGGGCCCCGAATCCCACGCCGTATTTATTTAATATTTATTTATTTATATATTTCAAAATCTTTATACAGGATACAAAATATCAGCTCAAAGGCTGTTTTACATTTTGGTCCTGTGATAAGAAATAAAAACATTAAAAAAATAGTAAGAAAAAAAAAACAACTGTAAGGGCTTCGCGCTCGCATTAGTTCTGATCAAGGTATGTCCCCCCCCCCACACACACACACACTTTTGAGAAGCAATGGACGCCCCTGATCAAAACACTTGTCAAGCTGTGATGTTTTTGTCTTTTTGTGTGATATGCATTGAAATTCAAAAATTTAATTAAGTTGGCAAGATCGACTGGACAAAATAAATTGAAATAGAAATGCATCTTTTAACGGCTGAATTGTGTTTGTGATTATACGGCCGTTTACGTACCTCGAATGGGTGTGGATTATTGCGCCTGTCCCCCGATGACGTGCCTGAGCGTATAAGGTCGGGCCTGCAGTACCCTTTATTGTAGAACTCTTTGTTGTATGTTGGCGTTCCTATGGGCCCATCCAGCTCGTACGAAGCCTTGTATAGACCATCTGTAGAACTTGGCCTGAAATTGTACGTTTTTGGTTGTTAATTTTGTTTTCAAATAAAAGTCCTCAAATTATGATTTTGATCTGCTCCGGCAAGCTATTTCCTGTCATTACATTATTAAAAATCCCGTAAGATATTTTCGAGGAAACTTTTTTTAAGGATTTTCTTTTTACCTTGCTTGCGGTGCAGATGGCGCAATGACCCCTGGGAAATCTCTCCGGTATGACGTCATAGTTCGCTTGACCTGACGAGCGCCGCTACGACCTTGCAGATGAGCAAAAGATAAAATTTGTTTCACAATAGGGTGCAGACCAGTAAATCGGTCCGAAATTGCCTGCGCCGGCCAAATCACGATTTGCATGCCCTCAAAATCTTCGGTATTTGAGCATGCTGTGGGCCATGAACTTGAGGGTTTGTAAAAAATATGGGTGGAAGCCGTGCACAGGACTGGGAGCTTGCAGTTCTGTGTAATTTTGATGTAATTTGGACCCTAAAAGCGCTCTATTTTGCAATGGAGTGTAGGCATCGTTTTCAAATGCATGGGCTTCAGGACTATTTTCAGGGGTGATCATCTCATCATGGAAATTCTAAAAAAAAGTCATCAGTTGTCCCCCAAAAAATGAAAAAAAAATGAAAGATGAGGAAATAAGCTTTAATTTGATGTGTGTCTCGAACACCTTGGAGAGTTGTGAGTATTTTTCCCGAATTTTTGAAGTGGGAGCATTTACCATTGGGGTCTATGGAAGTTTATTTACTGGTCTGCTACCACAATAATACCCAGTCTGTGTTAATATTCATACCTAACAAGCGATAAAAACATGCATCACTGGGCTGTTACACATTTTTATCCATAGATGATGTTCTATAAACAACTTTAATTGCCATGAAATTCTGTATAATCTGATTAAAAAAATGATACAGATAGATACAGTTTGAATACAGTCATACAAAACGTGTCTGCCCAAGAAAACACCGAAACCTAGAACTTTGCCGATCGTCTGCGAGATAGTTTGCGTCTGTCAGGGTTGTCCGCGACATTTTGCGGGTGAAATGTTTCCAATGTCTGCGTTGCAGTTTGGGTCTTGTGTGCGTTGCTCTGCGTTTCTAACCTCGAAAGGGAAACTGGGCTTTAGCTGTCAAACGCAGTTTAAACGCATGGGCCTATATAGGTTCATTTGCTTTTCAAGCATTTTTTTACTTCGTTTCCCATGATAACACCACTCAAAATGCAAACACAATTGCTCAAAACCTATAACCTGTTTAAGTGGTCATGTTATAGTGGATATTACACGCTTTCGAGAAACAGTGAAAAACCATGCACACGGAGCCTTTTTTTATATATAAGACACAGGATTTCTTCTGTATCACTCTTTATTCCAAATATCATTGAATAATTGACTGATCATTGGAAATCACCTAATAATGATTAGAAAGCCAATTTCATAAGCTACTTTTAAATGAAAAATTTCTGAAATTGCTCAATCCGTTCAAAGAATATCACTATTTAAACGCAATGATCCTAAAACCTGTTTCGTAAAAAAAAATGCGATATATTGTGTATTCTAACTATTTGGAACAACAAAGAAAATGACACAGAATACTTGTTTCAACAACTGTCAACACAGTAGTACACAATTATGTATTAACAACCTAGTTAGGCAAACAATATGATTTATAAAATCCACTTTTTTTGAAAAGACGGGCCTTCAAAAGGACTTTGTTGAATATTTTTAACTTTTAAACTGAGGTTTTATCGCTGGTGATGTTTGAAGACAATTGTGACGACGATTCACGATTCTTGAAATATTTGGACGAAAGAGGTTTTAGGGTCATTGTGTTTAAATGGTGATATTCTTTGAACAGATTGAGCAATTTCAGTATTTTTTTCATCTAAAAGTAGCTTTTGAAATTGACTTTCCAGTCGTTATTATTTTTGGTGCTACATATTTTTTTTTAAATATGAAATATAATTTTGGGGGTTTGGGTTCTGCTTTTTTGACTCACCCTGTAAATAATAATTTCACGGGGTGTTTAGTCTCAGTATACGATCTTTAATCCAAGTAAGCTTTTGGCAATAGTTCGGTAGGATTGTTTAGGATAGATACTTATGCTCCTAGTATGCCTTTAAAAAAATGTAAACTTGGCAGGAAAAAAGTACACCTCAACCTTCACCATTTTTACACTTTGATCTGAGCACATTGACAACACTTAATAAGAACCCTCGTTTTCGCTAAAATCCCATCATTTATTAAACCTAATTGAACTGATTCGAATTTAGGGTTGTCCGAACAACCAACATTTATTTCAATTGAGGAATGAATAAATATCTTTCAGAAGCGAGACCCTAAATAGATCATGTCGTGTAATTCGGATTGATAATGGCTTTTATCTGGGTCGGTATATACGGCACTTAAGACCTGCCGCCGAACTATTTTATCAGCGCGATGGCAACCGTTTAAAACGTGCAAAGTCCCCGTCACTTGAGTTGGGGGATTTAATGCAGCGTGATGAGATAATACACGATCGACTTGTCGGGATGAAGTATATTCTGATAAATTATCTTATCTCAGTGATAAATTGACCCAAAGTATGCCAAGGGGGTCCTTTTCTCCCGACAGATTTGTTTGGTTGTTTTGTTTGAAATGTGGATACGATCAATATTATTCATTCATTTTATTTTGGAAGGCGACATTACATCTGTCGGAGAAGAATTTTCCGTTTCTTAATTCGTGAGAAGTACATGTATACTGAAATGGGGTGGGTGTAGTAAAAGAAAGTTTAAAAAAACAAGGGGTTAAAACATACACCATATGGGTCTATATCAATTCTACCCTGTTATCGTTTACACACAAAAAATGGCCGTAATCGCAAATGGCCCAATTTCTTATTTTGTTTGTTTTTTGTGGGAAGGGGAATTTCTCGATAAAAGTGCACGAAGAGCACATTAATTGAAAACTGTTTTACTCCTGTATTAAACACGTGCGCCCGAAACACGTGCGCCCGGTAGGTAAGGCTTTTTATTATGAAATAATAAAAGTTGCTTCCGATGTTGTTAAACATTCGTTCATTAAAAATGTTTACTGATGTGCATGTAAATAACATTGTATATAAAAAATGTATACATAATATAATACGTTTGAATAACAAGCAATAACGATATTTGTAATCTTAAACTATACTATATAAATAATGATACCACACTCTAAAAATTAATGGGTCAGATTGATCCGTAATCTGAATTCAAATTTGATCAGTCCTTTTCCGGGTTAAAGAATAACCCCTTTTGGGTTAAAAAAATAAATAAACAAATTCTTGGTCATTTTGACCCAAAAAAGTGTCATTTGTGACCCGAAAAAGGACTGGGCAAATTTTGATTCAGATTCCTGCAGCGACCTCATCAACGAATTGATTTGAACTGATTGGATCAACCATCAATTTATGGTTGATTCAGCTGTATTCATATGAACAGTCATAAAATCGCTTTCAATGAATTGAACCGGGCGACAGCAAGTCACCATCTATGTTTCTATACTTCTTTGTAATTATAATGACACTTAAGAATCACACAACTACACCGATGTTCTTACCTAAAGATGCCATAGCCGTCTTGGGCCTCTGTAGCTTGGCCCCTTTAGGCCGTGTTGGCTTCTTGGCTGCCGCCTGCTGGGTCAGCTCCTCCCCGATGGTCAGGGAGGCCAGAAGATCCAAGCACCGCCGCTTGTCCTCCGCGTTGGCCTTGCCGTAGAACTGCAGCAGGTCCCTGCCGAAACCTTTCGTCAAAGAATCGCCTCCAAACTATATTCATAAAACAACATAACGATCATCAATCAAAAACAAAAATTATACAGGGGCTGATGTTTTGATCCCATCAGTACCGTACGTTTATGATCAAGTTACAGTGAAATCTCGATAAGTCAAAAACTCTAATAACTCAAAACATTAACTCAAGTCAAACAAAGAATCCATTCCCTTCATATAACAATGATAAACAACCCTGCTTAACTCAAAACTCTGCTTAAGTCAAATTTGAACCTGTTCCCTTGAGGTTTGACTTATCGAGATTTACTGTATGTGTAAATTATTATACATTGTAGTCAGCAATTTGCAGCTTTTTTTTAATTTTCCCATAGAAATATAAAGTGAGAGAAATAAAGTTTGGGTCTAAAAGACAACTTTTCAAGAGAGGATTTCAGTCAAAAGGATAAAACTTGTCAGACAGAAGGACTCAATCAAAAGTTCCTGTGACATGTTGATTTTGAATGATAGATGAGAACCATTCAAATTAAGTCGGGAATAAATTTGAGAAATACCGTAACAAATTTTGGTGTAAAGGATAACTCTTAATGTGAGGTCCAGTCAAAACGAGAAAAAAAAATATTTTAAGGAAAAAAATTAAAAACTTTGAAAGTCTAGTCACATGTTGATCAGTTGAAGTGGGAGAACCATTCAAGTTAAATCAGTTACAAAGAATCATTCTTATGAATGGTTGGTGATCATGGTGATTGCTGATAACTCACATTTACACCATTTAAACGAAAAACAAAACTTACGCAAGATCCTTATAAATAACCGGGAGGGATCGACGCAATTATATATTTTTTTCAGTTGATTATTTTTCGACTCGTTCGATTGATAACTACCGTTCTGTCCGTAACGATATACTATAGGCCATACATGCAATAATATCAATTCGTTATTAACTTCATCTTGGGAATCGAATCATTGCTATAAAAAATGTGAGTCACTGTTATGAAAAATGACAAGACCCGGTGTTTCCAAAACTAAACTGAAAATCAAGTAAGGGCATCTAACGTCAGCTGACTATAGACTCGCAGCCAACAATAGGGCTAGCAAGTCTTTCTGTACACAGAGCTAGCCAGAGCGCTGTGAATATACACGCCGGTTAACGTGACATCTATCACCGGTGCTGTGATCGTCCGAGTAAAAATCAAAACACTGATTGACCTAAGAAACTTTTCTCATACAAGTTTCAGTAATATAACCGCCAGCAACTCTTACCTCGGTAAGGTACTGCTCGCTCCTCGAGTCCGGCCTGGGATCTGCCTCCCCGGTCCCCAATCCCTCCCGGACTTGTCTCGCTATCTCCGTGGCCGCCATTGTTACGTTTCACCTGTTACCCTGCCGCCAGTGTTAATGTTGCGCGCGCCTCATTACGTCAACAAATGGGCCACCCCGTAGACCCGCGTGTGTACCCAAGCCATTGATCAAAGGTTCACCGGCTGAGTGCGTAGTTGCTACGGGACGCCGCGCTCGGTTGCCAAGTGGCTTTTTTTTCTGTCTCTCAATAGAGGGCGCTATTCAACGACTGCTGGATTGCAAATCCAACAGAGGGCGCTATCAAATTTAGTGCGCGATTGAAATGACGGGTGGGTTTGTTGCAGGCAGGACGTACGCGTATAATTTTTTTTTGGCAGCATATATCGTATTTTAACCAATCACATCACGCAACCTATCATGAATATTTATCACGCTGTGTGGATGGAAGACACTAAGGTTCTTGTTGAGTTTTCCCTTCAATTAAACTTATCCCAACCAACAACAATATTCCATGAAAATGTTGCAAATCGTTTCTCTGCCAACGCGTATAGTATAAATAATAAGGGAACTATGGATAGGTATTAATAATAAATAGGCCTAAGGAAATGGGTACCGGTACTTCTTAAAGTGATAATACTATACAATTTGGCAGCAAAGCACGAAATTCTTTTGGGCAGAATTTTTAATAGTCTCAATGTTTGAATTACAGTTTGTTCTCTTTCGCGCCCGCCGGTATCAATTGTTTAATTCATTCCCCTGTCATGTTTCCGGTTTGAATCCTGTCAAATTAGCATTGCGCGTTTCCTCTGATTTATACATGCGGTAAAACTAAACAGCGCCCTCAATAATTGTCCGTGGTATAGTGTAAAGGCGGGAAAATATTGATGTCCGTGTCACCCATTTGTTTTCTAGTTCTATTGCACTCATCTACTTACTACTTACTACTTACGGTTAATGGGTAAATTAATTAGGCATAGCCTTTGTGACCCCATATCCTATCTTTTCCTCCTTCCAGTGAGAATCTAGTCTTTTCTTGAATGTTCCTACAGTTTTGGCATCTACTACTGCTTGTGGAAGGGAATTCCAGGTGTTTATCACTCTTTGGGTGAAGAAGTTCTTCCTACATCCAATGTTTTTCTTCAGGGATGGCTTGAAGAGTTTAAGAGAGTGACCTCTTGTCCTGGTTCTGTCAGCTGTTTTGAAGAATCTGCTGCTGTCTACTTTATCGAGGCCTTTCAATATCTTGAAAATCCCTATAAGGTCTCCTCTTTCTCTTCTTTTCTCGAGGGAATCAGGTCTAGAGCTTGCAGTCTTTCTTCGTATTAAAGCTCCCTTAGAGCTAGCACCAACTTGGTGGCCCTCCTTTGAACTTTTAAACATGATATAGACAGGAACCGCAAAAGCTTTGTAAAAAAAAACACAACAATTATCGTATTTTGCGCAGTATGTGGATGGAGATTTGGAAATTGCAGTATTGGGGTTCGGCATGTTGGGTGTGTAGTAAAGAAAATTTCCCATGGCCCATATAGGCATATACATGACTGGTGATAATTTGCTTTTCATGTATTTTGTTCGTTTCCAAAAATAACACGACTCAAAATATAATCCAAAGAAGACTTTTCAAAAACCTAACCTGTTGAAGTTTCAGCTCAGTGGATATTACATTTTTCAAGAATAGGCCTACAGTAAAAAACAAAAACAAAAAAAAACTACCTTTTGATTACGAAACACGATTTTGTCAACCGCACTCTTTGTAGTTCCAAAATTCAGTCATTTGACTGATCGTTGAAAATCACCTACATTTCTTGATGTTTTTTTTAATAACAGCAAGCCAGTTGGAATAATTTCACAGGGTCTTTAGTACCAGTACGATCTCTAATCCAAGCAACATTTTTGACAATAATTACCTCGTTTACTTTGTGATAAATGCAAATGATCCTTTACGCCTTTAAAAAGGTAAAAGGATGGGATATAGACTGAAGACTTGAAAATAGGCGGGACATAGGGGACGGAAATGTTTTCCACCTAAAACACCTGTCTTCCCGGTAATAGCACACCAACAAGCCACGAGTTTTACTCCTTAGATAACCGGTTTGAATTGTGTGCACATGGGAATGTAGTCACCCGGGTTGATCGTTTTCCTGTGTCCTTTTCAAGCTTCCGTATTTTTATCCGGTAACCATTACATAAAACACGCGTGGCCATGACCATGGCGCGTATTATGGCCTATAAACCTCGTCTTGTTTTAAAGGTAATATTTTGCAAAAATCAAAAAAACAAAATTACCAAATTATTAAGAAATACATTACTGGACTGTAAGTGAATGACAGTCTCAAGCATCCTGTGAAATCATATAGCACCCGTGCTGTCATTTTCAAGAAAATTTGATTTTTTGGTATCATTTTCCAACGATGGTCGGCCGACCAGCGTTGGAAACAAAACTGACTTTTTTTTCAATACTGCCCCCAGTTTACCAAATTTAGTAAGTCCGCATATTGTTTGCAAACGGTTAGTCTGTTACACATTCATGAAATTTAAAGGGTGCAAGCCAGCTTGTATGTACAAGTGCAAATGAGATATGTTATTATGATGGTATTTTGGACATAATTGGTGAAACTTTCTTATACATGTATATCCTTTGTACCATTTTGAAGAAAAAAGCGCTAACAAAGAGCACACGCTAAAACAATCTGACCAAGGTTCAATGGTTCAACAAATTAATTGAAGTCGCATACTGATGTGACTGTATTTCAAACATTGCAGTCACATCAGTACGCTATAAACTTTCATCAAATATGTCCAAAATACCAGCCTATAACATATCTCATTGGCTCCTGTTTTGATAACTGCTACACATTTTTGAAATATTTCATATTTTCTTTAATTTGGGTACAGATCATTCTGACTCACCCTGTAGAGTATGTCGGTAACAAAATTTGCCAGAAATGCAGGAGATTCATTGGTGCTATTTGTCTCAACATTTTTTTTAATTTACAAAAACAAAATGTGACCAACAAACGATCCTCTTTGCAGATGCCACATGTGCTTGTTGGGGGTAAGTAGTCTGTAGGTACTTATACCACAGGTGATTTTTTTAACAAAATCCAAAGATATTTTCCCCAGTTAAAGTTGTTACTTACAGGGAACGATGTCTATTAAAGGGAATATACAATATTTGCAAACATTGAAAAACAAAACTACCAAATTTTTACGAATACCTTACTAGATGCTGGTAAATGACAGTCTAAAGCATCCTGTAAATTATAGCACCTGGTGTGAAGTCATTTTCAAGAAAAATGGTATTTTTGTATCAATTTCCAACGGGTCGGCCGATCACCGTTGGAAAAACCTAACTATTTTTCAACTACTGCTCCAAATGTACCTTTTTCAGTCCAAATTTTGTTTGCTATTGGTTACATGTTCATGAACGGGTGCAGGCCAGCTAGACAGGTTTCCTTACCTTACAATAATTTTCCGACATCTATAAATTGATCGATCCATTTCATCTTTAGTGGAGTCAGGGAACCAGACTACTTGAACATTTTTGTTTTTCTAGGTTTCCAGCATTGTCGAACACAAAACTTCAAACATTTCAGTCTAACAATAATTGATCTATTATACTAACCCCTCAAATAGTTCATTTCTGAAAATTACAGCAAAAGCCAATGATGTACATTCCCTTTAAAGAGGGATGGGTAAAAGTGGTTCATGACATGACGTTTTCTTTAAAGGGAATATACATCATTTGCTTTTTATATATAGCAAATAAATATACACTGTAATTCGAGTTTTTTTGTTTTCACAAAAACTGAGTTTTAAAACCAAGAAAAATAATCATTTTCCTGTAGTCTGTTTCCCTATTCTCTTAAGAGCAGAACAGAGCACATTTACATATACATGTATTGGAATGGGTAGGGTCCAGGAACGTCTGGCATGTACTTACCCGTGTTCATAGGTGTGCAATCGATTGCAAACAGTGCGATGGGTCAACTGGGCCAGTATTTGGAAAAAAAGTTTTTTTCCAAACAACGCTGATCGAAAAAATTCTTTTCTTGAAAATGACAGTATACCAGGTGCCATGATTTTACAGGATGCTTTACACTGTCATTCACTAACAGTCCAGCAAGGTATTTCAAAATGATTTGGTAGTTTTATTTTTTGATGTTTGCAAATGTTGTATTTTCCCTTTGAAATTTCGTGCAAGTTTCTAGTCCTCTTAAATGTATGAAAACTATTTGACATCCCTTTTTGGCCAATGATATTAAAAAGTGCACTTCTGTACGAATTTAAAATGTTCCATGCTTTTCCTGACAACAGAGGGCGCTGTTGCTGTGATGTCATTTCAAGAAGACACTTGCTGTTCAGTTTAAGGGTTTTCCGTTCAAATTGTGAACCCCAAAATTTGCTCATTGAAAACATTTATTAGAAAAGTTTGCTCATTGGCTTACTGACCTGTACTGACACAACAACGAATCATTTATGACACTTTTATGACAGCAAACTATCCAGAATTCTAGCAACTTTTTTTGTGCTGAAATAGCTGTAACATTTCTTGGTTTCTGCCAAGAATGACATCACAGCTTTGCTTATGAATATCGAAATCCACATTAGACTAAAAACAAAGAAGACACCGAAATACCCTTGAAAAATGGCAAAATGGATATTGAAAATACGGTTAAAACGGGACACAAAGGTGCATTTAAAATAAAATTGACGTAAAGGATATTATCGAGAAATTATTTTGAACCGTTTTAATATTATTATCGCATCATTTTTAGCTGTAAAAACAAACCCAGAAAATCATTCAGAATTTTATTTATTTATGTATTTGTAAAGAATACAAAGAACAGACAGAGTATGGTGTGTTAATTTCATTACAGTTATTGTCCCTGTTGTTCTCTCTCAGTGACTTGTACTTTTACGAGACCGCTTTTGTAGGTTATAGTGCTTTTTATAATCGCCAGACGGCTGAGAGCCCACACACGTCCGCCACGGACATAACACACAAACAACACGACTTCAAGTTGCATGTCAGTCGGCCTGTCCCCCTGTTAATGTCATTAACGCTAGCTTCCCGAGATCCAGTCTCTCTCCACATTGCGTGCAAATTGTATGTGGGCCACGACAGATTTTGATCCGTTCAGCACATTTTGGCGGAGGAAACCGACGTTTTCGGCCCGCCCGAGTTCAGACCAAAGTTGGATAAGGTGTCCTCGGGGGGAAAAATAGTTCAGTACGACTCCAAAATAAAACATTACCCGCAAATTGTAATAACTACCGCAAGGACTAGTACACTAAATTGATTAATTAAAGGTATATAGGATCATTGGCTCTTTGTAAATTATTTTCGGTTGCAGCGACAAAAATGTTCAATATCTTAAGGGGGGGGGGGCTCACAACAGTTTCCGGTCAATAGCTACTATACATTTTGAGTAACCAGATAAGTTTATTGAAAGGATGAACAATATATAATTATACGGGGGGTGGGGGGGGGGGGTTTTCTTTTTTTTATTGGGGGGGGGTCTCGTACATAACACTGTTTTCCTTTGATCGAAACAGGTGGAATAAGCTCACAAGGTATTGGGGACCAACCCTATGAGAAAGATATGTTTTCATTAAGTCGGTACTTACTTTTCCCAATGTTCCCTGCACACTACTAACGTAACGCACGATTAGCCTGCGCAGCACTAAATTGATGGTATAATGTAGGTGGCGTAGCATAAATGGCATTGGGAGTGGCGCCAACGAAAGGGGGTATGGGCACGCCCTCTCCTGTCGAGGATGGCCCCCCCCCCCCGGCTCCCCTTTCCCCTTCCCCTTTCCCTGTCCCCTCTGGAACTGAATCAGGTCTCTAAGTGCCCCCCCCCCCCTAATGGGCCCCCAGTTACGTGGAAGAGATGGGGCGTGTGCAAGATCAAGTATAGCCATGGCTTTGCCCCCTTCTCCTGAATCCACCACTGCACTGGACTAAAACGTGAAATCACACTGCCTACTACTCTTACAGCTAACTTGTAATACTTGTCAGCATTTTTGTAGTCTTGAACAAGATAACATTTCGGCCAGTTATGTTTCCCTTATGTTTTCCCGGCTATTTTAAAACGTTTATCATTCGATAAAATTCGGCCATCAGCATGAATTTAGTGTATTTCCAGTGATGAATTTCGTCTTTCGTCATACAGACGATGTCAAATTCAGTTCAAGCAAAGTTCAAACAATGAGCACACGTTTTCGTCCCGGAGTAATCAATTTCGTCCCGTATACGCTCTGAATGTTACCATTTATCATTTGTAATGACGAGTATTCTCGACCCGGTGACTAAAGAGGGTGACCAAACTTTGACATTGAGTGGTCAATGACTTTCATTGGTTTTGTTAACAGCGTTTGAAATCTTTCTCGGACTAAATTGAATAGAGCTCGTGAATTTGAATGAAAAAAATGTAGCTGGGAAAACCTATATTGCAGGAAAATTTGTTGCGGCTGAGAAATTAACTTAAATTAATTAAAACCAATATTAAAGCAAAGTCGAATTATCAACCAGAAAAGGGGATCATGATTTTGACTATCTTTGAAGGTCACACAAGGTTCACAAGCAAGTGTTGGGGCATATTGTGTTGTATGACACGCCTGCCGTGTCAACTTGCGTTTCCTCTCGATAGTGTGTGAGCTCAGAAACCTCCTTGTCTGTTCCCAGCATAAGTGGCTAAAAATACGCCAGTTGCGTAAGCATGATCCAGCATTTAGTTATTAAGCCCCTATAACACATCTTGATTAACAGCGCGACGGCTATTTTAACCCGTGTACTTTACAATTTGGGAGGTTTTCGTGGGCGCGCGGATCGGACCAAATCGCAACTGCTTACCCTACTATTTGGCAGGGCCCGCAGACCCGGATTTTGCAGAGGAAGTGGCATAGCGCCCTCTTTCGTCGAATATAATTGAGGACCTCAAACCACACCCTGAGTTTGTCTCGGACGCATCAAAATGTTTACTGTATGTATGTGTTAAATACAATATTTTTTCTTCAAGAAATCTTTCTGCAGGACAAAGACAGAAAAAGTACCCCATGCAGCTTTATAATTGGGAAAAAAGGGGGTATTATAGCTGCCTTGAAACATGTATATACAAGGTGAGTCAAAAAGAAAGTGACCTGGATTAATGATCCCCCTTAAAAGAAATTACATTTGATACATCTATGAAGTATGTATTAAACGGGCATGTTCTCTCACTCATGTGAAAAAAAAAGGATTACTGAAATTGATTCATGCTATTAGAATTACGCATGTTTTACTTAAAGTACCCATTTTCACAGCTGTCCTTGAAATGAAATGCTAAATGCTTTGAAGCCATCCAGCTGAGTGACAACAAGAGATTACACACAGGCATTCAAATACAAATGAGATTTTAAAAATTTACGTCAAGTCTGAAACATCCATTTTACTGTCAGATTTTGTGTTTTGTATATGAGGAACAAATCAATGTTTCCCCTGAAATGATGATGATGGTTTTTGTCTGTCTTCCTTTGCAAGTTTTCGTTCATTCATGGAGGTAGGGGAAAAAACATGGTTCAATGTATTTAAAAGTTATTCATCAATGTATATCGGTAAAAGATCGGCGGTGGACAGCTGAATTTCTGTGTTATTTCTATGAACATAGAAATAACTTGGAAATAGAGTATGCAAATTACGTCAGATTTTCGCAGTTACTTGTCAATTCCTGTGTTAATTTTTTATTAAATGGAGCGAACCACATATTTTTAAATATTTTTTTCTAACCCGCTCACTATTTTTTGACTCACCCTGTATAAAAGGGAACCACACAGTTTTCTCGAATAACTTGGAATGTACAACATTTGCTTTTGCTGCAATTTTCAGAAATAAATGGATTTGGAGGATAAGTATGTTATAGAAAAATATATGAAACTGACTTGTTTCACGTTTCGGGCTTGCAGATGCTGGAAAACCAAGAAAACCAATCATGTTCTTGTAGTCTGGTTCCCTGACCAACTAAAGATAAAACGGAGCAATTTATAGATTTTTGGGAATTGTAAGGTCAGGGAATCAGTCTAGCTGACTTGTACCCCTTCAAAGGTGTGTAATTAATTGCAAAGAAAATGCGGAACAGCATAATATGAACAATTAGGAGCAATTTTTGAAGGAAAAAACAACATTTTTTTCCAACGCTGGTCGGTTGGAAAAATACAATTTTTCTTGAAAATGTCAGCACACCAGGAACCACAATTTTACAGGATGCTCTAGACGAGTCATTCCCTAACCTAGTCATTCCCTAACAGTCCAGTAAATTCTTTCGTGATAACTTGATCACTTCGTTTTTTTTATTTTTGCAAATGTTGTATTTTATTCTCAATGCTTTTAACACGCAGTGTAGGCCTATACATACCCCTCTTACCACTTTGCACTTAGTTGTACAGGGTGAGTCCAAAAAAGCGGAACCCAAACCCCCAAATAGCATTTAAAAATAATAATGACTGGAAAGACAATTTCATAAGCTACTTATAGATTACTGAAAAAATACCGAAATTGGTCAATCCGTTCAAAGAATATCACCATTTAAACACAATGACCATAAAGCCTGTCTCGTCCAAAAACTGCGATTTTGAAGAATCGGCGTCACAATTGTCTTCAAACATCACCAGCGATAAAATCTCAGTTTTAACGTTAGACAAATTCAACAAGGTCCTTTTGAAGGCCCGTCTTTCAAAAAAAGTAGATTTTATAAATCATATTGTTTGCCTAACCAGGGTTGTTAATAAAGATATTGTGTACTACAGTTGGTGACAGTTGTTGAAACAAGTATTCTGTGTCATTTTTGTTGTTGTTCCAAACAGTCAAAACACACAATAAATTGTTGTTGTTTTTTTGACGAGACAGGTTTTAGGGGTCATTGTGTTTAAATGGTGATATTCTTTGAACGGATTGAGCAATTTCAGTTATTTTTTTTCATCTTAAAGTAGCTAATGAAATTGGCTTTCCAGTCATTACTATTTTTGGTGCTACATATTTTTTTTTTGAAATCTGAAATGTATTTTGGGGGGTTTGGGTTCCGCTTTTTCATCAGAAGCTTCCGTCATCTGATTACTTTTTACTCATAGGCCTATTGTGAGCCGAAACAGTCGTCATTTCAATCTCTTAAACCAGTGTCATGTCTTGTATATGTTTGTAAGAAAGTTTCCACTGAATGATGTTTCATCATAATGCCTCTCATTTTATTTGTCTTATTTGTTTATCAGTTTTCGGGACGTAAACATCAAACCGGCGTCGCCGTTACAAGTCATAAACAACAGTAAACCATTAATTAAGAAGGGCGTTGCGAACACACATCCCCATTTAGTAGTGTTAACCACACGTGCCATCCCGTTCCGTTGGTTTTACGCTATCGATACTAGAGCGGAAGCATAACATCTTCCTAAATAGTCTGGTGACTCGGCAACGCCGAGGCAACATCCTTAAAAGTTACATCACGCTCATCATTAATTTCTTGGTTTATGTTAAGGTTGTTGTGGACATAATTCTGGTCGTCTGGTTTCGGTTTTTGTTTTTAGCGGGTTCCGGTCTGCTCCCAGAAAACGTGACTTGAAAGAGCTCGGAAAAAAACGAAGGTTTCTTTGTGGGTAGACAATAAAAGTTGAACGTAGGATAATGAGACCTTGGCAACTTGTGGGATGATAAAAATAGTAAATTTCGAAACATAGTTCACATGAATTAAAAACCAAAAACCAAGGATTGTGGTGCAATGCATAGGCATACATGTTAATTTGCTGGCATGCCCAATGTTGCCTATACACTGTTCTGAATTTTCTTTAAATGGTAATAATAATAAAATATCACTGCCTCCATTCAACCCCAGTGAGCTGTTGTACGCGTGGACCCCCTTCCCCCTCCTATAAACAAAGAAGGGGTGCGATGATGATGCCGCATCCCGGGTCTGAAGAGTTTTATATTTTAAAAATCTAAATCTAAATACATCTTGGTTTTAAGGAGGGTACTTATTTATGATTTTAGCGTGAATTCTACATAAGTATATGCCCTATATTAGGCTTTCAGCTTCGGTCCACAAATTGGGCCACCGGTATCAATGATCGAAACGAGCAATGTTCATAGCGATTTTTTGCAAGGTACACACATCTAGAGTTGGAAAATGTGTGATAGCTTTGTAGTGTGAGCGGTGGCAGTTTTTTGGGTGTTATCACTTTTTTTTTTTCAAAATGGCCGTCAATATGCTTGAACTGGATTAATTATATTTGGTAACAAGCATGTTTTGGCTTCTATTTATTTATTTTTTTTTTAAAGTGATAGCACCCAAAAACAATGCTATCACATATTTTCCAACTACAGGGGTGCATACCTTGCCAAAAATCACAATGACCATTATTCCCCTCATTTGATACCGACCGAACCCCCAGGCTGATGGCCTATAGGGGGGTAAACCGGGTATTTGTACCATATAGAAAATGAATAAAATTGAAACCGTGCAGGGTATCAATGGACAAATTTATGCTCTGGTTGAGTGTTCTTATCTTTTAAATGCATGAACAATAATAATGAATTGGAGAATTGATGACAGCGGAGGTTTTTTCTTGGATGATCACAACTTCAAGACAACATCTTCCAAAACCCTTACCCCTTACATGGAAAAAAAGATAATTGCAGAATATTTAAACAACAGAGTCGTAAAACAATGATAACAGATTCAATTAATTTATCCCCAGAAAAAAAACCAACTTTGTTATTCTTTAATAGAGGACCACAGAAGAATATCGTTTTTATTCCTCCATGAGATGACATAGTCATGGGCTACCCACTTACTTCAAGATGCTCAAACTTTAAAACCTTTCATCCCATGGTCAATATGGGACAAAATTAAACATGCAAAATACAGAACACTCGTTGGTAATGTATAAAGGAAGGTCTCTTCAACTTAATTACGACGGAAGATCAACTTGTCCTTTACAATCTTAAGTTAACAGACCTGCTCTATCTAAATGAATACTCTTTGAAAATGTACAAGCCGGAGCGATCGAAAATCATTGACTTTCATTGTGCATAAAGATAAAGATGGGGAGATTGGGCACTGATCTTTAATAGCCGACGCCATACGGGAGAAAATAAAAGAAAGCTTGATTGAAATTTACACGATGAATGAAGCGAGCCATGGGAAATTTGCCACACCGTGGGGCAAGAAATTGGCAGCATTTTCCCCCTCAGTAACTTGAATAATTACGGCTCGCACAGGGGAGCTGATTGTCCGACCGAGCTTTTCAATAGGCCACGCCTTGTATTACAATACACTTCATTAGCTATAGAGCTTGGTTGTGTATGCACTATAGGTATGCATAGTGCGCGCACAATGTATTCAATGTACATAGATATGCACGTGTTTATGCATGCCACAGGTGCTGTACACATCTTGGGCCCTAGTATGGCCCAACCCACAAGTTAAGAAAAGTAATGAAAGTAGTCCCGGCAGTGTCGCGTTCCCGTCTCGTCTGAACAATACGTGCCGTCAATCAGGACCGGATTTACGCGCTCCGTGGTGTAATCATAGAAACGAATCGCGCCCTTTTGTCCAAAATAGTTAGAATTTTTGCAAAAGAAGTTAAATACGTATCGGTATAGTATTCGTATTTGTAGAATTTATGCTACTTAATCTGGACGGCTGAGAGGTATAATTTTAGTAGGCCCCTACGAGTGAGAAATGGCGTTAGACCTTTACAAGTAGGTTGGATGGGCCCCCGTAATTTGCTTAAATTGTGACAATTGGCACTGAAGAAAAAATAATTAATGAAAATTGACCTGGTGAAGACTTCTCGAAAGGGTTATTGCAATTGCCGAAAATGATTGTATAACAGTCAGTCGGAATTATTTAGTACACTGAAATCTTTTGCAATGTTAAAGGACACTTTACTTATAACGTCATCGCTTAAAGGCATATTGAATTACGATTCGTTTCCAACCATGGGCGGGGGGAGGGGGGGGGAGGCCCCCGGAGTCCCAAAAAAAAAAAAAAAAAAAAAAAAAAAAAAAAAAAAAAAAAAAAAAAAAAGAAAAAAAAAAGCGAAAAGTCATAGTGGTGTAAATTGTAAATTGGGGGGGGGGGGGTCAAATGCCCCCCTCTAAAACTGATAAATCGAGTATGTGTTGAGAAATACAGGCATTTTAGGCAAAAATATGTTTTGCCCCCCTCTAGAAAAAAATCCTGGCGACGCCCATGCCAAAGACGAATGTTTAAAACCTAATTGGTGAAGTTTCTTGCAGCTCAATGGATATGACACTTTTTGAGAAAGTATTGAAAAACAACGCACAATGTTTTGATCACGAAACACGATTTTGTCTGTAGCACTCTTAATTTCCAACGATCGTCAGTTGACTGATCTTTGGAAATCACCTACATTTTGCGCTGTTCAGCAAGCCAGATGGAATAATTTCACAGCACCAGTGCAATCTTTAGTCCTTTCTCTATGATCCAAGTAAGCTTCAGTTTCAATAATAATTTGGTATAGGTTACATTGGGATATAAATGACTGTAGGTATATCACACTCAGCCATTTCTGTAAATGTACAATTACAAAAATAAAACTTGCCCAAAACCTTCAAAGTTCAGACATAGACAACCTTGGTGGAATAAATAAAAACAGACTAAAATAGCAAAAACAAAACAGTATGAGCCATGCAGTCTACCTTGAGTCGTTTGACTCAGGGCCTAGTAGCAACATCGGAAGTCTGTAATCATTGACAGCGCTGACAGGTTCGGATGAGGTTTATACGCGTGAATTGCGGTAAAGCCCGTCGGCCCAAGGCTAAGGAAACATGTCTAGTCTGTGGACAACATGGGACTGATATTTGGTTTAAAGGGAAGATACAACATTTGCAAACATCAAAAAGCGAAATGATCAATTTATCACAAAACATCTTACTGGATTGTTAGGGAATGACAGTCTAAATCATCCTGTGAAGTTATGGCTCCTGGTGTGCTGACATTTTCAAGAAACACTGTATTTTTCCAACGCTGGTCGGCCGACCAGCGTTGGAGAAAGCTGTTTTTTTCCCCCAAAAATTCGGTCGATCATGGCAAAACTGTTTAAACAATGCAGTTCAATAAGCATAAAGAGGAAACAGTGAACTGTTTTTCTTAATAACGCAAACTTCGCTAAGTTGTTGGTCCGTAAGTTTCTTTTCTCCAAATGTTTGGACTGTGCATCATGATCCCTCCATGTTCTGAGCAACCTTCATTTCAAAATTGACCAAAAAAATCGGGGTGGTTATGGAATGTTTTCTTAAAAACATCAAGTTAAAAGTCTTGTTTAAATACTTGCTTCCATGTTCGGCATGAGCTTACCTTTTGTTCATATCCAACATGCAAGCCTTTAAAGGGAAGATACAACATTTGCAAACATAATTTTTTTTATCAAATTATCACGAAATACCTTACTGGATTGTTAGGGAATGACAGTCTAAAGCATCCTGTAAAATCGTGGCTCCTGGCGTGCTGACATTTTCAAGAAAAATTGCATTTTTCCAACGCTGGTCGGCGGCGACCAGCGTTTGAGAAAACTGGTGTTTTTTTTTCTTCAAAAATTGTTCCTAATTTTTCATATTCAGTTATTCCGCATGTTATTTGCAATTGATTACACACCTGTGAAGGGGTATACAAGCCTGCTAGACTGATTCTCTGACCTTAACATTCCCCAAAATCTGCTCCGTTTCATCCTAAGGGGGTCAGGGAACCAGACTACAAGGACATGATAGGTTTTCTGGTTGTTTTTTTTTCCCCAGCATCTGTACTACAAGCCCAACACATGAAACAAGTCATGCAGTTTAACGACATTCGCTATCACACACAAATCCTCCAAATCCGATTATTTCTGAAAATTGCAGCAAAAGCAAATGTTGTACATTCCCTTTAAATCTCATAGCTTTCCTGACCCTTTGAACTTCGAATATTTGTAATAGAGATATCTATATTGTAATAAAGATACCTGTATTTAAGAGATTTGTATTTGAAATAGAGATGTCTCTATAATATTCGTGATTAAATGCTACATTTGCACGCCATAAGCTGCTAAGCAGCGAGCCGATTTCTGTGTCAGGCAAACATCTGCCTAGCCTGCTTGAACCAGTCATGGAAGCAGTCCCCAGCAATGTTCATCACATGGAATTTTCGTTGGTAATCTGCTTTTGCTAAGCGGAATGTTTATGGGTTTAGCATTTTTTGTGTACCAGTGGCTCCATGAAATTGCCTGCAATACGGTTGGTGATTGCAATGATAGTGATTGTTGTTATAATATATGGTCAAGGGTGGATCCAGAACACAATTTTTTTTTGGGGGGGGGGCAAAAAAAACTGTCGGTCCCCCAAAAAGTGGGCCCAAAAAATTACGGCGTGGGGTTAGCGGGCCCCGAATTTTTTTGGGATTCTAGATTCTCTGTGGTGTGATCTGAGGCAATTTCTGACGACTTTGACCAATTGTTTTTGAGGAAAAGATGATGTTGTAACGCAGTGCCTGCCTTCATTGCGACGTCACTTTAAAAAAAAAAAATGGGTTCGTTGTTGTTGGGGTTTTTTTTGGAGGGGGGCATAGCCCCCGTTGCCCCCGGATCCACCCTTGTATGGTGTTAGGGCAACTACAAGCAAAACTCCTTATTGCTTATTTTTATGCAGTTTTCTTTTTATGTCTCAACATCTGAAGTTTAGACTGATTCGATGGGGATTATACCCCATAGTGCTATAGTGCTAAACTCGGCATCATCATTGCGACAGTTTAATAATTTGTGTAAATACAGACACAGTTTATCAGCGTCTTCATCACCGAAAAATAAACACAACACTTCAGCATCATTTATTTTAAGCTGGTCAATTATCACAAAACACCGGAAACGACCCCCCCCCCCGGAAACGATTTATTAGTGTGGTAGGCATCATCAGTTGTGCTGATCTTGGAAGATCTTCCAAGTCTTCGGAATAAAAGGAAGTGACTTCACGTAATTGCTTTCTGTCGGGGTGAGAGGTCAAATGGCGGCCATTGACCCTCTGTGGGGACCATCGATTGAAAGAAACGTCTTGTTCTCTTTGCTCCGTTGTACCATGAAGTATACGGTATAATTTGGACTCTATGAAGTACGGACTAATTAGTCCTATTGCGCATGCGTAAGTGAAGATAATTCAGACAGTGACAGGTTACGTGTGAGGGATTGAGTCCATATAAAGTAAAAGAGACCAGATTTCGTAGGAGTCCAAATTATAGATGACACCGTCTCCAGCCGGGTGGTCGTTTAAGATGGATTTGATCAATACGGGAGATTTGAAAGCGATGGAAACATGAATTTTTCATCCCTTGTTGAAACACAACATGAAATCGATTTCGAAAATGGGAAGCGGGGGGGGGGGTGAAAACTTGCAGACTTTATTGGCAAAAACATGTCCTGGTATAGCTCCATGGAGACGCCAAAACAGCTAGATCCGACACTGACAGTGGCTTAACTATGGGCATTATTCACTAGTTGGCCATTTTTGTCGAGTTCCTCGAATGCATTTCATTAATTGTTAACTGTTGAATGGGGGTGGTACCAGATTTTGTATGCAGGCACAATGCAATCTTATTTTACTGTATTTGTTTTATTTTAAATATGGCTTTAAGCATTAGGGAATGTTTAATTACAAATATTAAATTATTCATTGAAGCAGACTGGAATTTATTATACATTAACTTGCTTTCATTTCTCTTCGCAAGTTCCAAGAAATAAGATGTTACCTAACTTTCAATTCAATAATGGCCGACTTGTGAATAAGGCCCATATAGAGTCTACATTACAGGCGTGGGATGGGCTCTTTAAGTTTTGAGTGGACATTTTTGATTATTCATGACAAAAGGAAGGGGGCGTAGGCCTCCAGAAAAATGTGTGTGTGTGTGGGGGTGCTCATATCCCCGTTACGGCATCGGGTCATGCAGAAAAGCCGTGGTTTACTAACAGAAGTTGATGGTTTGAAAGGCTCCACTTAGTAAATTCTGAGGAATTCGGTCTGAGATTGGCACGACGTTTTGAGGAAAATTTTAGCGCAAAATTCGAAAGGGGACAAAGTGTCGTGTTTGGTTGGAGCTGAACATATTTTGTTGGCATTGACCACACAAGCCTAATGCATCTGATCTGCCAACACTTATGTAACTTGACAAAAATTATAACATCTCTTTTCTTTATAAGAAATCGTGATAGTCAGACTCTATGGTCAGACGAGGACGTTTTTTGGACGTCGCCAGTTTTATTAATTACCGGGGGGGGGGGGGACTTTACAGACAGTCACGGCAAGCATGCACCTGTAACTAATCAGACTCTAGTCTGGCACCCGGGCAATGGTGCGGCGGAAACCGCGTCATCTGCTCATGAGCTCGGTGGACAAGAATCTCCCGATGACGTCAAGTAGGCTGCTGCACTTCCTCTCCACTCAGACGATGTGTTCTACTTCTAGTCACTCATCGTGGTTTTTTCTCTCTCTCTCATCAATTCAACCAATTATTCCCGCCATTTTTATTTAATGCCAATATCCTGCTAGTGGCGTAACTACGGCCCAATTTGCAGGGGGGGGGGGCACACTAGTGGGATCTCATTTTCTGGAGGGGACACTTAAGGGCCCGCTCTTCATAGTTTCAAACAATACAAGTTCAAATGATGAAAATGTATAAAAAAAAAAGGAACAAAAATCAAACTCAAATAGATCACCCCCAAAATATGGGGGAATAAAACACGTGGAGAAAAGTAAGAGTAGGGACTGAGTGATTTTGGGTTATCCTTGGCTTTGTATTTACATGTAATGAGTTCATTTTTTATGTGCCTCTATATGTTTGTTCATATTTGACAAAATGAATAATTAAATAAATAAAATAAAATTCTGGTGAAAGTTTACATGTCAATGGATTAGTCGGCGCTCGAGTGCCAAACTTTTTAACAGACTTTCTACCCCCCCCCCCATATTTTCTTCACTGAGGGAGATTACTAATACCCGCTATGTTTTAAAGACTTTTTTAGAAAAGGAAATATCAGAGAAAATACTTTATGGGGAATTGAGTTAACTTCAAAAATTGAATTAATTTCAAAATTGATCAGGGCTGAAATTCTGTCCCCACTACAAATGTAATTGCAACTGTCAATCTCAGTGTACACATCAGGTGTTGGTATTTGTTGGCGAACAGCCATTTTCCCCGATTATATTAATGCTTGTTTTGAATTGTCTGCAGTCCTTATTTCACTGAATGTTATAAAATTTGTAGCAAAATTGAGGACTTTTTTGCAGGTAAATATAATTATAGTTACTGGGTTTTGAAATTCGAAGCTTCCGTTCGCTACCACTAATTGTTTTGTTGCATACATATGAGCTAGTACATGTACATGTACATGTACATGTGCATTGTACACTGTACGTATACATGTACATTGTACATGTACTTGTACACGTACAATCCGTACCCAGCTCACACATCGCACAGGTCAAAAAGTCACCGCCACTTGTGACTCCGCCTACATGAGAACTTTGCAATTATTTCACAGTGCACAGTGCCTTTACTGACGTGTTACTACGCGGAATCAAATAACTCCTCATCCCTAAAATAAATAGGTGAGCCTCGGGCATGGATGTTGCTGCACAGCGCGGATGAATATTAACAGCCTGTGATTGATTGGATGACGGGCGGGTGATTTCGTGTGCGGTGCCCCTGATTTAGCCCGTGCTGTATGTATTGTGTACTGTACGTGTATTAAATTCCTTCTTCACTCTTTCAGTTGTCATTCATGCACAGTGTGCGGTTCGCTGCACAGGTGGCACTGTCTCTCCCCGTGTGTTTTCAGTTTTCTCGGTAGTTGCATTGCAAAGTCCTGCATATCTCTGCTTCTCGTGCACTGTGTGTGTGGATACATTCTGCTGCAGGATAGGGCCAGTTGAATTCCACGCCAACATGGCCAGGACTCTAGCACTTTCTGTGGGCTTGCTAGCCGTGCTCACGACACTTGTGGCGGGCCAGGGAGCCGATTTCACGCTAGGCACGACCGACGTTCGCGGCGACGTGCCCCCGGTGATCAACCAGCCCGAAGACCCCGTTCAGACCTCCAATGACATTATCGAGCGCAACAGCGGCATCAGCGTGGCCTTCGGCCGCTCCAAAGTCCTGGATCCCGAGACCGAGTTGAAAATCAACGTGCAGCCCGGTGACATGTGCGTGGTTACCGTCCTGACCGACCCACTATCGCAGATCCCCGGCCGGCTGACCCCCAACCAGTTCCCCTGCGACTTCGGCCCCGGCGATGTCAAGTACGTCCACTTCGGCTCCCGCAAGCCCATGCGGGACCGCGTCAAGCTGCAGCTCCGCTACGACTCGGAGACCAGCACCATCATCATCCCCTTCATGATCGACGTGACTGTGGAATCCAAGCAGCTAGAGATCATGCAGAAGCGCGTCCCACTGATGGTAGCTGATTTGATGGGACTCAGCGACGTCTTGGACGGTTCCAAGCTGGAGTTCGCCTACGACCCCTCCCAGGTTTGCAAGGTGACCATCCTCGGCTCTTCAAGTGGCTGGCCGCGCTACGGTGAGGTTGTCGGTGGACAGGCAATCCGGGGTACCATGCAGGACTGCGCCGATTTCTTGGACTTGGGACTTCAGTACAGACACACCTCCGCCAACGATTCCCCTCGCATGGACCACATCCCCATGGTTGTTGAACTTCAGGATGAGAGTGGTAATGTTGTACAGCAGGAGTACTTTCAGGTGGATGTCATCATTGAGGAAGGAGCAGAGAACAACCCGCCTAGTTTCAGCAACAGTGTCATGATGATTTTGGAGCTGAACCAGTTTGTCATGACCGCCATCACCCCAGAGATCATCGCTGCCGAAGACGTCGAGACAGACCCAGATAAGTTGGTTTTCAATATTACTGTCCCTCTAGGCCCTGGTGAAGGTTACATTACTAGCACTGATGACCGCAACCTCCCCATTTCCTCATTCACACAAAAAGATGTTCGTGACTTGAAAATTGCTTATGTCCCCCCAGCCAGTGACTCTGACGAGATGAGAATTTTCCAATTTGAGCTTGAAGTTGTTGACTCTGAACTTGCTTCTTCTGAGCCATTCTCCCTCATGGTCGTTGTCAACCCTAAAAATACTATGGCTCCTGTTGCAACCAGAAATGCAGGTCTTACATTGTTTGAAGGTCAGTCCCGCCAGATCCTCACAGACCAAAACCTTGAAATTTCTGATGAGAACAATCTCTGGGATGTTGTTATTGCCCCGGTCAATGGACCTTCCCATGGTTTCCTTAGAGTTGATGGCCAACCCCGAAAATTCTTCACCACTGATGAACTGAGAGCGGGCGTAGTCACTTACCACCACGATGGGTCCGAAACCTACAGCGACAACATAATCTTTAGAATGAATGATGGTAAAAATGAAACCGAGTTCCTGTTCCCAATCACTATTGCCCCTCTCGATGACCAGCCCCCTATCATCAATGTTAACACTGGCCTTCAGATTAGCAAGAATGAACTGAAACCAATTTCTGAGTTTGTGCTCAGCGCCACCGATGTTGATTCTGATGACAGCACTATCAGATTCATCCTTGAGCCCCCTTACTCAACCCAGGGCGACATTGTCATCCGCCAACTTGAATTGCCACCTGATCCCCAAAACTGGTCTTTCCTTGGTAACTACTATGAGAGAGCCGTCACTGAGTGGACCCTGGACGACATCCTCAACAATCGTCTTTTCTATCGTCATAATGGAGTTCACAACGCTGATGTTGTTATGGACAGAATGCTCTTCCGTGTAGCCGACAGCAACCCAAACCTCTCACCTGTATCTGAGTTTGTCGTGAAAATCCTCCCCGTAGATGACCAGCCGCCGTACTTGTACCCAGGCACCACACTGGACTTGTCTGTTGACGAGTTTGCCCTGTCTACTATCAGGAAACTCAATCTGCGGTACACTGATCAAGACAGTGAAGACCGCAACTTGTACTACACTATCACTGATCCCCCAAGAGACACTGATCCCAACAACCCACTTCCTGCAGGTCAAATTGTCTTGATTGAAAACCCTGATGTTCCCATCTCTAACTTCTACCAGAGCCAGATCAACCACCTGAAGATTGGCTATAAGCCTCCCACTGTCGAGCTTGGCATCACTCCTCGCAACATCCAATTTGTCTTTGCTGTTCAAGACGAGGCAGGCAACCTTGTCTCCGGTCAGCACTTCTCAATTTTGCTTCATCCAGTTGACAACAAGCCTCCATCTGTGACCAACACTGGCTTTACCGTGTCAGAGGGAGAGTCGATTTTGGTGGACCTGACCATGCTTGACGCTTATGACACAGATACTGACAATAGTCTACTCACTTTTAACATCAAGCAAATACCAGCCTTTGGCAACATTATGATTGATGGAGTTCCCATGCAGCCTGGAGACTCCTTCACACTTGATGACATCTCCCGAGGTGCTGTCACTTATGAAAACAGTGGAGCTGAGGAGTCTAGTGATGTCATTGATTTGGAGTTGACCGATGGTGTTCACATTGTACCTGTAACTATTCAAGTCAATGTACGTCCTGTGGATGATGAAGCCCCTACTTTGGATCTACCTCCAGGCACTCTGGGCTCTTTCCTCGAAGTTCCTGAGCAGTCAAGCAGTCTCATCACTAACAACATCCTCAGTGCATCTGATCCAGACACTGAGGACCTCCAGCTCACTTTCATTGTCGATCGTTTCCCCCGGGACGGCGTTTTGGAAAACAATGGATTGCCCCTTGTCTCCTTCACGCAGCAAGATATTGTCAATGGTTACATCCGGTACAGACACACTGGTGGTGAAATAGGCCTTACTAAACGTGACGACTCCTTTAATTTGACTTTGTCTGACATGTCCGATCGATGGGTGAAAGACAACACAGTCATCACGCAGATTGAAGTTTTTGTCACAATTCTGCCGGTGGACAACTTGGCTCCTAATGTAACAGTGGGTGCTCCATTTGATGTTGATGAGGGCAGCAAAAATACAATAAATCTGCAGTATCTCGCGGCTACCGATGTTGATTCTATCGATGATGACATCATCTGTACGGTGATCGTCCAGCCCAACCAGGGCTACCTAGAGAACATCTCTCCTTCCCCTGGTTCGGAGAAGTCACGTGCTGGCATCCCCATCAGTGCTTTCTCCATCAGAGATCTCCGTCTTGACCACATCAGCTATGTCCAGAGTATCCACCAAGGCACAGAGCCTAGTGAAGATCAGTTCACCTTTGCTTGCTCTGATGGTATCAACCCATCCCAGACTTTCTTCTTCCCCATTGAAATCAACCCAGTCAACGATGAAGAGCCAAAAATTTTTGTTAGAGAGTTTATTGTTGAAGAAGGTGGTATGATAAAGATCGATCCAGTTTTGCTTAACGGCGTAGATGAGGACATTCCAGGTGATATTCTTGAATTCCACATTATCGTCAAGCCGACTCGAGGAGACATCATCCAGTCACGAGCCACCATCGTTGTCCCAGTGAAGAACTTCACCTTGGAGCAGATCCAGAGCGGTGTGGACATCTTCTACAAGCATGACGGAAGCGAGACACAATCAGACACTTTCACCGTTACCCTGACCGATGGCGTCCACGAGGTGACTACTGAGGTGAACATCATCGTCGTGCCAGTAGATGATGAAACTCCGCGCTTGGCCATCAATGATGGACTGGACATGGAAATCGGCGAAACCCAAATCATCACAAATCGTATCCTGCAGGCAACTGATCTCGACTCGCCAGACTCTAACCTCACCTTTGTAATCCGCTTTGAACCCCAAAATGGTCTGCTGCAAAGGCTGAGCAAGTTTGATGGCTCTGTCGTAGAGAACATCACCCTGGGCATGAACTTCACTCAGTGGGAGGTTGACAACCAGCGCATCCGTTACGTCCACACAGGCAAAGAAGGTGGCCGTGACCTCATCAAGTTTGACGTCACTGATGGTACCAACCCCCTGATCGACCGCTACTTCTACATCAGTGTGGACCACATCGACAACGTCCATCCTGATGTCGTCAATGCTGGTGTGACGCTGCAAGAAGGAGGGCGTGTCACTCTGACTACTGACATCCTCAGCACCAATGACATCAACAGCCCAGATGAAGACCTACTCTTCACTATCACTGAGGGGCCAATCAAGGGTCACCTCGAGAGCACCGATAATCCTGGTGTGCCCATCACCTCATTCACTCAGCTGGACCTAGCTGGCAACAAGATCTACTACGTCCACACCCAAGATGACGAAATGAGAATGGACAGCTTCCAGTTCCAGGTGACTGATGGTTTCAACACTGTGGTCCGTACTTTCCGCATTTCCCTCAGCGAGGTTGACAACAAGAAACCAGTCGTCACCTTCTCCCCAGTTACCCTGAAGGAGGGAGAGAACAAGCTGATCACTCCCTTTGAGTTGCGCATCGATGACACCGACACCCTGGACCAGAACAAGCTGAAGTTCACCATTACCCAGCTGCCTCTCCATGGCAACCTCCTGAGAGACAACAACGAGATTGTTACCATGTTCACCATGGCTGACCTGAACGAGAACCGCATCAGCTACCAGCACGACGGCAGCGAGTCCTCTGATGACAGCTTCTCCTTCATCGTGACCGACGGCACCCACACCGACTTCTCCGTCGCACCCAACGTAGATGACTTCACCCGCACCCCACAGAAAATGAAACTTCGCATCGTTCCAGTCGACAACGGCATGCCGCAGATCGTGGTCAACCGTGGGGCACCGACGCTGAACAACCTGGGCTCTGGACATCTGGGCTTCCTCCTGACCAGCAAGTTCATCCGTGCTGAAGACCGAGACAGTGACAACACCCAGTTGATCTACATCATCTCAACGCCACCCAAGCACGGCTACCTGATGAACCTGGCTCTTGGCAACATCAGCATCACCAACTTCACCCAGGGTAAGTTTCTTCCATTTTTTCCTAATATTGGATAACCTGCATGTAGTTAATAAGATTCTGAAATTGAGGTGATAAAAATTATTGGCTGTTATATTTCTCAAATTGAAAACTTGTGATGATCAAAATTTAAAAAAAATCACTTGAATGCAACTGTGCATAATTGAACTACATCTTTACTCGTAAGGAAATTCCATCCAGATTTTTTTTATTGGCCTATATAAAACTAAACAATTTCAGAACTCGAAATGCCCAGCTGTTACTGTGAAATTGGCTTGATAATATTTTTTTAAAGCTAAAAAAAATAGTCTATCCCAACAAATTTAATGATACAAAAATGTACCGAAGTTAAAGTTGTTTATTAATTTGTTGGCAGTCTGAACTAAAACAAAACCTCAGTTTACAACACATCTATAGTATGGTCCATTTGTTTGCACATGCTGGTGTGATTTTTTTAAAAATTGGCTCATTAATTTTTGCAAAATCTCTACTTTCAGAACCAACAACGAGCACATACATGTATATCTTAAACTGAAAATGAAATTGGCATGGAATTTTCTTTTTGCTGTGAGCAGTTGCTTTGTTTCCCAAAACTTCAATTGTCAAACATACCAGCCATTAAATTTGTCACTTTTACTAGTCATTCCTTGCTTTTTAATAGTTAAAAAAAATATAGAATAATGTGGAAAAAATACACTCTGCATTCTAACAAATAGATTAAACTTTTCTTGATTAATTTCGGCCGTGTAAAAATTGTTCGAAGGTTACTCCCTGATTGTAAGCAGCCCCAGTTACTAGTACTGTCAACAAAAATGTGCAATTATTCAATTTACAACACAGCCACGGTCCGATGGTTTGTGTTGGGTCCAATCTTTTGTGAGAAAATCCAAAGCAATAGATCACCTTCAGCCATTCTATAATATTTTTTTTCTCTTGAAAGAGGGATGTATATAACTAAAGTGTAGTCTGCACTTTTCACTTCAGTGATTTCATTTTTGTTTGCTTTGGCCGTCATTGGGAGTACAGGAAGTAGTTAGGGCTAGGTCAGTGAGCTTTTGCATTTTATCCAACACTCTCAGAGGAGGGGAAATTTTTGTTAACATTTTATTGTGGCTAGCGTTTTTTTTTTGTCTGGGAGGCCTTGAGATGAAGATATTTAAATACCTTGTAAAAATTTCTTGATGCATTTGCATTTAGTGGTTTGTTTGGCATGGAAGTGGTTGGTGTCAAATGGTTTTTGTCTTGCCATGGAGAAATTCCTCCCATAGTTTGGCACAATCTTGTGAAAAGTCTTAGTTGATTTTTTTTGTTTTATTGGCTCTGGTACTTGGTATATCTTTATTTCTTGGATGTGCACCCATCCTTTACACAGGCATGCAACTTTTCCTCTGATCCGCTGATTTCCTCGTTTTTACTTCTCATTAATGCCGTTACAGATTGAGAAACACTGTACAAGGTCTTGTGTGATTCGGAATTTCCTCGTTTTTTCTAAATTTCCGGTTGCACGTCTGCTTACAACATCATCTGAAGTTTCATAGAACAATTTCTCCATTTGTTACAGTTTTGGTATTCCTTTGCAAATGACTCGGCCAAAATGATGAAATTTTTTTTTTATGAAATCCTATATATTTAGTCACTAAAATTTGATGGTGAGAGAATGAAAAAGAAAAATGCAAACTTTGTTAAATTCAACTGAGACTTTTCGGTTCCAGAAGTTGGTTTTTGAAACTTTGACCACCAACGCATGCACAATTGTTTGGACCTCCCACAATTTTGAAAAAACAAATTTATCGCCCATGTTTTTTCCCTTCACTTTAAAACCATCATTTAGGCAATTTGATTCACACGTGAAATAATCCCAAAGGGCCACCACATAATCTTGAATTGTTGGCAAGCTCCACTGATCGCTATTGTATGAACTCATGTTGCCTGTTTACCCAAGGGGGGGTCAGCTGGAAGGGCAAATGTGTGCTCTCTTGTCGATTGCATTGTTCCTGGGTTTAAAAAAAAAAAATTTGGCACTGCTTTCTCCTTCACTATGGGTTGGATCTTTGCTCAGGACTAGGGGCCAATATTTGGATATTGACACAACTAGTGGGAAATGTCTTGATCACTTATTGCATTTTTGAGCTGTGGAATGCAGTCACGCAATGAACAGATAAATAAAACAAACTAATGCGCATACACGGAGGCTGGGTCAGTGCATTGGCGGTATAAGAGTCTATGTACCTTTTGAAATTTAACATTAGGAAAAGTTTTCTGACTTTTTTCTGAAATTTTTTACCGAGCCCAAATTCAATCCATGTAGCTGTCCACATGCTGATTCGACTCCTAGGCCACGCAAAGAAAAAAAAACCGGGAAAGTTACTAGGCAACCATCAAGTGTCTGATCCGTCCCGATTGATATTGTTCGGTTGTTGATCTAAAAAATCCGATCCGGAATTGTTGAATTAAAAAACCAAAACTCAAAACTCTTTGTTAAGAAAAAAAAAAAAAAAAATCTTGCAGACAGGACTTTGGTTGACTGCTGCACTCTCTGCCGTTTGGTGCATGCCAATGTTTTCTGTTGATTGTGGACTCAAGAGTGTTTGAACGGAATGTTTGCCTTCCGATTGGTCGTGCTGATAATGTCTGAACTAGAGGGTGGCATACATGTACATGATTGGGAAATCATAACCTTGGTGAAGAGAGACTTAAATAGATTAGAAAAACGCAGACCGTGGTGTCTTCCCGTTTTTGTTGTGCGCTCAGCTTCACATGCAGAAATTGTCTAACTACATATTTGTAAAACGAAAAGTAAGCTTTAAAATAAAGGCAATTGTTTGTTCTTTCAAAGTTTAAATTCGCTTTGGATTCTGATAGTTTGAGATTTTGGTCTTCGCCAACTTTACAACATGACGAGTTTTCACTTTGTGAATGTTTAGTTGTCCTCTCAGCTTCATAACCAGAACTTTTCTGAAAGGCTCACATTCACAAGTAGAGCTTTTCTACAAAGACTGAAATTTACTATGAATTCTAGTATTTTTAGATTTTGGTTTCACTGACTTTACAACTTGGCGTGTGTCCATTTTGGTGTACTCTCGGCTTCAATTAGCAGGACTCTTCTAAGAGGCCCCAATTCACAAGTAGAACTTGTCTTAAAAAAAGCCACATTCTCACAACGTGTGACAGTTTCTTTGAATTCTAATAGTTAAAGAATTTGGTTTCACTAACTTTTCAACTTGTAAGCTTCTCATGAAATGTTTAGTTTTCACATTTTTTTCTCATTAAAACAAAAGTCTTATAAGTTTGAGAAGAGAAATCCCAGCCTTTGTAACCCCCCCCCAAAAAAAGAGATATAGTGGTGAAACCCCCTTTCATGAAGATGATGAAAAATATCAATCAAAAATCATGACCCTCTTCTAAAAAGTCATTAAAACTGAAAAGTGGGTTTTAGGAAATCTGTGGTAAATTAATTGAAACCCTCCTGCTATTTAAAAGGTCACAAACGGTTAAAGTTTCCTTCCACTTCCCCCGGCTTACTTTTAACAAACCAATGGGTCACTTGACCAATATTGACCCTAGTAACAGCATGGCTCAGAATGCATGTTTCCATAGTAGGGGTTTTAAAAAAACAAAAAAGAGAACATATGCTAAACTTAACTCGAAGTGGTAGTAACAATAATAGAAACTAAGGAAAGCAACTACAGACAGGATGGAAGGATGTATTGATTGGTTGTCAAGTGCTTCATTAGCTTCCCACTCTTCCTGTTGTTTGTCCAGACAGGAACCATTAAAATGTTGAGATCTTTTGTTGGTTGGCAGGGGTTGCAGTCACAATTTCCTATCTAATCTCCATGTTCAGGATTCTAGTACTTTGGGATTCTTCTTACTGTTGTGTTTTGGTGTGGTTCTATTTCCAGTTCAAAAATAATGTCTAAAAAATCTAGACCTCGTGCAACACTGTGAAGTTAGCTACATGTAGTCTGTGAGCAACTAATAACTGCTGTGTATTTTTCATTTGGTAGAGCAGACACATTTTTGTAAATTCATCTGCAAAATTTTGTGCAGTGAAAAGTATTAACATTAACCCTCCTATGCAAACATACATTCTGTGCCAGGTAGTCCTTTCAGTCAAAATCAATCAAATGTCTGTTTTTTGACAGTTAAGAATTCCCAGCTAAAGCAAGATTGACTGGCCGTGACTGTTTATTATAACTTTGCTTTGGCTGTGGGTAATTGATGAACCAGCTGTGCCCTCAACTTGCCTGCGTTGTCTGTCCATGGTCTGTTGACTGAGTTTGACTAGTCACAGTGCTTGCTTGCTTGCTTGACATATGATCTGACTGCTGGCGACTCGTCTGTTAAAAGTATAACACGGGAAGTGGATGGAACTTTTGACTCTCTGTAACTGTTTAAATAGCAAGAGGGTTAGTTCAAATTTTGTGCTGGCAATCGAAGAAATTACTAGCAGAAAAAGCAGTTCAAAGATTTTTACTTGCATTGGCAATGTATAATTAGGTTATTAGGATGTATAGGACATGCAAAAATTGGTAGGGAAAGCAAAGTCATGTGCTTGGTCAAAATCGAAGAAGTGGAAATTTGGTAGTTAAGTTTTCTGCAGACCATAATTTACTGAAATCCTGTCCTCGGAATTGAATGTAACCTAAAACTCTTGCCGTCTGCTCCTGGAGACATTGAAATGAACTAGAATTGATGGGCGGGGACGAACAAACAGGAAAATAAAGATAATGTCCGCCTTCCGATGCCTTTGAGACAGAGGTAGTGAGGAATCGGCATGATGTAGTGACTAACTTCCTGTTGAGTTTTATGGGAGGGCACTTGGGCCAAGAAAACAATTCTGTGTCTCCTATTACATGTACAGGTACATTTAGGATCATTGGGTGGGTGGGTGGATACATTTTTTGTTGGGAAGTGGGTTTCTAAATTCTAAATTGTTAGTCAGAAAATCAGTAGGGAGGATGGTTGATTCATATTTTTTAAATATTGGGTTGAACATGTAAATCAGCTGATCATTCCGCGTTTGCTGGGCTGTTTATAGGCAAGACTGCACTGTCGACCAGCTTACAATTAAAAAATAAATAATTGTTTTTTAAATTTGTGAAGATGTCCGCAAGAAACTGGGTTGTCAGTGGTTACGTACCATAAACAAAGTTTTGAATAAGAAGATTTTAGGTTCTGTGTGATTTTCTAGGTTGGGTGGGCTATAAACCGGAAAACTTTTTTTTATGGCCTTACTGTTAAGTCTGGTACAGGATATGATTCGTGTGGGTGTTGCAATGTTACTCAGTGTAAATTCACACAACACCGTCAGTTTTACAGCTTACCCAAAACTAGTCAAACTGGCATGTAGTGCATAAGATTACTGCAGCATATCTTAGTTTTTTGAATGGTAAAATACCTGTGTGGAAAAGAACACAATACGTGCTTTCTGAGCAAATTGAAATTTTTTTCACACACCTGCAGTTTTACAACTTACTCAATACTTGGCACACTACTGACATGAAGTATATACAATTACTGCAGCGTATCTTAGTTTTTTGAATGATGAAATTCCTGTGTGGAAAGGAACACAGATCCTGCTTTGTTAATAGTCAAGGTATTTTTTTTTAACCTAGTAGTTTGTGAACTTGCAGCTTTGGTGTTTGCTGTGACGTAAAGACTTAATGTCCTTTGTGCAACATTTTTACCCAGGGACTTGTAAAAAGAAATTTATGCACTGATGCATTCGTATAAATGCTCTCGTATTGGTAACAAGGGAAGTTTTATCCACAGAACGTTGAAGCGTAAACTGCATGTATTGTAGATAAATACCGTAAATAGGGTACAATAGTAAATTGTACTTGCTGTCAACTTTAGGGTTTATAGTCAGAAAATTTATTGACGCGAACAAAAATTACTTCTTTTGTCCCAAAAGAATTTTTTCCTCTCCCAAAACTTCCAATATCTGATCCTAGCAAATCCCATGTGTGGGTCCCTTTTTTACCCCAAACATGAAACCAAGGGTGCGAGAGGACGCAACCCTGTCAGAAACCCATTAATAATGAAAGGGCTCTCTTGGGTGAGGTGGTAAGGTCGTAGGTCAAGGCTGCTTTTCATAAACAAAGCTGCCTTTTCAGTATTGTGGCTCTCTGATTTGAGTTGTACGATTCAAAATCAGGATTAGATACAGTTTTTGACCGATTTCGTGCATTCATGTAGGCAACTTTTAATCTAGGCAGAAACCAGAAGGCATTTAAGTAGGGAGTTTAGGAAGAGTCTCACTTTTAAATAAAAATGGAAGTAAACTTTCATTCAGTTGTAAATTTTTAAAATTCTAAGACACACCGAGAAGTTGTGATCAGAATTTGTTCTGCCCCTCCCCTCCCCATACCAAATTACTGTAGTTAGCTGGATGACCATACAGCAAATCCCCCTCCCCTCCAGAATGTCCCCCATGGCAAATGCCTAAGTAGACAAAAACGATGCCTCTCTTTTCAAAGTTTGCCTTCGTTAAATTCCACAATGCCCAAGCGTAATTGATTTCCAACACACTGTGGCAACAAGTAATCAAGGGCCTCTTGTTCTCCCATCTTTTGGGCCTGTAATCAGAAGGGTGCCATATTGTTCCCCAAAACCCCATCCCTTCTTTTCTTGCCATGGTCTATTTATCTCTAGTAAATAGCAGCAGAGAAGCTTTCTTTTTTTCATGGGGTGGGGGGATGTAGCAAAGGGAACTGCTCAAAGAATGCTATGTTCTGAATGGACATCCTTGATGCCTGTTTGGGCAACTTTATTTGTTCTCCTTGGGGATCTGTAGGGGGAGGGCTTACCACAAGTTCATGGATTATTTGTGGGGGGTTTGGGGCGTAGCTGCTTATGTACTTTAGGCCCGAGCTGCTTATGTACTCCAGGCCCCAGCGTTTGAGGGGGTTCAGGTGTTTGGCGCTAGTTAACTTTTTGAACTGTTGAAGATCACTCCAGGGCAAAGGCCTGGAAGGTTTTTTTTTTAGTGTTGACCGAAAGTATCAAGCTCATCCCTTGTCACTAGAACCCTCATGTACCTTTTCCCTGTTGCGCGATTGTCTTCACCTTTTTGCGGTTCGTAAACACAAGACAAGGCAATTTGGGGGCCACTTTTTCTTTCTTTCTGAGTAGTTCTTCTTAAACAAGGGGACGCTTTAGCTGGGGCAAAGAGGCGTGTTAAGCTTGAAAAGAAAAAGAGGAAAAATAGAGGAAGTACTTAACAGGAGAAAGTGGTGTCTTTTCATCGCGCACTGCCTTTTTTTCACTGCTGTATTTCAGTGTATGGTTGTGCAGACATGGAATAAGAGGAAAAGCTTGGGGCATACATGTACAGATAACAACGTGCCAAGTGTTCGGATTTTGAGAATAAGTGAATTTCCTCTGTCGTGCTTTCACAAAAAAAGGAATGGAACATTTGGCAGAAAATGGTTGAATTCCCTGCCCAATTACTACATGAGCCTACTTTCTTGGCATTTTGCCAATCAGTTTAATATTAGACCCCATAATTGGAACGTCTATTCTCTAAATTTGTTGACATTTCATAAAGTGGCAGTCATAAACTCGTGTCTTTTTGAAAGAAAGAAGGGAAAAAACACACAAATAATGTCCCAAAAATAATCTATTTCCGGTTCGATGCGGTATTGCTGGTACATAAACACAAACATTTTGTCACACATTTGCATAAGTTTTTTGGGAATTTCTGTGAGCATGGGATGTTTTTAAATTCTCCACATTTGATTTTTGGTCCACTTTGTGGAGTATAATAAGGTAAAGTTTTGTCTTGCGCAACATTAAGCAACTTAAGATCCTTTTTTTTTAAAAGAGTAGAACTGAAGTTGCCAATCAGTCATTGTTTAGCCGTCTCATTCATGTCTTGGAATTTCTGTTCCTAAGTTGTGTAAAGAGAGATAAACCTCCTTTTGGTCAATGGATAAACACACAGGAACTTCCTGTGCTTCTTGCCCACCCATGTGCTGCATCCAATAATCCCCTCCCATTTTTGTGTGTAAACCACGAGAACCCCCCCCCCCTTCTTTTGTGTTGAATCTTCACAGGGCTGAAGTGTGAAATACAGAAAACCAAAGCCCCTCTCGACACCCCCCCCTCTCCCAACCCAACCCACAATGCATAAACCTACATCAATATTCATTCAAGAAGGCCCTCCAACCAAGCTTTCCCTTCATTACCAAGCTCTCCCATGTAAGATGCCTACAGAATGTCTTAAGTAACTCCCAGAGATTAGCTGACGAAGCTCTTACACACTATATCCCCCTTTGGTAGTCTTGGCTTGTCTTGAGCTGAAAAGCACAGTAACACAACAAGGGTTATTATGTTGTCTCTTTGTAGCTTTTTTCCCTTTTTCGTACTGAACATTTTGAGTTTTCTTAGCTTGAGTTCCAGCTTAACAAACATTTGAGTCAGGACCTGTTGTAAAGACTGAGTGTTGTTTCTAAAGTTGAATGGCTCTTTCTAATACATACATAAGGTCCTTTTTTTTTCTCCTTCTTCTTTGGAGTTTTTCCCACCCCACTACTCCTTTGTGTTGTTATTTAATACTTTAATGGTGGTCGTCACTGTTGGTTTTGGGGATGGCTTTTTGTGTCCTGCTCAATGGTAGGAACATAGCAAACAGTTTGTCAAGTTGTGGATTTGTGATCCACGGAACATTTTGGTAATTGAAAAATGT
This sequence comes from Patiria pectinifera, assembly GCA_029964075.1. Classification (NCBI taxonomy): domain Eukaryota; kingdom Metazoa; phylum Echinodermata; class Asteroidea; order Valvatida; family Asterinidae; genus Patiria; species Patiria pectinifera. Next base: position 25,144,230 of record CM057135.1, read on the forward strand.
ACGGAAAAGATTTGCACTAGTTTGATTTGTTCAGGTCTTTGTTCGTCAACAGAACATGAAAGGCATGGACATAGGTTAGAAAAATCAGGACTACCTAAGGAACAAACCCTTAAATTAAGCGTGATTGTGATTGAGTTAACGTTAAAAAAACTGCTTCTACTCGCGCCAGGACGAGTACTCGAGTAGATGAAAAACCCCAAATAGAACAATGAGTAGCATAAACTTTACGCCAAATTACTCAACCCATTTTTCATGTATACCACACACTCAATCCATTTATCATGTATACCACACAGTTGGCATATGTGCGCATTGTCTGTAAACTATTGGAATCAGTTATATGACTTTTATTACCAAAGAGTATAACCATAGATTTTCAATTGCATTAAACAACACCCACTGCACAATTGGGCCAAAAAATTCTAAAACATAAAAATACACACTTCTTGTAAGAGTCTGTACCCGGCCTCTTCATAACTAAACCAGTGAAATAAGGATCCAGACGCTGCAGGCCTGCAGGGTATTAACCATGCACCTTACCATGCACACACATGGTCTCTTCCCAGCATGCAGCGGGAGCCGTTTTGGCCAGGAGGGTTGGCCGAACCCCAAATTGGCATCCCGCCCGTGTACTCCCCGTAGTCCGCTGCGTTTATTATTTGGGACAGTTGGTTTGGAGAAATTAAGTCTTTTTTTTTATTGGTCCCAGATCACACCCAGGGGCCCACAACTGTTCCTGCTGGTTTTGTAACAGGCTTGCTTTTCTCCAACAAATACAAAATCACTTTTTGACCCAAAAGCACCTGTATCCAATTCAGTTCTTTTAATTTTAGTCTTGAGCATAAATTTAAACTCTGAGCACATCTGTTACAATTTTGGCAGCACAAGTAATTATTTTTTTTGTACAGCTCTTACATACACAAATTATCAGGCATGCAACTTTTCCTCGACTCAGCTGACTTCTCTTGTACAAGTCATTAGAAATAGAAGGAAAACAAAAAAAACTACAGGGAGTCTTGTAAAGTTTGGAATTTACTCCCTTTTTTGTGACTTCACAGTTGCGTGCCAGGATTATGAAAGCTTTAAAATCGAGGCCAAATCCTCTAAGTAGAGCACAAAATTGTCCCCAAATTTGTCTCTGAACTGGAGTGTTTGATTTTTTTTCTCACGTTATGATCCAACTCCAGCTGACTTCTCTTGTATGTCATTAAAAATAGAAGGAAAACAAAAAAAATACAGGGAGTCTTGTAAAGTTTGGAATTAACTCCCTTTTTTGTGACTTCCCAGTTGCGTGCCTGGATTATGAAAACTTTAAAATCGAGGCCAAATTCTAAGTAGGGCACAAAATTGTCCCCAAATTTGTGTCTGACTGAACAGGAGTGTTGTTTTTTTTTCTCACGTTATGATCCAACTCTATTGGCAACTCCAGTGTAACCCGCCCCCTTCAAAACCCACATCCTGCCTCATGTGTACATAACCACCACAACACCTTGATAAATTCTCAACTCCTGCACAATAATGTCTGTGAAGTCTTTATTATTTCCCATTTTTCTTTATCCCATGTTGACAAGTGTGCACCAGACTTTTGTGTATAAATTCTCCGCGAAGTTCAGCTCCATGTGTGTGTATTGGCCCGATGTGTGTTCTCGGAGTTCACGGGGTCGCGGAAGACAAACACGCTGATAGGTTGCTGTTGGTTGTCCCCTGTGTAGTCTGCGCGGATAAGGACTTCGTAATCAAGACGCATACAAATTTACTGATAACACTTGCGCAGATTATCGGCGGTGAACTTCGCTCTTGTCGATGTCGTGTCGTTCGGCTGCATAGGAAGTGTGTATGTAGACACTGATTTTTTTCCCCCAGATGTTACTGTTAAGTTAATTGTACTCAAAGTAAGGCCCTAAACTGCTTTTATCCTCCCAATACCATACTGCTTGTTAGGAAGTAAACATTGTCTATAAGTACACCAAATCAGCATAAATAAATGTGAAGGCCTATGTGGGCATATATTGCTCACAACTTCAAAAGCATACACTTTTTTGTACCTGTTAGTCTTTATTTGCCATAAAATTTCATTGGAACATGAAGGAAGTCCCTTTTTAAGGTCAAGATAAGGCTTTCAGGAAAGTTGGAAAATTTTGATGACAGATTGGTGTCCCGATTTTTGCGCCTGTTGAAAAAAAGTGACCTGCTGAACTTTTTTTTGGGTAATGGTACATGTATGTATTTGTAGTACCAGGGTGGACCAATGCTCTGAGTGCCAGGATGTCCCAGGGGGCAAAGGTCATGACCTGTGACACTCTTGAAGTAGCTGTAATTGGCCTGTGTTAAAAATACAAATGTCTTCAGGACAAAGGCATTCTAGGAACTAGACTTGATTGATAGTTGGAGGGAAATATTTTGGATGTAGTCAGGATGTGAATTGTAAAATATGTTGCGGCTAGTGACAAAATGTAGGATTGTATAGAATGACGACTTCTTTGCTCTGTTTTGCCAGGTTATGAAATTGCAAAAGTTTTATTGAGTTTATTAAATCAAGTCCAAACTTAAGATTTATCACCATAAGAAGCATACAAATGACCATAATTTGAGTCTTGGAATATTAAGTTATAAAGTAAAAGTTATTGATCATTGGAACTTAAATACTTCTTTCCCTCCTCTAATAACATGACCCCAAAATATCATGTCCTTTTTTTTCATTCATATCTTGGGGGAGGATAAATATGAAACTTTCAATTTTTGATAAAAGGTTTCACACGTTGGTAAAAAAAATTAATAGGCTAATCTTTTGTGGCTCGTCTAGCTGTAGTTTTTTTTTTATATCTTTGTGTTGATTGAATGGAGATTTTCGCAGGTGGGCCTTTGTATTTTCACAATAAGTTCAGCCTCCAGACCGGATTTCAAATAATATTATGGTTCAAGCCAGGTAGACTTACAGAAAAATTTCAAAATACCGGATTATTTTTGTTACTTGTTGAAAAGAAAATCAGTTGTGGGGAACATAGTAGCCGTCTCAAAATAATTTGCACTAAAGAAGAATAAATGTGACATCAAATCGTGACCTAATACTTGAAATGCTTGCAATGGGAGTGGGGCTTTAGAATTGCCACTTCGTTCCTGTGAATAACTGTTGCCACTCAAAATCTCCCTCATTGTCAAAATATCAGACGTGTTCCAGTATCCAAGAAGTTCACATCTTGGTTAGTGTGCTTAAAAAAAAAGCAAGCTTGTCAGACTCCTTTCCACTTTGTAAAAATTTGACCAATTTTGTTCCCGACAATCGCAGACTGACCCAGATACATGGCCACCCTAAGCCGATTTGTCATTCACTGTTCCTTCATTCTTTCAAACCAGGGCGTAAAAGAGAATTCAGGGCCTAGGGATACAGTATGTGCTCTCAGAAATTTGAGATTTGAAAAACCAATTTGTGTCTGATCCATCATGCACGCCGCATGTACAGGTAGCAGTCGCCATTCCTACCACTTTTCTAGTTGTTGGTGTGTCATTGTTCAGTTTTCTAATTTTAGAATGATTTGTACAGCAAAAGGGTTTCTTTAAAACTGGCCTTTTGGAAGTTTAGTGAGCTGTCGAAGGCCATTCAGTGAAAGAGAAATTCCACTTTCTGAGACTATTTGGACTGATTTTTAAGCTCTGGCAGGAGCTTCTACATCATGTACATGTCACTCTGAGGTCGGTCGGTCAGTCTGTCTGTAGGTCTTTCCCCGGAAAATTGACCAAAAATGGGCCCCCTAAGTTCTCCATAAAATATAACTACCAATTGACCAAAAGTTGACCAAATGCAATGCCGTCGGCAGTAAATGCACTGTTGGCGAAAGATTTTGGAACACGCTCCTGAAAAATGAATAAAACTCCTACACACTGCTTACGCCAAAAAAAATAGTTCTGCTTCCGGTTTCCCTACCTACCCTATTCTGACAGCCCCTACCCTAAGTTTGTATTGCAAAAATGAGAAAATAACACCCAAAACCATCAATTTCAACCTTTTACTCTTGACTAAACGCAGAAGCATCGTACACCAAAACAATCTGCAAAAAAAACACCAAAACTCCCTACCTACCCTATTTTAAATGCCATGTAATAGGCAGAACTTTTTTTTGGCCTTAATGGCCTGATATTTAAACACTAACAATTTCTTCTCTGAAAGGCAGAAAGGAATGTCTCGTCATGTTATGGAATTGAAGAAATTAGGTTTCTGTTCGAGGTGGAGGGGGGGGGGAGATAAAACTCGCTCAGAAATTCAACTACAGCCATATCTTTCCATTCTCAAAAAGTCAAATGAAATCTCAAAAGTCAAACCTCTCAATAAATCAAAAGCAAAAAATTCTGGTTTCTCCATTAAAATAATGCCAAATCCATTAACATGACAGCATTCCGACCATACCTTGCAATGTTATCCCAACCACTCAATTTTCCCAGACCTTAAAAAAAAAAAGTCCCTCCCCAACGAGTATTACTTGATGCACCAACATCTCTCAATTATCAAATGGTTATTCCAAAACCGGCTGCACTCCTTTTTTTTCCCCTCCGCTCTCTCTCCCCTCCTTACCCACAACTAACAAGGATGCTCTCTGGAAGATTAATCTGTCTCTCATCTGGAGCTGTACAAATATACATCGTATCTTCCCGAATATCTTTCAGGCAGTGGCCATTAAAAATTGCAGATTTATTGCCCATGGTGTATTTGTATGGAGTGAAGAGCCTATGGGGGCTTCCGCAGTAAATGCATACATGCTTGTATCAATACGACTATCTTTCATCACATATACATGGATGTTTTCAGATGGTCCTGTGGGATCTTGTGTGGTTTCTGCAGCAGGAATGATCCCGCAATGCCTTGCAATGGATGTTTTAACCTATGATGCCAAGTTGTTCCAGGTTGTTTACTATTTCTACTGTATCGGTAAAATATTATTCAAATAAAGCTCAAAGGGAAACTGACTGGGTGCGTTTTAATGATTTTACAGTTGGATAAAGAAATTGACTGGATCAGGGTTTGAACCTCAGACTTCCGGATTGCCGTTCCGGTGCTCTACTGACTGAGCTGTCCAGCCCTATGTTGGCAGTTCCCTGTTTCAGTTTAATAGTGAGAGGAAGTTCTGTTGTTTCAGCTCCTTCCCCCGAAGTTGTCTGACCATTTCTCCTCAATCCTTATACTCGGCAGTCTTTGTTGTGAAACAACTTTGGAGTAGGTGGGGGAGGAGGGGGAGGGAGTCTACCGTATTTGCAGAACTGCAATTTAGAGCTAGTACCTACCCAAGGTCAGGATAGTTAAGGGCAACAAATATGCCTAAAGCATCTGAACTCCCACAGTGAGTTGCAATTGCTTCAGTCGTAGGAATGCAAACAAAACTACCTCTAGGTGAGTTTTCAGTGTTGCAGAAGAAAAAAAACGCAGGAAGAAGTGTAAAAATGCATGGGGCGCAGCTCAAATTGGGAGTTTGAAAATATTGCAGGGAGATGCTGCTTTCGAAATTGCTGTGACATAATTTCGTGGCAGGGAAGTACTCCACTATGATGTCCGACAAGGAGAGGCAGCATTTGTAGTTTGTATTAGGGCCAGGAATGTTTTAATGACACTCTTTCCTCCAGGGATGATGTCCCACATGTCGGACCTTCGGCTCAGTTAATGATAAGATACTCTATCATCAGGGTTGGGATGCCATTAAAGGAACTGTGCGTAGATTTGTCGATTCTCAGGGTATGATGAGGTTTGTTTAGATGTGTGTTGAAATCTAAGATAAGGGTTGGCAGAAGAGGAGGGACTTTTGTTGGTCAAGAGTTGAAAAGTGTACTGCATCCTCGATCATTTGGAGAGAGTCGGATCACCTGACGGTTCCTTTAAGATGAGTCTAATCTTGCAGCATCCTCAAGGCATCACCTCATCCTCTGGAGGAACGGATGCCTCTCATCGGCTTCGAACAGGAGGAAAGCAGGCCAGCCACCAAATTTGGTCCTGGTATCCCGGCAAAGAGTTCAGTAGCTTGCCCTACCTTGCGTTCTCGCGTCCTCCTTCTTCTCATCATCATCATTACTGTCTTCATTCAGACTAATGTAAGGTATCCGGGTCTCTCTCATGGCCTCAATGAGATAACCGTGCCGTCTCAGACGAAATGTTCAGGGGAGAAGATTATCTTGGCTTGAGATTGGAACTCGATTGAATCAAGTCGAAAGATGGCATGCAGAAGTTAGGATGTCTGGGAGTTGGTGCTCCAGGAAAAAGGTGGACAGCCCTGTATTCATTAGCCAAGTATTTCGTTGAAGGTCTCGGTGAATTTGAAGACAAAAAACCTCTTGAAAGTGGATCTTCTTTTTAGGTGATTGACGGGCTTGTCTGTTGAATGTTTTCAAACATGTTAACCAGTGGTCCCTGCCTATTACTCACTGTACTGCCCAAAACTGCCCAAGCTGTCTTCGGTTTTATTTTTCAGGGGACAAAATACAATGTAATTCAGTGTAGTTCGGGTGTTAATGGAGTAAGGGGTTCAGATTTTTATGCTGGTTTGGGGCATTTTGTCTTAATTACCGTGATTTAAGAATCCAAAAATCCAGATTGTAGTTCTCCAAATGGAAGCTTTCTGTCCTTGTCAAGCACATGAATATCTGATCTAGGGAACCCGTACAGACATACCCTCGTAGAAGTCATTTTATTCAACAGACATTGAGATAAGACAATCTGTCCCATTTTTTTTTCTTTATCGAAGCAACAGCTGCCCCATATCACTGCTGTTTACTCATGTTGATTGGCCGTATTTGCACGGCAGCGCGATCCAAAGTGCGAGTATTTTCCTCCTTTGGTGAAATAACTGATTCAGGGAATACACAAAGTATACCGGGTAACCAAAATTGGATTTAGCAAATGAATTTATCTTGTTTACATGAGATACCAATAAGATCCTCACTAATTAATTAGTCTGTGGAGTTACATCCGTGCAGAAACTAATGGCGCCTGCAGTCTGCATTATGCCTGCATGGCTGCATGCCAAAATTGGCCAAGAAACGTTGACCTCCTCTAAAGAATTCTAATAAATTCCAACCTTTACTAAGTTGCAGAAACTTGTGCCGAAGTTGCACCCCAGCTATTGAAGCCAGCTTGTACTGAAGATATTTAGTATTGCAACATAAAATAAAACAGAAAACCTTTGAGAATACCCAACTCAAAAATTGTAGAAGGCTACTGGATAGGACAAAAAGATCTGCATTTGTTATCACTCGTCTGAAAGATTGAAAGATTCGCTGAAAAAAACTTGACGTACATGCATGAGTAACAGTAACAGCACTCCGATCAGACAGTGATTTTTGTTCCCAAGACCTTGGGAAATTACACAGCAATTCAAGGTGCAAACAGATCCATGGTACCTGCCAGCCACTTCCTGCCTGTGACCTTTAAGGTCGCCGGGGTCACTTCCAATTAATTAATCACCACTTGATATTTTTTTGTTGTAACCCCCTATTGTCGCCCCCAGGCGATACAGCGCTTATAAAAACTTTGTGGCTACTGGGGTTTTGGCGGGTGTTGCATACCATGTGGGTTTGGGCACTTCTGTACATGTTCATATACTGTAAAACAAAAATGTTATTATGGTAGCAATTTGATAAGAAGTAAATTTTGAAGGAAGACTGCATTCTTTCTTTTCTTTTTCTCAACTTTTTACAAAATATCAATGCTTCTCGACTAAAAACGATTAAACTCATACATTTGGGTGGTCTAATTTCATAAATTATTTTTTTTTATATTTTAATTCGAGGAAATTGTGAGTTAAATATTCTGGTTTGAAAATTTGTGTCTAGACATCGGGGTCCGCGGATAAGTCCAACGCCTCAAAAGTCTGACAGAATGTCATCCCCAACCAAACAAAAGCCCATACATTCCACGCCTCATAGGTCCGATGCCTCATAGGTCCGATGCCTCGTAGGTCCAACGCCTTGTAGGTCCGACGCCTCATAAGTCCAATGCCTCATTTGTTGGACGTCGAACTTATTAGGCGACGTACTTATGAGGCGTCGGACCTATGAGGCCGAATACTAGAATTATCCACAAGTTCGATGCCTCATAATTCCGACGCCTCATAATTCCGAAATTCCGGACTTATGAGGCATTGGACTTATGAGGCATTTGACTTGTGAGGCATTTGACTTGTGAGGCATCAGACTTGTGAGGCATCGGACTTGTGAGGCATCGGACTTGTGAGGCATCGGACTTGTGAGGCATCGGACTTGTGAGGCATCGGACTTGTGAGGCATCGGACTTATGAGGGGTCAGACTTACGATATGGCCCCTAGACAATTTTGCTAGTCTAAAGACCTTTCACCCTTCCCAGCATTCCTGTGTAGGATTGGGCCTGATGATGCATTCCATACGGAGTGTCCCTCGTGAGCGTTCTCGTGAGCGTTCGTGTCATTTTGAATCAGTCACCGGCCTATCCAACCGGGGAACACGGTTATAGATTCGGACACACCGGGATTGTACCCATCATCGGCTAATATTTCCACACGTGCGTCTATCTGGAGATGAAATTAAGTCACTGCATGCCTAAGCAACTGTAGCAAACCCATGAGATAACTCGGCCCATTATTGTGCCAGTATCCCCGAAGGACCAATAAATTTGGTCAATTAGCCAAATATAAAATACTCAGACAAGGCTGAGTTCTGACAAAACGCATCTCTGCAACTCGCAAGGAAATTCCGTGCAGGGATAACCTCATGGGCGAATTAGCCATGAATTCCAACGCGTAATTACATCGCATGTTCAGATGAATCTCGGTGAATTGCGCGCACGGCTGTGAAAGAAACGTAGCTCCTCCATCTGCGGCCAGATTCTTTGGCGTACTTCTCCTTGACTTAAGAGGAAGCGTGATGGATCTCCGCGTCTTTGGCAGTCGCAAGACTCAAATTCCGTTCCGTGTCATTTTTTTTCTCACTTGCTGTTTTTGACATCTGTCCTGACTCATTTATGTCTGATTTGTGGTGCCATGTTGCATTATTCAGAGTCCACAGTTTCCCAACCCCTACCGATTGCAAAAGTGAGTTGAATTGAATCAGATCATTGAATCAGATTTTTTTTTTTTTTTACATTGTGCTTTTGCAGGAAATGATTTGTAGGGGACCTGACAAAACAGGTTCAGGTGCGATGAAAATGCATTAGTCACTGTCAAAAAGTTTGGCAGACAGATTATTCCAGCTTTAGCGGGAGCCAAACATAATTTCACGAAACTGTAAAAAAAAATGTTTAAAAATGTGGTGCCCGTACGCTACTTATATAGCGCTTTATACCAAAGGTCTTAAAGCGCTTCACAATTATTACCCCTGTTCATCAGGCCATGAGACCAGTTTTTGCAGCAGCTCGAGATCAGCGCATTCTGGTCTCTATACCTTCACAGTTACCCATTTATACTCCTGGGTGGAGAAAGGCCATTGTAGTAAAGTGTCTTGCCCAAGAACACAAGCACCATGTTCCCCTTTCAGGGTTCAAACCCATGCACCACGGCATATGAGTCAAACACCGTAAACCATTGGACCACAGTGCTCCAAATTACTGGGGGGGTTTTGTTTGGGGGGGGGGGGTTCTGGCTAAAACCTGTCTGACTTGACGTTCAAACACATCGTGCCGTTTCCAGTTTTGCGGAAGTTATCCCACTAACAGGCATGCAACTTTTCCTCAGATCCGCTTATTTCCTCTCTTTTTTTACTTCTCATGAATGCCATTACAAATTGAGAAATGCTGTACAAAGTCTTGTGTGGTGAGGAGTCTCCTCGTTTTTTTCTAAATGCCAAAGTAACTTTAAAATTGTAAACTTATTTCTGAACCCAACCCACTTTGTGTTCTTGTATATGATCCAGTTCATGTGTAGTGGTGTACTGTTATTCATGTTTCAGGGACAACCATTTAAAAAAAAAAAATTGAAGGTGCAAGTTTTCCCACTTGTTTAAATTCAGAAGAAGCTGTATGCTCAGTGTCAAAAGGCTTCTCCGCAGTACTTTTTCATAACCCTGATTTTCACAAAGCTTTTTGTAATTGAAACGAACCCCCAGGGGAACATTAAAAAGAAAAATGATACAGCATTTTCATAGCAACCTTGGTCATAATTTGGGTATTGTTCACACCAGCGATTCCCACAGTACAGTATTAACAATCTCCGAAGGACAAAGGGGGGGGGGGGGTGGATGAAAAGCATTTTCTGACAGACCTTGAGACAAACTGTCTGAGCACAGTAAAAGTCCACTTCAGGTCTTTTTAACAGATTCACACCCAACAAACACTCCAAGTGGGAAAAAAGTTTCGGAAGTTCCTGCTTTTGAAAAGAAGAGGTTCCTGGATCACATGAAAACTCGGCAGTATATCCAGGCACATTGGCCTACATGATACCCCTGACCCATAAACTGTGTCATATAATTCGTACTGTTGATGTTATCTTTGTACAAGTGAACTGGTGCATGTTCTCCCATCCTGTACCCAAACAAAATTATGTCCACTTCTTTAGGTTTTGTATCCACCGACCCTAGGTGGTTTTTTGTTGGTACTCGGACTAAATTGGAATGACTGGTCACCATGGTAACTGAACCCAGCACCCTCTTTATATCTTGAAGGGTACTTTGTATTTTTTATGTGGAGGGGTTTATTGAAGTGTCGATTTTCAAGTTGTATACGCTCGTTAAAGCGAGATAAAATTCAAGGTTTTGTCTGACTGTAAACCTAATATTGCACTTTTCCCAAAACCTTGATGAATTTTGGTTGCACCGGTTAGCATTTGGGTTGGTTTCTCGTGACTTTCAATGGATTTTTGTGTGCGCTTTTGTCACTCTGAGTGGTCATCCGTGTCCAGTGGCGGACAAAGCAGCCATTATTCCCGGCCACGGTGGCTGACATTTTTGTTCGTTTCCTCGCTTGGTTGGCACGGCAACACTGCATCTCTATTCTACCCTTTCTTTGGCAGGAGGTTTTCCCCCTCCATTTTAGTCTCTTTTTTTTTTCTGAATCTTTTTTTTTTGGGGGGGGGGGGGGGAGGGAATGGTTGATTAAACTGGCGGATTTCTTTTGTATGTTGGGCTTTGCCCTTTGCCGACGTATTTTGTATTTTTGTCAAGTCAGAGTGGTCATCCATGTCCACATTTTTTTCGTGCAAACCCTCGGACAACACTGAGTCTTGTTCATAAAAACTTACGTATGCGAAGGGTAAAACCCAAACTAAAAATGTACATTCTCGATGCAACATCCATCCGAGGGCAATGTTTGTTGTTACTTTGGTAATCATATAATGATACTGAAGAACTCAACACCCAGGTTTTTAGTTCCACAAAACATGTCATTTTTGTGTAGTTAAAAACTTTATGGTTACAGCAGTCAAAAAACAGCACTGCATATCCCTACAGTGTGCTAGACTTCTGTACAGAGATGTCAATTTAGGTGTTTGGTGGTTTTGGGGCAGTGGCAAGAACAAGAGCTTCTATAGATTTGTACACAGATTGTTAGTCAGCAAATAAACAAAGTTGACGTAGTAAACCAAAAGTGTAAAGTTTCTGCGGAATTCACAGGGGAAGAAAATGGTTGTAATCTTACACAGGCTGATAAAAAAATTAGCAACAACAAACCTTCCACTGTGATAAGTGTTAAGGGACAATAAAAGCCCTTTGTAGTTCCAGCTTGGGTCATTTGGCAAATTAGATCTGGTTAATTAACTCCTCTACTGTTACCAGAAATGAACTGGACCTTTTTCAACCATGCCTGAGCAATTTGTGATTAGTTGCTTTTTGTGTGGACAAGGCCAGTAGGGAGGTGAAACCAAGAAAATGAAGGGTGGTGGTTGGGGGGGGGGGGGAGTTGTCATGACCAGCGCACAGTCATTCACAGGAAGCGAGTAATTGGTAGATGGTAATTACCCGAAAATTAATTATCACCCAACCTCCAAATCAACTCTTTTCTTTCTTCTTTTCTTCTCTGGAAGCTCATTTGCACCCACACAAAGTTGAGAATGTTTTGACTAGTTTTGGTGATAGAAGACCAGAAATTGAATCTTTTTCAAATCTGTTGAGAGGCTCGAGTGTCATGGAAATTAATTATCACCCAACCTCCAAATGAACTCCTATCTTTCTGCCTTTTAGTTTTTTTAGGTTTTTTTTAGGAAGCTCGTTTGCACACCATAGCTGAGAATGTTTTGACTAGTTTTGGTGGCAGAAGACCACAATAAATCTTATTTTTTTTGTAAGTTGGATGCTCAAGACTCTTTAGTGTTGTGGAAATTAATTAGCACCCAGCTTCAAAATTAACTTTTTGGGGGGCTTGGGGGACTTGGGGGAAGCTAATTTGCACACACAAAGTTGAGAATGTTTTGACTAGTTTTGGTGGCAGAAGACCCAAATTGAATTTTGTTTTTTAAGTCTGGGAAGATGCTCGAAATTAATTATCACTTAGCCTCAACATTAACTCTTCTATATCTCAACACAAAGTTGGGAATGTTTTGACTATAGTTTTGGTGGCAGAAGACCCAAATTGAATTTTTTTTTTTTAAAGTCTGATAAGTTGCTCAGGTGTTGTGGAAATTCAGAAGGACAATTTGAGGTTTTGGCATGTAATGGTAAACATCAATACGGCCCTGTTAAGAGTTTTTTCCCCCTTTCTTTTGAGTTATTGTTGAAGAAACCAGTCCATCTTGTTTGTTCATCACCCTCGGGTCTCTGGGTCCCGTGAATATGGCGGACATAATAGATTCTTTACAGGGAGTTGTTTATAATCTAAACTAGGGCAAGCGAGAGTTGCTTTTAAAGACAACACGTGCAGGCAATGGTTTGCCAGTTCAAAAGGGAATCACTTACCGGGAGCAAATGTTAGTGAGATGGTGTGAAACTGGTTTGCGGGAGCATGTCGGATAAAGGCGGACGGTGTGTCATTCCAATATAGCTTTTAACTCCGGGCCTGGGGTTGTGTATTCGGGTACACTGGTCCGAAATTCCAAAACAGTGTTTGCTAGGCTGGTTTGGGAGAGTGGAGAAGAACTGTTCAGATTGTATAGGAGCTACAGTATAGGTCAACTTCAGTATGGAATGACTGCGATAAAATAATGTAACATTTGAATTTGTTTTTTAGTTTGATCAGTCACAGACAGTCAAAAATTTATTCCACTTCCCTCTCCATGTCTTTTATGCACGCTAGTCACAACAGTAAGATCATGTAATGTAGGCACAGTGGCTAGTCATAGTCTATCAACAGACAAAAAGCAGAACCAAGTTGTAGTCACAGCCGGCTTATCAATTTTCTACAGCCAAAGCAAAGAGCTGTATCAAGTTTCATAAAAATCAGCTGATCCTGCTTTATGTAAGCATGCAACTGTTGAATAAAAACAGTCACTTGATTGATTTTGGTGGCTGAGTTGGCTCTTGTTGAATTTGCCAGCCAGAGAGGGGAGGGTTTAAAGTCTGGATCTGGAGAATGTCTGGAGCAGGGTGTTTGTATCGGCATTGACCTGCTGTAGTTTTGTCTTGTAATTTTGTTTGCACGCCTGTCTCAAAATTGTCTGATTTATTGCCCGCCCCAAGGTTGCCACCTCATGCTTTATTTGCTTTCATAAAAAAGTCTGGGCCAATCGGAGGGAAGAAGCCGGCATTTGCACATAAATGTATTGAAAAAACCACATAGCACTCCATTGGTCGCCAGGCATGCCGAGCGCCAGTGTTCCCAGTTTTATTAATGGTTAGGAATTTTTTCTTTTCTTTTGCAAGTCTTTCAAAACCACAAAAGCCCAACCCTAGAGTCTGCGGTCTGGTGTCTTGTTCAAAGTTAACAAACTGTAGCTCTTTTTTTTTTTGCCTGACTGACACCAAGGATATTTATTGTTATTTGTGTTGAAACCCAGTGTTAACAACATAAACCCAGTGGGAAGGTTGGGGGCCTCTAAATAAGAGTTTAAAGGCAAGGAGTGAAAATGGCTGGGAAAGGAAACCACATTAGTGTCTGCTACTAGAGAATATCTGAAAGATCTTAATATAGTGTAGAAAAATCTATTTTAGAACATACACCTGATGCGATTTTCAAGGTTTTTTTGTTTTTTAGAGGGGGCAGCTTTTCAAAGTGTTCGATGATTCAGCGTGAGGAAATCAAATAAAGAAGTAGGCTATAGCCATTTTTAAGTGTAGACGGAGATGTCTTATCAACTTACTGTGTGGACTTCATGCATTTATTAATTTTTTTCAATGTTTGTACAGGGCAACTTTTCAATATGTTTGAAAGTCAAGAATGGGAAGAAACTGGCATCAAAACTTTGAAAAACTAGATATTTGATACCATATGACTGTACATCAGATAAAGGCATTACTGCCAAATTCTCAACTCCTTTTGACAATTTGCTCCACGATTGTTATATCCAGTACAGTCTAACAAACGATCCATCATGATAGTTCTAAAGAGAGTCAACATTTCTTCTTTGTATTACATTTTTGGCTGATTTTTTTTTTCCTGGTACAAGTTGGTGCACAAAATGTCACTGAAGTTTCTACTCTAGTTTCTTGTGTGCGGACTTCAGCACTAATGGTCTTTGACATGGCATTGATCTGTGGATACCAAAGATTAGATCGATTCCATCTGAAGGGGCTTGCCGTTTAAGTCCTCCTGGTGTTTTGCATGGGATTTTTTTTGTTTACGAGAGCCGAACTTCAAACAAGGTTTACTGAATGGATGTCTCTGTGAATGAACACAGCAATGTAGTGATGTCATTGTTGACTTTTCTGATGATGTCTTTTTGTTGGCATAGCGATTGGTAGGGCCCGTAGTATTCCCAAGGCATTCAGGAACTTCCATGTAGGACTTGTACGTGTACCTATAGGTGTTCAATATTGCATTATTCATACTATTCATTTTTTTTTATTCTAATGAATTCACATGAAGTTGTATCTTTTTATGTTAATTTCTGGGGACTCTTTTGCCTGAATTGTAAGGCTACATTTAGCTTGCATTACATCTATCTGAAAATTGCATTCCTTCAGAAATTTTGACTAAATTTTGCTGTTTTGTTTATAAACTTCAAAAATATTCACAGCATTGGTTATTTCCATTTGATGTTTAACACACTGTTTGCATTCAGAAACTGTTCGTGAGGGGATTTTCATTTTTTTAAATTAAGTACCGGGTAACAGTGAGGGTATCGCTGTGGAACGAAAGCACTCGCCTCAAAGATGGGTGCAATACGAAGCATCTATAAATTACCTTACAACTTTCCTAATTCATATCTTTTTTTAAACTGGAAATAAAACGCACATTAAACGATTAGTGAACTGTTATTTATTGTTTCCCCTTTTTCCCCCTATTTATCTGCAGATGACATTGACAACATGCGCATCCAGTACGTCGTCTACCCCAACACCAACGCCACCAGCGACATCTTCTTCCTCAACGTCCGTGACCCCGGTAAGTCCCAAAACAAATTTCTCCCCACCCCACTCCACCTCTTTTACAAAAATGTTTAAGTGCTCCTTGGGGTTTCCAAGTCCTTTTCCCGAATATTATTATTATTATTCTGTGCGAGTGTGCCATTTTTTGGCAGAGAGAGAGCCCAGGGAGTATACTTGAGCGAGTTAGCGAAACAAATTGGGAGGCGGATCAGATTGTATGGTTCCCGGTGTTGATTTTCACCATTGGTGGTGCATTGGGTTGCGGCCGGCAAAGGGTTTTGCGGTTGCGTCCCTACAGCAGAGTTTTGGAAATATAGAAGTAAAAAAAGTGCCTGGTGTTTTATAAAATTGGTGTGATTGTGTCAACTGTGTTGGTGGTTGAAATGGATATGGCGAGATGTGGTGGGAGGTCTGGACAAGTTTTTCAGAAAGTAATAGAGAAGTGTTTTGAATGGGGACGGGTTGAACAAAAATTGGGTCTCAATTTTTTGACGGTTTGAAACGGGGTGAATCCGCTGACCTGATCCCTTGTTGAGCAATTTGTAAAAAGCCGATGGCTTGAAATATTGAAGCTTAAAAAAAGTTTTGCCTTTTTTCTTGGCAGAAAATGTACAGTATTTCTTTTTGAAAAAAAACTTTAAAATGGTGAATTACCAGAAATTTCACATGCAACTCAAGAGCTTTCTGCAAACCTTGTCTAGTACTTGAAACTCTTTAAAAAAAAAAATCAGTGCAAATGGTTGCTGGGCAACAACTTGTCATCGCCAAGGAAACCAAAGAGAACCGGTTCTGTTGCTGGTTCACACCACACCCCTAAGCCAAGGGCTCAATTTTTTTCTCCTCCCCCCCCCCCTTCATGCTGATGGGTGAGCTCTTCCTATTCACAAAAAGAGCTTTCTTTTGTCCCTGAAAAACAATGCCAGGAATTTTCACTGCCTGGAAAAGAATGGGGGGGAAAAATGTTGAATATTCCTTGAGGGGAAATAACTGCGTTATGCGGGTATTGAGAAAGGTGTGAAAGTGGCAGCAAAGAGAACAATGGGACAAAAGACCGTGGTGTCGAGGTGATGCAGTGAATAAATCCTTGAGATGATCTTGAGTGTGTGAGCTTCTCTTTTTTTTTCAAGTGTTGATGTGTGTGGGATTTTGGAAGACGAAGTAGGAAGGCGTGTTGATACCAAACCAACAGTCCGCACCTCGGTTCAAGGAAATGAAAAGAAGCTTCGAAATCAATAACACAAATTTCTTTTTGGCCTGGTGTGGTTTTGGCTGATGGGCTATAGACTGGGATAATGTGAGAAACTCTGGGACAAGAGGGTGTCATAATTAGCTGTAAATTGTGTGCCAAAATACCAGTAGGAAAATGATGTGTTTACGTTAATTCCCAATTTGTGATTCAGTGGGCCAATGTGTAAGTTACATATTGCTGCTGTACCTGTACTATGCAGTTAATGTGCAGGCAGTGTGTCAGGCACTTAACATTTCGTTTGCAAGTTTCATTTCATAATTGTCAGTTGGTTCTTGCCTTTGCTCAAGTATTCATAGCTAACATCGAAAAGATGTGCTTAAAAAAATGCGCATATGTGATGCGATCGGCGAAATGAGTCTTTGGCGGGACTTTTCATTTGGAGATACAGGCCAAAATAGGGCCACTTCATCACATCACTTCATCACATCTCTTGGTGTTCCGATTTCCATACTTTTTGAACTGAAGATGGTACCAGCATGCGGTTTCACAGCAATGCTGAGATTGTGCTCTTTTCAAATCTGTTAAAAAAAAATTGGGTTGACAAACGACTCATTTAGATTGATCGCATCACATATGTGTTCAGTAGTCATGAAGGCCTTGGATGAAGAAAAGAAAATTACTCTGTGGGTTTTACACGTGTAAGACATGGAGCACATGTGTGGATGCTCATCCATGTGCAGAGCAGTTTAAGGTGAAGAACCTCAGCCCAGCACATCTAGGCAAGCTGTCGCGGGCTGGGGGGTAGGGGGATCCAGGTTGGATCCAGCTGTTACATCATCTAATCGAGGGGTTGCGCTCGTGATCGGATGCATTTGGATTATCGGTCAAGAGGCAGGAAATACTCGGCCTTATCTTAGAGACTGGTCTCTGTCAAACAATCGTAAGAGTTGCCATATCCAAGGTAGCCCCCAATTTTGGCAGACTTGTCAAGACCGAAACTACATCTTACATCCACCGTAGTATGGTCTCAATAGACTTCTTGGCCTAGAGTTGACTGCAAGCCCGATACAGTGCTTTCGGTGGAAATCAATAATGAAAACCTTACTTGCCCTTAAAGTTTTAGTATCTTGTTGAAATCGTGCAGTTCAAGAGCTTTATATTTAGGGCAATTGAGAAGCAGATAGATCTCTCTCCTCTGTTTGTCATTGGGGAAACAGAAAGTCCTCCATCAGTCTTAAAATAGCAGTAATCAATTGGTAGTCTGCTTTTCAAGCTGCAGAAGAAAAATTAACAGAGAAGTAAAATCACCTCTCTGAACCTTGTCGAGCATTGTGGAATGCACCATTAATCTTGTCCGAGCAGTCCATGCCGTGAGTCTTCAACTCTCACATTTTCATGTGGCGATTCTTTTTTTTAAACTGAGACACAAAATGAGGCAAGCAGTCTGACAAAAATTTCCAGACCTTGTCCCTGTCTCAGTTTTGTCAGCCTGAATTTTTTTTTAGTGGATGATATCCCTGAAAGGAACTTATTTTTCTCGACGATGATAAAAAACCGAGCAGTTGAAGTTTTGGCTGGCGATACAGGAAGAGGGAAATTTAATAGGGGGATAAGCTAGGCCCAACTGGATGTGAGTCATACGCCCGAGATTGAAGTTCTGTAAATCATGGTTAAAAACTGACCTCTGTATTTATAAAGGAGGGAGGGTGGGATGAACGAATATAAGTTCGTGCCATGTGTTTGAACATGTAGATGGATCCAAATTGTTCATAATCCCTTTATTCCAAGTACTTCAAAAATTCATGTGACGCAATGAATTAGGAAACATATTTTTCCCCACAATGCACTGCTGCTGTTTTTCCGTCACACATTTTACAAGTTGAAGCAATCTTGATCCACAATTGCCTACTTTAACTGGAGAAAAATGGGGAACTAGCAAAACAGGAAAACACTTTTGTGGAATTGAAGAAAAACAATTTGCAACCGTTGGGACGGTTGCGGTCGATAAATGCTCTTTCAATGCTTAGTACTTTTTCCTCAACTGGGTGCAAATTTGGCAGATCACAAAAGTGCTTGCACAACATCCGATAAACAGGGTCTGGCATCGCCTAATTGAAAAACCCCTCCCCCAACACAAACAGCGCAAACACCCATGGGACTCGGGAGAAGGGAGGGGGAGAGGAGAGGCCCTTTCAAATCTTATCTGGGGGTCGGTGAATAGTTTCACCGATTGTAAAGAGCTGTTTACCCCGCTCACTTGCCAGAGCAGATCTTCTGCTTTCTTCTTTCATTCATTCTTCTATCTCACCCCAGGACGTTGACTCCAAACTGGCCTCTTTGTCATGCGATCTTTTCTAGGCGATTCTCCTTCGGTTGCAAAGATGTTCTTTCATTCTTACTTTTGCCTTTCTCCACAGGACATTCCCTCTAATTTTTTTTAAGGAAAATCTGGCCCCCTGTGATTTGGCGTGCCTTTTGTAACAAAAAAAGAAAAAGATTGTCTCCTCTTGCGCGACTGTGCCGTCTGCTAAATCTTCAATCTGCGGTTATCTGTTTGCACCAAAAGAGCCAAAAGAATGCCGTTTGTCAATCTGGCATGGCGAAGTTTTTTTTTGTCCTCTTTGTTTTGTTGAGGCAAACAAGAGAAGACTTACACGCATGACTTGTGCCATGAGGTACTAAAACGGTTCTGGAGCCGACGCCGGCTATTGGACTGAGGATCTTTTATAGCCAGGAATGTTGCAAAGCTGAAAATTGTCTTGGACCTTCTGTAACTCCAAAAAAAAACGAAAACAGAAGGGAAGTTTGAGTCGTGGATTGTTGGGGGCGAGTTTGATAACCTAAGATTTGTTTTCCACATAGGAATGCTGTCAATAGATTCCGTTTATCCAAGCATGGAATCAGTTCTCTGAAGTGAGAAGGGTTACATAAGAACTTTGGAATGGGTTTTTGAGCTACTTATAAAAGTGCACTGATAAACCCACATTTCTGACATAAAGGTAACTTTTCCGAACATTGTTATTCTGTTTCTGTGAAAATATCACAAGACAACCGCTTCCCAAATGTGCAAAGTACATATACCCCAAATCCTGATTTCTCGTTTTCTTTCAACTGACTAAACCCTTCAGCCGATAGGACCTTGTGACTCTCAAATCTTACAGGATCCAGGTTTTCCAGATGGAAGATTCCTTTAGGAGGTTGTTTGTTGTTGAGAGCTTGCTTAAGCATCCCTGGGAATGGTGGCCTCAAGTGTGACTAAGAACCTCTTCTGCCACCCACTTGAAATCTCTCCCGCTTTTGGCCAGGGCTGGGAAATTTGTTTTGGGGTGTTTTTTTTTTTTAACGGTCTTGAGAACTGTAAAGACTGTTGCACTGAATCAGGGGAGTTGTTAAGCTAGTCCACTGTAAACCATGGCAGCCCCATCCAAGTAGTGTTATGCTTGGCTATTGTTCGGACGTGAAGATGAGAACAATCTACAAGGGCATAAGCATAATGCACAGGGTTAGGTTTTGAGAATGTTCATGGTGAGGAGTTGGAAAGAGTAGTCGGATTCAAGTGCAAGTACGAGTAACCAGAACTGAAGGATATTCAACAAATTTCAGACGAGTGATTGATGAGTACCACAACATTGGTTATAGCAAGTTAGTCTGTTTTTATGGGAGTGTTGCCGTAGGTGTGTCAAATCCCCTTGCCCCTTCCCGCCACCATCCCTCCCCCCTCCTTGCTGTGACTCTGAGTCACTGGCGACAGTTGTATAACTTGCTGATGCAACAAGACATGATTTAAACAGCCAAGACATTCCCCGATTCCAGACACCGGATGTCCTTTTGCAGGGAGTTCTCACTTAGTCTAAATCCTGAGGCAATAATCCAACTGAATGTGGACACTAATGAAATGAAACAGATTTTAAAAATCTCAGAGACTAACACATTTTCTCCAATTTCATCCGTACTCGCTCGGGTGGTTTCCCAACTGTTTCATTGCTCAGAACCTAATCGTCTGCTTTTTGTTTTAAGTAGAAACTCTAGCAGCCAACCCAACTCCGTAAGGAATAGAATATCAAAAATTTAAACCCTATCTGGCGTCCGCGAATATCTTCAAATTAGAAAACCTGTAGCTATTCAAATGACCTATCCAATTGCAAATGCCGCTGAATACCAAAAAAAAGCTGCTTATATGGAGGACCTGTTTGATTGGAAAAAGTAAACACTGGAAATACCAGACTGTCTCACAGGTGCATTGTAAAAACAGACATCTCCTCAGAGGTTACTCAATGTTTTGACCTGATCTGAATTTCTTGAAAATTGTCTTTCATATAAGTGACAAGTGTGGTGAGAAGACATAATTTTCAGAGTTATGCGGTCGATCGGGGCTAGTTTCATATTTGAGGTGTTTTATGGTGGGGAGGTCAGAAACACGTATTTGGGGTCTTCGTAAATCGTGGCCGCGTGGAACCCATGCCAAGTTGTCTAACGGTTGAAAAGTTCATGATAGACTAGTGTTCCAACCATCTTTTTTTAGTTTAGTAGTGGGAAGCGCGGCACACGCTAGCTGGGTGCAATCATAAAGTTTGTATTGTTCGCAGGTTTTAAAAAGTTGTCACTTGCTTCTGTCGATTGTAATACCCTTTTGCCCTTGAAGAATCTTGAAGTCTGTTTCCTTGAATCCACGGTTGATCCCCGAGAAATTCAACATTTAACTTAAACATTCATAAATATGTCATGAATCCAATCATTTGTGTCCCAAACGTGCAGGTTAGTTTCTTGAAATTGAAACGGAATACCTGAAACTGAAGAATAATTTGTTTGAGTCAAAACAGATGTCCCTTAGAATCTTTTTGAGAAGTAATAACTACGAGACATTCAAGCTGTCCATGGCATTTTTGTCATTGGTCCATTGCAATGGTTTAGAGGATAAATGTTTTTGATTGGGGTTACTATCTTTCACGACTTCCTTGAAGTTGAAATTGGAATAACTAAAAATGGTGGAGGGTAGGGATCACATCAAAAGTGTTGTAGCTGGGGATTTCCTTGGAGCATAGAGCAAGCTTGCTCTATGCTTGGAGGTAGGGTTCCTGAGTTTTTTGGGGGAGGAGCTCACAAGGTCTCAACCTGTCAGTACTAGGCTTTTATTAATTCACCTGTTCGGAAGCAGGGCCACCATTCAATATTGCCATGGGCTCTGCTGAAAAAAAACCTGCAAATTAAATTACGGTTGCTGCACATTCATGACGTTCAAACAATGAGGACCTTTGTGCAACTTGTGAGGTATTAACGACATCTCGCCTGTTGGGGCTTTAAAGGGACAACTGGCAGGGTCTGAACTGTTTAAAGGTGCACCCTAGACTATGGCACACATGTATGTGTACAAATTTGTAAATTGTACAATGTCCAAAGCACGATATATCCATTTGAAAAAAAGTGACAAATTAGCACAGTTACGAAACTTTAAAAACTAAAAAACTTTCTTGTGGGTTCGAACAAGGGTTAATCCATAGAGCCTCTGAAACTTTGTCCAGATCCTAAGTCTTGATTTGGCAAGCTATAAATCATACACATGAAATCTTAGGTTTTCTTTTTAATGTCACCCTTTTTTCTTACTGCTGGAAGGAAGCATTTCTTCACTGGGGCCATCGGGGCAGATGGGTTTAAACTTTGTGGCCTTGTCGTCATGTGTGGCGAGGGCTCTGCATTGGGTTTCAACAAGCAGAGTTATACATCTCTATTGCAAATGGGGTGGGGATTGCGGAGACTTTTGGAGACTTTTCCAGACAATGTTATTTAATGTTGGTAGTTTTTGTTTATAACTTGCAGTTCAGGGGCTTAATTGGAAACAGGTCCAGGCTGTGGTAATGGAGGGATCATTAGGGCAAGGGCAGTAAGGTTAAGAATGGTCTAGGACTTTAAGTCTCCATCCCCACAAAAAGAGAGAAAATTAATGAGGTTGTCTGGGTTTTGGAGGAAACATCTGCAAAGGCTTTTTAGGTTTTTTTTATGTATCTGTGTACCGGAACAGGAAGGTCGACAACATTTCATGATGTTGCGTGTATAAATTTGTGGGCGGATGAGGTTTTTGTGTGTGGTGTTACTAAAAATAGTTTGATGGATGTTTGGCAGTGTTTATGAGAAATGTGGTGTGGAAGTTGTACTGTTAGTATAACATTCTGTAATGTAAAACTAAAAGGAAGAATGTATGTATCTTCTTTTTTTTTCGCATTTCCCGACATTGAATGGGGATGTTGAGTTGACAAAAGATAAACAGTTAAGAAAAGGAAAAGAAAAGGAATTAAGTACATTTAAATCCATCTTCCTCTCAAAGAAAATGAGATGAAAGAATATTTTACAATTTAAAAAGAAAAATTATGACAATATTTTCCAGCCAGTTTTTTCTGTAGTGACATAAACCTTTCCTTGAATTTTATGCTGAATTCCAAAAGTAGTATATCAAATACCATAACAAACGGGCTAGGCTTATTATTCAAACTTTGTCTCGATTTTGCGTCTACCGTACCTGGGCCAGTCCCCCACGGAGGGAGAGCGCGCACTCCACCCTGCCCCCACACACAGCTCATTTGCGGGCTTGTTAATTGACGACAATACCCCGGTCAAATACATCCTGTTGTGTCTCCATATTAGCTTGTTATTTTAGCCCTTTCACCTTTACCGAGGTTGCAAGGGCAATGGTGCCAGTCACATAAAAAAACGTCCCTGTAGAGTACGTACGTGCCTGTTAAGCTTGTACCAGTGTAGCGCTGGAAAAAATTATCCCCACGAATAAGTAAACAAACAACATTTGAAATGGCCGTTCTGTGGTTACTTTTACACCCACAACCTCAATTGTTGAATCGGTTTCTTGGAAGGTTTCAAAAAGGTTATTCTAACGCTTCCCACTTAAAGAAAAACAACTTTTTTTCAGGTACTTAGTACCATTGCTCAAACATCCACACATTTTTTACTTTAAAAAGTCCTGCTTTGCATTTGAGATGGGGAATAAGAATGAAGAAACTGTGAAAATATTAGGATAACACTGTCTCCCGATCCGATCTTTTTGCTTACGATGCCTGTCAGAATGATCATTGGAGTTTTGAACGCCCGCGGCCCTTTATCTTTGATTAAAATGATATTAGGGCAGCACAATTGTCTTCTCATATTTAACGAAAAGATTAAAACGGCCCAAATCCCCAACATGTTACCTGCCCATGTACAAATATGATAAATCCCAAACGACCATTGAAAAAGCGATAAGCCTGACATGTTCTGAACCGATAACCAACATCTAGAGCTGGACGGACCGTATCATTTGAGGCCATCAGAAATGAACCGTTTTAGCGAAGATTAACCGGCATGAAAAGAAAAGAAAAAGTTTCGCAAATGATTACAGCTTCTTTATTTAAAGGTTACGCAGATATTACTAATTCCTTGGTTGTGCAAAGTGAGAAAGAAAATCCGTCGTCTTCGGTTCTCCCAGACCGAATTCCTGTTTGAAAGGGGGCCTCTCGCGGGAAGCTAAATTTAGACGGAATCTGGCGGTGATGTCGTTAACAACTTGCATTTGACCGTGCACGGTTCCTGTCTAGACTTGGGCAGGAAAAGAATCATCATCCCTCCACCTTTATGTATCATACAAACCCACATGAGTCAGTCTTGGTATAGCGTGCACATTTTTTTTTTATTCCCGTTTTAAAATTGATCTTGCAGACTTCAATGTACCATCAATTTCAGGAACCTTGATGTTCAGTAAATGGCTTGAACAATTCCGTTACCTTGAGTGAAACACAAAGTCCAGAGTCTCCAGAAAATTTCAACCTTTTTTGGATAGTGACTTCCCATTATTTTCCGTGTGTAAAAGTAGATTTCAAGATACAAGCATTTCCTACCATTCTACTTAGTCGTTCCCAACGTTTGGCAACACTTTCTTAATGAAAGATTTCAGATGCTTTGCTACAGAGTATCACTTGGAAGCAATCCAGTTTCTGTTGAATGTAGAAACAAGATTACATTGTAGTACTTCAAACTCGATGGATCAGTGCGATCGCACACGATTAACAATTGCCATTTTACCGCTGCTAATGACTCAGTATGGGTTCGTAAAGATTCGTAGATAAGCCCGCTAAGCAAATGTGATAAAAGTCTGAATCCACAACATTTCTTTAACATCCAGGGTACATTGATGACCAATAGCGGCACATAGCCGCTCCCTGTACCTACATGCCTATACAGAGTACAGTCTCTGCATGTTGCAGTAAAAAATTTACTGTTTTTAATTACCTGAAGTCTATCTTAATTTCAAAGGGCCCGAACTTCGCGAGTGTACACAAAGGTCAGGGTATGTGCAGTGTAGGCCATAGACTAGTTATCTTATCATAATTTTAGAGCAGGTAGCATAAAGTATTGATAAAACTGTAATCACGGCTCCCTCACAACCCGACTTTCAAAAAAAAAAAGTGGGTATCTTCCATCTTGAGCAAACTCATTACGCACCAGGCAGCCCAGCTGATTATCGCCACCCTGGGTAAGAAATGTTACACTGGGGATTAGGTATTATGACAGGTGCCACTTGAAGTGACACCATGGGGATGAAACTACATGGTAATAAAGAGTAGCCAGAATGAAGGGGGGCGCGAGGGGGCAAGATATACTGATTTTTCATTTGGTATCATGTTAATTTTTTTGAGGATAAACAGTTAAAAATGCATGTTCATGTACACGTATGGTTTGCGGAGAGATTTATGCATCATAAGTCAAAAGCATCTCTTGAACTGACTTAAGTGTCTGGCTGGCTCTTTAATAAAACACCCAGAGGAAAAGATCACTCACCGCAGAATCTTCAAAAACAAATTTGGCTTCAGTCTTTCTTATTTGATAAACACAGACCAGTAGAAGACATAAACACTTCCTCCCCACACAGTCTGCTCACACACACACACACATGCCTGACAGTGACAGAATCAGGAATTCCATACTCGATCATAAATATTTTTTTTTTCTGGGCAAGATATACTGTTGATCGGTGCTTTATGGGTTGGTACTTGCAGACGGAAGCCGATAATTTCTGCGACTGACAGTTAAGAGATAAATTTGATGGACTGAAAATTAAGTGAAAAGGTGTGCATGAGAACATTTTTGATTAGTGATTTATTAATCATTATTCATAAATACCTAAGACATGTTTACTCATTCCTGTTAGTGTTGGACTAGAGCTCGTCACGTGGCCCGGTCTTAAGTGGTTGATAAAACACCAGTGGTCTTAAACACGTTTCCAGTGTCACATGAAATTTGGACTTGACATGAAATCCAATGCATTTTAGTACCGTTTTATTGGTTGAACGTCCACAATCATCATGAAGGCATGTGCAATACTACTGGTGAGTAAAATTCACAGTCTTAAATTCACACTACACCGGCACAGCTGCATTCTGCGCCACATCGCGCATTACGCGGGAACATGCGCGACAATCTTCATATAAGGAGTTGTTTATAACTACACTTACTAAGGAAAAGATCATATAGATATCATAGCTAAAAGGGGTGTTGCGAAAAACATTAAGTAAACTTTTTTGAACAAAATCATGTCTTGTTTCATCAGTTTTTTTTTTCTTCATGTAAGAGTGACACTTCACAATCTTTTGACACTTTTAACTGAATTTTCTTGCAATAAACTTGTAATTCTAGGCTCCAAAAATGGAGTACCTCCCTTTTTATCCCCCATTGCCCCGCCCACCCAGTCCTTATCAATTACATATGATTCCAAGACCACACAATAACTAACCTTCGGCTAGGGTTTGACCAATGTGTCACTGTCTTGAGGCCATTTTTTTCCCGCCTGGTTAAGGATTTTCACCCCACTGGGTTTTCTTTTCTTGTCCCGAAGAAAAAAAGAAGAACATGTCTAGACTGTCGCCAGACAGTGTTCTCATTATGTTGGGCTAGTAAGCCCTAAAGGTAGAAAAATATTTTGTCAGGTTTTGTTCATTTGAGAACATTATTCAGCCTTTTTTTCGGCAGAAATGAATGCGTCTACTGTTCATGATCTTTTCTTACAATTTCCAGAAGAATTTGGTGTTTTTAAGCGCAGGATATCTGGTCATTACACTATCGATATGCATGTATGTTCCAAGGGAAAATAAATCAATATTTGTTGCCACTTATGTAAATATTTGTGTTACCTTTGCTTTGACTGAACTCTTCTGAAGTTGTGACCTGACATTATTTTAGAAATCTATTTGGGAAAAGGAAGTTCTTTGGAATACCTTTATCTGCCCCCCCCCCTAAAAAAAGTAAAATAGTGAGTGTGTCCACGTCAGACTATTGTACAGTGCAGTGCACTTTTCCCACCATTGTGAAAAACACAAAGAAAGTGAGTTCACTTGTGGAGAAAAAGATTTTTTTTTTTTTAAATCAGCAACATCGCTCGAGGCAACGTGATCATCAGTCACAACTGCACCAAGTTGACAAAAGAATTTTTGACAATTTTCCCCCTGTCATGTCCTTGTCCCGCAGTGTAGGCACGGATGATTTTGAACATCACAGTAAAATACTTGTTCTTTTTTCCCCCTTTTTTTCATTCTTTTTTCTTTCTTTTTTGGAGGGGGGGGGGGAAATAGGCCTCACCTTAAAGCTAAGGTTGAGTAATTGTCCTCGTACTTTCAGGATGGTTGGTTTTTGGTTCTATATTCGTTTGGCAGAAAACTGAAAAAAAAAATCCCATTGGTTAGTACATTGTAATTTTTTTTACAAAGTGCAGTATTATAATGCTGCAAAAGACCTTTTGTTGTTTGGTTTTAAATAAGAGAGCTATGGAGGCTGCAGTGAACTAGGTATACCTTAGTACATGCGTTTAGTGACTTTTTTCTGATATGGCGAAGGAAATATGGCAAGGATGGGTTAGTTACACTTGGATTCGCACCCCCTTGCCGAATTCTGTTCATGTTGTAGTTTTGCAGATTTACGTACTGATCCAAAGTTAGATGGGAACCAGTCAAAAAAGTAACATGCACTTACGGCCTTTTGGCTGGTAGCCCGCTTTTTCACTAATTGGCCCGGAAGTTGCTCCCTTACTAAAAATACTCTCAGGGAGCGACCAATTATAAAATGGCCATCCACCTGCAAAACTAACTGCACAGTGTTGACTGGTATTAAACTGAGAATTGATGCATTCCGGCCACAAATCTGAATCAGACACCTCAAGGTCTGTAGAAGAATGGGAAAGAAGAAAAAGAAGAAGAAGAAACTAGAAATCAACCAGATCAAATTTTTTACGTGTTCCCCATCCCTGCCAGACATCAGACTAGGGAAAGCACATACTCAGCTGTCATTTTGTTGACAGACAACCTGGAACATCATGGCATCATGCAATGATGAAATGCTGAAAGTCATTTTTTATGAATGGTGTTTTTTTTAATGTGGGATTACGAAGGGTACCAAACTTAACAGAAGCTCTGTAGCGTGGAACGAGCTCATCACTAGTACATGTTAAGCTACCTGCATCCTTTCAGATGAACCAGCGCAGCCCTTTCAAAGTTTCATGTACTGAAATGAAAATCAAACACCATGTCGCACTTGTTGAGGGAAGAACTTCTGTATTCTACTGTGCATGTCCATTACTTATCAATGAAACATGAGAATGACATTTAATACATTGTAAAACCAGTTTCTCTCCTTGACGAAACCTCACAGTCACAGAAACCCTAATACAAATTGTAACTGTCACCAAAATAATTTCCTATAATTGAAATTTGTCGATCACGATCCCCAACTAACACAGCAGCTACACGTTTTTGATATTCGGTTTTGAGATAACTTTGGAAGGCACTAATTGATTTGTACACTATATTCACAGTGGGACCAAACACCTATAAAAAAAAAACAGAACACACACTCTAGTCTATGGTTGTGTGGCCCTGTTTGAAATCTGAGCTTCCTATGTTTGCCATTTGTGGAGTGCCCTGTGGTTTTCTGACCTTAAAATCTAACAACTTTTATGTCCCTGAAGTGTGTAAAACAACCTTTTTTTGGTTAACTCAATTAGCCGCATCTGTCACAGCATCATAAAACACCAGCATGTGGTTGTGGACATTAGTTTCTGCAAACTGCTGTGTAAATTGAAGCAATAAGAGTAGTTTTTTGGTACTTACAAAAAGTTGGAAATGATGTTAATTTTAGTCAATCCAATTCTTGTTCCTCAAGTTTTTCAAATTCTAGTTCCTTGAATTCTAGTTTTTCGCCAGAATTTTTAGTCCTGAAATTCTTGTCCCTCAAATTCTAGTTCTTGCAATTCTACTTTCTTAAATTCAAGTTCTTTAAATTCCAGCTCTTTCAGTTCTAGCTCTTTGAATTCTAGTTCTTGGCCAGAATTTTAGTTCCTGAAATTCTTGTTCCTTAAACTCTAGTTCTTTAAATTCTAGCTGTTTGAATTCGAATTCTTTGCCAGAATTTTATTTCCTTAAATTCTAGTTCCTTAAATTCTAGTTTTTGAAATTCTAGTTCATAAAATTCTACGTGTAGTTCTAGTTCATCAAATTATACTTCATCAAATTTGAGCTTTTCGAATTTGAGCTCTCAGACTTCAAATTGTAGTTCTCTTTTTTTCTCATGCTGGTTATCAGTACCTGAAGGAATGTTTTGACATAATTTGGATCATAAAAACCTCTGTAGAGTAAGTCGTGAAGAACATTTAACAGGCCCCTGTGTACTACTGCTGGAAAAAAATCCCCTCTAGGCTTGGGTTTGCCTTTGCAGTCCCAGACTGACCCTCTGCACCTACATGTAGCCATGAAGTCACAGCCCAGGAATGTTGAGACCAGAGAGTTCATGAACTGCTCATTGTCATTAACAAGTTTCCCTACTTCTCCTCGGCAGTTAAAGAAAGAAGTCTTTGTTGGTGTTAGGGGGCTTTTGACTTGATGTGAAATGAAAATCTAGTGGGGTGGGATTTGGGAAGGGGATTGGAGTGATTTAAGACAACTATTTTCCAGGTTTAGGGCAGTGAAGACAGCATTCATAGCTGAATTCTGTCAGCACTGTGCTTCTAATTTGAGGTCAACTGGAGGTCATGGGGTCACGACCTTGCCAAAGCCAGGGAGGACATTCCCCCCTTTGAATGTTGTAACCTGTCTGGAAATATTTAACGACATTACACAAAGAGCATGTTGTAGTGGTCTTTTGTTGGACTATTTGAAAGAAAAAAAAAATCTTCATTGTTGGCAGTGATGAAAAAGGTGGGGGAAATATGCTTCAAATTTTGCGTGGGCATGTGTGGTACCTAGACTCCATGCTGGGTTTTTGGGGTTCATTTTGAATACTGACTGAAAGTTAATAAAGGAGGTTGCCGGTGATGTAGGATCTACATTGTGGAACAAACTAATGGCCCCTAACTTTTATTGAGTTTCAAATTTGATCTGCCATAAACTGGTTGATCCTTCTGTGCCTCTGGAATTTCTAACCGCCAAACTCTTCATTGTTGATATTTTATAGGGGAAAAACAAAAATCTGAAACTTGAATGAATCATGTTTCGAATTCATTGTATTTGGATTTTAACTCCGTTAAAAGGGAAGAAAGGAACTAGAATTTTATGGACCATGAACATAGCAACCTTCTATTTCACCTTTTAGGGATAACACTTTGCATTTTTATTGCATTTGTAAATTTATGGCATGGTTGAGGGAGTTTTTTATTTCTGTCTTTTTACTGTTCCAAAGTTGACACATAGTTGTGAACATAGACTGTGAAAGCACTCGACTGCAAACATGCCCGAATGTTTTGTGAGTAAACTTCTGATAGCGGCGCAGCCATAAGGATAAACGACCAATCGCTGGTGAGCAAATAAAAGGCTATTGTCCGGAAGGTTTTTTTTTTGGAAGGTGTGAGAATTTTGGATCTGCGACATGGGAAAAATGAGTCGATGGGTTCAAAAGTTCGCTAAATTTGTTAGATTGGACCTGTCTCAATTTGGAGATGCTTCGCAGAGAATGTAGTTTAGTAGATTTAACTTCCTAGGCAAAGTTCAAGTGAGTCCAAACCTATGTCTGCGTTAGGATTTCTTGGGGGTTAAAGTCGGCGAAACGATACTATTGCAATTTTAGGTCCTATTCAAACGGCCTGCAAAATTTTCCTATGGTTACTGAAAAACCAGCCCACTTTTGTGACAACCAAGGATATAGGATGGCCAATCATGTGGACACATGTTTATGCCCAGCTCTGTTGCTTAAGCCACGCTCACAGTAAAATGTTCCATGTCATGTTAAGATTTTGCCCACTTGATTTTTTTATCATTGTTTTGGTAAAATGTAAACAATAAAATAAAAATTAATAAAATTCAAACACGGCTCAAACCTCACAACAGTCCAATCTGTTTACCAAATTTGCTTGGTAAGCAGTTTTAGCTAGCAGTTTCTTTCTTTGAGCATCAAAATTTACCACTGTGATCGCTTCTCACTTGCTGAATTTTAGCAAGCATATAAACTAATGCAATTGGGGAATTTATGCACACCAAAATACCAAGCTTCATTGTAGCAACATTCCTGCCTTTACGCAAATCTCTCTCTTCCCTCATGCCACCAGATTTGCAACATTCCAAAGACTGAAAAGCAGCTTTATGTGTCCCTCTTGTTGTGGAAACAAAAATTCAATTCAGCGCGAAGCATTCTTTCCCCCCAGTCCAGTAAAATCTTAAGGAAGCTTAAAGCGCAGATTTAGCAGCACAGTGCAAACCGAAAACAAACAAATTGAGTGTGGAGATTGATGCTCCTTGCCTCCTTTCAAAAAAAAAAAAAAGCTCTGAAGAG
The DNA here is from genome assembly GCA_029964075.1 of Patiria pectinifera. Classification (NCBI taxonomy): domain Eukaryota; kingdom Metazoa; phylum Echinodermata; class Asteroidea; order Valvatida; family Asterinidae; genus Patiria; species Patiria pectinifera. The sequence goes on from CM057135.1 coordinate 25,175,600, forward strand.
GATCAGTTGAGATTTCGTTAAGCCCCTTAACAGGTCCACTGTGCCTTACCCATCTGTAATTTTTTTTCTCTACCATAACAGAACAGCCATATTACAAGTCTACTGAACATCCTGTGCATTGCAACATTACGTTCCCTCCATTCTGAAACCAGTTTGATATTTTAATCCGCAGCAGGCTTAAAAAAAAAAAAATAGAAAACCAGTTTTGACACATCTGGTTTAACAAAAGAGCAAATCCCTGCGTTGGGCCATCAACACATACCAGGGTTTTAGTGCACACGCTTTGACAAACCTGCAATGGATGAAAAGACTGGGGAAGATTGGGCTTTTGGATTAATCCCTGCTTTTTTGTGTTGTGGATACCAGGATTGTAAAATCTCAGCAAGAGACTCGGCAACAAGATTCTGTTTATTATTTCGTGACCTTGCTGGTGAAGAAGATTACTTGGGATGAATCTTTGTGGTGCAAACTCACTCTTTATTATCTTGCCCTGTGCCGGTTTGAATTTGTTCAAGTTGGTCTGGCAGCCTGCTTATTTTAGTTAAAACGCAATTGAAAAGTCAGGACATTGGTCAGAAATCGTCATACAAAAAAGAGGGGGAGGTTTTGTTTAATTGTCGCCCCTTGATTTTTTCATTAACTGTTCTGTACACCTTGATATTGTTAGGTTTTTGGCCAGTCTTTTTATGCTTGTGTACTTTGCACTGGTAAATTCAGTCAGAAAAAAAAAGCAAATTCAAGATGTGAGCAATTGTCACTGCCAGAACTTACAAAATGAAGCAAGCAAGCAGGGTGAATGTTTCCTTGCCCAGGCCCCCATATGCTTACAAAAAGAGTGATCAGTCGATGCTTAATTTTGTCCTAGTGACCCAAGCAATATGTGTGTCTTGCAACATCGCAAACATGCAAAATAACATTTGGCAAGCAAGATGTGCTTTTGTGATTTGGAACAAGTGCTGTGGAGATTAGATGTTCCAGGCCTGTTGCATTCCAGCCTATAAATGCTTTCAGAATGATTTAACGTCGAGGTGGTAAATACCTCTCCGTAAATTGGTGCCAAACGTGGAGAAACGGTTCATGAATGTAGGCTTTCTCTAATCACTATTTACTACTCTGTAATCTTAAATAACTCACAGTGCTTCAGGTTCCTACTAAAAAAAAGCCCAATTCCAGGTGGTGTTACTTCCTCCTAATTAAGAAATTTGCAGGAGTCTGCTAGACCCATCCCCTTTTTAAAGATGAGCAACTGGTAGACTTTTATTGGTACCATAAAAAAGGTTGGAATCCCTCCCTTGATTGAATTGAAACTCCCGAAGTTTTATGGGCAGTTTCAGGGGTTTCATAACAGTAAGGCAGATAGCCCTCCCCCGCAACCAGTCTACAGCAAAACATCTGGGAGGCTATCTATTTTTACCCCTTCCCCCTTCAGCTTAATAACATGGAAGTCCTGCATTATCTGCTAGATGGCCGTTCAGAGCCAAATAGGTTATTGGCTTGAATCCGTTGCAGCCAGAGCTAAGCGATCCAAGGTGAAAGGGATTCTGGGATGCCTGCAAGGTGCAAGTGACAATTCAGTTTCTAATTATTTCAGATTTGACCCAAGTCGACCTCCTAGATTAGTAGGCCAGTGTTTTTCAACTTAGCATCTCTTTGACTTGTATAACATTACAGGCATGCAAATTTTCCTCGGATTATCTGATTTCCTTGTTTTTCACTTCACACTCATGCCATTAATGATTAAAGATTTGAGAAAGACTGAGAAAAACCTTGGAATCCCGCCCGTTTTTTTTGGTTGCTTCGCAGTTGTATGCCTCTTTTAATGAATAAGGCTAGGCTTGCATACTCGAGTTGGAGCTGAAAGTTGCAGTTGAGAACATACTTAAAACTTGGTGATGCAATCGGTCAGTAAATCAGTCAGCAGGCCTTTTTACGCTATTGACCTATCGCCGTTTTGCGAGTTGGCCACGTCCCGATTGACAACCCTATGGAATTTGTGTATACATGCTAAGTTTTGCTTGTCTAAGATGTTGCGCCTTCCATGTCCATTTGTATATCATGTAATTGGACAATATTTCACAAGCTGCGTTGACGGGATTCTATTATGCGATTCTAGTACCGCGATAGATCAATTGTCTCACCTACCCGTGTTGAACTAGAATTCCACACTAGTCCTCTTTCAGCTTACCCAGGTCCCAACGAGCACGGGTAGTCAAGGCATACCGTTCACACATACAGCGATGTGTACACAGGTCTATTTTGGATTTCTACCCGGGTAAAACCTCTTCACCCTGGTCCCAATCAAGGTTGAAATTTACCTGTGTAGAGCGCCAGACCCATGTACAAGCAGTGTTGAATTCTTGCTAATGTGGACCTGGGACCAAAACAGAGATTTTGAATTGTGTGAAAGGGCCTAAAGGCTAACTCAGTCAAAGACAATAGCCTGGTTCTTGCAGGGTCTGGCAAAAATTGTAAATCGTTAACCTCCACTGACTGTAGGAATCAAAGTTTGTCGAGGCACTCGGTGTGTATTTTTCACCAAGGAAAAAAAACCTGAGTTAAAAGTTTGCATATCACCACAGCAGCCTTGGCGCTGGGAAGTCTCGGAGACCAAATTTTTTTTTTAAGGGGGGGAGTGGCTAATTTTTTCCTCTAGCAGGAAACCCGTCCCCATTAAGGGCAGATTAAAGGCATTAGAGGGCAGGAACCAGTCTTTCCGGAGAGACCTTTAAGGGGATCGTCAGCCAGGCTCCTTGTCAGCAAGTTGGGGATTAATCTCGGGGAGAAATAGTACCTTGTGCATTAAAACCCATGGCTACCGAGTTAAACCACGGTCATGTCGAGATGGGGTTTAAGACTGTGTCGCTGTGCATTGTGGGATACTTTACCTATCCCAGCATGCATCATGCAATTCATATTTTTTTTTAGATTCTTTAATAGTAAACCAGATTTTGACAATAGTCGGTAAAACCTTGGGTCAAAACCTTTACAAAAACCCTGACTATTGAATGTATCTGTTTGACTTTTTATTTGGTATTAATTAAGGTCATTGGTCCTCGAAAGTCAATTAACGGAATTGGGAAATAGCACCTTTGTGAAAATTAAAACTTTTGTTAATGTTGTCAGTCTTGTGCCCTATATTGTAGAACTAATCCCTCACAGTCTATTATTTTGTCAGAGAGTGGACAGATCGCGAAATTCAATTTAAAAGTTGAAGCACCCTGCTCTAGTTTATCACTTTGCTGTGACAGCTTCATCCCGCTTTTTATCCACCCCTTCCCATCAACTGGCATTGGGGGAAATACTGACACTTTACTTTTTGGTGGAACAGTCCGAGACATTGTCCCACATTGGGTAAAAAAAGAAAGAAAACCCCCCAGACTTTTGGGTATTTTAACAAAAGAAAGAAAAAGCCTTTCATGTTTTTCAATCTGTCTCCTGCAAAAAAGTTTCCATTAATTCAAACCCTTTGTTTGTTGAGCATAATGCATACCAGCAGACTTTTTTTCTCTCTCACTCTGAAATGGGTGCATGCTGTTGGCAGCAAACAGCGAGATGCAGTAAGTGATGTTGTTTTGTTGGTCAGAACATCCATTCGTAGACTTCTCTTTGCAGGCACTGAAAGAGGTGTTGTAAGGTTTGTTTAACTGAGAGGCAGTTAAGAACAGAAAAAGGGTCCCGTCTTCTCCTCTGAACTCTGAAGTCGCTCAACAGCATTCATTTTGAAAAAAAACCCAACCCACCAATCTGGGCAGATGTAACCAAGATAACAAAGGGTGAGAGATTATACAATTCGGTTGGCTTTTTGGCTTCCTCTAGGGGACAAAGAAAAGGTGTAACAGACTGGACAAATTGAGATGGCAGATCTTTAAAAAGCTTGCTTTTCAGAGAGAGCAATGACGTGAGAAAATCTGACACTCTCTCTCCGGGATACCAAAAGGGGATAAGGTTTTGAGAGACCTCTTTGGTATAAATCACTGATAACCCTGTTCCCGGATATTCAGGGATAACCTGTGAAGAAATTCTAGGGTTTGCGTGGGACAACTATGGGACCGTTTAGGGGGTGAAGATTTCTTGAGGGGGGTTTTGGGTCCGTTAAATGAAGTATGGTGAATTTTGAGAGTTTGATTGGAAACTATTTTTAAAGAAATCTTGAATGGAATGGCCTTTCAAAAGTTGTCATTTTTTAAATTTTTTTTTTTTTACATCTTCCAGAGGGCAATGACCCATAGCAAAGGTAGGGGGGTACTGGAATGTTTGATCCCGATCTCCTAAATGTTTAAAAGGGGGGATTTTGACCAATCAAAGGCACCCTGCTGGTAGGCGAACCAAGAGAGAATGAGTTCAGTCATGCAAACTAATGAGCTCAGTTTCGGAAGGTCTGGTGTGACCTCTCCACCCCCTCAAATCCCCCTGGCGAGTTCTTAGGCATGTACCCAAGGTGTAACTGCACTCTTACAAAATGATGAGGCGTTTTTTTCCCCAAGCACATTTATGTCTTCTCCTCTTGTCCAAGGATAACAAATGGCCTTCTTTGGGAACTTTGTGGTTTTAACCCTCCAAAAAGAAAAATGTAGCTAAATGCAAGAGAATGGGTTTGGTTCTGTTTCTTGGGTTTCTGATGGACCCGAAAGCGGCCAGTTAGTTAAGAGGCTCTTCACTCAAAGAAGCCAATGATATAAAATCTTTTCTCCTTGGGCTTTTCCCCTCGAAAGAAGCAGCCTTAAAAGACGTCTGTTTAATCATCTTCATTTATTGAGTCATCTTCATTGAAACATCAATCTGCGCACATGTACATATTCATGAACAGTCTTTCCACGGCGAGTCACTTGTCCAAAGGTTAATTGCATATTTCGCCAGCAATTAACTCTTCTTTCAGTAGTAAGACCTGCCGGCTTCCAGATTAGCTTTAATCTCGGTTGAGCCCTCCGTTGTTAATCCCCAACCCTTGCCTGTCCTCAGGAACGGCGCAAATGGGAAAATTCCAAGTCGGTCCTCCCCTTTTAAACAGTCCGGAAGCGAAAGAACTCATCAGTCTGTCATTCGCAACAGTAATAAACAGTTGCAGGCAAACAAGGACCTCGGGGCGGGGCTGGAGATTAAATCGGTCTAGACTTTGAAATAGGTGACATGTAGTACCTGCTTGAAGTCCAAATGAGATGGGGGTTTTGGAATTGGACGTGTCCTATTAAAGCTTACATTTACCTAGTTAGGAATCTAATTGGCACTTCCCTGCTAAGGAGGAGATAATCTTAAGAAGGATGAACATCATCGGTCTGTTCTTGCTCTCTGGTGTGGATTGAGAAGTTTGCCTCTTCACCTCCAGGGCGCATTACTGCATATCTGCGGATGTGACTGCATCTGTCAACAGTGCTTGGATAGCATTGGTCATGCTCTCCAATGTAAATACCTGAAACCTCCAAGGGAGGGGTGACTTAATCATTATGTGGGATGGATAGGCAGGGTTTAAGGTGAAATGTAGTGCCAGTAGATGGAGCTGAAGTAACTTTGGTATCCAGTAGCTTTTTAAGTGTACAATCTGTTTGGCCTAACCTTTTCATTCCATGTTTTTTCCCCCAGAGGGGTTTCTGACTATCTTTTTGGGGGTACTCGGGTTCTGAATTTAGGCAACTTCTTTTATCCTGCAATTTTTCTTACTTTTCTGTTTTGAGCAAATGTGGACACCTTTTTCCCAAATGGTGGCTAAGACTTTGCCTCATTCGTATTTTCCTTCCAAAAAGCATCAAGATAATACTCATTGACAAATATCAAGAAGAAAACCCAATTTTACAGAGGAAAAGTGGATTTTAAGATTCACAAAGAAAAAAAGAAAACCTAATTTAAAAGTAATAGTTCTGAGGTTTGTTAAGTGTAAAGATACATGTTTGGGCAGTCGTGGATTTTTGTCTGTTGCGATCCCTTTTCTTAGGTCTTGGCCTAGTGACTCACAACCACCTGTGTCGAGTGCCGGAAACTTGTCTTTCTTGGCCGGGCCATTGTGCCATGTGGAAAACAGTCACTGGCGCTCGCATTATTGAACGTTCCTTCCTTTGTTTTACGTGCATTCGGCGTACCGGTACAACAAATAAAATAAATTGTAGCGTCAGCCGCAAAGCTAGACTGGGTTTTCCCAGACTTGATTGGGCTGGTGTCCTGAGCTTGGGTGGGGACTTCAATAGATCGGGACAACAATTTGAACTAATACGTCATTCCTAAACAGAGGGTGTGTGTTTGTTTAGGCTGAGGATTTTGATCGATTGTCTCAAGTGATACAACATGTATACGTACTTTCACTTAAATACTATCAGATAAGTTGAGATAATTCAATAACGAAATCAAGGGACATATTTGAAGGTTTCCTTTTTGAGTGGGTGGGGGTAGTCTGCCCTTTGCAACAACCTGTAAGGTGTCTGCTTGAGTCTCTGGACTTGTGTCTCCTAGAAAATTAACAGCATGAAATATTATCCATCTGACAATTAACAGCAAAAATAGCCTCCGTGCCTGTGAGTTCATGGATGGACGGATGGGTGTCACTACTTAGTACGGAAACAAGGGCAAGATGGTGTGAAAAAATACCGAAAGAAAACAAAAAATTGTGGGCCGAAACTTGTTTCAGAAATGACCAGCAGCCTGAAGCCTGCTGATAAAACCTCATGTAATCCACACTTATTAAGAACCTTGAAGGAGGGAGATTGGGGGAGGAGGGGGTTTGACAAATTAAGCCAGAGGGATAGCTGGGGTTGCTTGTCCTCACACCACCAGTGGGCTGTTGGTGGAAGGTCATTGGCCATATCTGAAATTCAATGACGGGTCCCCGGGGCGATAATTACCGGAATTGGACCCTCCCAGCCCATTCTTTCTGCATTTGGGGAGGGTTAGTGGCCAGTTGTCCTTCCCCAGGTTTTCTTCCCAGAGAGAGAACAAGTGCATAATATTCGAAATTACCACCTTCTACTACTTGTGGCCTGCGATATTCTATGTGCTTTTGTTTTGGAGTTGGGGGAGGGAAGGTTGAACCATTAAAGATGAAATTAAAAAGTTTGAATTAATAAAGTAATATTAACCCCTGTACTTGGTGTTTTGGATCATGGTTGGATGCTCTGTCACCCAATTGGAACAGTCGCTTTATGCTCCCCCCAAAAAGAAAACAAAGCTGTGGAGTATTGAAAACGTAGAAGCAAGGATCTTTGGCATTTTAAAAAAAGTGGCTGTTCAAACTTACAAAGGTACGGCCACGCTAACAGTTCCCCGTATCCGGCATTGGGAATAATTTTTGTTCCATTTTTGTGGACTTATCTTGGACCATTGCGGTTAGCCTTACATTTTTGGTTCTGGGTCTCTGATCAAAGTAGAAGTTTTATTGTCTAGCCATTGGCAGACAAAGGTGCATTGTGGTTTCAACACAGATTAGCCCACTCTGAGAGTTCGGAAGTTCAAACAAAATTTGTTGAGAGCTGGCTCACCCAGCTGCATTCCTCTTGCGATTCCTTTGGGATGGAAATCTGGGCGCTTGTAAAAAATTAATGGTGATGAAATAGAGTTTCTGCTTCGCAGTGCATGTGAAGGGAGGTCATTTCTGTTGCATTGATACAAAAAGCACAGAAGCTTCATTGGAAGTTGGAACTGAACTGACTCTGAAAATTATTACCGAGCAAAAAAGGCGATCAACTCTTGATTTTTATATGGGTCTTTGATTCCAACTTGGGCTGGGATGACCATTGCATACAGTTATAAGTGACTCCCTGCAGTATTGAATCTGTAATGGCTTTGCTTTTAGACAGCAGAGTCAATTCACAGTGCAGAGAGGCTGTTCTTATTTTGAACATCTATTTGTTTTTCCCTTGTTGGTCCGTAAACGTGATTGGTTATCAATTTCGCCATCAAGAAAGCCTAAACAGAGTACAAATATAGGCTTGAGACATGGGTGTGCAAAACAATATGCTACTTTTTTGCTAGTGGTCTAGTGTTACCTAACTATCCGAAAGTCCATACTGTTAGTTCTCTTTGCAAAGACAGGGGCCCTTTTTGCAACAGTGATGGAAAGTTGCTAGTCATGATAAAGTTTTCTGCTGTGGCATCCCTTCATTTAGCAGTGGATCACTTCCATTGTCCTGCAGCCTCATTATGCATCTTCATTCAGCCATATTGATGACTTATTGATCTTTGGGTCTTCAACATCAGAACCCTGCCCTGTGACTTTTTTCCAACTTGATCTAAAGACTTGTGGTTTAAGGATTTACATTTGGCTGGTGGGTATTTACCCATGCTTAATCCCTTTTATATAGTCATGAAACATAAGCTGCTGTGCCATTGCAGGATTAGACTAGAGTGATTTCATCTTCTGTAATGACTGGCCCATCTACCTGTTTACATTGTTGCTTGTGATCCCATTGTTGGATCACAGGTTGTGTAAGTTGAGATGAGTCAACATTTTTTTCCCCTTACAGTTCACGTCAAGTGTCTCAGAACTGAATACGTGCTTTGAATGAGACCATTTACAGGTCACCAACTGTATGACCTAAACTGTTACTGTTGGCCAATTTACAGGCTTACATGTACAGGTCACCAACTGTACAACCAAAATCGTTCCTGCGGGCGAATTTACCGACTAATTAAACAAGAGCACTGGAATGGCAATCCGGAGGTCGCAGGTTCCAAACCTCCAGTCAATTTCTTTGTTCAACTTTAAAATTAAATGAGAACACGTACAAGTTGTCAGCTGCTTGACCGTAATTGCCTAATACTGTTGGCCAGTTGACGTGCCAATTTTAGCTACTAGCCCGGATTTGACAACTTTAAAAATGCGGCCATTATTATAGGAACGCTTTCCATTTGTGTCTACTTGAAGTTGAACACGGCCAAAAGACAGTTAACAACAGGACACCAAATGCTATTTTGTGGCTGCTTTGCTGTGGGAGTGTGAGTGTGACTGCACTTGTCCTGGTTTTTTTTTCCTTTCCCAAATGCCTGTTTTTGTCCTATTAACGTCAATTCCCCCTGCATTTAGAACAAATTGCGTCTCCCTTTCAGCAGGCCCAGCCGTCTCATTTTGCCAATTAACCAATTTTTTTGTTGGGCGCACACCCTAAGCGCAAAGTTCTTATGCTTCTTTCCCTGTACCGCCACCGGCATTTCCGCCAAAATTCACTCTAATAAGTCCCCACAGTACAGCTTGTTTCATTGTCCGACATTAAAATACACTCTCCTGAGAAAAGCCATCATTTTGAAACGCTGATGTTGTTTGACACCACCCTACTCCCTTGCTCCTTTCCACTACGACATTTGATCGAATTCAATTTACCAAATAATTACCTTTTATTTTTTAGGGGAGTAGTAGCGCTTAGAACGCTTTGATACACTTCTATACTCCATTTGTAAAATCATACCAACATAAATATTACAACCGCAAATTAAAACCGGTTCAAAGGAAGTCTCCGAAACTTCTCAATGAAAGTGGTCCTTTGTGGGTTTTTCCTCATTTCTTTTTTCCCCAAAAAGTATCCTATTTGTAATAACAGTGTCAGCTGGAGGTCAGAGCAACCAATATGGCACTTGGGAGTACAATGAAAGTGTTGCCGATACCTTGCCTGAAGGGCAGTGCTTGGTTGTCCACTTATTGGAAACTTGTCTGTTGTAAAAGAAAGAGATGGCGTACCATGGGAAACAATTCAGCCCCAGGAGAAGTCACTGAGTTCACCTTACAATTAAAAAGGTCCCATGATTTCGCAGTTGACCCCGTTAGTTGTCAGTCTTTTCAGAAATTGAAGCCTTAACTAGAACAGAATTAAGATGTTATAATACCAATATGGTCATGATGATATTCAAGGAATGCAGTAACATTTTACCTGAAGACAAACCTAGCACTTGAACAAGAAAATCCTTGTTCAAAGTTAAGACAGAACTGGTACCGATTACCCTGCGAAACTATTCCTCCGGAACGGTATTACTTGAATGAAAAAAATCATTAAAGTAGGTTGGAGATAGTGTGCCCTTGGCCTAGTTTTAACATGCGTTAGCAGTAGAATCCAGTTATGAGACCCCAAAAACTTGTGCATATGTTCTGTTTTCTCAAATGGATAGTATCCACTGAGCTGAAACCTCATTAAGTTAGCTGAACACTCTTCTTAAGGTTTTGAGCAGTTTGTTTTGTTGCTTCAAATGAAAAAAAAATATGCACAAAAAGCAAATGATCCTATGTACCTTTAAGCAAAAGTATAGGGTGTTGGTTTTGGATGTAGCACAGCAGGATAACTTGTACTTGGTATCTCGCAGGTTTGAGGTTTAGAAGTTTGAGACTCGCTAAAGATTCGAAAAGATTCCGAGTTGATCACAAAGTTCCCGCCGGAATGTGCCAGGCAGAGTTCTATTGCGTGGAAATATTGATTTTTAAAAGCCCCAGTATTGCATGCAAAACAGTAGGGAAAAGTCTCAAGAACTTGACGAAGGGAACAGAACATGGACAGAGTCAAGCTGTAGAACAATAAGACCTACTGTAATCGCCTTAGTGCTTTCCAGAGCTGGAAAGTGTTGATTGGTATGCTGCTTGATTCCCTCCAAGAGCTCAGCTTGTAATTTTATTGAGCGATGACTGCAAACACAGGTATAAGAGCATCGAACAAGGGATAAACTGTATTGATTTGGTGTAGTTTAATCCGGCTCAGTATGTTTTGAATTCCCCCCAACTGACCGCCCTTGAATGAAGCCTCCCTGGTGGCTGCATTTATCGGAGCACTGAAAGGCAATTAGAGTAGTCCATCAAACAGAAATAAAGAAAGAAAAGGCACTTTTGATATTCCTCAGGTTTTGCACATTTTGAATGGGTTCAATTAGTTTGATAACTGGTCCGGTAATGAAAGATTGGGGTCAGAATCCCCAGAGAGAAAGAGAGACGGAGAAAACGAGACAAAGATATTTTAGGAGTCTCTGCAGTTTCTATTGTATGGTTGACTTGAAAGACTTTGGATCGTTTGTTTGCTTTTCAAGGGGGGGGGGGGAGGAAAACAGTAAGATGGATCTGTTGGCCCTTTGTCGATTGACCGATATTGATCTGAATTTATCAGGGGGATTTCAGAAGGTTTACTTGTAGGAGCAGTTCTTGGGAAAGTTACCCGCAACGTTTGGTGATTGTTACTAGGAATCTTGTAGCAAGCGTGTCTAAGTTCAGACCTTACATAACAAGCATCTGTGGATATGGATATAATACAATATCATGTCTTCTAGTTCTAGGAAGATTTGTTAAAAAAATGAGATGGTTGATGACTTGTTTTGTAATGAGTAGGAATTGATCCCGTAATGCGCGCGTGTTGAGTCGCCCACATCGATGTCATCGATCAGCGCAGGGCTTAAGGCTTTATCCCTACTGGTGGTCTGTATTCATCCGGTGATGTTAAATGCTGTGTGAGACATCGTCCACCAACAAAGACGTCCGTGTTTTCACATTGATACTAAACTTGTTGGGGAAACAAGGGGGAAAAATCGATACAGAGTCCCAGGTTTTTTTATCGATAAATTCTTGAGGGTGAATGACATCTACCAGTACCAGAAGGGCAGAACGTCTACAAGATCTTTGGCAGTGGATTAAACTGCACTCTTGATGGATCCATCGACATGTAAAGTTACACAAGTTTTCCCGATAAATCTTCTTATGGGAGCGACAGCCCCATTGTCTTCTTGTCCAAATAATCAGGTTCGGGACAATTGTCCCTTGTAGCACGAAATATTGATTTGTCTCTACATTGCCAACTCAAAAAACTCATTAAGCTTTTGTAAATTGCTGATCTGAAACAGGCAACATCAAAAGTCCAAGAGGATGAAACAAAAAAATCAATACAGATTGGGAAAGTATCGGCCGAGTTGAAAGTATCGGATGATACACTCGGACGAGACTGACCACCCGCGAAAAAAACAAGTCACGTGATAGTCAAAAGTGCAGTGACACTGAAGATGCCACACTTCATTTGCTGTGTGGCTGGACATTTTGTATAAACCTCAAAAAATGGGTAAATTAGAGAGGTTGTGTTTCTGAATACCGGTATAGGAATATAATTTTAGCCTTTCTATCGCATCAGGTTAGGTCACAGAAATTCGCTTACTTCTTGGTTGCTACAGAAGTCCGAAATGTCAAGAGTTGTCTGAAAAGCCGTTTTGTCCTCTCGGTGACCTGTGGCAGCCCATTGAATTTTTTTGTTGGTAGTTCTAGAGGTTCTGTGGATGTGATTAAAAAAACCAACAACTTCCCTTTTAGATTTCAGAAGCGTTTTCTGATGCAGGCAAGACCCATAAATCATTCCCGACAACTGGACTTGTTCGATTGTCCAGAGAAAGACGCTGGCAACTTATTGAAATTTCTTGTTTTGAAGTTGTGCCGACCTGATAATTTTTTTTTTTTAAGAAGAACCCAGTGCCTGGGGTTGCAGAAGAATTCTGTCATTGTACCCCAATCCATCAAGACACTCTTGCTGTCGGCTCCGTATTGTGGCTATTCAAACATTTACGGATTGCAATTGTCCAATTTCACACAATTCCTATTCTGGGGTTGCACAAGTGTACAAAAGCACCTGTGCTGTGGGACCTTGCAGAAAGGTCTTTTAGTGTTGGACTGGTGGTTCCAAATTTGCAACTTCCAGCAATTGGAGGGGGAAAGTGTCTTGGTTCCCACATCCTCCCCCCCTCCCCTCTCCCTTTGGCAAGGAAAGTTAACCCTCTGGATGCCTCCTGATGAGGAAACGTAATGGGAGGGGACCTTGGGTTACCTAGAGCCTTCCAAGCAGACCACATTTTTTCTCCCCAGTAATTTGTAGCCCCAAGGTTCAGGTGTTACTTCAAATTAAAAAGTTGAAGATAAAAGTATCCGTGCATTAAAATGGCCCATGTTCTGTGGACAGTTGTGATTTGGAAGTGAACAGTTGATGTCCGGTCTTAAAAAATTGTAATAATTGTATTTGATTGAGACTTAATCGCCTGGAAAATCGTATAAATGTGATGACTGCACACTCCAAAGTTTCAGATAAACCAAAAGGGGAACTATGGTTCACATGCAGCTAGGATAGCTCTATTGGTAGAACACCGGCATGATATACCACTGGTAACGGGTTCAAATCTCGCTTCGGTCAATATTCGTGTTAAGGTTATTTGTTTTCACTGTAAACTTCCAAAACAACCATTTGGCAGAACTACATGTACCCCTATTAAACTTGTGGTGAACAGAGCCATATGGAATGTTTGGTTATAGTTCACCAGTTGGGCGCAGCATCCCCTTTAATCCAGTCTAGAACATTTAAAGGTGACCAATCAAAACCAAGGGCTCAGTTCACCTAGACTGCATTCCAGCATTCATCTCCACAGCTGTCATTATACCCCCCCCCCCTAGCTTCAGGAAGTGTTTGATTGTTTAGTTCAATTACTCATCCCCCCATTATCTAATGAGAGTCTGAAATTGGTAATCACCCCTCTACCTAAATAAATAACCTCTCTTTCCTGTTATCAAACAAACAACAACCTGCGGGCTATACACTTCATTTTATTGGGTCTTCATCATACCTGAAATAGTCGGGTTCTTTTCATTTGTACTGCACTAAGGGCATTGGTTACGTAACCAAGATGGCCGCCGTGCACCACCTCCTGTATGTGTTTATCCAAATAAGCAAAGATTACTTGTCACACAATCAAAATCTTGGAAAACAAAAGAAATTTTGTGTCAAGTCAGCAACGGGAATTTGTCCAGTCAAAATCGGGACACACCAAGGTCACTCCTCAAAGATATTTTTGGGAGCAATTACGGCCAATTCCCACAGTTAAGAGAGAGAGAAAATCGTCACAGTGCCAATCAGGCCCTATGCTGGGCGCTCTGTGCCAGGCTGATGGTCCCATCATGTGTGCCACATGGCACAATGGCCATTGGTGTCCAGCCGAGAGAGAAATATTTTTACAAATAAACTCCGGTGGTGGGCCCTTGGAGTATCTGTGGCCAGATGCAGTCTGTCCTGTCAGGCGTTCTTTGATCCTTGATGGTCAGTCAGTTGAAGGTTGATGCAAGATTAGGGATTCCTTTTCTTCTTCCATGAATAGTTTTTCCCTCCAAGGGACATGGAAGTAAATTAATGAAACTTGGGTGCTCAGATTATTAGAAACAAATTCGGGGAAATTAAGTTTGCTTAATACTTAAATATTTGACACCAAAATTAAGAAAATTTTATCAAAATTTAAAGATTTTGAACAGACTCTTCTTCTTTGTTTTAAACTGAACTTGGGGAAGAGATGAAGTAGCTCTTTGTGGTAAAATTGTTGAACACAAGATTCCACTTTCAACATTTTGATTCTGGAAGATTTCCATTGTCCGACCACACACTTATTGGCTGGAATTTATCTTCAGGCGCAAGATCTATTCTTAATTACCTTGTCGGGACTCTGTGCATACCAAAGAGTCTGCCTGGAGTATCGACCGAGGAGCTACAACCTAACAAGTATCCCTGAAACCATCCCCCACCCCTAAGCTGCCCACCCATCCCTCTCGAGCTCCTCCTTACCCCTTGAAATTGTTCTGATTGAGGCAAAAGATCTGTATATGCTAGCTTGATTGGTTCAACTCGCCTATTAGCCCCAGCCAGATGAGTTCATCCTGCTTGAAATTTGCTTCTGCTGTACCACAGACTAAAAAGAGTGGTTCCGTAGATTGGACATGGTGTAAAATTTCTTCAGCTGGAACAAATTGTGTTTGAAGTATAAACAGTGGATGTGGCAGGGTTACGCCTGGAGCTGGGGAATGATTGGGTCTTTTTTTTCTCTTTTCTTGCCGGAGTACTAGTTTCCTCCCGAAGTGGTTGTGGTAGGAACCCAAGGACTGTGGTCTTGAGAGGAGGCCGGAAACCGCAAAGATGTTATCTGTTAACTAGGCACTTCACAAGAAATCAATATCTTGGATTGGTGGTTGACCAATAAGGGAGCCCCCTTGTGTAGGAATTTGTCCAGGGTGTGATTATGTGGTCAACTCGCCAGAGCAAAATTGGGTCAGGCAAGTGTCCCCTCATGTCTTGTGATGTGAAGGTTTCGAAGAGTTCTCCAGATGTTGCATCTAGGAGATCCTCAGACATTGGCTCCATGCACAAGTACCCCCTCAACAGTTAGAAAGAACAAGTTGGGGGAGACTACTAGGAGAGACATTTGTTGATAACACCTGACTTTCACGCGAAGATACTATCTTTGTGTACTTAATCGTGGGTACGTTGCACTATACGCGCAAACCAGTACGTGCTTGCGGTGTGTCTAGTCCACTTGGCTCTCAAAAAGTGGTTAAATAGCGCCCTCTCTAGTTAACGCACGGAGCTCATTGCTCCTCCTTTCAGTTGCCCCACAAAGAGTCCCACAGTAGCTAACACGACCACCTAACTCAATCACAGCTGTACATCATCCTGGCAGATAATTTTTTTCTGAAGGGCGGGATTCAAGGGCAAGGTTCAGGAAAGCAGCTGATGGAGTGAATCATAAGGCTTTAGACTCCCAGAGGGTGATGAAGGAACAGACAGACGTGGTGCTTGGTCTTCAGGGTTAGTTTCTTGGTATTCCCTGGCACATTTTGGCAGGTGCGCTAGAGTCTTGTCACCCTGGCCAATAGGCTTGGACACAGCTGATGGGCTGAGAAGCGATGAGACACCACCAGTAACTTGATATTTCATCTTCAGACATATTAGCCTTCTTTTGAAAAATGAACGCCGTGTGTCTTGTGGTTTTTGTTGGATGCTGCACGCGATGGCACAGATGATGTGAATGATATCATTTCCGACTCATTTTGCAATCTCCTTTCCCCTAATGTTTGCCACCTTACTGTCACTTGTCAAGTTGATTGTCACAAATCCTAACTTAAAATCTCACATGGTTTAACTTGAGTCGAAGTAAATGGCTCATGTTATGAATTGGAGCCAAGTTAATTCACAGAACAGCTAGGTATAGGCAAAAACTCTGCGGATCACACAATTCTTTTGCTTGCCAAGTAACCCAAAACCAACCAAAGTCTTGGAAAGCATATTCCTTTTAGCTGGTTCTCGAATGCCTCTTTAAAGGCATCTTTAATGTGCTTACAATGCTGAGCAATATTTCCTGGTTGATAATGATGACGGAGTACCAGTGGGACTCTACATTTCCAGTAGTACGGGAACAAAAAACTTGGAGCAGGTTTTCCAACCGCAAATGTTTACTTGTTTCTGTCATCACGGTGTGAACGCAGAGGCAAGTCAAAAAGCAAAGAAGGCGTGGCACCACAGTAAATGACTGTGCATTCCCTGGGTATTGAAAAGTGGGTTATTCAACATGTTGTCCTTAAGTATTATTGTATTTCACATTTGTGTATGTACACACATTACATCGCTTACTCTGTTGGCTTTACGAGCCCATCTTAAGCCCTGCTGCATGTAGTTAAGAGCTGATGACATCAGCAAGGAGATGGAGCACATAATGTCTTTACTGTTTATTGTGACTTCGCTTTTATTGAGGGGGTGGATGGAAAGTCATGGAGTTTACGAGTGGAACTATCAGATTACTTGAAAATCTTAACTCATTGCAATGCCCAAATCTGGGTGCTTTATCTTCTGACTGTTAAATAATGAGCTTGAATTTCTAGCCTTGAAAATATCCATGCAGCTTTGAAGAGAAACATTGGAAATTGAGTCTTTAAAAATCCGGCTGTTTATCTTTGAAATTTGATTTCACATTTGTCTGTGTCTATTAAAGATAGAATCTGACTTACAGCAGGGCTTCAAATGGTTCAAAAACTTTCACATTTAGGTTAATTCCTGATTTATAAAGGCAACTCGTTGTAGATGCTGCAAACTACAGTTGGTGCATGTCTTGCAAATTTTGTCTGAAAAACAAAAAGAGGAACATTGACTTGTGCTCTACCATTTGTCGGTGGACAGCAGTATTCCCAGTCACAAAATACAGCAGCTTGATTGCCTGCTTAGAGTGAGATTAAAAAAAAAGGGAATCTGGCCTGTTTGTTGATGTACGAGTTACCCAAACCCTACAAAAGAATCCCCCAAATGTGATTGTATAGGTAGCTAGGCAGAGAGAATCTTAAACAGAAGTTGATGCCGGTCAGCGAGTGGAGACTCTGAAAGGGATTGTTTGCGCACCCTTTATGGGGATTGCGGCCTGCAGCTATGCAAGATATTTCGCACAATGTCCTGAAAGACTTTCCCTGTCTGCCTTGTCAATCTAAGACGGGGATTGATTGAGCCGTGATTTGCCAAGAACCTTTTAAGACTACCTCTTTATTCCATCCCAAGTTATGTATTCCTTATATGTAAGTACGCCCTGAGCTCTACTCCTAATAGTTTAAATATGCATTGAGCCAACCCAGCCCCTTATCCCTAAACCCCAAAAGGCCATAGGTACACACAACTCTGTGCTTCGATCAGGCTTAAGTCAGGCATCCTTTCACTCTGGGGCTAGATTGCAGATTTGCTCCCAGACCACAAAATGTCGAGTTGCTACAACATTAGGATCTGAATAAGGTAAACAGGTTCTGTTGCTCGGTTGCGGTTTTACCAGACATCCCCCCCCAACCACCCTTCCACTCCAAACAACTGCAGCAGAATGCTTTCCCTTTTTGTTTAAAAGAGCAAACAAATCACACTGAATTGCCCTATTTTAGGGTCCAGGAGCACTCGATGCTTGTCAACAATCTTAAGAAAGCAACAGGAGTTGTTTTGGTACAAACGTTCAACTCTCTTTCCCCTTCCAGCATGTACTCTAATTGTTGTTTGTAGCAATAAAGATTTGAATGCCTTCTCTGAATGGGCGTCCAATTGCTGTGATGCGCATTACGACTCCTCCCAACGTTCCAGGACAAAAGTTCCATTTCTTAATACCTCGGTGCCAACTTTTAAACAAGTGTTTTGCCCGGACTAGCCTCTTTTTTTTTTACATGTTAAAGTCTGTCCTCTTTGATGGAACCGTATAACTTCTTTTACCGAGACACTTTGGAAAAGTAAGAAACTTGCCGGCGTCCAGCCAAGTGATGAAGTGTTTCCAAAAATAATGGACAGAGGATTAATTAACTATTATTCACTATCACGGGAGACAGATACATCAATACTGGTTCCAGATTTCTTGTGGTTTTTCCAGCCAGACTTTTTTTGTGTTTTGTATTCCTTTTACTCATTTGGTCTCTGTGGTTAACAGATCTTTTCAGGAACTGTCCAGGAGTTGGCGACATGTTTGGTTTTGTGTCACTTACTTCCGCAGTCCTTTTTCAACCTTTACAAATGATTGTTAACTTATAGATCTGTGTGCTTATTGGGGTAGGTTTGCAGCAGCTAATTTTTGTGTGTGAAATGATGATAGTAGATATATTAATGGCAATCTGAAAGAAATAGGTTTTGAGAATGTTTGAAAAGGTTTGGGGTGGGGGAAGGGGTTAGGCACATGCAGAGATATTGTAATAAGTTGAGTGGCCCAAAGTGCAAAGGTGACACGTCCCTGGTAGATGTGAGGTTTTTGATTGATGTTGGAAAATGTGAAATGTGACTTCAGCTGAAGTGAATCATATTGCGTGTGAATGTTATGTATGAATGGATACCCTGGGAATAAAATGACTAATGTGCTAGAGATTATGGCACACATTAATGTGTGCTTGCATGTGTTCTTTTATTTTCAAGCCCCTGCACGCATAAATATTTGGAACTGATGCACTAAGTCATAATATTGACTTTTTTTAACCAATGACATCACTTGTTCTATAATTTTGCATATCAGGTGGTAATGAACTGCCCAATCAGCCGTTCCGTCTCAACTGGTCTTGGATCTCATTGGAGCGCGAGTACTACGAGGTGAATGAGACTGATAGGTTTCTGGAGCTCAAACTCATCAGGCGTGGATACCTGGGAGAGACCTCATTTGTTGGTGAGTAGCTCAATTTATTTTCTACGGACTTAAAACTCTTATTTCAGAATATTTTTTGTTGTCTAGAGCGTTACAAAATACAGAAACTTAGCATTTGATTAAACACAACATCATTTCTTTTTATGTGTTAGACAATATAAATTATAAGGCACATGCTAAAAGCTAAAAAAGTTGTATTGTAAGCTTGGTTTAGTAAATTCTGTGACATTCTTTTTGTTTGACACAAGCAATAACATGGCTCCCTGATCAAGCCAGAATTTGAGTTGGCCTGGAATCTGTGATGAATGTTCCCCGCTAAATCCCCAGTCGAAGAGCTCGGAATTCAAACAAAGTGTGCCAAGCCCCATGTCCATAGCAAAAGCCTCATCAATCAAGTCTTACTCCACTCTCTCCCCCCCCCCCCCCCCTCCCCACAGGCATCAAGGCTGTTGATGGTACCGCCATCGCCGGCGAGGACTTCCGCGGCAAGTCAGCCCGCCAGGTTCAGTTCAACCCGGGTCAGGAGATGGGCTTCTGGCGCGTGCGCATCACCAACGACGAGAGCTACGAGCAGGCCGAGGTCTTTGAGGTCATCCTGCACGACGCCGTCATGGGGGCACTGGAGTACCCCGACCGCGCCCTCATCAGGATCCTGGACTCGGAAGATGGTGAGTTCTGAACTTATCCCTCAGACTTGGGGGAAAAAGTCTGTCTCAAAACCTCAGAACCAAAATAGAGTTAACCCCAATTCTCTAGGCATTTCTTTACCAGGCCTAGAATCCTTGCTCAATCCTACAAAATCCACCATAATGAGCAGTTGGGGGACTTGGATGGATTCAGGATCCGAACAGTTTAACTCCTTGGCTACATGTTTGGTGTGTACATGAGGTATATGTGTACTACACTGGTGGATTTTGATGGGCTCAGGACACCAACCATTTTTTGCATGACAAAATTGATGGATTTTGGCGGATTCAGGATACTTTCTAGTAAAAATACCCAAGAAGTTAGGGTTAAAGTGGTGTATTATGCAGCCTGAAGTTGCTGCAAACATCTAGTTGTTTTTCCTTTTCGGTTTTTTTTGCTTGTAAAGCAAGGGGTAAATGAAGTGTTTTGTTGGCTTCCTAATTAGAAGGGGGTTCAGTATAGGATGATGAGGGGCTTATGAAGTCCTGGTGCATCCTGCCCTTGAGACTTTGAAGAATGATGAATGCTCGCAATAAGAGCAGTCCAGGGTGCTTTCAGTTAAAGATGTTTACAGTTCAGGGTCGTTTCAGTTTAGTTCTCCTATATATACAGAATTTATTAGGCATTATAAAAAGTAGGGAGATTTTAGTACTGAAATCTCTTTGTGTAGCAGTTGTTCTTTAGGGGCATTTGTAGGGGAGGAAACGGGATTGACAAACATTGTGTCCGGTAATTGTTTGGGAAGGGGTTAAGGGAGGATAAGTTAGGTAATTGACTGGGTGAAGTGCCCCAGACTGAGGGTGGAAAAATCAGAGCCTTCATTTGTGGTTTTTCTATTAAAAGCATTCCGCAGATGGACATCAGCCTTGTTTAGATGCTTAAATTAAAAATTGGAGACTCGGTTGGAAGATGATTAAAAGGCCGCTGACCAAAAAAACCTCTTGTTAAGAGGTGGAAGGAGATGGAATGGGTGAATTTACTTGCATTCAGATCTGTTGAATGCACAAAACCGAGGGATTAGGTGGGCGTCCAAAAGGAAGAGTGGGCAACAAGAGAATAGGGAATTGGTTGGGGGTGGATGGGTGAGGTTAAAAAAAAAAAAAAAAAACTGAAAGAATATAATGAAAGGCCAGCAGGCAGGAGCCTGACTTTTGAACCAATTTGAAGGGTCGATGGAGGCTGGCTGTCTGCCTCCCTGGGCATTTAATCACTGTCTCCTTCGAAAGTTGCTCCTTCTCCCCGGTAATCCAGGTTTTGTCCCCCTTTCTTCGGAGGTTGTTAACCCCACCAACACTATCATTAAGCTGGGCATCAATGAAAGAAGCCATCCTAGTCTCCGTGGAATCTTGCTGCAAGGGTTATTGTTTTGGTATTGAACATAAAATTGACAATTTGGAGGAATTGAGGAGAGGAAGATTGGGTGGGGGGGGGAGAGAGAAACAAACAGGACTCGGAGTAAGATAATGAAGTCGTTTTTTTCCCTTCTTTTGTCATTGAACTGTTTTGAGTTGTCCTTATGGATCTTATTGATTGGGTTGAAACACAGAAAACACTAAAGGGCTTTGGTTGAAACACAAACAGCTTGACATCCTAGTTTGGGAGTTGGATGTTGATAAAAAAAAAAAAGCAAACACTTTTTTCAGATGAAAATGCCTTTTGCAACTGTCGCTCCTTCCTTCCTCCCGGGAAGGTTATAGAAGTCCGAACGAACAACGAAAAGTTTGTAGGGAATGTTTTTTGTACAGAATCCTACACAGTGCAATCCCCGCCAAAAAAAAGCCAACAGCAGTACTATCTACACAAGTTTTTTCACCTTGGAACGTGTTTGAATTTGTTAGTTTGATCCCGCATAAAGTAAACAAGGGGAGAGGAGGGCAAACATATCAAGAGATTCGGGGCGAAACAGTCCAGGAAGAATTGTCTCCCGTTAATGATAACAGTGCGTTGTCAGTTCAGGCACTTGTAGAGATGCCTGCAAATAGACACATGTAATGAACTGGAAATGAGATCTTCAATTGGATCATCGTCCTTTGGGAGGCGAGGCGGGTGCCCGTATTATGAAAGCATGAAAAGCCTATTCTGAAACATCAGGTACTCTTACAAAAATGTCTGATGAATTAAAACTCCCAGTGAATTCATTGATACTATGCTACAGTAATTTAGGGAAATACACAACAGGAACACCTAGTGTGATTGTTCAAATTATTATTTTTTTTTCTTACTTTTTTACTTTACTTTATTTTTCTACAAACAGAATCCTTTGTATTCATCGATGCCGAGAGCCCCTACATCATCAATGAAGACATCGGCGAGGTGCTTATCCCCATCCGACGAGGCGGTGACCTGTCCGAGGAGATGATGGTCCTCTGCTCAACGATGCCAGGTACCAGACTAAAACACGTAGTGATTCTAAATGGTTCAGATTTAAGGCTTAAAAAGTTAGGCTACGCATCACTTAAAAGTTTACAAATTTGAAGACAAGTTGAAGACAATTTCATGATCCTACTTAGCACCGAAATTTGCTATAGGCACAGAAAAAACAGGTTCCAAAAGTTTTGGATATTGGTTGTGGCCGGTTCTGTAAGCAAATTTTTTTTGGCCTAACTGGAAATTGCGGCCTGGTTCCGATATGGTCTAATGAAATTTACTTACTGCAAAAAAAACAGTAAGAGTATGCAATTATAACACAGTATTAGCACTTGGTGCATGTAACTGAAGTGTTAGGCACACTTAGCTGGTGCTCAACATATCTGTGTGCTATGTATTATCAGAGGTTCAGTTTACCAGCTAAACTCCACTGATGCGTACTGGTATAATACAAAAGCATTCCACACTGTATTTTTGACAGTGAGCGCGCCGATGTTCGGTCAAGTGATTTTCAATACAGTTGTGCGATAAGACATGGGGATTCAATCATGCAAAAGACTGCAAACTTTCACACAGTTTTCCCTTTTTTTTGTGTTTACTGATCAACCAGAAAGAAATAAAAGCCTGCATTCTTTTTTTCCCCCTCGGCAACACCCACACAAAAAGTTACTAAATTTAAACCCCATTTGCCAATGTTTTGGTAGGAGTTCAATCTGGCAACAAAATGTATTGCACATTGGCACATATGGTTTCTATTTTCCAAGCAGATGGTCCCACTCAAACGTACTTTATTTAATCACCCAATGTGGAATTCAGCTCATCATGAACCTATTCCCCAGGTCTATAGTTTCATCTTAAAAGGCAAAAAACTGCTAAAAGATGACTCATTCTGACATTTTATCAACTCTAAAACATATATTCTGCACTGAAAGGATTTAAAGATTGGTTATCACCTGACTTGATTGTCCCAGTTTTTCCCCACTGATCTGGTGTTGGTAGTCTGCCCTGTAGGCATTTTTATGATATTTCACCGGTCCCCTGTGCTCAACCCAATAACCCACAAACTTTGTGTGTGTGTGTGGAGACTTCTCCCTGAGCTACACTCCAACAAGACTCCAGACATAATAGGTTACAAGGTTTAACACACACTTGGGACGGCTGACAGTAATAAAGTTATTCCATAGAACACAGTTCATTTTTTTCACCACTTGTTCCTCATTATTGTTTTCTCCGAGGGGTGATATACAGGTTTCAGATTTTCCCAAGAGACATGAACTTTTGTTTTCCTCATTCTTCTCCAAAGGAGCAAACCTCACAGGCAAATCTCACAGGCATTTGTTGAATCAAAACCAATTACGGGCCATCACAAATTGTCAAGACTTTTGTTCAGAGCACCAGGGGTGTATTTTGAGGGAGATTTTTGTTGAGAAGCGTTGGCGGTGTGGGCAGGTGAAGAACAGGTTGTTTCAATCGAGACTGACTGGGTTGAAAAAAGAGCCACCCACCACAAAATGACAAAATTAACTAGTGACAAGTTCACTCATTGTGTTCATCAATCGCAAACCTCCATACCGTGGGAGATTTTTTGGGGGGAGAACAAAACTTGCATCAAGCTTGGAGATTGCTGTACAGGGGTCTATTCAGTTCTTGAATGAATATTGTTACAAATTTCAATAGCTTCAAACCTTTCCGGATCTAATTCTGGTAGTAATTTCAACCTCCCACACATTTGCATTTTTGGGATTGAAAAAGAGCCAACACAAAGTGGCGAACAGGAAATAAATTTGACTTTTTGCACTCGGCTATGAACTGCCTCACTGATTTTCAACTAACTTCACTGTTTACATTTGGGTTCAGCGCAGGGGCTAATTTAATGGCCCTGCTGTATGGGTTGCTGAAAAGTGAAAGATTTTGTGAACTGTGTGGTAGGAAAAAAGGTGCTTATGAAATGCTTATACTCGCAGGCACTAGTGTTGTTAATTTCTGGCAATGAAACGAAGGATTCCTCAGGAGCCCCCTAGACACTATAGCTCGCAAGCCTGAAGAACCCTGTAGAGAGGAGACAATGAGAAGAAATTACAGTTTTAGAGGTGAGAGGAAAACCCCAGAAGAATATTCTGGGGAAACCCCCAGAGTCAGGTAGGGACTGAAAACCCAATCCACATGCTGGCCCAGGCGGGATTCGAACCCGGGTCACAGCGGTGGAAGGCGAGGAAAGTACCGCTACGCCAACCTGACTCCCCAGTATTTAAACCCATTTAGAGCAAAACCTTTTGCTTTGCCTACAATCTCAGGGAAAAAGGACACTTTAGGTTCTTTCTGTATGCAGTAAATCGTGTGCGTAAGTAGCTTGACACCGGGTTGAGAACATGACCAAAATTTATAAAAATGAAAACTGAAATGTCAAAGACTTAGCATCACATTTAGTGCCAGATCACAGTCCCTGTAAACCATGCGGGTTGAACTTTGTGACCCTCCAACACAAAACCAGTCGGAAGTATTTTGAGATGCAGCCTATAATACAATCTGTAATGCTTAGAATATTGATGAAAATTGGGAGCTGAAAATACCTATAACTCCGTCAGATTTTGTCTGATTCCCGTATTCATTAGAAGGCGTACTCCGTGTCCTTTCCAGTGTGCCCAAAATCCCAATTTTCAAGAACAGGTCCAAGGGACTAGTTTTGTTGATTTGTTACCTTTAACCTTTGAACCCATGCACACAGGTACAGCCACCGGTGCCGACCCCTCCCCGGTCCACTCCTTCAACGATTACATCAGCCGTCTTGAGGACGACAACGACAACTTCGTCCGCTTCGACAAGGGCGAGGACCTGGCCTACTGCCGCGTGCTGATCATCGACGACTCGCTGTACGAGGACGCCGAAGACTTCCAGGTCAAACTGACCATGCCCATGGGAGGCCGCGTCGGGGAGCCGGCCCAACTCAACGTGGTGATCGCCGCCGATGCTGCAGATGGTGAGTTTCAAAATCCATTAAGAAAATTTGTCTGGGTACAAGTCAATTTAAGCCTCGAGTTGCATTTTGCGAAATTGGCTTTTATTTAAAATGAGAAATTCAGTTTAGCAGTCGGGGCTTGTAGGTCTGGGTTGCGATTGATTCAGATACTTTTGTTGGTGAAACTTCCTTGGACCTTAGCTTTTGGGGGAATTACTTGCCTTTTCAATCTATGTTGAATGGATTTAACTGGTTTTAGTTGGGACCAGTGCTAAATGATCAGCGGACACGAAAAGATAAATGAAGTTTAAAGCTCCAGAATTTTTATCAGATCATGTTTTTCACAAAATGAAATAATCTCCGAGCTGAGAAATATGTGACCTACTGAGGCAAAATGAGGAATGTTCCCCAAAACCTTGTTTTGCGTAATCGACGCCTGAAGTCGGATATACTAGAACAATTATGTCAAAATCGACATTGATTGTTTTGTACTTTTGAGTTGCCAAGGTATCAAAGATTCACACTGTGCATTTTTGTTGGGGAAAAAATACCCACAAAAATCAGCCATCAGAAAGTGATGACATGTCCTGAAAAGTGAAATTTAGCAGAGAAAACATTGAAGCGTTCACTGAGAATATACTTGGAATTTTTCAGACCA
This sequence comes from Patiria pectinifera, assembly GCA_029964075.1. Lineage (NCBI taxonomy): Eukaryota > Metazoa > Echinodermata > Asteroidea > Valvatida > Asterinidae > Patiria > Patiria pectinifera. The sequence goes on from CM057135.1 coordinate 25,201,138, forward strand.
GTCTCATAGGGTTTGTGCACGGGGCGTCAAGTGATGTCCAGGTATGGAACTCTTTCCAACCGTTTTCATGACTGCATTCCGACACAAAAACCCAAATAATTCTTTTATGACAACAGCACATTCTGAAAAGGGCAGGAACCAAACCCTTCGTTTTATACATGTAGTATAATGTACATGTAGCCCTTGTAATTCCAGAGGGTTTTTGTAAGGGGGGCTCGTTTCGCATTCCTCTCACACCCTGCGTTATGGTCTACTGGGCCTGTGTGTGTCTGGCCTAGTGTTGACCTTACACCCAAGTATGCCCGCACGCTATACAGGCCTTATTCCAGATCATCCGAGCTTGAATTGAATTCGCAAAAAAACGCTGCAGGTGTCGTATGACGCTGCACAAGGGTGTGTTATAGAGCTCAGGTGTACTTGGGAAAACTTTAGGCTTGGGATACTGGCTATTGTTGAAAAGAAAAATAACCTCCTTTGTTTAAATGGAGTATCCTGTTTCCCGACTGTTTATATTATGCATGCATAGTCTGCATTGGTTAACTAACTGCATAGATACTCAGTGCACAGTGAAACAACTTACTATTCTGTCTCCAAAGTCGATGCAAATGATTCCTAAAGCTGAACTAAAATGATTCCTGAAAATGATTCCTAAAACCAAAAACTATGAGTTCCCAGCTCGGAAGTGCGACCATACTTTGTGTTGGCGATACAAAAATTTGCATCATTGCACAGTGCACGAAAACCCAAAAGTGAGTTCCACAGAAGTACCAAAAGAACTTCAGATATTGACTCTAAATTCCCTCGGTTTTTGATTGAAAATATTGATTTGAGTCGTCGAAACTTTGAATTTAGGTTTGGCATTGCAAACTTGAATTATTTCTTTTTATCTGAAGTTTAGTGCACATTTCAAATGGAATGGGAACAAGTTCACTTTTGTAGCAGAAATGACCTTGCCGATAATATCTGCCAAGCCTACGCACCCCTAAAAAAAAAATCAATCAAGCGTTCTGTATAGTACCTGGAATTGGAAGGAAAAAAATCAAGTGCACACGAACAGACAGCTTGTCTAAATTCCTCGTGTCTTCTGCATTCAATATACTTGCTTGTCAATCTGTCATGTAAAAGGCATAATCCAAATAGAAGATGACAGCCTAGCTACGAGCCCCCCCCCCCCAACAATGTTTTCCTCGTTTTCAAAGTTTGATTCATGAATCACCACAAAGCTTCAGTCATTCCGTTGAATTAGTTCTTTTATTACTTTCTTCCGTAGTTGTAGAATTTGATTTCCATTTGCAAGACTAGGCCCCTAAAAGCCTCATCAGGTATTGGGAAAAAACGCACATGACGTTGAGAACATTTTTTTTTTGTCGGGGTGGGGGGGGGGGACATACAGGGGGGTCTGTATCGGCTACAAATGCGCTGTTGTGAGGCGGGAACTCTAGCGGCCTCGAGTGTACTCTAGCAGAAGACACTGAATGCATTCTCACTTTCGCAGAGGTGTTTACTTAAAAACTACTGGGTCTTTGCTTTTCTGACCAGCAGATTATTCAGATACAGCTGATTTTTTTCTCCCTTGTAAATCTGGGTTGAATTTGTGGCATTAAAGGCAAGAAAAAAGTCCTCAACCACGGCAAGTTCAAAGGGGATTACATGTCCAGTTCCGTTTTCAGGATGCACTTGTAAATATTTCCGAATCATGCGCCCTTATGAACAAGGCAAACAAAAATTGAGTGAAATTTAATCCCTGTCCTACTTATTTTCATTACCGACATTTATCTGTTGCTGCACCAACCAAGTCCAAGTTATGAATATAATATCCAAAGTACCTCTGTTGATGCATTTTCTCCTCACCGTGACCACCTGATATCGCACAGGTATTAACACAAGAACTAAAGTATGAATAACAACAGGGATTTTTAAATAATTGTGTCTTCAAAAGGGGGATTACATGCAACCACCAAAAACCCCATTCAGACCAATTTCCTAATATTTTGGCGTTCCATTCAATCCACCGTCACTCCCGTTATTAAGACTTTCTTAGCAAAACACAGCTACACGTGTAGCTCATCCAACACAAACAGGATTTGCAGAAAGATATTTTCAATACGGACTAATGAAAACTCGCCCGAGGGTTCTGGTTTGTAGTATTAAACTTATCGCAGGGCAAACTTGGACTGACCCTACAACTCAACCCAATCTCAAACTTTCGGCTATGTGGCTTTTTTTTTGTAGGAAAACTCCCAGAGGCTTTAACACATGATTTGCAATGTCTCAGATCATGTTAACTTCTTGCCAAAAAAACATTTCATGTTGTGCCTAAATATTCCCATAGGTATACTGCATACTTCTTGTCAGTGTACATTCCTATACAACCAGTACCCTGTTACTTGCCACACAAATTTTTATCAGGGCCTGTGAGTTTGGGTTCTTTCAAATTGTAGCCAAAAATAGCCTTCCCATTCAGATTCATAGTAACTCCTACTCATAAATTCACGCCGTGAACTCAAAAGAAACTTAATTGTGTTTCGGGTTTTTTGTGTGTGTTTGGCTATGGGAAGCCATTTCTAAACAAGGAAAAAACCAGACCCCACTTCAAAATGCCGGCGGCAATTCCTGTACATCTATTCAGGATATGCATTTTCACACACAAAATAAACGAATATCTTCAAATGAAAATGCATGTACTGACAAGGTGTAAAAAAAGGAAACAAAGTATTTGCATCTTTTGAAACTTTTGTATCTTTTTCTCTGAGAAATGTTCATCATAATTCATTTCCAGTTCCCTTTCATCCGATGTTCTTTGAGCACAATGAGGCAGTGAAAGTTTATGAATTTCAATAGATGACATTTTTGATAAGTTACATCGCTTTTAAGTTTCCCAGACGTCTAGGTACAGGGACAACCTTTTTTTTTTTTACCCAAAAGGAGAAAGAAAAAAAAGCTGAGCTCAAAAAGTTGATTGATTGGTTGGCGTGTTTCACCGGTGCCCGGGGATTAAGATATGTGTGCGGAGGGAAGTACGTCATATGGGGTACCAGGGGTACGAGGAAAAGGAAGGGGAAAATACTGGCACTGATAGGGGGGGGGGGCGGATTTGTGGTCCCTGGAGTTATGTAAAAATGAGGGGCCGGCTTTTGCTTGTTAAATTTGTTAATACCACAGCTAGCCAGTTTTACGCCAGTTTTTCCATTAATTCCATTTGCGTGTCCCTTCAAATATAATGAAACTTCAGAAAGTCAAAATATGTGATTAACTGCCATCCACAGCTCAGAAGTTTTGGTGTGCAATGAATGAGCAAAATGCAGGAATTAAAACGATTTTCCAGAAGTTGATGGCTTTCAAATACTGCAGAAGTGGAAAAACTGAGGAATTTGTCAAAGAAACACACACTGGAGACCTTTTGCCACTATCGCACGACCCCTCCCGATTTAGCGTAATTGGAAAATTAGCCACAAAACCAACTCCGAAATCCGTCGTGATTGCACCGCCACCAGAGGTGTGCATACCGCAATGCAAACATCTCTCTCAACCCCAGCGGGTGGTCGGTAATGCGTTCTGCTTGGGGAGCCATCGTTATTTTCAACAATTCTTCGTGACTAAACGTAGCAATTTTCGAAACAGATGATTCCAACAGTGAATGCAAGCTGTGAGGCCGTGTCAGACACACATGAACTGGCCGGAGAAGTGTTTTTTTGCCAACAAAGTTACAAAGTGACTCAATTAAGGAATTTGTTGGCTAGTTTGCAAATTTGATGTCCAGCAAATTTTGGGAAATACTTTTTATAGAAGTTGGAGTGGGGTGAACACATTTGTTTTTTAGTTTGGGCAATTCAATAAAAATCAATTACATTGCTTGATTTCTAACTCAAACAGCACAGCATGGAAGAGACAGCTGGCAGTATAGGAGTCAAAGGTCACAATGAAAAAGTTGTCCCTGAACGAAAATTAGCTCACATGGCAGTGCTGTCTGCAGAGTTTATTACAATTACTAAATCTCCAACAAATTTGACGTCAAAAGGAATCCAGCTCCGAATGACCGAATCCAGCTGCTGTTGGGAAAATTGATTCCCCGCCCAAAGTTTTTGAGACAGTCTTTGCCTGTGTTTGGTGAACCATTAACCCTGAATTTAAAAAGAAAGAAAAAAAGGCAGGAAATTGGAAAAAGGACCTCAGTCAACGGCAGGCTTAGTCAGTTCATTGGCATGGAGACAGGACTGTCCATTCGGTAGAGTGATGACTGAAGTTGACAGTAATTGAATTTGCAGTGCATGTGCAGTCCTGCCCCCTAAAAAACTCCTGACGAAAAGATAGTACATTGTACAAGTGTCCCTGAGATATTTGTTGCTCTTTTCAGTTGTGTACATATATGACCAATGAAGTTTATTGTAAAAGTATATTTGAGATGCAAATTTGGGAAGTATTGCTTCAAAATTGCAAAAAAAATAAGAGTGTATTCAGTCTTTTACTTTCTACCCAAACTCCACAGTATTTACAACACTTTTCTCCTAATTCTTTCGTCGGCTGATTTGTCACTTCTCATGAGAGTACATTCATAAATTGCTTTCCAAATTTGGTGGACAATTATATCGGGCATTGTTGTTAAGAATAGCTGCAATTAATGCCTTCTATTTAAGACAATATTTTGTGGTCTGCACTGTGTTCGTTTTAAAAAGATGTAGCCATGGTTTTCTCTTACAGTCACATTGTTTCGTTTTCACGTTCCGTACTTTGATTTTGAGTATTGGTTTTAAATTTTGTTCGGTCTTGGGTTTTTCTCCCACACAGAACCATCCTTCTACTTTGGAGAGGCCGAGTACCGTGTTGACGAGAGCGACGGATACCTGGAGGTCCAGGTCTGGCGTACCGGCACCGATCTGTCCAAGATGGCCAGCGTCACGGTCCGCTCCCGCGCTTCCAACCCGCCCTCTGCCACCGGTGGGTATTATGCAATGCGTCCATTCCCTAGAATGGATTGGGTAGCAGGAGGGAAAGGAGTGGCTTTTGCAAAAAAATGGGTGTACCTTAAAAGGATTAATGGGTTGTCTACCATTTGTAATTTCTTTGGAATGTAATTGGTCCGAATCTTTAGGACTCAATTTTTGGACTACAGAAGTCTATTAGGCAAGTTTTCTTAACACCCCCCTCCCCTACTCCCATATTCTCAAGGTATTTGGAGTGTGCACTCTAGAATGGATTGGGCACCAGGAGGGAGGGGAGTGGCTTTTACGGCATGAGGATTTAAAAAAAAATAAGGTTCTTATCACGGCTGTTTGACAGCTTTAGGGTGTAACTTGTCCTTAATCCTTTGAAACTACTCCGCAAGGGTATAAAAGTCTTCAAGGCAATTTAACAAACGCGCCCCCCCCCCCTTCCCCATCGAAAAAACATTGTTAATTTTTTGAGATAAACACCAAGCCTTTGACAGTCCTCGCTACGTGTCGTGCTGAAAACTGTCTAGCATGCACTCAGAAATGCACTAAGCATGGGTAACACTAATTATTAATGATCTAAACTTCCTTTGAAAAACATCATCTTTTATGACACACAGGGTGGTCTGAACTCCCGCCCCCCATGGCCTCTCCCTTCTGCTGCTTAGGGGAGGGAACATTAACTAACCAAGTACAAGTTGAAAAAAAAGAGTCTGGGTTACATGTTTTGTCAGTTCAAACATTTTTTTAAATGTCAATCTTCGGAGTCCTGTGGATCTTCTTATCCAGAGATCCATCCGCAAATTTTATATTTCCTGTTATGTGTTTCATCTCCCCTCGACACGCAAGTGTCAGCTCTAAGTGAAAAGTTCCGCCCACTAACGAGTGACTTATCGTCATGTATCACGTAACCTCTTTTCTTTCTCGTTAATTTTTATCCTGTCTTGCTTTTTGCCTGGCCTTTTGACCCCATAGTAACAGGACACAAGGTAATGTCACCGTGTTTGTCTTGGCTGTTCTCATTTTCTGGGACGAGTTTTTGGCAAGAAATGTGTTTGGCATCCAGACAGTCAAAAGAGTAGAGTGTGTATCACAGAAGAAGTTTCCAGGTGTTTTTTTAAAAGTCAGTTTCAGATAATTAACAAAAACGCCCTTTTTTTGGACACCGGCAGATGCAGAAACCAAATTTATACCAGCATGTTGCCTTAGAAACCACTGGTATTGCTGTTAGCCGGTCCCCACATCTGATATGCTAAAAAAAAAACACCTGAAAACCTTATTAAAGAAGAGGGATTCTGAAAATAATTCTAGAATATTTCTCTTCATTCAGAGAGAAAAAACCCCACCGGTATCGAGAATGTTATGCAGGCTTTTTAGCCTCTATTGCATGTATATGAGTCTAGAGACAAGACCAGGGCCCAATATCACGGTTCGGTTAACCACAGAATTCTGCGCTTACAATCACCATTCTGTGCTTATGATGGCTAGCAGAAAAATACTGTGCTAACCCTGTAAGCACAGAATTCTTGTTACAGGAGGTACCCATGCGCATAAGCCAAAATATCTCAATGACCTGTGAAATATATTTGCCGTAAGCATGGAATTTTCTGCTGTAGTAAGCAGGGATTTTGTTTGGAACCTGTAAGCAAATCGATGACACTGGGCCCTGCAGTCAAAATCGTCCGGAATTTTACATGTTTTCCGTTTGGGATTCTTGGGTGCCTCAAAGTTCATTTTATTTTTCTTGTACATGTGTAGAAAATATTTCTAGTAGTTTCAGTCGTCACCTTCCTCTGTCTTGCGAAGAGTTGTTTGTCTAAACCCGTCCGTCCCATTTCCAGCTTCGCTCATGCATGCAGCCTCTTCCAGCTTCCAGAATTATTTATGTTGGTTAATGCATTCCTTTCTGCTGTGATTCTGTTTCCCTTTGATGATATCCTATCCATTTTTTTCTTTTTTTTCTGTCCGTTTTGTCATTTGTCATTTTGCTCCGGTGTTGCTGGTTCACCCCGTACTAGTTTTTAAGTTCCATCCCATCTTTTTTTCAAAGCAAAACAAAAAGTTATTCACTTTTGAATGAGACATCACATTAATATAAACCACCCACGTTTAGTTGTGGAATATTTACTTTACAAGTTCCAAACTATTTGCGGCCCATTAATAATTCAGGCGTATGTTTTTGTCCATTATGAACGCTAAAGCAACTTAAAATAAGTGTAGTTTCAGAAAATTAGGGGGGGGGAATTCCACTTAAAGGGCCATGACATGAGTCTTACTTGGGACATATTTTGTGCAACTTTTTACTCCTTGTAAATGTATGAAAACTATCTGACATCCCTTTTTGGTTGATTTTATTGAAAGTGCACTTCTTTAAACATTAAAAAAAATTCTGTGCTTTTCTGGACAAATGAGGGCGCTATGCTGTGATGTCATTTCAGGAAGACACTGTTCAGTTGAGTGGTTTTCTGTTCAAATTGTCAACCCAAAAATTTGTTCATTGAAAACATTTGTGAGAAAAGTTTGCTCATTGGCTTACTGTCATGTACTGAAACAACAACAAATAACTAAAGAAGAAAAAAAATCACCACAGCAAAAATCCAAAATTCTGGCGAATGTTTGTGCTGAAACAGCTGTAACATTGAGTTTTCTGCCTAAATGACATCACATTTTTGTTCATGAATATGCAAATTTTCATTTGCATAAAAACTAAAAGGCACCAAAATGCGCTTAAAAATGGCAAACTGAAAATAAGGTTAAATGGGACAAAAAGGTGCAGTTACAAGAACTGCATTAAAAAAAAATTACATTACATTTCATTGGCCCCATATACATTACAATGTACAATGTATATTGCTTGTTAACTGGTACCCAGCTGCGATTTGCTTGATGTCAAAACGAGCTTAGCAGTGAAAGTAGTTTTCAAGATTTTTTTTTTGTTGCGGTCGCGCTGGCACGCAAACATCACTCGGAACAGGACATGGAGGAAGACATTCTTGAGACCACATGTGGCAGGACCTGTAATGGAAGTGGGCATGATTAGTGAAGACAACTTAAAAATAGTCGGCAGGAAATCAGGGGTTTGGGGGGGGGGGGGTTCGAGTGGTTCCAGCTAAATTGGGTCAGGTTGTCTTTTTATTGGTGTAAATTGTAAATAGAGGGATGCATTTTGATACTGGGGTGAGAAAATGGGCCGGGTCAGAGTATAGTACATTGCAATGTTGGCGCTACAACCCCTGAAGGGAAGCTGTGTACAATAATGTATACGAGTTGCATGCTGGTGACATGCATTGTTAAGCATATCCGCATTCTGGTTCATCCCAAAGTGCACTGACTTGCACCGAGTGTTCCTTGCAGATACCAAAATCTGTAGAACACAAAGACAATGGACAAGTCATAGACTTGTGGGAAATCTTGTGTCCAACTGCAATCTTTTTGTGTTCAATTCCCCCCCCCCCACCTGCTTCATTTGTCTTTTGTCTGTGTCTATAGTATTTCTGGAAGTTCATGTTTTATTATTTATTTTGATGTGGTGTCAGCTGGGTTCATACTTAGCGCGAACGGCGAGAGCAAATGCGAAAATGAGAATTTGTTACATCACACAGGCATATGTAACTTTTCCTTGGATCAGCTGATTTCCTCGTTTTTCACTTCACACTTATGCCGTTAAAAATTGAAAAACACTGCACAAAGACTTGGAAAGATTGGAGCTTCCTCCTTTTTTGTTACTTCCAAGTTGCATGGCTGATTACAGCAAGTTTTCAGACTGTGAATTTGAATATCACTTCAGCTCCAACACATTTTTGCAGCCAATGTTTCGTGACATCAAATTCGCTTCGTGTGAATCGCCTTCGCGTGAAGTATGAGCATGCATTTAGTCAGACTTACTTTATCCTCCATTTCCTGTACTTTTCAGTCAGCATGAAATGTTAAGTCTTTTAAGGATCTATGATCTCTTTTCCCTGGGCACATTTGTCGCGACCTGTCATGTACCATGGGATTTTGAGTCACTCCCTGTGCTGGTTAACATTGTGTTGAAACAATCAGAAATGTCACATTTCAACTGCTAAGCCTTCAAAGACACAGTTTGTCACACTCTTTCCTTGGAGATTTTAAAGGTCACATTTTGTAACTACCGTTTTGGCTGACTTTCAAGACTTTCTGATCAATCTGAACTTGCTGTGTCAATCTGAACGTGCTGTATAGACGAATCCACGGGCACATTATCCCTGTACACCCATGAGGCCCCCTTTCATGGAGAAATGATTGTGCATGCTATTGTACAAAGCAACTGCCCCCTAATGAATTATCTGAACAATAGCTAGCACAATGCTTTCGCCATTGAAGGGGGCCTCCGTGATAGAATTGTTAGCGTGCCCAGATTAGTCTATACTATTTTTGAGTTCAAAGATCTGGTGGGACACACTTGTTTTGACCTTCAAAGTTGAAAGCATTTCCCTAGTGACAATTTTTTTTTTTTTAACTTTTTTTTTTAGAGTGGGCAGTTGATATCAATTACTAGTGTTCCTGTTCAGTGCACAACTTGTCAATCCATCAACTTTTGCGTGACATTTCAGCCATTGAACTGTTGACCTAAACAACCTCTAAAAAATCCTTTAGAGACCTTCCCACATTTAAGAAGGTCACTCTGCCTCAATACATTGATGCGGAAGTTTAAACTAGTCACAAGTCCAAATTTTGTTTTTAAAGGAATATTTTTGTGAAGTATGACTGCTGTTAGGTTGGTCAAGTGATTTAAGAAAACGAATGGCATTTTGCTTGTCAATTTTCCTACTCTGGGGTTCCCAAAGCGCACTAAATCGTTCTTAAAGACCCAATTAGTTGTGACGGAAGCCGAAGAAGTTGTGATGGGTCAGTCTGTCACTCACTGTGACGTACTTTATTTTTTCGGCTTTATTTTTCAGTCAAATTTATCAACCGTTTTGGTTATTTGGGGGTTAATAGGTAAGGGGTATGGACAGTGTAACATGTAAATGACCTGCCAGAAATTGTCGGTCAGTTAAGAGGAAAACGAAACGACTATCAGGTCAGGTGTAATTACTCGTCTAATTTGCTTGTCAGAAAGTGATTTTTAAAATCTTTGTCTTTTTTTGCGAATAGGTGGTGTGGACTATGCCGGAATCAGCCGCAACCTGGACTTTGCCCCCGGCGTGACCATGCAGAACGTGCGCGTCTACATCATGGACGATTTAGGCCAGCCCTTGCTGGAGGGACCCGAGACCTTCGAGCTGGTACTGCGCATGCCCATGAACGCCGTCCTCGGTGCCCCGGCCCTGTCTGTGATCACCATCAACGACACCGTCTCTGATTGTAAGTATTCCACCTTTCCCCGAGGCCACTTCTGAAACCATGGTTTAGGTTTTTCAGCTTTGGCTTCATCTGTGGCTCAAAAATCATGTGGTAACCTGTAATTCCAAAACCGAAGGAAAAACTATAAGAAAAAAAAAAGCATTTGTGATACTTTATTTTTCAAATTTACTGAAATCATGTGAGCAAATTCAAAACTGATGTTCCAAAAATGTTTCCACTTAAAAAATTATAAACAATGTCAATTTTTGAAAAATAGAGATTCAGTCAGCTTTTGAATTATGCTTTATATTTGTTGGTGTTTTTTTCTTCAGTGCCCAAGGTTGAGTTCCGCGACCTGACCTACGAGATCAACGAAAATGACGGCACAGTCACGGCGGTCATCGTCCGCAGCGGTGACCTGTCCATCACCAGCACGGTCCGCTGCTACACCCGGCAGGGCTCCGCCCAGGTCATGATGGACTTCGACGAGCGGCCCAACATCGAGTCTTCCATTGTCACCTTCTTGCCTGGTAAGATTTTTTTTGGACGAAGACCGGTCCCGTAAACTTTTGATCAGCTTCGTCTTTAACGGAACCTTTCTGCCTGTCTACAGGTATGAGATTTTTCAAACTTAAGTCCAAAATCAGATTTTTTGACTCTGAGAGAATGCCATTATCAGTATGGAAACAAATGTATCTTTCAGACCAGACCTCTTATCCAATTTTCAGACTTTTCTTTTTTTCAAATTGACATTATCCCTGTGTCGCATTGACAGCATGTATTGGCAAATTAGATCACCAGCATTGGGCAGGTGTCCGCAGAATCTCGGTCAACCTCGGTCAAAAGTTATGTGGGAAATGCACGCAAACCAAAGACGGGCGCAGCTCTTGGCCACAACAGGAACGGTGCAATAGGGTATGGTAGCGCGTCAAAACATCTTTTGCATCTTTAAAAAGTAACTCATCTAATTGAAAAAGCCACCAAAGCAAAATCCATAAAAGAATCCTTGATTTTTTTGCAAAGCTCTGCTCTATATCGGATTCTAATTGGCCAACCCACCCTAGCGGACTCTGTGGTTAAGACTTCCGCAGTTGTAAGCAGGAGGTAGTGGGTTCGATTTCAACCCAAGCAGCCTTTTTTTCTTAGCTTGTCTTACAGCACCGTCGGTAAAGAGCAAAGTTCAAGACTAGCTGTGTGTGGCTGCTCTATTAAGACTAATTGAGAGACGGCATAAACATCTCGTATTTCGGCACTTAGGAACAAGGCACTCAAAGACACATTCATGCTCTTCCTGTAGTCATTAATGTGCGGGAAGGGGACCATCAAACTGGTTTCAAATGGCCCACAGAGTATTTCCCTTTTCCAACCCCTGAGTTCTTTGTGCAAGAAGAAGTGGGTCATGCGTGAAACTTTTTATTGGATTTTTTTTTTTTTTAAACATCTTTTGCTCATCCGGTCACGGAAGGAAACCAATCGATAACAGCTGGCCTGGGTGAGATCACACCGTCCGCGTCTGTCGTCGGTAATGTGTCACTGTGTTTACACGCGAGCATGAGAGTGTGTTAGCCAGCAGGCAACATTCACTGAGCGAGTTTTTTTTTGTCGAGGAGGGTCGCCGCACATTTCAAGAACTTTAAAAAAGGGTTGTTAATAGGTTCTTTCCTTCGAGACGTTGGACTCCTCGGAGTTCCTATTCCGGCTTTCATCCCCCTGGTATTGTGTGTTATAATTACTTCCTATTTTCATGAAGGCAGAAAGGAGGCAATGTGCACGTAGTGGTACGGACCTGATTTAGTCGGAAAATAGTTCCGTGTTAAAACAAAAATCATGAAGAGAGCCAATAAACTGCTGTTTTTACCATTAAACTGATGAAGATGCTTTGTATGAACATATATCGCGTCGTAATAATTGGAGGTAGGTCCTGATAACGGGGAACCAGTGAAATGTAGTACCTGTATATCACATTGCATGGTTAACTGGTAACCTCATGGAGGTCCCAAGCTGACAGGTGTTGCCCACTGATTACACACGTCATGCAAATTAATCACCTTCAACTCTTTGCGTGCAGCAAGCCGATCTGTCACATTCATTCAAAATGTCGGCGTCTGTGAACTGCAAGCCAATAACCCAATATACAAGTATTGGCGGGAGCGTCGTTGTGTTGCTTTTAGTTCCATTTTGTAAAGGCAGTCAATTTCATACTTGGTATTTCCAGCATTACTTGTAGGAAAGGAAGTGTAATGTCCGTGACAGAGCCAATTAACCATGATATCCGAATAATGATTTGGAGAAACATTCCAAAACTCTTAGTCTGTAATCTCCTTGACCATTACTAGACGATGAATGTATAAAATTGATACACTTGGCTCTTAAAAGCACTGTCATGGACATTATATAACGCTTGAATTGCCGCACTCGAAGAATGAATTGGAAAACATGTTGCAACCCGACGCCACTTTTTTCTTCATATATCATCTCAATGAAGGTCATTCGTGGCAAAAATAATGATGAGACATGAATCTGGGACCGAGAAACATGTCCAATTTTGTTAGGAAATACTAAGAATATTTGCTTGAGTCTCCATAGACCTTTTACACAATCGCAGAAGTGGCGTCAGGTTGCAGCATTTTTTCAATGAATCTTTCATCATTCAGAGGTACTTCACAGGAAAATGGTGCTCACCAAATTCATACCCACATGCTAACCTGTGAGACGTTTTAGAACTCTTGAAACGACAAACTCACCTGATATTTTTTCTTCTTCTCTCGTTTCCAGGTGAGCGTTCCAAGGAGTGCACAGTCCTGCTGATGGACGACAACGTGTTTGAAAACGATGAGCAGTTCCGTCTGGTCCTGGGCAACCCCCGCACGGACTCCGGCCTGCAGGCCATGGTGGGAGAACAGAACGAGACCACTATTACCATCCACGATGTCGGAGACAGTACGTACTCACTTCTAGGGAAAACAGTCAGGAAATAAAGCACAAAAGGGCTCAGAACTGTAAAGATTTTATGGTTTTTTGTGGCACGTGGCTAAAAACAGAGCAAAGATACCCGAGATTACCTAACATAAATTTGGTTTGTTATTTTTTTTTAGCATCCATTCCCAAAACCTCTCTAGAGATTCCAAAATCTTGAGTACATTGTGGAAAATGACACGACAAATTATTGCATTTCTTTTTGGGACGTGGAAAGCCACTTGTCAATATTTTTGCCACACCTCTTTCAGGCATGCAACTTTTCCTTGGATCCGCTGATTTCCTCGTTTTTTTAAAATGAAAAACACTGTACAAAGTCTTGTGTGGTTAGGAATTTCCTCGTCTTTTCTTAATTTCCAGTTGCATGCTTGCACTTTGAGGTTTCATGTCAAATTTTGTCATGTGTTTGAGAGACATAAAGGAAGCTTATCTGTAGAAGTGTACAGAAACCATGCATTATATTAGTATCAACTGAAAAGATGTTTTTCTTAGATGTTTCTCTTGGCACTTTCTAACATCATCCGGTGATTTTTTTTTTCTTCTTCTGTCCAGGGCCCATCATCAAGTTCCCAGAGACCCGCTTCACCGTCAACGAGCCTACGAACGAGGACGATGTCAGCACGGTGCGCATCCCGGTCATCCGCATGGGCGATACCTCCCAGGTCTCCATCGTCCGCGTCTTCACCAAGGACGGCTCGGCCAAGAGTGGCATCGACTACAACCCGCTCTCCCAACGTACGTACATTTTCGTTTTAAAATTTCCTTGTATGTTTGTGTGCATTTGTTTATGGTGTAAATCGAGGACACACATGTGCAACATCATCAGTGAATCGAGGACAGGAACCAAATCGAGGACGACCTCGATTAGAAAACGTGTACAAAACCAATGAGAGCTGTTGCAAAAAAGTTGAAGTACAAACAAAGGAAAAGGGTAAATGGAACAATAGAAAATCCTCGATTTACACCGTAAACAAACGTGCATGTCTGTGTGTGTCTGTCTGTCTGTCTGTGTTTCATGTGCTTATGGTTGATTGTGCGTAGAATCTTGCCCAGCTTTGCCCTTCATCCTTTTCTTGTTAGTGTCTCAAAACGGAAAGCAGAGGTCAGCTTAATCAAAACTGTCAGAAAACGTCATAAAATTTCCCATATTGAGACCTGTCACATTTTTCCTGCCAATAACAAGAAACAGCGATTACGTCTTCAGGGCAGGAAGTCAATTTCCTAACGAACCTGAGTGAAAAAAAATATGAAAACGTTTACCGATTTTGACATCTTTGAGCTCAGGGTGCAGTGGGTAATCGTAGTGCAACACATTTCTCCCCTTATACAACGTTCGTTTCCATGGTAGTTAAAGCTGGAGTGTAGGAGTGGAGGTTTTTTATCTGGACTTCTCCAGAAGGGGTCGGCCTATCCCCGGACCAACACCCTATCCTGCTTTTTAATTATAACTGAAAAACATCAAAGTTACTTGAGACCTTTTGAGAAAATCACGGAAGCCTTTATGATTAAGTAGTTTAGGAGTGGGTTTTGTGAAGCTGAATAAGATTGAGCCGTATTTTGGTCTCTGCTTATTGGGTATGAAAAGAGGTAATCTTCAAAAAAAAAACTTTCTGTTTTGTTGACAATCATCATTTCAGTTTATTCCCATTCTCTGATAATTCTGACTTTTTTTTTTTACAAAGGAGCAATAAGTTTTCAAGTGGTTTTTAAACCTCGCCTCTCTGAACCATTTTTTTTATTAAGTCTTGAAATGTGTCACTATTTGTTGAAATTAGCGTGATCCAATGCTTGATTGAATGATGGTAACACGGTCCCCATGGCTACCAGGATCTGAGGTCGTGACCCTGAATGACCTTAGACCTGTCAGTGTCTATTGTTTTAGACACTGAACAGTCTACCTGTCCCAGGGACTTTGACCTTCCATTCTTTTGATTGGTGGACAAGAAAACTGTCAATTTAATTGGTCAGACCTTGTGAACAAAAAACATTCTTTCGCAATCACCAAGAAATGGATGAGGCTTCACTTCAAAGGCTTCAGTCAGAATTTTTCCCGTGTAGTTAAGACTCTTTCAACCCGAATTTTAAAAACTCTTTCAATCCCAATTTGTGTCTATGTTTCCCTTGAGTGTTTCTCTTCATTTTGCAACAAATAAACCTAACCCAGAAATGCATCTACACCTGTTTTCCAGAGAGGGGGAAACACTGTGTGGACATAGGCAAGTCCACACATATCTAAAACCTGGTTTATGTGGACATCTTTTGTTCGGAAGTCCACACAGTGAATGTATTGCTGGTACATTCCTCCCACTGGGGCTTTAGAAAGTGGTCAAAAGGGGCCATCTACCATTCAATCACAACCCCATTTAAACTCTGTCCGACCCTCATGGCTTGTCAGCAAGCCCCAAGTCTGACCTCAACAAAGACCCCAAATCCCATATCTGTCATGTATTCATTGGCCTTTAATACACATCCAGTTGCCAGTACAGGGCTTGACAAAACAAACAATCCCTAGTCCCAAAGAACTTGTCCCTTGAAATGTCATTAGGCGACCAAAAAAAAAAACCCTCTTTTGATTTCAACAGAGTCAGTCTGAATGGAATAGTTGAGATATAACTAAGGTTTGCCAGACGCAAGGCAGCTGTCAGAAAAATAAAATTGGCCTTATTTGTTGGGTCTTGAGTGGAAACAGACAGATTTTTTGTGGACAAGGTCTAGTTTGGCATGCCAAATTTTTTTCTTTCCCTCCAAAGGTCACTCCAGTTTTGGTTAAAGTTTACTGCGCCACAAATACTCCAAATGCTAATTTCCCCAGAGAGGTTTTAACCTTGATAAGATTAAGTTCTTAAATCTTTTTAAAAATTTAATCAGCATTTTGTAAGAGTGGTCAAATTTTACATTGGAAAGGAGAATTAAATCCAGCCGTGATGGGAATTGAATTTAATCTGAGATGCTAAGCAGAAATATTTGCTTAAGCACAAAATATGTTTAAAAAAAAGCTGGGTACCGGTCGAGGTAATGTACATTGCATGACATTTCGGCTGGTAATCGTTTTTGCTTAGCAGACTTTGTCTGTGCTTAGCAATGGCTGTGTCTGAATTTCTTGACTACGGCTCGAGATTACACGCAAGTCTATGGTAAGTGGCTGCAGCCGCTACCATAGACGTATGCGTAATTTCAAGCCGCAGTCAAATCATTCTTACACGGCCTATTTTCCGTGCTCATCGATTTCATGACCTTTTACCCCCAATTAGAAGCAGCTCTACATCAGGCAGTTGGGAATATCTTTGCACGCATTTAATGCCAGATTTAATGAGTCCCGTCAGTTTTAAATGTCCACGTCTATAAAAAAAAGTGTTTGGCTTACCAAAAGTACACAAGGGATACGCATGCTTTAGTGCAGGAACAGCTTTTGAAATGCCATCTATTTTGGTTGCAAACTGAGACAAATTTCATTTCCCTGCCCAAACTGAAAAATGGAATGAAGCACGAGACGGAATCTGTCAGAGCGTATTAACGAAAAAAAACAGTGAACAACTTCGAGCCATAACTTGGCAATGTTACAATCTGTACATCTTTGACAGTTTAAAACTAACACATTCTGGAGTCGAACTTAAACATAAAACGCAAGTTATTAATCCCGATCTTTGTGAGCTGGACAAAATTTTAGAAAGTAAATTTAAAATGAAATGAATTCTTCTAGAGCTATTGATTTTAAATGAACTTTTTAAATAGTTTTTTTCCATCTTTACAACTCCTGCAAATTCCTAAGGACAGTAACTGTATCAGAGACTGGCCGGCAAAAAGTAAAGCAAAAAAATTCATGGCATAAAAAACTTAAAGACCTAAATCCGGTCATGGGCGCCCAGCCCCCTAGTCCCTTGGGTGCCTTCTGGTTTATGCACTGGAGACTTGTTCAATTACAAGAGACGTAAACCAACTATGACCCCAAACTTGTCAGGCCACTGCCAAATAACATGGCCCTGCTGTTTAACCCCATTTGGTTTAGGGATATTCTTCAGATTAGGTTACGTTTTTAAAGGAATCACGCAGTCTTTTTTCCCTTCTTTATTGTGTCTGTACGTGTGATTCCACAAAATGGGTCTTGAAGTTTTTTCACTGACTGGTTTTTCATATGCAATTTAGAGAGAACATTCTCAGCTCTTCATTTGGATAACAATACCCAGTTTGACATCCTGGTGAATTTTGACATGTGGTGATAAGCAGTATTATGTATACCAAAACTCTTTGTTTGGTACTTTGAAATACAGGACTTGAGTTTGGCTCCAACGTGACAGAGTTGTTCGTGGACATCGATATCTTGCCGGACCAGGACAGAAGCGAGATGAGGGAGGCCTTCACCGTTCACCTGACCATGGACGAGATGATGGTGGCTGAAATCCAGGTAAACAAACACACAAACAACCCCAACAAACAAACAAACACCTCAACAAACAAACAGATAGCCAACAAAAAATCAAAGATTGGCAACTCACTTAGACTACCAATAAGTCAATAATATCCCAAACTCTCTTGGTGTGTTTGCTTACAAATCTCCTGAATCCTCAAAATAAACAAAAACACCACTGTGGAGGAAACATCTGGCATATTCTCTATGTGGGCAATTCCATGATGTAATGTCCGTGACGGAGCTTTGAAAAGCTTGAGTGAATAAGCCTGAAAATGTAGTTGTCAAATCTTTAACATCCATCATCTGGTAATGGCCAAGGCGATTACAGACTAGGAGTTTTGGATTGTTTCTCTGAATCCTTAATTAGATCTCATGGTTAATTGGCGTCATCATGGACAATACACTTCCTTTCATAACGCCTGAATTGCCCGTGTCACTAACGCCAATTTGTACATGTTTTTGTGTCTGTCTGCAGATGAACAAGGCTCTGGTGTACATTGAGCAGGAAGGCCAGCAGTCTGGTGTCACCTTCCCCTCCGCACCGGTTGTCGTCTCCCTCCTGGACTACGACACCGTGGAGCTGGCCAGGGACTTCCCACCACGCGGTTACCCCGTTGTCTGCATCACAGTAAGTTTCCGTACTGAGTGCCGTGGCTGAATGAATCGGCAATTTGCAGAACTTATTAAAAGACACGTTGATTTTTGAAATCTCAAGGATAATTAACCTTTCAATGCCACATCTTTTCCTCCTTCCCTACCACAGCCTTGCAACCCCAAGCACCCCGACTACGCCACCACTGGCTCCATCTGCACCAACGAGGGCGTCAACGACACCTTGACCGAGTTCCGTTGGCTGGTGTCCGCTCCAACGACCGCCGCCGGGGTCACCTACCCACTCAGAGACGTTGAGAGCAACACGTTCTTCACCGACTCCAACATGGTGAGCAAGAAACGACGAGCAGCTTTCCTAACTGAAAGGCATCGCTATCTTGGCGTTCATTGTGAATCGGTTATTCTGAAGCTTGTTGTAAAATATCTTGCTCCTGGACACAATAGCTTTGAACCACCTGCTGGAGTTATTTAGACCACTTGTCAGGGGTTCTCATCTTCAAATCCTTTCCCTTTGCTCCTCGCTTCTTAGATCACCCTGGACAGCATCTACTTCGGCCCAGGATCCCGCGTCCAGTGCGCTGCCCGCGCCGTAAGCAACCAGGGTGACGCAGGCCGTGAGCACAGCAGTCTGCCAGTCACCATCAGCACGGAGGAGGGTGTCTGCCTGCCACGACTGGCCGAGGCCATCGGAGCCGAACCCTACACCGCTAAGCTGAAGTACACCGGACCCACGGACCTGGAACACCCCAACAAGCTCAAGCTGAGCATCACCATGCCTCATGTTGGTCAGTATCCAAAGTTATTTCAGCCGGTCTCAAAGGGCCAGCATACTGTCCTCAGACCGAGTGAGTCACTGACTCAATGAGTCACCGACTCAACGAGTCAAGGAGTATGAATTCCATGTTGAAACTTCCTTAAAATGAGCTTTAACAAAATTACCTTGCCCAAAATTACCTTGCTGCTGGACTAGCCAAACTAGTCTTGTTTATCTGCGGTAAAAGATATTTCTTGGAAGTTATGATCTTCTGTTCTTGCCAAAGCATTTCTTATTCCCCATGGGATGTTAAGTTGCTCTGCTTACCGGTGAATTTTGTGCTTATGATCGCCAATTCTTTGCATACATTGCTTGCACTTAAATTCTGAAAAATGAACATGACTTTATAAGTCTGAAAGTTGTTTCAACTTCATTTTGTTTTTCTCAAGCTTATGAAAGTGGTTGGACTGTTGAAAAAAAAGACCTTCAAACAAGAAACAGTTGTTAATTTTCTTCTTTTGCCAATTTTTCAGACGGTATGTTGCCGGTCATCTCCACCCGCCAGCTGTCCAACTTTGAGCTGGCCCTGAGCAAGGACGGCTACCGAGTCGGCACCCACCGCTGCTCCAACCTGCTGGACTACAACGAGATCCCCACCGAGTACGGCTTCATCAACAGCGAGACCAAGAACGCCAACGTCATCGGCCAGTCGCAGCCGTACCAGTTCAGCGAGGAGATGCGGGGCGCGGCCACGCTGCGCTTCTATCGCAACCTGGACCTGGAGGCTTGTCTGTGGGAGTTCACCACCTACTATGACATGTCCGAGCTGCTGAACGAGTGCGGTGGGCAGATCGGAACTGATGGACAGGTAAGATAATCAATTTTGAAAAACAAATTTCGAAGATATTTGGAGGAAGCCTCACGCCTTGATGCTCATCCACACTAAAATAAAATAATAATGGCCAGGGTTAACCTGAATTTCCTAGACTTTTGATGCCCACACTAGTCTAAATTTCCTTTTAATGATGAGTGATTGCAATAAAGTGTCTTGCCCAAGGACACACTTTGATTCCACCGACTGAGCTTGATACCACATTTCAAAAAATGTGCATGCTAAATAGGACTCTCGCAGATTTGCAACCCAAAAAAATCAGGAATTTGTTAAGAACTTTCGGCTCAAATCAATCCCACTTTCCAGTTGTATCCCAAACTCCAATTAAAATGTTGACTTTTTCTCCCTTGGTCGTGGTAGGTCCTAGACTTGGTTCAGTCCTACGTGTCCCTGCGCATGCCCCTGTACGTCTCCAACGTCTACCACTCTCCGGCCAGCGTCGGCGGATGGCAGCACTTTGACCAGACCTCCAACCTGCAGCTCACCTTCGTCTACGACACCTCCATCTTGTGGCAGAACGGCATCGGGGCTCAGGCCATCTCCGATGACACTGTAACAGGTCAGTTCAGCTCCCCTCGACCCCCTCTCGCTCCCTTGTCATTTTTCAGAACCTTTCTTAGTCCTCCAAAATCCGCCATTGTGCACGTGCCACAGTTTTTGTTTTTGAAATTTTAAAAGGGTGTCGATTAGTCCCTTTGTGAAGAATATACTGGCTGGCCTGTAGCTTTCAACCCAACAAAATCTACAAAAATTTCTTGATGGATTTAGAAGGACTTTGAAGCGTCTTTAAGGAACAGTGTCATTTCGGCTCAAATTTCTTCAACAAATCTTTAAACATTAACCAGAGCTATTGGAACTTGAAACTAAGCGGAGACTAAGAAGTGTTGCATTGCATGATATACTTTGAGATCCTTTATTAAAAACAAATACCAAACCTCCAGTTTATACTTCTTATTTCTTCACAAGATCACCTCTCCAAAACTCACTGCTTCAAAAGTCAACTTTTTGTCGAATTTCTTATCATATTGTTTTCAATCGATGTTGCATTTGTTCTCGTTCAGGTTCCCTGTTCCCGACCAGCATGCGAATTGACGAGAACGGCCGCCTGGTGGTCAACTTCCGCACGGACGCCCAGTTCCGTGGCCAGTTTGTCCTGGACCACCCGTCCATCAGCGCCACCTCCTCGGTCATCTCCGTGGACCGACCCGACCTGACCTTTACCCTCAACCTAGTCCGGACCGAGCCCACCTTCGCCCAGCCCGAGCAGCTGTGGCAGTTTGTCTCTGATGTGGCTGTACGTATCAAGCTCCTTGTCTGTCTCCCATTCTTGAACAAGATGTGAAAATAGAAGGAAAAGTTGACGAGAAAGCTTCTACAGTGAAGAAGACAATCATGACAATCATGACAATTTTGCCTTTTCCAGGAACTTTGACTGAAGCCCGGTTCATACTCGGCGCGAAAGCGAAAGCGTACACGAATTTGTGACGTCATGGGAAGTGTTCGCGCTGCGAATTCGTAAAAGTTGAACATATTTCAACTCGAGCGAATGTGCCATGACATCACATTCGCTTCGCATTCGCATTTGCCTGAAGTATGAACCAGGTTTCAGTCAGATATGGGAAATTCATTGCGTTAGTCCAAAAATGAAGTTAACTCTAGTTCTTTTTCTTCTAATTCTTTTATCCAAAATATTCATAGACGTTGTACATTCCGTAGCTCTTGTCTTGTTTTTATTACATTAAGTCTGGGGTTTTTTTCCCATCTAATTCTTCTATCCAAAATACTCGTAGTCATTGTACATTCTTAAGCTCATGAATGTCTTGTTTTTGTTACATGAACTCTAGTTCTTTTTCTTCTAATCCTTCTACCCATAGACTTTGTGTATTCCAAAGCTGACGTGTTATCTTCATTCCGTTCTGTGTTTCAGATTTCCGACTACAGCGGCATGTACACCATCCGCCTCATCCCTTGCACCACCACGCCCACCCAGGAGTACAGCCTGCCCGTGGTCTGCAACCCCCGCGACATCATCAACTTTGACCTCCCGTTGCGATTCCAGCAGGTCAGCGACCCCGTGCCGGCCGAGTTCAGCCTGAACACCCAGTTCATGCTGCTGGGCAAGGAGATGCTGTGGCTGTCCGACGGCTCCATGGGCTTCGGCGAGGGAACCGATACTGCTTTCGCTCCCGGTGAGTTGAACATTTCAGTTGAGCTTGGGACATTTTCCAAATTGAGGATTCGGAGTTGGCCTACGGAGATTTTCTTTAGATTTGTAGGCACCTGATTTGGGTCTCAATGTTTCGGACAATATTCTCTTCCCGTTGCCAGGGGACTTAGTTCAACCACGGATCCTCTAAACTAGGATAAACAACTTACCTGAGCTTGTGTACAAACTGCACGGAACGGTTTGTCTACATGCGCGATACAACGCGTCCGCGCATAGAACAACGATTAGAACAATGCGCGCCATGATCGCCAACAGCTGGCGCCAGCCTACATGCAATCTCGTTTAAATCCGTTCGAAACTTGACTGCAGTCGCGCGCCGAGTCTTGCATACGCGCACGCACACAGGCTGTATCACGCATGTAACCAGAAATTTGGGGAAGTCGTTTATCCTTGTGTGGAGGATCCGTGGTTCAACATTCTCGGTCAGGAAATCAAATCCCATGTTCCATTTTGTTTTGACATGAAGTCTTCTCGATGATTTTTAAGCCAGAAAAGGAAATAAACCTGACAAGGAACCCATCAAGATTACTATTACTCCTATATAAAGAAGTATTGGTTCTCGAAGAACCTGTTTTTCTGTTTGCGAACGCTGTCTGTCTTTAACCCTAACCCTCCAGGGTATTTTGGCTAGAAACCGTACCAAATGCAGCAACATGCCACACTTATCTAAATGACAAGCCTGCCCAGTGCAGCAAGATCAATCAGGCCAAAAGTCTCAAGGCCGAACTGCCTCAGAATCTGTGGTCCCTGAATGCAGCAGGATACAACTGTGGCATTGTTCTATGGGACTAGCTCTCATTGTCTTTGAAGCGGTCGTTTATGCACTGGTGTTGGCAGCTGAATGCATCAGAGTGCACCAGACTTTTCCACCTGATGCACTGTGTCGCGTCTGGAAGGGTTAGGGTTAACAGAATGCTAGACTGTGGTTGACGCTTACAAGCAACATTTTCAGAAGAGTATCTCCCAACCGTGTATGCCATCAGATGATTCGATATCTGACTTGCTTTACATTTTTTTTATTCCTTAGGTGACACCGTGTTTGGTCGCATCCACGTTGACCCAGTCCAGAACCTTGGGGACGGCTTCAGGCTGAACATTGAGAAGGTCTTCCTGTGCACTGGTCGCGATGGCTACATCCCCAAGTACAACCCAAACAACGGGGAGTACGGCTGCGTGGCCGACTCGCCTAACCTCCTCTATGCCTTCAAGGTCTTGGTAAGTTCAAAACCCCAAACCTATAGACTGATCCAGACAATGAAATCGTCATCCAGAAGTCGTTATTATGGTAGAACCACAATTAACCAATCGTTGTAGAATCCATCAACGCAGCTTGTGAAAAATGGTCCAATTACATGATATACAAATGGACGCGGAACGTGCAAACTCCAAGTCAAACGAAACTTAACGTACAAAATTCCATAGGGTTGTTTAAGGTACGTGGCTAACTTGCAAACGGCGATAGGTCAATTGCATGCAAGTCTTACAGATTTTTAAACCCTTTTCATAACCCTTTTGGTGGGGGGGAAGGGGGAGTAGTTAAGGTTGCTGATTTGTGATCAGAGGGTCAGGGATGCAGAACCAAATGCTGGCCACATTTTGTGTCCTCAGGCAAGCTACTTTACCCCAACCTGCTTCTCTCCACCCAGGAGTATAACTGCCGTACCGATGAATTGGTTGTGCCAGAAACCCATTCGGAATCGAACTTATATTTTGCTTTTCTTCATTTTTAATTTAAACAGGACCGTGGAGCACCGGACACGATCACTCCCCGATTCAGCGGAATTCCGTTCAATGCTGCCCTGGCCATTGACGACCCGACTGCCCTGGATCTGGTCAGGCAGTCTGGAGCTGACGGCTTCAGGATGAGCAGTGACCCACTCTTCCAGGTACGGACATGTCTGCACCATGCAACAAAAAAAAGCAGCCGAGTACCAGTCGACAATAAACATGCCATGACAGTTTGGCTGGTGACCTGTGTTTGCTGAGCTGATCTCTTCCATGCTTAGCAAAAACAAAAAACAAATTTGTGCTTAACTACAGCGTGAAATTCTCCCTTGGTGCAGTTACTAGTAATCACAATTGTCCATATTGGAAATCCCTGAAGAAGGACAAATATCGCAGTTTGTCGCTGATAAACTTATGGCATCCAAAACTCAACACTATACACCTGTTTACATGTTTCCAAACTCAAGACCTCAATAGTTTACATGTATTATATCCTTAAATTAAGCAAGAGGCAAATTGTTTTGGGGGTTTTGTTTTGGATATGGGTGTACATTACAGTTGCCTTGTGATTTCTTATCTTGGATCCTCTTTTAGAGTTTTGTGATCTTTCAGAACTGTGAATGAGTTGAAGAGCATGTTGTACTCATTTCTCTTTTTTTTGGTTCCTATTTGCAGGTGTCGTCTGGCCGTCAGTGGTACGTGCACTCCATTTTCACCGTGCGCTCGGCCGAGAACAACAACATTGGCAAGCGCAGCGTGGAGCACCACAGCTTTGCCGTGGCTCCGGCCGCCAACAGGCAGCGCCGCCAGGCCATCAGCTCCGTCTCCGGCGACGACAACGACTTGCAGCTCGGAGAAGGCCAGGGCATCAACATCAAGTGGCTCGCTCTTAAATCCAACGATCTGTCGACCAACGATATCGACGACATCAATGTAGGGGGCAAAGCGACCAGCGGTAAGAATCCCACCCCCGGCGAAGGCGGCTTCCCCGTGGTGCCCATCGTGGCCACCGTCGCGGTCCTAATCGTGCTGCTCGTGGTCGTGATCATAGTGCTGGTCGCCCGTCGCCGGCGCCCTGAACCCAAACCGGTGACCGTCGCGGCCGGTAACGGTACCACCAAAGTTGTAGCCAACGGCTCGTACATGGACGACAACACAGAAGTGTGATGTGGTGTTGATGTTTCAAAAAAATCAACAAGCATTATCATGCTGCTGTAGCACATTTATTTTCCCTTTTTTTTTTTTAACTATATTTCTGTCTGTCTTTTTAAAAAACTGTGAAGCTTTTGTCGTGGCTCCCATGCTGTTAAAATTAATTTATATTTGTTTATGAAGTTGTTACATTTTGAGAGCCAATTTTTTTTCTCGCAATTTTTTTGTTTTGGCAAGTTTTTTTAAAAATATTTTAGGCTAAGAAGGGAGATGAATTCCCTCTTTAAGATTCTGAGGGTAGACGACAGAAAACTTTCAGAAAAATAATTTCACTTGGTGCTCTTTGCAGATTTGTTGTTTGTGTTTGTTGTCTTAATTAATGTAAAATGAATTTTTACCCTTGTGAGTTAGCAGTTTTTAATGGGCTGTAGGTTTTATTTTTTATATATTCACACACTCTATGTGTTTTGTTTTCCCCGTTTGTTTTATTTTTGCTCTATTTTTGTATCCCGTAGGCTTTGCTCTTTTTTTCCTCTTTTAGGTAGGTGCAATTGACTTAATGTTAATTTTGACCTACACCAGAAATCAAGTGTCTTCCGATTGTGGGATTTTAAATACGAGACTGTAATAGTATTTTTTTTTTAAACGTGGTTTTCAAGAACTATTTTTTTTATTTGTTACATCTGTTTACATCTAAACTGTATTGGTTTTGTGCCGCGGTGAAATGGACAGTGCACTAAACATTAGATTTAGAATAAGCAACGAGTTGTCATCCATTTTTTGCTCGTTTCGGAAATGCTCGATTGAAATTAACAATTTTTAAATCTCTTAATTAACCGACTGTAAAACGCAAGCGTTTCTGTCAGTTTTTAGATAATTCTAGTCCTGCCTGTATATTTTCGTTTCCCAGGTTAACGCTGCAACCATCCTGCCCTCTAGTGTCGGGTTGGGATCCATTCTCGCCTATTTAAATTTCCACTTGTAAATAGTAAGTAGTGTTCCACAAACCACATTCTGTAATAGGGTGCACGATTTTTTAAAAGTTGTGGTGGAACAAAAAGCAGAACAAAAAAATTTAATTGCAAACCAACAAAATAAAAAATAGATGTAAAAATGAAGGTTTTCCACCTTGTGCGTATCTCTGCAGTAGTTATAGTTTAGCACACAGTTATATAAATTAATCTTTAATAATATTTCCATATTTTAAATATTTTTTTAAGAGTGGTGAGAGTGATATTATGACAAAGCTTCCAGAACCCCACATGCAACTTCAAGTGACCAATTTGTAAAAGAAAATAACATAATCCTTTAAAATGTTGTACAATGTTTCGGACCTGGTCTTCAGAAATAATTGAATGCCAGGTTTTTGTTTTTTTGCTGCTGAGGCTTCAATCGTATTTATACACTAAAGGGCACTTGTGATAGCTTATTTCAAAAACAACAATCCTCATCAAGCCGCTCTGGATATTTTGAGGTCCGGTTTCAAAAAAAAGTCTAGCTCGCTATTTCTAAACGCAGATTGCCGTTGCTTGTTGCCTACTATTTGACCGCTGCAATCGGACCAAATTGTACAAACAGAATACGGTATCCCCGGAAAAAGGGATCTGCATGTTAAAATGCTCATAAACTTAAAAAAATTCATACTTTATGGGGGGTAATTAATTGTGGTGGAATGCTTGATATTGTAAGCTTGTAAATTAATATTACACAACAATAGTGACTTAACATTATCATATTAAAACAAGATTCCTACTACTAACTGATAATCGAAGCTCTTGTGTATCGTATCACAAAGTTAGTTTTTTTTTGATAGTTATAAAAAGGTAGCAGGGGAAATATGTTAAGAAAAAAGCGTAGTTTCTTTTTTTGGACTAAACATGGCCTAGAAACAAAATAAAAATTGTTTGCTGGTTTGTATTCCAGGATGAAAGTCTTCTAGATCGCTTTTTTTTTTGAAAATCTGTCTGATGGAAAAAAAAGTTTGAACGATGAGGCGAATAGTCCCGAAAAGCCACCTTAAGCCTTGGACTTAGTCGTTAAGTAATAAATCTTTTGATGGTGCTGTATTAAAAAAAAAAAAATTAAAAGATATTTTGAGACTCGACTGTTATTGCCTAATTGAAGTTTTCCCACCATGAGAAATAAAAATCACCCCAAAATAATCCTTGCCTCATGAAAATGCTCATAACACACAGGCACACACACAAAATCAACCAAATAATAATTATCATAAGTTACCCAATAATGCAGTCATTTTGGGGATTGGAATTTTTCCTGGAGTGATGTTTTGCAATATTTAGTCAGTGATAAAGATAATGAATCGGAGAAAAAAATTATTCATTTGCAATGAGTTGTTTTTGTAATTTTTAAGTGGTGAGAACGTTTCTGTTTTGGTTATTATTTTTTTAATTTGAAAAAAAAAAAAAACGCTGTTATTATCGTTAACTGTATTTGGTTTTTACAAAAAGCTGGGCGTGAATTTTTTTGTTTTTGTTTAACTTGCACGATTTGGTTTGTATCATTATTATTGTTAAATCAGTATGCTGAACGCCCTGTTATTTCCTGTAGTGGAGGACAAGATAGCTTTTGCCCCTCCGTACTGTTTGTATGTTACCATATTCTCTGGTGATAGGTATCTTTATGACGACATGTTACTGTACTAGCATGTAGCACGGGGTTTGCTGCAGTGGGCTTATTTTTACTCCATTAAAACAATAGGGCATTGCATTGGCTTGGTGGGAAAAAAAAGGAGTTGTCGTCTCCTGTGTCTCATTTGTGGTGTCTTTTGGAAGCAGTTTCACAAGGCAAACCTAAGGACGGTGCTACCCCCCCCCCTTCATACACACACCCCTATCTCAGGCATGCAACTTGTCCTCGGATCAGCTGATTTCCTCTTTTTTTTACTTCCCATGTGTGCCATTGAAAATAGAAAAACACTGTACAAAGTCTGGGAAAAATTTGAATTTCCTCTTTTGTGATTTCCCAGTTACATGCCTGCTATCTGGAAACTGTACCTCGTGGAAAATAATCATCTTTAACACTCAAACCCAGTGTTGTAGTACTCGTACTCGGTACTCGTACTTGAGTACTACTAGAGTAATTTTTTTTTTTTTCAGTTCTTGTCTTACTTTATCGATACTTTCAGTTTTAAGTGGTTGAATGGCTTGCGGAGAAATCAAAGTTTCCTGATTTTCCTCTGTGCACGTCCAGACAAACACAACAGCTAGCCGTGAGTGGGTCTGCATATCGGTCTGACTGGGCCTGGGCCAATTAACGCACAAAGGACCATTTGCTGTATGGCCGTATTTGAAAATAGAAGTACTCGTACTCGTACTCGGAATACAAGTACTCGTACAAGTACTTGTACTCGGTAACCCAAGTACTCGGCAGTACTCTACTACAACAGTGCTCAAACCCTTACAGAAATCCAACCACCATCTTCCCTTGCAAATTTCAAGCAATTTCATTTTTTTGGCCAAAATGAAATGCAAGGGGTTAACCTCACATTTTAAATCAAATTTGGCCCCCCAGAAAAGATTTTCTGCAAGTAACTCAGAAATTCCTCTGGATGCAAGAGGAGCATCAATCAATGTTCAAACACCCAAAATTATGAAGATTTGTACACAAAGAATGGATTTTTTTGAGGAGAAAATGATGTTTTTGACTGATTTTACCCCCAGATTTTCGTCGCAAGTTTTGTTGTTTTGAATAGTGGATCTGTCCAAAGTGTCTTCTACAGCCCTTCAGACATCTTTCCTGCAAGTTTCAAGCAATTTCTTTTTTCGGCCAATGTAATGCAAGGGCTTTACCTTACATTTTTTATCAACTTTGACCTAAAATTTAATGGAATGGAAAAGTACTATCAATCAAATTCACCATGCATTTATTTCTTTTAAATAGCATATCTGTCCAAAAAATAGAGTTGGAATGTATTCTAGTTTTTTAAGCATCTTCCCTGCAAATTTCAAGCAATTTCATTTCTCGGCCCAAATTTATAAAACAACTGCAAGGGGTTAACCTTAAAAAAAGTCCCTAAATAGCAAATTTATTTTATCGGAGAAAGGTCAATTTAGCCTCTGAAACTTTGCCTACAAATAATTTCATTAATATAATTGCCCGCGATTAAAAAAAAACCGTTGCGCCATGGAACATAAAACACTTTCACATTTATGACCAAAGGATTGTCTTGAGTTGAAATCGTTTTTGATAAATTTAGAGAAGAGTCAATCTTGTGCAGAATATTTATTCAAATACAAGGTCAACCCCTTGCTACTTTTGCACTAAATTTGGCTTTTTTTTCAAAAGCCCCCCCAAAAACTTGAAAGTAATACAAGGGTTATATTACATTGAGAGGCACTTTGAAGGTCTTTTTTTGGGGGCTGCAGCAGAATTTTAGTTTAAAAGGATAACACTTGGCCTTTTTCAAATGTGGCCTGAAATGCCTTATTGACAACTATGAGCCACCGAATGCATTGAAAAGCATTTCTGAGTGACGTTAGCTTTTAGCAATTTTTTAGATTAAAAAATGTGCCCTTTCTCGCATTTTACAAATAAACACCAAACGCTTCAATGAAAAAAAAGAAGACTTTAAAATAGGTTTGCTTGAGACTAAATATTTAGCTTTTTTATACGACTACTAAAAGACCTTTTAAACAATGGATCCCACAAGTGTTGCAATGTGTTTATATTGCATCAAATAATATTTAATATCAAAGGTAACTCAGATTGTGTATAAAAAATACGTATCAATTTTTTAAAGATTAAAAAAAAAAATCATGACACGTACATAAAATTGTTAATATAATGTCTGTACTGGTCGTGATTCTCAACATTGAAAGACTAAAACCTGCATTTCCTTTGGCAGGAGAAGTTTACAACGGATACAAACAAACGTAATCCATTATCTCATTGAAAGATTAAAAGAAAATAAATATTACACAAATTTAAAATAGGGAGTGGCGTTATCATGCCAATCATTATTACCCCTGTTCATCAAACCAATAAACACTTGCGTGAAGTGTCCTCGGCTCCCTGAAGGTATTCAGACACGGGTTCTCAGCTTCAAGTTAATATACAGTACTGGGCTTACCAAGTTCCAAGTGCAAGCCTATTTCACTTCCCAGTGAAGAGATTTGATCGTAGTAAAGTATCCTCCTTAAGGACACAAACCCAATTATATAAATTGTACATGGAATGTGAGGCAAAAAAAGCCATTGCACTTGCTATTTGTTATTGTTGACAGTATGTGCGGCAGTAACTTTAACTACAAAAAGCAATTCTAAGAAATATATCCCTCTGTGCACAATAACAGTAAATACTTCCTACAAAAAATGTGGAACATAGCGAGAAAATATCTGCTTAGGCACAGTAAATATTTACTTAGCAAAACCGATTACCATCTGAAATGCCTTGTAATGTGTATTGTTTGGGAAACATTTGCATTTGATATGCTTAGCACATAAATTTGCTATGCAAAAGTTTCTTCTTAGGAGCTCCACTAAATTGGTTGTTGCCTGGCCGATTACATGAGCCAAAAATGGAGTGAGTCCCTTGGGGTAAATTAACTTACAAAATTCAATCCAAAGTCAATTCCAAGCACTACACTGTCTGCAACTAGAATTACATGAGCCAAAAATGGAGTGAGTCCCTTTCTGCAACTGGAATTAGTCACAGCAGAATCCTGGAACCAACACGGGAAGTATCCGTAAGCGATTTTGGCGCAGAAAGCCCCAGCAGAGACACAGGGGACCGTATGACTTGTCAACAAGAAGTTAAGTGCACATCCTTAGTCGACTAAGGATGCATATTTACTTGCCTGAATGTTATCACTGTCTTTCACAAAAGTGGCAAAACTGTGTTATGGCCAACGGGGACAGTAAGAATATAAGTTCAATTGAGTGCTGTGGCCACGTGGTTAAGGGCACTGGATTCATGGTCTGTGGGTAAAGCTGCGGGTTGTGGGTTCGAGTCCAGCCGGGGTCATGGTGCGTGTGCCCTTGAGCAAGGCACTTTGTCACTCATTGCTTCTCTCCACCCAGGAGTAAATGGGTACCTATGAGGGCAGAGATGGTTATTGTGATTGAATAAGCTTGCTTGCGCCTAACAGGCAGCATCGAGCTGTATACTCCCCAGGGAGCTGAGATGGTATTTGGAATGTTTATTTGGCCCAATGATCAGGGGTAATAATAATTCTGTAAGCGCTGTGATTTCGTTTACTAATAGGAGCGTTCTTAAATGCCGATTATTATTATTAATTTTGAGGGAGCTGAGGAGTTTGTTGGCCACCGAGAACAGCATACATTCAGAGTCCATTTTATAACACCTCGCACATAGATTCTGTGTCTTGATTGGCTGAGAGTGAGTCACATGGCATTCGCTATTTTGACTGTCTACTCTTACATAACTGTGCATGGCCAAAAAGACTGTACAATGGCTGCAAAGGTACTATGCGTGTAGCTAGAAATGTAGCAACCAGTATGCATGTGTGCAGATGCATACAGGTTTGCTCGATGCGCATATTGTTCCCACGCACTAGCGCTACAGAACTGGGTTCAAACAACTCATGAACGGGTAGTTTCGAAAAGTGCAAGTAAATTTCCACCTCATTTGATATTGAACTAGAAGTAAATTAATTTTTTTGATCTTAATTAAAGGGAATTTACAACATTTGCTTTTGCTGCAATTTTCAGAAATAAATGGATTTTGAGGATTGGTATGTTAAAGCAAATATTGTTAAACTGAATTGTTTCACTTTTTGGGCTTGAGGATGCTGGAAACACACAGAAAACCAATCATGTTCTTGTAGTCTGGCTCCCTGACCCCACTTAAAATGAAACGGAGCAGTTGATAGTCTTTGGGGAATCGTAAGGGCAGAGAATCAGTCTAGCAGGCTTGTACTCCTTCACAGGTGTGTAATCAATTGCAAAGAAAATGTGGAATAACTAAATATGAAAAAATTAGGAGCAATTTTTGAAAAAGGACAGTTTTCTCCAACGCTTGTCGGCCGACCAGCGTTGGAAAAGTACACTTTTTCTTGAAAATGTCAGCAAACCAGGAGCCACGATTTTACAGGATGCTTTAGACTGCCATTCCCTAACAATCCAGTTAGGTATTTCGTGCTAATGTGATCATTTCGGTTTTTAATGTTTGCAAATGTTGTATCTTCCCTTTAAATCAATCATTTATCTCTTAAAACCAAGCAGAATCTGTGGGTAAGGTGTAATAAAACAGATATTGACTGTTTGAACTTGTGTAGTAAAACTAGCCACCCTTGGTGAGCAATGCAGCTTTCCATTTCCATCAGCTACTCCAAAGCAAAATGCTCCATGAATCATCTCGGGAGGCTAGTTTGACTACACCACTCGAGGCAGTCAAATTTGTAAAATATCCAATCTTCAAAAATAATTCAGTGATGTAGAGATATATTGATTCCTTCATACATGAAAATTAAATAATTGAGGTAATTGCGTGTCTCAAATAAGAAAAAACAGATAGGCCTAACAAAAAAAAATACAAGACAGAACATCTGAAAACTAAAGGCGGACATTCAAGTAGCTGCCATTTAAAAAAAACAAAGGGTGACTACTTGTTTGAAGAAAAACAAGTACTTTTGATAATATTCTGCACAACAATGTCCTGAAAAAAATTGAGCCTAACATGTATCAAAAAAATACAATTTTCTCACACAGACATAAACAATAAATAAATCAAAAGTCAGATGAAAAATACCTTAATACTGCTTCAAAAGTTCAGACTGATATCTGAATTAGATTATAATTTGAGTTTTATAACAAAGACTAAGATGTGACCACAAAATCTTAAAGTTTGAGTGATGCTCACGCCATTAAAAATTGATTGGGACTTGCCTGAATCTTGTACACGTACACTCCTTAAGAGCTCACTTCTTTTCCAAAGATGTGTCTAAAGACGCCTTTTCCGTTAGTAGATCATTTTTAATTCGGCAAAGTCGTGAATGGATGCGCGCAAGCATTGATACGATGCACACGGGCGCTCGGTTGCTATAATTCATAGGTTTCAGTGCGTGACATCGCATAGCTGCAATCTGTTGACTGAGAAATTGTCCATGACTCGGTAACTTTTGAATTGAAATTGAGATCCTACAATATTGTTTTCTCAGAATAGACAGCATTCACAGAGCTAAAACTTCATCAGCTTGTTAAGCACCCTTCTTTAGATTTTGAGCACTTTTGTTGCTTCAAACGAAAAAAAAGTGCACAACTGACAAATGATATTCTCCACCTTTAAACAATAAGAGCCATCAAATAAAATTCCTGTGCATTTTAAAAAACTTATCTGTCTGTTTGTTGTGTTATGATGCAAGCGGCCTATGAAATAGCTTGTACGTGTTGTTGTAGACCGACGGTAGTTCGTCGATGGCTATGTCGACCCGGTCGAAGCCCTCCCTCAGACCGCGCAGGACCAGTTTGCTCATTCGCAGTGTCAGCGGGGAGTGACCCTCCTGGGAAGTGGCGATGTCGGCGACTCTCATCCAGCGGGCGTCCTCGAGTTCGGCCGGGCAGATCTGGAGGTCGAAGGTCAGGGGCGCCAGACGGCAGACGACGTAGATGTCCGAGCAGCCAAACGCCCCCGGGTGGTTGTGTTGCTGACGGAATGCTAAGATGGATTTGAATTCTAAATAAAAGAATACGCATTATTAAAAAGTACCAGTATTTAATGGAAGGAATTTGAAGTTTGTCAACAAAGAGGTTTAGCAATGTACACTGCATGAGGAAAGTCGGGGGAAACGTCGAAGTGCGCCATGTTTAAGGGAACACCACTGAACAACTTAAATATGGCCAGGCAGGATAATCTGATACCAAACACTATCTAGCTTGCATTTATGCAATATCAAGTGCGGAAGCTGGGTTATATGTTTCGATATACATTGATTTCCCAATCAATATAAGAAACAAGCCAGACGCACGCACTGTGCATGCACAGAGCACGTACTTAGCTACGTTTCTTATGCACCTCACAGACGGGTATCGCTTGCTCAGGAGAGGATTGTCTCCAAAACAATCTGTAATTATATCGTTGAAATAAATAAGTGATATGTGGTAATTTCGGTCGAGTCCGAGTCACGCTGGTCGAGTCCGAGTCACACAGGTCGAGTCTGAGTCCAAGTCCGCAGGGTCATGTCCGAGTCCGAATCATTTATCATCGTGACTCGAGTCCGAGTCCGAGTCACGGAAAATGCGACTCGAGTTGGACTCGAGTCCGAGTCATGAATCATACAAGTCTGGTGAATGGTATGTATGCCTTGCCTTTCTCTGTCCGATGGGACCCGATTTCTCTGACGTGTACCCGTGTTGATTTTAACACGGGCAGGCAAGAAAACAGTGTGAACAGGCCTAAAGGTGATAACTCAGAGCTAGAGATAAAGCCTAGGTTTTGAACCCCCTATCAAATAATTATTTGGTCTGACCTGTCTGGAGTCCCGTCTCCTCCTTGACTTCTCTCATGGCTGTGTCTTGGATGTCCTCTCCCTGGTTTGACAGACCGCCAGGAAACTTCCATCTTACCAACTGGAGGGAGAAGACAAACAAACACTGACAATATTTTGGAAAAACTTTCGAACAGGAGATAAAAGAAGGGTTTTGGTGTGATAACATATTTCAAAGACACTTTATAACTTGTAAGCATTAAAAAAATTATACACAAAACAGACATTATTTGATTATGTAGTGCACATTTAATAAGTCACATTTTTTAAAACATAGACATGGGAATGAAATGTTCACCAAATTGTTATGCTAAAACTCTATTTTTTTGGTTTTTTTTACTCACCCTGTGTTTATCTTGTATCATCAGGACCTCTTCTGATTCTTCATTTAATACAAAACCTGCAATTAAGTTTTTAAAAAATCATCAGAACCCTCTCAAAATCTGAACACAAAAAGATTCGCCCGTTCCCTTGTGCATCTTAGCCAGGCCCCATTCTGAATCCAAAGAAGTCTAATGTTGCATTGATGGATTTGGGGGGACTTTAAGATTAAGTGATAATGTCCTGTGTAAAGTAATGGTACATATACCTACGTCCTGTGGAAATCCCGAATAACAAAAGGAATGACCTTCCTATAGTATATTTCATAAGTCATTGAACTTGTGATGGATGACAAGTGATTGACTCGTGATTGACTCACGATTGACTCATAATTGACTCGCAATTGACTCGTGATTGACTGGTGATTAAATCTTGATTGACATGTGATTGGCTTGCGATTGACTTGCGATTGACTTGTGATTGACTTATGATTGACTCATGATTGCCCTTGATTAACATGTGATTGACTTGTGACTGGCTTGTGATTGACTTGTGATTGACTCGTGATTGACTTGTGACTGAATTGTTTAATACTGAATTGTAACCAGCTTGTGACTGGCTTGTGACTGAAATGTTACTGACTCATGATTGACGTGCGATTGACTTGTGACTGACCTGCGCTTGACCTGTGATTGACCTGTGCTTGAGTTATGATTGATCTATGATCGACTTGTGGTGACTTGATATGAGACCTTACAGGCAAGGATCTATTGGCATCATACGTGTTTACCCATTCTACAGCCTCACTGCTTCCTTGTGAAATGATCTTGAGTCATACACTAAACTCTCAACATCTCACCTGCCACTCCGACCTGGTGCGTGGCGTAGCTCGGCAGACGGCTCGCATCCGTCCGTAACCACCGAGACATCACCACGTGGCCGTCCCGGGCATGATGCAGCTCAAACCCCTGCCTGGTGGCCAGAGGGATCAGGTGGCAGTGCTCCGTGGGGAGCTTCAACCAGACGGCCGTCCGGCCCTCCGCCTGCCACTGTGATAAAGACTCTGGTGAAATTGACGGAGGAAATAGGAACAAAAAGCTCAAATTTCAGGTGAAAGAGTACTGGATTTGAGGGCTGGCAGTTCAAAAAAATAATATTATTCAGGAGAAGTTTTAACAAGACTGGTACAAATATATGAAAAACAAACATATCTGTCAGGCGTTCTGGCAAAATGAGAGAGAACTGGGCAGAGGTTTTTTTGTGGGTTTCAGGAAAGAGACTTAAATTTGACAAGTTATGGCTGTTTAAAGTTCACATTTATCAACTTGTCAAAAAAAAGTGAAATACTGAGAAAAGTCTCATTAACCATCTGCTCTTGGATGTGTGTGTTTTTTTGTTTTTGTTTAACAGATTTTTTTCTCAAAATCTTTAGTAGGGCACATAACAACTAACCTGATGAAGTTTTAGGTCAGTGGCCACTTTACATTTTGAGGAAACACAGAAAACATGTGTACACAAGTGCGCTTGCAGGAAAACTTTTTTCAAATCAGCTTCTGTGATTGTTTTCTTTCAATTGTTACAATTTCAAACAGACTAATTTCACAGGGTATTTGCTACCATCCCTATCTTTACTTTGGGCAAGGTTTTCTCATTAAATTCGTAGACCCGTGCATTCCTGGGAAGTCACCAATGTTCATACATTTATGACTTTATATTTTCAAGCTCTAAGATACATAAGCTCAGAGACCTTCGTGCCAGACTGAGACCTTGAGTGCAGAAAAGCATGCAAAACAAATTCTGCCCAACTTTACTCACTCTTTAGCTGACCAAATTCTCCAAAATGTTCATGAGGCAAAGACAAGGTCCTCAGCAATTTATCAGCCAAGTTTGAAGTCTCAATTCCATTGTTTTAAGGAGACTTTTGTTTAAAATTTTGCGCCTGATGAGAGTGAAGCCAAGTGATTTCAATTTGAAGCGACTAGACTGGTATATGTTCAACTTTTTAAAAGAGTGACCTCTTCAGTAGTCTGGTGGCAGACTATGGAGAGATGTGTAGAAATTGAGACTGGTATCAAATGTTGACACAGTTGATTGATGCTGTACTAAAAGGGTGTTGGAATGGTTTTTTCCATGTGCCAGTCTATTTTCTTGTATTGCATGTTTTCAGTGCCTTAAGTTTTGGGACTCTCAGAGTATTGAGAACCCAAATTTTCAGACTACCTCTCTACATACCTGATAAAGAATGACTAAACGCATCTGAGGCTACTGGTTCACAGTTCTTCAGACGATCGTCGTCGCCAACATCAACGTGGATGCAGTTGAATCTATCCTCTTTGGCGACATTCAGGAGGGAGGCGGTGGGAGACACACAGCAAAGTCTCCTTGAGACGCAGGATTTATGGCACTTAGCCGAACTTTTGAGGACGTTGGATAACTTTCTAGAGGCAACTGTTCGGAGGATGGATTGGCAGAACATGGTGATCGCACTGTATAAATATAAGAAAAATCCTTGTTATATTTGCATTACAGCGAGAGTCGGCAATCTTTATCTAAAACCTGAACAGCATTAGCACTGAATGTGTAGTTTATCAGCATCTTGTTATTTATTTTTTAATAATTAAGCCTACACATTAATTAATACACATGTATATATAAACAAAGATGAAGCCAGCAAGTTCCTGGAAAGACAAAATTAAAATATATGGGAAGTAATAACGATCATGGAGAAAAACTTCATTTAAAAAAAAATGGGGAGCGCTGATCAAATCTTGCAATAAACACTATATTACCTAATAGTGTACAAGTGCTCCATTCTCACAAGTGGCTATGCCTCTGGCGGACACGTGCATTATTATCATCAATACAATTTAGTTTTCGGGGAGAAAGGGGGGGTTGACACAAAAACACTCTGGATCAGCGCCTGGCTGGCTACATCAAATATTTGGGGGAGAAAGGGGTTTGACACACAAAAAAAACCTCTGGATCAGAGCCTGGCTGGCTACATCAAATATTTGGGGCGTTTGGGGTTTTTTTGGGGGGGGTGTTAGACTGTTTGCATGCGACGTCACCTTCTAACAGTCGCTAATGCAATTTCATTTTTTTTTCAGGGGGGGTGGCATTTTTTTTGGGGGGGGGGGGCTAAAGAACAGGGTGTTTTTTTGAGGGGGGGGGGGGAAACCCCAGCACCCCCGTAGAACCACGCCTGAGCCTCAGTGCAAATGTTCCTTCCTTTTATTCTTATTTTCATTTGGTTTGTCCTTTTTTGAACTTCTTAATAGGGTGTTATTGTTTTTTTAAATTATAATTTTATTGTTTTGCTTAAAACTACAAAGGGTAATGATGTAATAACATTCAACAAAGGGTCCGACACAAATATGAATGAATGTAGTCTGAATGAATAAATATACAAGACCACAGATGTCTCTAACTTCAGCCTTTGATGCATATTTATTCGTTAAAAAAATAGCAAGTGGACCTATACATGTAAATATTAAACGTTAAAATGTTACTGATATTAGTACTGGTAATACAGTATTTTGTAGCATTGATTAAACTGAAGAAATAATGACAATGATTGGCAACAATTAGAATACAGCGGTTGCGATTTGTGTAACTGGTTGAGTTAATTTTTTTGATGATTAAGATAAAATAAACTGCAATTAATTGTACTTGAATATTAAACGTTAAAATGTTACTGATATTTCGTCACCGACACCACCAAGTAACACCCATCTACATACCAGTAAAAACTGCCAATCGGAGAAAACGGCAACTAAAGTTGAACGCCTTCTAAAACAACGACAGAGTATTTTCAGTTGGGTTTCTCGTTGTGGACACTTGATGAATTGAATTTATTAAATCTGCTGTTTTTCACCCATTTGTGTATTAAATAAACAAAAAATAAGAGAAAAAAGATGAGTGTTAGTTTGTGAAACCGAAAAGGCTGCGAAACTGTAAATTTTCGTTTTCACGAAGTAACACTCTTCAATGTATTCAACATGAGGAAAGTGCAACTTCAGGTCAGCGTGCGCTCGTACAACTTATTACAAGAAGAGTGTTACTTCGTGAAAACGTTTTTGCTCACTTATGAGCAGAGTGCGCGCCATGCATTGCAATGGTAAATGGAACTTGAGTGTTACTTCGTGAAAACGAAAATTGTCACTTTTGCGCAAAAGTTGCCATGGATACTTAGCATAATATTTAAAGTAAAGCTCTTGAAGCTTTGAAACTTCGTGCAATGGTAGGCCTTGATGAATAATGTTTAAAAATCAAAAAAACTGGAAATTGAAAAAAAAATATGGTTTAACAGGGTAGAGTGTTACTTCGTGGTGTCGGTGACGATTTGTACCGGTAATACAGTATTTTGCATCATTGATTTAACTTAAGAAATAATGACAATGATTGGCAACAATTATAATACAGTGGTTGCGATTGTGTAACTGGTGGAGCCAATATCTTTGATGATAAGATAAAATAAACTGCAATTATTTGTACTTGAAATTTTTGT
This sequence comes from Patiria pectinifera, assembly GCA_029964075.1. Lineage (NCBI taxonomy): Eukaryota > Metazoa > Echinodermata > Asteroidea > Valvatida > Asterinidae > Patiria > Patiria pectinifera. The sequence goes on from CM057135.1 coordinate 25,240,410, forward strand.
CAACTGTCTTAAATATTAAACATGTTTTCCACATGAAGGAGAACAACCTTTGAAAATAATATCATCCCCTACAAATGAACATACAGTAGTCTGCACTGATACAGTACTCGTTTAGGATTTAAATCTAAATTTCAAATCATTTGAAGTGTCAAAGGAGAACACGGAACATGTCGTAAGCCTTCATAGTCGGTGTAAATTATCACTGAAACCAAAACTGCTGTTAAACTGGAATATGAGAACATGGTACGATATATGAAAGGGACAGTAACATTGGTCAATACCTCTAAAATATAAAACATTCCTCTCAGCACAAAGGCATCAACATAGTTAAACCATTGCTATGACGTCACACTATTGTTAAAAGTGTGGATTCGGAACTACAAATCTCTTACACTGGTCACAAAGTGTGGATTCGGAACTACGAATCTTTAGTAAAGTGTGGATTCGGAATTACGAATCCACACTTTGAACACGTCGGACAATTGTCTCCATAATGAGCATGAATAGGACCGTCTGCGTGAAAATTTGCTTTCCGAAAATTATAAATGCATCTTCACTGTCAGATTCTCCGCCGTCACTGCAAAATCTACTTTTAGTCAGAAGGAAATCGTCGTCTGAACTATCCATGTTGACGTAAGGAGCCTATACACACAAAATGACTTGGTTCTACGGTACTGGCGATACACATGCTAAACACGCCAGGAAAAAAATGTTGCAACCTGACACCACTTCCGCGCTTGTATACAAAGTCTATGGAGAGTCATTTCAAGTATTTCCTAACAAAATTGGAAACATTTCTCAGTCCCAGATTCATGTCTTATCATCATCTTTGCAACGAATGACCTTCATTGAGATGATATATGAAGAAAAAAGTGGCGTCAGGTTGCAACATTCTTTCCAATACTTCTGTTGACGCAATGGTTTAAGTCGAAGAATACACTCGCAAGTGTGGATTCTTAATTTACGATTTCACTCGGCGCTTCGCGCCTCGTAAATTCTTAAATTACGAATCCACACTTTCTTATGTATTCTCCTTAACAGAATGGGCCTTTGCATAGCATCTTGGAGGACAACGCTAGGCATAAGCAGATCATCTGCACACACATAACAATTACAAAAAAAAATCTTCAAGGATGTCTTAATGCATATAGTCTATTTGATCAACAAGAAAAAAAAAGACAGTGAACATGTGAATTAACAAGAGGAATAAACTGTTTTACAAATTACACTACAAATTGAAAGCTTTCTTGGGCTTCACGTCAGTGCTTTAAAAATAAATCCACCAGCATTGCTATAAAGTAATAAACAGGCTATTCCCCATCCCCTTGCTGGAACTGCAACTGGAAAGCACCTGTGTACGTCTCTAACAATGTAAGTGGGTGAACAACAACTCCTATATATAAGGGGGTGGGAAGCAGACTGTGTGATTCAAAGTTTCTTTAGCGACAATCTCAATCCATATTTAGATCATACGTCGGTGAAGGGCAAAACCTAATATTGATTTACATCACCCCGACGCAAATTCCATCTTATGAATACTTTAATTGCTGTACCCGCTGCTACATGTACATCAGATTTGAACCAGCTAAAAACCGATCCCACAAGCTCGGTGGTCGAGTGGTAAGACATCTGCACTAGAAAGCAGGAGGTCGCGGTTTCGAGTCCCACCGAGTGATATTTTTTCAACTTTCACTCGAGAAGTAACACACTGAGTGTACAGTGTTTATTGGTCGGTGAAGGGCCACACCTAATATTGATTTACATCACCCCAACACAAATGAATATTTAGATCATATATGTGATGCTCAATTTTTGCATTAGTTAATAATTCTCAATATCCGAGTCATCACTTTCGGGTGAAATGCGCTGATCTTTACTTGGAATATTTTCACAGTATGTGCACTTGCACAAGTCTGTGCATGGCAGGTTGTTGCCAAGACAGCTACACCTGCCTCTTGTGCACTGACTTTGTGTACATGAGCAATGGGCTAATGCTAGTAGGTTATCAGGGGCAGGGGGAAGATCCATCCAGTGGATCGTGATAACATCGTCGATGATCTGCCATCCTCTTCCGTGCGGAGACGGCACTTCAGGACGTGCCTCCAGGGCCCGCTTGTATATGGCTGCCTGGTAGTTAGCCCTCTTTACGTGCAGGCGCAAGGCATCCTTGTTTGGAGGCATCATGGTCTCCATCACAGTTCCAAGCTGGAACAGGTTGTATCTGCAAGTGGACAAATTATGAGAAAAATCCTATTTCCAATCCATTTTCAATTGCAAGTTGCATTTTCTTAATATGCAATATAACCAAGTTAACTGACCATAAATTAGTTACAATTACAGTAAACTCCGGCTAAACCGGCACTCTCCGGACCCAAGAATTTGTGACGACTTACGCGAATGCCGATATATGCTATAAGTCGTCATTTTGCTGACTTATATGAATGGTCTTTTTGCACACATGATTCATTGCACTAATTGGCTTCGATTTACCCTGGGTTATATCCTTAATGCTTGAGTTGAATCCAGCAAATTAATCCTCGAATTGTATCATCACGTTTGGGGTATTGATAGTTACGGAGACCGATACATATGTACGTGCACAGTAACGAATTAAATGCGTGCGTGGTCCGGTATATACCACGCACGCATTGACTGCAGCAGTAGTCATTCAATAAGACGACCCCCAAAATGGACAGAGCGCATGCGTACAGCCTAGAGGGGGTACTGGTATTGATATGCTCACGATGCATATGCGATGTATGCAGTAGGACACCCTTTTTGACACCGATGCATGCAGCAATGACGGGCCGTGCGAAACCACTTTTCACTTGACACTTTGCCAACCGCAGTACAGGAAGTCGATGCCAATGCATGATTTGTTGAATGCCGACTTACACAAAGGATTTTGTAATGCTTTTTATGGAAAGGGGACCGAGAGTAACACGACGACTTGAGCGAAATGGCGACTTATAAAAGCCGACTTAGAAATAAAAAATTCAATGGAAATGCATTACGGACAATCGGGACTTTAGTCAGACGGCCGACTCGAGCGATTTGACGAGTTGTACGATGTCGGTTTAGCCAGAGTTTACTGTAGTTTAGTTTTGGGATTTTGGTTAAATTTGAAGGAAACCCGAGTTATCATCTTTTGGATTGATTTATTGAGCAATTTATTTGTCTGTAACTTGAATTCACAAAGCAAAACTGTCCTCCATTTGAAATAAAACAAAATACGAATCTAAATCACTTTTTCATCCACAGACTACGCTGAACTGAAATGCAACATTTGATTACGGTCACTCAAGAAGCAGGTGTATTGCTTTCTGTGTTTGAATGTGACATGAATTCACAAGCCACTCATGCACGTTGAACACTTACCTAGCAATGTTCACATTGGTGCAATCCAGCTGTCCGTACAAGTGGCAGATAAACTCTTCAGCTCCCGAGATGACATCGGCCGTCACAGTGAAGTCGTCACCAATTGCTCGGAAGACAGGGTACGCGTTGACCTCCTTAAAAGTTAATGAAGTGAAGCGACGCGGGTGCGTCGGTTCGGGTTGTACGTGAGCAGTCAGCCCACGTGGTTTGAGGTTTGATGCCTCGGTAAGGAAGACTGTACAAAATGTTGATGTTCACTGAGCTTTTATTCCAGTTCCAGTAAATAATCCCAGCAAGATAATCCCAGCTAATTAAAAACCCAGCACCTCGTCTATGTGTAGTTATTAATGCAAACCTCAGGTGCAGGAGGCTACAGAGCTTCCAGTAGTTAATTATTGTTTGCCTGGTATGTGACCGCTGTCCGGCTTGATTCTGGGCGCTTGTAAAAATGAGAGTTTTCGGCAGTAAATCTCAAACGGCAGCTCACGAAAACTCATTCAGACAGAGAGAGAGAAAAGTGGGCGGAGCGTCAGAAGACGCTTATCAATATTCATGATCCCTACAAGTTCCCTGCTTAAGAACCCTCGACCACGAGTGGTTCAATTAAGTAAATATCAAACTTTTAATTCCAATTTCAAAGATGTCCAATTATTTACCCATATATCAACATTATTCCTTGTTTAATACATTTGTACACAATAAAAGTGGTTGCGGAACACTATTGAGAGAATCAATACCTGGCATGGTACATGCACAATGAAAGTGAACTTGGCAGAACATCAAATGTTAAAACTAGCAAATTAGCAGTTATAAAACTTCTTAACTTTATGAAACGACTTAATAGTGTTTTTTTTTCGCTGATTAGGTTCCTTTAAACGTATAAGACAATAGCCTTACCAAACAATGTGGAATTTGGGATGCTTGAGGTTTAACCCTCAAAATGGAAGCAACAACTCACCATCCACACAGCTTTGTTATTACTTCATAGTGAATCAGAGCTGCAGATACTGAATGTGTCATTATACAGCATAAACAGGTTTACTCACAAGAATGAGAATAAATCATTTAAAACTAGAGACGAGTTGTAGAAAATGAAATAGTCCACAAAACAACTTGCAAAAAGAGTTTGATGATTTCAGATCATAATACAATGTTATGTCAATGGTCAGCATTTATATAAAACAATGCCTAAAATATCAATTTCTTTTGTTTTACATAATCTTTATGTGCTAAGAGACCTTTTTTTTTTTTACTGCAAAATGTCAAGATTTGGATTACAAAAGGGAATCCTTTAAAATAGACAAAATCAGGACAATACTGATTTAAAACTTTTGAATGTTATTACTGTTACCACCACAACATCAGGCATAAGAGACTTCGGGCTATCTAGCAATAAAGGCACATTACTTCCTTTTACATCACCCGTGGGTCCTTTGAGCCAAGAATACAACCCATAAGCTTAGATTTTACATTTACCTACGTCGGTAACGAAGAGCTACCTCCTTAATGCTTCTACGGTATTTGTGCATGCCATCAGAGGTCAGATGGCAACCATCCACTAGGTATCGAGGATAGTTTACTCGCCTTTGCTGGTACACGTGTACTCTTGGGTACGCGCATCCTGCGAGGCAAGAGCGAGTTAAAACGTCTCACTCTGTGATTGAACGTTGTGAGTACGACCTGACCAGATCGGGACAGCCTGGACCTTTGAATGACCGAAAACATAACAATGCATCGAGGAGCAATTCCATGAAGGGTGAGTGTATCCAGGAACCGAATGGTTTTATCAAAAAGAACTAGTGGAGTTATGTCTTGTTGGCAAAGATCATTTGTGCCCATATCTATGCACAAAATGTCAATTGGTCTTGAACTCATTTTCTGACAATAGTGTCCACTGTTTGCGAAAAATCTGTCATACGTCAGGCCTGGGTGCCCTTCAACGAACAAGTCGCATTTGTTACTAAGCCCTACATAATCAACAACGTGCTGATGGCTACTACGAGACTCTCGTAGGAGTCTCGCCGGAAAAGAATGGCCAAACAAATACACTAGTGCCTGATCTGACATTGTTGTCTAGGAATATGTGGTTTACAAAAGTCCACCAAAACAATCCTAATTTTGAGTTATATATATATTAATTGTATCTGAGACATCAACCAGTCCAAAAAATCGGACAGATGAAAGATGAAAGAGGCGGCCGAACACCGTATCCTGCAATGCAGGTGACCCTAATTTACTCAAAAATATCTTACTACAAGGGATATCAATCTCAGAACAAACAAGAACAATATAGTTAAACTTCGGATCACCTCCAAACAATTAATACTTATTGCATCATTTTGCATTTAAAGCCAACTGAAAGACAAACTTTAGTCTTCAAATCATGTACACGTACAAAACATATGTACAAAATAATCTGCGGTTATCGACTGCAGAAAGCATGCCTATAAAAGGAATGCATGTAGAAGTAATGCTTGTAGAGGCGGAATTCTCTCTGTCCCGTTAACTTCACGGGCTACCTCCCTCTCGCATATGCATTCTTGCAATGCAACTGGGGTATCATACACTTAAGTAACTGCGCTCGGCCACTTGCCTGTCTGCCGTTTTTCCTGAAGGCGTTTTGACATACGTGGGTGTATGTCTTGACTGGCTGGGCATTCTGGATGGGCAATGTCCGAAGGGACCTCCCTACCGCTACTTCCCTCTGCGGTATGATCCTGAGGTGGTCCACTTTCTTCCTCTGGATGAAAGAGCTGTGGGGGAATTGACAAGACAAAGTCATCATCATCATCCGACTCATTGTTAGAGCTGTTACCGTCATCAACGGATGGCAGACATTGCAATGGGTCCCCACCCACCGGCATATCCGGCTCTCTACGCGGATCCACAATGAGTAGTTTACGGTTCACCCATCTGCTGTCACCACCAGCAACTGGCCTAATTAGAAAGAGACTATTTTCCCCATCACAATCTACTATGACGACGGACGCTCGTCGAAGGTGTTCGCAAGCTTGTGGCGACCTGTATGCGCGGACTGTCTCAACAAGACCCTAGTACCAACCGCCAGATGGCTTGCCTTGGCCTTTCTGTCATACCGGCGCTTGTTCAACTCTGCGGCTCTGGTCAGCCGGTCTTTAACAACCTTGTAAGTGTGTTGGATGATTTGAGCCTGCTTCTGTATACTATTTTCATTCCAGTTGTTTCGTGTGTTGCTGAGCAACTGATCCAAGGGGACAACAGACTCTCTCCCAAACATTAAGGTGTATGGTGCATACCCTGTCACAGAGTGGGGTGTAGTGTTGTAGATGTAGACCAAATGGGGGAGCAACTCGGGCCAACGATGGCGACTTGCACTGTCTAGAGACTTGATGAGACCACACAGGGTACGGTTAAACCTTTCGGTCTGACCGTTACCCTGCGGGTGGTAAGGTGTCGTCCTTGTTTTCTTAATGTTGTACAGCTTGCATAATTCCTGAATTAACCCACTTTCAAAATTACGCCCCTGGTCTGAGTGTATTTGGATTGGAATCCCATAGTGGACGAACCAGTGATCGCGCAGCACACGGGCTACTGTTGGTGCCGTTTGGTCCCTACATGGTACTGCAACAGAAAACTTTGTAAAAGAATCAGTGAGGACCAGTACATCCTCAATGTTCCCCAAGCCGCGATCTAGCTTCACGAAATCAATCGCAAGCCGCTCCAACGGCTGAAAAGCCAAGAGATGGCGCATCGGCGACCGAACAGTGGGAGAGGGGGCTTTGGATACTCTGCACTGGAAGCAATCCCTAATATGGTTATGCACATGAGTAGAAACACCAGGCCAAAAACAACGCTGTTTGATGAAGGACAAGGTTCTTGCAACCCCTTGGTGCCCCCAATGGTCATGGGCTCCTTCGATAATCGTCCTCCTGAGCCTCCGTGGAACAAGAAGCTGGAACACCTCTCCCAGGCCCACATCATGCACACATCTGTACAAAACACCACCCTTCTCCTTTATGCGTGGCCACTCCTTAATCCAACTTCGGGCTTCTTTGGAAAGTTTTTCTCCAACTGGTAAGTCTTGCCCAGGCTCCCAACGACTGCGCCAACGCTCCCAAACTATCTTGAGGTCGTCATCCTCTTGCTGCAGAGACGCAAGTTCGGCAGGTGAATAAGAGGGTAGAACTGAAGGTGCTGAACCTGAAAGATCCACTGGTCTCTTCACACCCTGCTCCTCACAATTAGCAGATCGCACAGCAATGGGTATCGAGACACCTTCGTCAAACTCACTGTGGTGGGCACACTGAAGAACATTGACCTTGACCTCCTGCTGAGCACCAGGGTAGCGGCTTAGGGCATCCGCACATTTATTGGACTTCCCTGATCTGTACCGAATTTCAAGGTCGAACGGTGCGAGCTGAGCGGCCCACCTCTGCTCAACAGCGCCAAGTTTAGCTGTCCGAAGGTGCGCTAAGGGATTGTTGTCAGTATATACGACCGTGTGACGTCCAAGTAAGTAGTCTCTGAATTTTTCAGAGACGGCCCACTTGAGGGCCAAAAACTCTAACTTAAAGCTAGAGAGATCTGAATATCCCTTTTCAGCACCTCGGAGACTCCTGCTGGCAAAAGCCACGGGATGAAGCTTTCCCAAGTCATCTAACTGGCAGAGACAAGCTCCCAAACCGGTCAACGAGGCATCAACCTCTAAAACAAAGTCACGGCTGAAATCGGGATACCACAAGACAGGCGCAGTACAGAGAGCCTGCTTCAAACTCCTGAAGGCCTGATCAGCCTCCTCTGACCAACAGAACACCGAACGGGTGTTCCCTGCTTTTTCCTCTTCCTTACGGGTCAAGGCATGCAAGGGCTCAGCCACCTTCGAGAATCCCGAAACAAATCGCCTGTAATAAGAGGCCAAGCCGAGAAACGATCTCAGCTGCTGTACGGTTGCTGGGATGGGCCAATCCCGAATGCGTGCAGTTTTATCCGGATCTACTGATACTCCATCGCTACTGACGATGTGACCCAGATGTCGAACAGAAGTCTGGAAAAGCTGACACTTCTTACCATTTAGCTTGAGACCATAGCGTTCAAGCCGTTCAAAGACTTTGGCTAGACGCCCCAAATGTTCCTCATATGTGCTAGAAAAGACTAACAAGTCATCGAGGTACATGACCAACTCCGAAAGGTTGAGATCGCCAAAGATCAACTCTACAATGCGTTGAAAAGTGCTGGGCGCATTTGTCAATCCCTGAGGAAGCCTGAGGAACTCGTAGAGGCCCCACGGTACGCGGAACGCCGTTTTTCCAACCGAATCCTCATGCATGGCTACCTGGAAGTAGCCATGCGCCATATCAAGTGACGAGAAGAGCTTAGCCCCAGTGAGCGACTCCAAAGTCTCCTCTATCCTTGGTAAAGGAAACGCGTCTTTGGTGGTCTTTGCATTGAGAAGTCTATAATCAATACACAGCCTCAGCTGTCCGCTTTCTTTCGCACCAGAACTATCGGACTAGCGTACGGGCTGGCTGATCTGCGAATGATTTGGCGATCAAGCAAATCTTGAAGGAGCTGTTTAACTTCTTCGACAAGACAAGGTACAATCCTACGGTGCGGCAAGTTGACTGGTTTGTCATCCCCAAGCTTGATCTGGTGAGGAATTAAATTACAAAAACCCAGATCAAATGGGCTGCATGGAAAAGCGCCTATGTGCTTCTTGATCAATTCAGCTGCAAGGACAGCCTCTGTCGGCCCAAGGTGACTCAGACTAATTCCTGGGGGTAAAAGAAAATCTGACCCATCAGGAAACACAAACCGTTCACGATCAGACTGGGATTCACTCTCTTTCGCGTCATCAGACACATGCTCATTGGAATTTTTACACTCAAAACAATCAGACTCGATGTCCGAAAATCTGTTCCGTCAGAAACAACACGGTGCATAAAAACGCTAAACCCACCCTCTGTTGGCTCGATAAAGGTGTTCGGTTGGAACAACCTCAAAAGCTACAGCCACCTTAGTGAGTGGAGGAATAACAACGGGCTCCGCACTGGCGTTAGCCACAAAAACATCAACTGATGCACCCTTAAACTGGTCGATACCTTCCAGTACCTGACACAACACTGACGGATCAGGAACACTGCATGACTGGACTTCCCTAAGGCCTCCATTATTTGACAAACATAAGGGAGAAGCCTGAACAAGGAACTCTTTGTCACTTGGTACAAGAGTGTTCACACCCAACTCGCAACGAATACGACTGACCATCCCAGTAGGAATGACCTCTCGCTTACACGAAAATATGTCCAACACTAATGCTTCCACAAGCTCATTATCACCACAGCCACTGTCATCATCGACCGTGGAGGTTGTCCGTACCCAACGGAGTGCTAAATCCCAGTCGGGGTCAAACAGTGCTGAACCCATGACCTTAACCTTGGATGCTATTTGCCGCAAAATATTGCATCCTAATATCACAGGACACTGATCTCTACGAGAACTTGCCAAGCTTCAGTCTCCTTTGAAACCAAAAAGCTGGCCTTAAACTTCTGGCCAAATACTTCTAGAGAAGTCTCAAGATAACCTTGGACAGGAATTTCTAAGTCATTGGCGCCCATCAACTTAATGAGCGTACCCACTGGCTCCAGTTTTCCAAGAGTGCTTGCCATATGTTTACTATAAAATTTAGCAGACATTAAGGAGGTTTCAGCTCCAGTGTCAAGCAAACACCTAGTAGGAATACCATTAATGATAACCGAAGCTGTAGGAGATCTAGCCAGAAGTCTACGACGGACTTCAGCAGCTGTAAGTTGCACATCTGCTGCAACATTGTCATCCCCCACTTTATCACAATTCACCTGGTCGCTATCAATGGATAATTGAGCCATGGGCACTACACAAGACCTATCCTCCGTCACACTGCCCTCTGTGGCAGAGGCTGACCGTTTCCCGAACTGACTGGCTGTTTGTCTACAGCTCTTGCTTCTGACTTGTTGCCCTCAATTCGCTGGCGCTTAAAGCAGTTCTCTATGACATGGCCTGGTTTCTGGCAGTACGAGCACTTTAAGGGACTCCTATTTCTTTGGCCCCTGTTAGCCCGCTGCTCTACTACAAGGCTTGCAATGTTGTCAGACATGGTATGCAACTGAGTACTCATGTCTGATTGTTGGTCAACTAATTTCTGAACTGACGTCACGAGTTGCTTTTGACTTTCAACTAGCTGCGCTAATTTATCATCATTGGCCACAGTTGGTTTAGTGGAACGCGCGGCGTTAACAGACTGTAAAGCGTCAACTTCACTCTCGGCCCTAAACGTACCTTCCGCATTGGGATATAGCCCCAGAGCCAACTCACGAAAACTGAAAAAAGATACGTCCGCATGGTCAAAGGACAACTTACGAAGCTCTCTCCGTAAGGAGGGATCACCAACGCCTCTTATGAATTGTTCCCTGAGAGTACCTTCTCTTAACTGGGTAAGAGCTGCTTTGCTTTGCTCTGTATCGGCCGCAGACTCCATCCTATCGTACATCCGAATTAGAGAACGACTGTAGTCGGCAAGACTCTCGTCTGGGAGCTGACTACGGGCATATAGGGAGCTAGTTAATGACTGCACAGTTTCTGGTGCGCCAAATCTACGGCGAAGCAACGATTCAAGCTTTGCCCAAGTATCCCTCTGTTGTTGAGGGGTACACAATATCTCCTCTCTCGCGACACCCCCCAAATAATCAAACGCAGTGTTAACTTTCTCCTGTTCGGAGAGACCGAGTTGGCGAGAGTACGTGTTCAAGTCATGCTGCCATTCAGAAATGGTCTGGTCCCCTGACTTCTTGGGGAGACCATTAAATTTGTTCAATTTAATCGTCGAGGCTCTCTGGTACCTAAGGTTTTGAAATGCACCAGCCAACGTGTTGGCTAGAGCTTGATTTGACTGCAAAATTGCATCGGCTACATTTTCTGGGAGTGCCATGATCACAGAGTGTATGCCTAATACTGTGGTGAAATACAGTTGTATAACTGACCAACAAATAAGCTTGCTTCACATAAGCAAAAAGCAAAACTGTATAAATGCAAATACTATTCCCTACATAGAAAATCTACAAGAGGGACGCAAATGAAGCACAGAGCTGAAACAACTCTAATAATGACCCAAAGTTCAAAATGACAGAAAGAATAGAAACATTTCTTTGCTGCAGAACGAATGTAAATTACACAGAAACCCCCTGGAAATCCAGACAATTGATCAACAAACAGCTACATGTACATATGCTTAAAAAAGCACATAAATTTACTGACAAGGTGCTGGGATTATGTTTGTGTATGTCTTATTGGAAAACAGGAGTAATTAAATATAGATATCTCTACTCCAATCAAGGTTTAATTAAAATAATAATTTAAACGACGATAACAACGACGATTAAATGATGATCAGTCTTCAGATCCTGTCTACGACGCCAAGTTGAAGTGAAGCGACGCGGGTGCGTCGGTTCGGGTTGTACGTGAGCAGTCAGCCCACGTGGTTTGAGGTTTGATGCCTCGGTAAGGAAGACTGTACAAAATGTTGATGTTCACTGAGCTTTTATTCCAGTTCCAGTAAATAATCCCAGCAAGATAATCCCAGCTAATTAAAAACCCAGCACCTCGTCTATGTGTAGTTATTAATGCAAACCTCAGGTGCAGGAGGCTACAGAGCTTCCAGTAGTTAATTATTGTTTGCCTGGTATGTGACCGCTGTCCGGCTTGATTCTGGGCGCTTGTAAAAATGAGAGTTTTCGGCAGTAAATCTCAAACGGCAGCTCACGAAAACTCATTCAGACAGAGAGAGAGAAAAGTGGGCGGAGCGTCAGAAGACGCTTATCAATATTCATGATCCCTACATTAATATACAACATTTTCAAATATTTAAGAAAAAAATCCAAAAAAATTTGAAAAACCGTACTTGACTGTAAGTGAATAATAGTGTCAAGCATTCTGTGAAATCATGGTACCGATGAACCATCGCTGGAAAATAAAACTTGACTGTTTTCAAATACTGCCCTCAATGTACCAAATTTAGTTAGTCCTCATTTTGTTTGCAGTCAGTTGCAAGCCAGCTAGTCTGGTTCCTTGACCTGACAATTTCCTAATGTCTATAACTTATTTCGTTTCATCTGAAGTAGGTTCAGGGAACCAGCGTATGCATACAAAAACAGTTTTGTCTTGGTTTTTCCAACATCTATGAACACAACATTTTAAACAGGTCAGTGTAACAATATTGGTATAAAATACTCTAAACCCCAAAATCCATCCATTTCTGAAAAATTAACGCAAAAGCAAACGTTTTATGTTACCTTGAATGCCAATTTGGCAGGCGTTGTTTTTCCTTTTCCCCGGAACCCACTTGTGGAGTCACAACCGGTCAAGCAGTGCAGACCGATAAGCATTTTTGCTCTCTCTGCTCCGAGAACGCGGCTCACTTGCGAGATGTTTACTGTGCGCAAATTCTTTCCCCTGCCGGTGTGAAATAGCAAAGGTGACTCTATAGAGCTGCTGTGATGCAGAGCCACAATGAAAACGTCAGCGGCAGGACTCTTGATGACGATGCTCTTCCTAGGGCTGTTGGGTGAGGCCTGAGAGGAGATGAAAGCACAGTGGAGAAGCATCCGGGTGTCTACCTCCTCATGACGACACTCCAGTTCTGGCACAGTTTCACTCTTGACCTCGCCATTGACATTATACAACACATGGCATTCTTCTCCATGAGCTAAGTAGACCTTAACATCCTTCAAGATGGCCGAAGATACTTCCTTCCATATTTGGAACATGAAGTTCACGAAATTGTCTTTGCTGCCACCGAGTCCGAGGAATTTCTTCCACTGAACAGGTACTGGTTTGCGTCTGACATCCGAAATTTGGTTAATCCACGTTCTGCTCCCAGCTCTTGGGTTTCTCTTGGCATTCCTGATGCTAGTCGACAGATACTGGCCGGTAACAAAATGAATTTCTTTCGAACCAATTTGCGATGCCAGACTAACCAGCTTCACCAACAGGCTTTCTGCCAGCAAACCCCACGTCTTGGGGCGTTCACAGGGCCGAAATGTTTGCAGCATTGCCGTGCCATCCACTACCCAGATGGATTCCAATGGAATTGGGCTTACCGTTGCAACCCCAGCCAGTTCCTCGACATAGTGCATCAGGTCAGACTTGGAGTTCTGGTACAGATGGCCACTCTCTGTGGCTATAGGAAGAGGTAAGGGCCCAAGACTGAAAGACAACACCTCTCTCATATCGGCTTTCCCTACTTGGCTTATTACTAGCAGACGGGTAAAGAGATCACGGTTCGCCTTCAATACCACTTGTTTGTCATTGACTCCCAGGGACACTTCCTTACCCTGATTTGAGAATGTAAGCAACTTGTTCTTCTTCAGTGGGAAAAAGAACCCCACTCGGCCAGTCTGCAACCGCTCCTTGATGAACTGTACACATTGTTCCTCTCCAAGGCGCTTGGCTTTCAACAAGTCATCTCTCACTTCATCACTTGCCGCAACACCAGATGAAATATGAATCATGTACATTCCCTCACATTCAAAAGGATTCACCATGTTTGAGATGGTCTCCATGACCCGCTGTGTAGCCTTCTCGTCTTGTTGATTGCAAGAGACATCTAGATCCTTGCATGATCTTCCTCTACCAGCCATCTCCTGACATTTGTTAGTTATACCTGAACACTGATGCTGTGTCAAGTGCCATCGCTGTACTGCCCCTGTCTTTCCGGTGAACCCAGTTAGTCCTCCTTTGGACTTGGAGTCCCTGTTGCAAGTCTCCTCCATTAGTTGATCGCAGGGAATCTGAGAGAAAGCACACTCATCTTGCATCTGAACTGCAAAGTGTCCCATCATCATTTCGCAGTGGAGGTCCGGATGTGTCATCTCTAGCGAACACATTTCGAGCCAGTACGCAGCCCCGTACCTGGAGTAGTTCACTCTGTCGTAAGCAAAAAACCAAGGGAGCATACTTCTCAGGCTGGAAAGATGCAGCTGCCAGTCGCCTTCTCTGCTGGCTCTTATCAGCATCAACAACACTTGCACCATAGACGTATAGGACGTCCAGAAGGCAAACGTTTTGTTGACTCTGCAGGCCGCTTCAATATAATTCTTGTAGGACTCTTCGAGTCGCATTAACTCATCATTCTCTTCGCTTCTCAACCGATCGGCGAAACCTGAACCAAGGCTGGCGTATGACTGCCGCATTCTGTGAAGAAGTTGATGTACTGACTCTTGCTCCTCATCTTGCAGGCTGCCAAGGTAAGCATCAAACATTAGCCGATGCAGGGCTTCACATACTATCTTATGAGCTCTCATTGCCCTGTTGTAATCGTGACCATTCATAACTCCATCTATGGCACCCTCTGCAATCAAACCTGACTCAACCATAACATCCCGTAAACCGCCATCTCCAAATCTTGTACCAAGGCAGCCCAGAAAGGACAGGCAGGTGTGGAATACACCCAGTCGGACAACCAACCTCTTGGTGAAGATTTCGTCTTGCCATTTGATCTGCTGCGCCTTTGCATACATCGCCTGATCGAACACTAGGACAACTTCACTCAAGTTTAGCTTGTCTACGTACTCTAAACTTCGGAGGAGTATTGCATACACCGTTTCATGGTCAGTAGGGCTTGCCTCGATCACAGGCAGATACCGGACCAATGACTTGGGAGGATGCATGGCACCTTGAAGTACAGTGTTGAATCCTGTCCACCCAGGGATAGTCTGGCCCTCGTTGCTGCACCGTAACATGAAGTAGATCTGATCCAATCTGCTTGCATGTTTCTGATCCTCGATGAATTCACGCTCCTCAACTTGAATTTCTGTGGCGAATGGTTGTGGACCTGCTGGACCATGTTGGTTTCTGCCAAATAAAGACACACTGTGTGACGGCGCTGTCTGGGTTGTCTGTTCTCTGGTTTTGGTCTGTGGTTCATGAGTACCGGATGAAAACGGGTGATGTGATGACAAATAAATGCCAGGTTGAACGATGATTCCAGAGGTGCTATGGGCACCCTCTGCAATCGAACCTGATTCAATCATCTCATCTCTCAAACCGCCTTCTCCAAATCCTGTACCAAGCCAGCCCAGAAAGGGTACACCCTTCCCAGACAGGGTTTCCCCTCCAAAATCAATGTTATCCCACACCAAGGTAGTAAACGCCCCTACTCTGACATCATCTGGAATGGGATTGTCACCCAACATCAACTGCCTCTTGGCCAAAGCTGTGTCATGCTCCAGCACAGATGTCACGGATGTGCAGTGGCCTAGCCCATTTAACAAACGAACAAGCTGTGCAGAGCCCGACAGGTGTCGAACAGCCATTGACAATGCAGTGTGCTTCGGTGTGGCCAACTTCCCCCTACTCGACAAGTACAGCACATCCTGGCATACTGACAGCAGCTTCAGGTGGTCTTGCTGCCCTACCTCAACCCGCGAAGTTGCTTCAGGTTCGTCAGAGAAGCCTGTCATCCATGCCATGGCATTGTATAGCTGGTGGGGGACCAGCTGTTCGCAGTGACGCAAGGTCAAGTCATCTGCAGTTGGTGGCCAAGGTAATTCCACAGCTGGAGGTTCCTTGATGATTTTATGCAGCTCTGAAGATGCAGTGAACAAGGTGTGCGGATTTGCTTGCTGGTGGCCAGACACCTTGTGATTGCTTGATGGCCCTGGTCTTGCCTCAACAAATCTGGAGTAGGCCTCCACAAACGAAGTCTCAGACAAGGTGTCTGTCTCTGAGCCAAGTGCAGCATCAACCGATTCTTCTCTGGCAAGTGTTTCACAGTAGACTAGGTCTCCCATGCCTCTCGCAGCGCTGGGTTGAAACACAAGTTGGGGAAAGGTGCTCTTCAGTCTCATCTTGAGATTGTCTGCCAGGTAGCTTGGGCAATCCACTCCTTCCAGGTCCCTCACGTACTTGACAAATATCCGTCGCAGTGTGGCGAGGCACAGAACTTCCTTATCCCGAATCAGCCGTTTTCTGATGACATCTGAGCAGAACTCGTCATACGCATCGCTGTACTTCTGAGACATCGCGTCGGGTGGGTCGGGGGCTGGATGCATCAAGAACCTTGTGTACTCTTGGTAGCACAGGCGATGGTAGCACACCTCAATCGCAAGAAGGTCCTTTCCCTCGATCTGTGAGAGCAACCCTTGATCTTCTTTTTTCCTCGCCGCTTCCAGAAGCTTCCCTGCAGTGAGCGTCTGGCATTGGGAGAGTTTGTCAACCACGGTTTTTTTGGTCCTCTTGTCCAAACCCCACCTCTGTTTTTTGTTGCAGATGATGCATATACGCGGCAGTATGCCAACTTTCTTCCTTGTGGGCTCAGCGCTGCATTCTCCTGTGTCTCTTTCCTCCGTGTCTGAATCTTAGAACATGGGGGGAAAAAAGTGGGGATGTTTAATACGGAGTGCCTGATAAATTGAAATCTGGGGAGATATTAACCCTAACTCCCTAGCATGATTTACAAGGAACCATACCCATCCTGGCAAATTCCAACACCATATGGGAAACTGCACACACATGTATTTCTGACTTTGATTCCGGAGGTGGACCAAACCCAATGTAAAAGACTGTCAGTTTAGGGGTACTCTACCCATCCTGACAGATTCCAACAAAACATGCCGTTGGGGTTTGATGGGTTGAGTTCTGTTTGGGCTTATGGGGAAGACTATACATAAAAGAGAGAGTGTACTTTTTTGACAGATATGCTGTACTCTAATCTAAGACATGGCACCCTCGGCTTCGTCTCGGGTGCTATGCGCCCCTCGGGTGTTCAAAACGTCATATCCAACATCACAGCAGTCAACAATTGTTAATATAAAATAAAACAGCCATGACTCCACAGAAAAAAAGGAAAAGGTACCTTGACTTTCATGTTGTCGTTTCTGGGCGCGTCTCTCCGCACGGCCTACATTGGATACATCGCAGAAACGTTTATAGCACTGTTGATGGTATCCAAATGACTGTAATTGAGAAAAAAAGTTCAGAAGCATCGCACATTAATCTCATTTCAAATATTTCACAATGCAAACTACAATGTATTATATAACACCCAAGTAAATCTTTGTCAGTTGATTGGAGTATTGTAGGTCAAAGATGAAATGTTTAATTCAACTCAACTTCACCGGGTAGTATGGAACATTCCGTCTTTAAACTCATGAAAATATTCTCACCACTGCACTCACAACCTTTCATTATTTGTATACTATTCTTGACATTGTTTAGTTTGGGGAAATTAAAAAATAGAAAATTATAAGAAAATAAAAATACTGCGGCAAGAACATAAAATACTGAAACATGCATGAGGACGCTATATAATAATAATTATAATAATAATATTTATAAAGCGCACGTATCCACCAGGACTGGTGCTCAAGGCGCTACATCATTATTACCCCTGCTCATTGGGCACATAAGACATTCCAATATACCATCTCAGCTCCCTTGGGAGTATACAGCTCGATGCAGGCTGTTAGGCACAAGGAAGCTAATTCAATCACAATAACCATCTCTGCCCTCACAGGTACCCATTTCCTCCTGGGTGGAGAGAAGCAATGAGTGACAAAGTGCCTTGCCCAAGGGCACACGCACCATGACCCCGCAAGGACTCAAACCCACAACCTGCAGCTTTACCCACAGACCACGAATCAGTGCCCTTAACCACAAGGCCACAGTACTCCATATATGAGCTGCTGGCTTACGAACGGAGAAATGTTGGACTGGTTCATGGCTACTTTATACTGTAAACACTTCGCAACATAAATTATTACTGAGCAAATTGCGGCTCGAGTTGAATGGCACACCTTGGAGTATGACTAGCACATCTGCTGACCCAAGTACAGTGCGATTGTGTAGTTACGGGCAAGGTGTCCTGAACTACGCAATGCCCCTCAAGCCGCCAACTAGTTTACGTTAAAGTGGATTTTGTTCTCTTTAGTTTAAGTGAACCGGGCCGGTACAATCGCCAAGTTCAGGACCCAGAAGCAGATATGCGTATTCAATATTAAGTTTTTCCCAAAGATAAGAGTTTCTTCGTTTTCTTCAAATCCTACAATTAGTTCAGAAAAAATTTACTTAATGTTTATGACCAGTGGCTCTTGATAACCTCGTATGTCAACAATGCCATGACTGTCCCGAATCCCCCATTTTTAACATGTTTAGCACACAAAATGCACACATCCTAAGGAAAACAAATTCTGAAATATTCCTATTCCTATTTTAAAAGGCAACCTTATTAGGTTCAACCAGAAGACAAGAATAATTTACATGAACGAACGTTAGGCATATGCCTACCTTTGACAATGATTCTGGTACATCTCCGTCCACGTGCATGCCGATGTACAACTCCGCTTTTTCGACAATTTCTGCTTCTGCCGATTGCTGCACATTCTTCCACCTACCGGCGCAAGCCAGGAATTTTTTCCAGCTTTTTTCAGAGAAAGACAAAACCCTCGATTCTGCGTCCGAAACATGCATTATACACTGTTTTTCGTCCGAATTGCTGTCGTCAGAGGAGCTTGTGGCATCCGCCATCTTGCTGTCTAGAGGTGCCTACGCTTGCTCTTGCTTACGCCGCCCGCTATTGGTCCGTTCACCACAAACGTGTCGCATTGATTGGTCGTTGCAAAATAATGACGTAATTCTTCACTTGGAATTCGTCAGCGTCGAAACGGAGAAAATCTGAAATTAAAGGGAATATACAACATTTGCTTTTGCTGTAATTTTTTAGAATGGCTGGATTTGGGGGGTAGTATTTTATACCAAATATTGTTACACTGACTTATTGAAGTTTTGTGTTTGTAGATGCTGGAAAAACCAAGAAAAACAATCATGTTCCCTTAGTCTGATTCCCGGACCTCACTTAAGATGAAACAAAGCAATTTATGGACTTCAGGAATTTGTACGGTCAGGGGAACCAGTCTAGCTGGCTTGTACCCATACATAGGAGTGTAT
Organism: Patiria pectinifera; assembly: GCA_029964075.1. Classification (NCBI taxonomy): domain Eukaryota; kingdom Metazoa; phylum Echinodermata; class Asteroidea; order Valvatida; family Asterinidae; genus Patiria; species Patiria pectinifera. The sequence continues at coordinate 25,259,742 of CM057135.1, forward strand.
CGATTGCAAACAAAATGCAGACTAACTAAATATTGTGAAATTTGGGCAGTATTTGAAGAAAAAAATCTGTTTTTCCAACGCTGGTCGGCCGACCAGCATTGCAGATTTTTTCTTGAAAATGACAGCACACGAGTTGACAGCACATGGAGGTGCCATGAGTTTACAGGATGCTTTACACTGTCATTCACTAACAATCCAGTAAGGTATTTCATAATAATTTGGTAATTTTTTTTTATGCTTGCAAATGTTGTATATTCCCTTTAAATGGTTCATCGATAAACTGCTGATTTTATTTGTTACATTGTAGTTTGTCAACATTTTCCTGAGTAGTTTAAAGTACAATTTTTTTAATTTAGGTAGATTCACAATATGTGTCAAGAAGCTGCAAGATAATCAGCCATGCTTTTTTGTCTAATCCTTTCCCACTAAAAACACAATATATTAATGGTCTAGTACGAGTGTGGCTTGACGGTCGAGTTGTCTGACAATGGACAACTACGGAAACAGTCGAGTTGTCACAACGTATGAGTTGTCTCGACAATCACGTTATAAGCCATAGTGGTACAGCAACCAGCCGACCTAGTCGAGTCAACTTGTACCTTTGGCAATTCGTACCTTGGGCAATTTGTACCTTGGACAACTCGTTCCTTGGACAACTCCTACTGTGGTCAATTCGTACCTTCGCCAACTCGTACCTTGGGAAACTCGTACTTTGGACAACTCGTACCTTGGACAACTTGTACCTTGGACGCCTCATACCGTAGGCCTACTGTTAAACTTTATGAAAACTGGGCTGGTCAGAGCTAGATTGCTTAAGGCTGCAAAAGGCATTTTGGAACGATTAAAATACTTTAAGGAAAGAAAGTTGCAACCTGATGCCACTTCAGCGGTTGTGTACAAAGTCTATGGAGAGTCAAGAAAAGTATTTCCTAACAAAATTGGAGGAAATATTTCTCAGTCCCAGATTCATGTCTTATCATCATTTTTGCAATGACTGCTTCATTGAGATGATATATGAAGAAAAGAGCAGCGTCAGGTTGCAACATTCTTTCCCTCTTTAAGAACTTAAACTAAGAAAAAGGTTTCCTAAACTACACAAACGCCCAAAAATGTGCACTAAAAACACATTTTTCCTAAAAAGAATAAGGGCCCGTGGGAAGAGTTCCATACCATACTGGGCCACCACACCACCACTTACCTGCAGCCAAACACATACATTTTCACCTCACCTTGCATGCCTTGTGATTTCACCGAAGATGAATTCAGAAACTTGGAAAGACTCACAAATACGAAATATTTTTAGGAAAAATGTGTTTATAGAGCACATTTTGGCCCGTAGATACAAGATTGCCAAGATGGGGCGAAGTGGAGATGGGGCAAATAGGGGATGGGGCGAAGTGGCAATGGGGCGATGTGGTTAGGGGCGAAGTAACATGGGCTGATCATGCTGATGGGGCGAAGTAGAAATGGGGCGTAAATCTTTTCGAGTTAACATATTTACCACGACTCCACGAGACGAATGTTGAAGCAAGCGGTTGAAACGTATTCCCTCCACCCTCACACACCCGTTCTTCTGTTTGCTAGCACAGGTTGGACGTCACCTTTATTGCATTTAATACGACTTAAAAATAGTCTCCAAATTACCCGAGTTCCGATAATGTCAACTCAGTTTATTCATGGGCGCTGCCATGTTTGCGAGATTTCACGGTTCTAAACTTGCAATCTCGCGATTTTGTGCGAGATGTTGGTTAATTGGCACTGGTACTTGGCGGCGTGAACCAGCGACCACGGCTGCAGCTATTGCATGCATTATAATCTCAATACACAAACTAAACATCAGTGTCAAGTCAGTGGGCAAAAAAAGTCAACATGTAAAGGGATCGAGAAATATTTCCTCGAAAAATAATCCAAAAGAATAAAACTTACAACCTTTCATACCGGCAACACATGCATTTATTTATTGTTATTGCAACTTGAAGATATGGACCCGGTGCCTTCCTATGAAGAGGTGAGTCGAGAGATTTTTCACAGGTTTAGAAAACACTGCGAGTTTTTTGTACAAAAACTGGAACTTCCGGAAGTGAATTTAGTATTATCCAAGCTACAGTCCATCATTTGCAGCTATCCAAAAAGCAGCTGACGACGTGATGTAATTATTGTTGAAAAGCATTGTAAGCGTTTGGCCAACCTGCGCAGAATATGGACGGTCGAGGATACTTATTCTTTTATTAAATTATGTCTTATTTAATTTGATTCAATGATTTGATTGTTGATATTTTTAGATAGTGGATATTTTGCCGGAGGTAATGACGGCAAACTAACGTTTACTAAAGGTTTGCCGGCGGCAATCCATATCAACAGAGGTCGCTGTACTCTTTAAGATAGGGCTGAATTATAAGATGTATTAAATTCCCACCAAAAGTTGTGAAGCATGTATTTGGTGAAGTGAAGTGGTTAAGCAAAAGCTCTAGTGAGTGGGATGACTCGGGTTCGAATCCGATCGCCGCCACATTTTTCAGTTTTTTTTTCCCATCCCCAAATAAATAAGAATATTCTTCTTTTATTATTTTAATATGTCTCAAACATTTTATTGCAGAGTATTACATTTTCTTTTTCAGATTCGTGGCTCTGGAGGATTTTTTTTAAAAGGGAAATCAAGTCCGAAATTATAAAATGGTCTGAATCCCATCTTGTGAATAAGAGGTTACAACCAAAGATCCTAGAGCGCGCGTAGCGCGCTCTATCTAGCGGCGCTATACCATCTTTGGTTACAACGATAATATTGGCATGGAGCCAGACTAAAATTTGTCACCGTAAAATGTTTAAGTACAAAAAAACAGTAACTGCGCATGTTCAGTGCACATCCGGCAAACTAACGTTTACTAAAGGTTTGCCGTCTCCGGCAAAATATCCACTGCCATATTTTTATGATAGTGGATATTTTGCCGGAGGTAATGACGGCAAACTAACGATTACTAAAGGTTTGCCGGCGGCAATCCATATCAACAGAGGGCGCTGTACTCTTTAAAATAAAGCAGAATTATAAGATGTATTAAATTCCCACCAAAAGTTGTGTAGCATGTTTGGTGCAATGGTTAAGCAAAGGCTCTAGTATAGTAAGCGGGATGACTCGCGTTCGATTCCGACCGCACCACATTTTAAAGTTTTTTTTCTCATCCCCAAATAAATAAGAATATTCTTCTTTTATTATTTTAACATGTCTCAAACATTTTTTGCAGAGTATTACACTTTCTTTTTCAGATTTGTGGCTCTGGAGGATTTTTTTTAAAAGGGAAATAAAGTCCGAAATTATAAAATGGTCTGAATCCCATCTTGTGAATACGAGGTAACAACGATACTTTTGGCATGGAGCCAGACTAAAACTTGTCACCGGAAAATGTTAGTGTACAAAAAAACAGTAACTGCGCATGTTCAGTGCATATCCGGCAAACTAACGTTTACTAAAGGTTTGCCGTCTCCGGCAAAATATACACTGCCTATTTTTATTGTTATTTTTTAAGATAGTGGACGTTTACTAAAGGTTTGCCAGCGGCAATCCATATCAACAGAGGGCACTCTACTCTCTTATCTTTTTCAGATTTGTGGCTCTGGAGGATTTTTTTTTAAAGGGAAATAAAGTCCGAAATTGTAAAATGGTCTGATTCCCATCTTGTGAATACGAAGTTACAACAATAATGTTGGAATGGAGCCAGACAAAAATTTGTCACCGAAAAAAAAAAAAAACAGTATTAACTGCAGTCTCCGGCAAAATATCCACTGCCATTTTTTAAATGTTAATGACAAAATTTTATTTTGTTTTAATGGAGTACCGAAGTGGATACGTCACGCGCACAAAATGTGTGTGAAAGACATTAGCGCGTGATTCAGCCCGTGAACCAACAAGTGCGCGTACTCCATTCAATGCACTACACTATCTGGTTCTAAATGATGTCACACTTCGGTACTCCATTCTAGCTGTAGTTACCTCTGGCCTTAGCCCCACTTAATGTGGCCTTGGTCATGTCGGTGTTGCTGCGCTGTACGTTCGGCCACACGTCTGGTTTTATAACCTCCTTCCTTCCTCCTTCCTTCCTTACAAGTGCAGACTTCATGGCTGAAGATAATCGCACTGCCAGAAACACCGGGGCGAACCCCTTCTCTTAGCGATAAGTGTACTGGGTTCTTTTAACGTGCATTAGACATTATAGAACACACGGGACCTACGGCTTTACGTCCCATCCGAAGGACGAAGCAATAATGGTTAAGTGCCTTGCTTAAGGGCACAAGTGTCTGCGCCCGGGCTCGAACCCACGTCACTGTTGCCTCTGAAACACCAGAACATGAGTCCGGTGTTCTTAACCGCTAGGCCATGACACTCCAAGGAGTGAGGAGTTTAATCCAAACACTGGCGCACATTTTTGGGGCATTTTTTTTACACACCACTGTATATGGTTGTATTCTATGATTTCTCATCTTTTGTCCTCCGGGTAGATTAGGTAATCTTTCTTCAATTATTTTTGAAACTTAGACATCTTTCTGGAGTCCATATGCGTTCTTGGCATCAGTTTGTGTGTAACTCTGTTGCAAGCTTGGTCCAACTGAACAATGCAAAAAGGAGTCACGCGATAATCCTTTCTGTATCGTGCGCCCTCAGGCGTGTACCGTCAGCCAGCTAGCCGTACGATGTACACATACGCACACGATACCGCAGCGGTGGCAATTCCGTTCCTGCGGTATATCGTGTGCGTATACATACGTATCATCTCAAGATGATTGTGGGTTAAGTGTTATTTCCATTTGTTTTCCTAGGCTTGTAAGGATGGAGAGCAACGCATCCAACATGTGACCCTAGCCTTGGTTGTACCGCCCCCGTCGCCGGCCGACACTCAGCCTGGTACCCCAACTCACAAAGGTATATGTTCTGGGGATACAAAGTGGTACCAGTCCATGACTGAATGTGAAGCCGCGTCTGGAGTACTTGGCAATGGCTTGCAATTACACATACATGTGCTTGGGGGGTCGAAATCTTTGCTTCGTCTTCGGCTTTGTCTCTGACTTCTGAATCACTGACAGGCAAACTAAACAAAAGTATTCATAGAAGACATCACTAAAAGAATATTCTGCATTGGACAAAAAAAACCGAAACAATTACATGCATTCCACAACTTGCATTATTATATATATCAGGTTTCCAGCGGTAAAACTATATCAGCTTATTGTATTCTTTCGTAAAAGGGCCTGGATGACTGCAATATTATGTCAATAAAGTACCCGGATGACTCCAATATTATTGATATTGCTGTTACCCGGGCATTTTCACTGGTTCCGGCACAATCTAGAGCATAGAAAGTCACAGTCAACCAGTCAACAGAGCGTAGAGTGCGGCACGCAGATGCAGCGCGCAGTACTAGCAGGGTATACGTGCACTGTTTGTCAACAGCCACAACTAGCTTTAAGCGGCACGAGAATTCGACGAAATTTGAGAAATATAGGCCGTGTCCGAAAGTTCTTGCGGATCAAGCTAGTCAGCCTAATGTTGGATGGCTTTTTTTCGGGGGATAAAAGAATATTTATTGCACTCGTTACAACAAAATTCAACTCATGCAATAATGTTGTAGCTCGTGCAATATATTCTTGTATCCCCCTCAAAGCCATCCAATATTATAAGTTATCCCGCGAGCGCGAGTGGAACATGAAATAATGTAGTGCATCTGTGTCCCACTTCGGTCTCGTGGTATGAGGGGCACAGACGCACTACATTTTACGTGTTCCACGAGCACGAGCGTGATAACGAATTTATCTTCAAGCTAACTTGACGCGCAGTTACAGTTGGAACGAGCACGCTTTACACGGACATTCAGCAGTTTAGCATATGCAGCTGTCACTCGCATCAGAACAGCAGAATGCGCGGAGTGCGGTATGGACCGAGGCCCTGCTACATGGTTATATGTAGCAGGGCTTGTTGCCATGGATCGACCAATCACGATCGAGGATTCAAGTTTATTTGAAGATAATAATGTAATCATTTTTGCAACGGATATTTTTTCCTTGTAGATGAGGAAGAGCTGAGTATGCCTAATGAGGACCCACCGCCTTACGAGGAGAATGACGACGTTAAGAAGCCCCTGACCTCCTCCTCTGAGCAGAGCTGGACACAGCCCACGCTGGAGGAAAAACTGGTCCAGGCCGGGTTACTCAGTGTAAGGATCATACAGGCGGGAGTGAATATATTCAGAAAGGAGTCCGTGCGTAGATGGCGTTTTGTGACAAGTGGGAGTAACGCACCGCGCCCACGCACTTGATCAGGCGCATGTGGCGCACAGAACGCATGGCGATTAAAACTTAAACAACTTTTTTTTATGAGGATTGGCGCGCGCATAATGCGGGATGTCACGCAGATGCAACTTTGGTGAATGCGTTGTGAATTTAGGACTACGAAATACTGACTCACTGGTAGTATTGCGCATGCCTACATGTACGTGAGAATTGTGAACGTTCAACCAATAAAACGGTAAAAGGCAGTGGATTTCATAAGAGTCCAATTTTCATGTGACACTGGGAAAGTGTTTAATACCAATCAGCCATGTCTGTATCATCCGTTTAAGACTTGCTCCCGACCGATGGGAAGGGAGGATGCGAGAGATACCAGTGAAAAGGGGCATATTTAAGGCCTAAAACTCCACTAAGCAATGCAACTATCGAAGGTGAAACAGGTGGAGTGATTACAATAAAACTAACAGTAACAGGTGTTTTTTTCTCTGTTACAGGAAGATGATCTCAAGGAGGACTCTGGCTCCATGCTGGGTGGTGACTTGATGTTTATTGTTGCATTTTTCAGTAAGTTCACTCAGTACATTGTACCTATGCAGTGATGATTATTGCATGCCTACACAAAGTCCCCGTGTAGGTGTAGCAGTGATGTAGTAAGAATTGCTTCCTGTGAAAATTATGGTTGTTTCATTTTTTTCCCTCAACTTTCACGATTTACATGCTGCATGACGAAGCTTCACATTGTTTTGATTCTAGGGGTGTGTATTTACATGTAGTACAAGAATTGGGTACCCGATTGAAAAATACCCTGGTACTCATAAAATAAACCCAACCCCAAAATTTAATTCTCGGAAGTTGCTGTACAGATTGTTCATAAAGGTCCGCAGGATAATACCAATGCGTCAATACAGCAAAATACAAGTGTACAGCGAGCTTAATACAAGGTGTAAATTGTGTTTTTCGCAAGCGCCACAAACGTCGATCCGTTGTTTTTCCATGCAGGCTGACACTCAAAACCTTCTCTTTCATTGCTTGATAATTTACTCATTAATATGTAAAGTTTGTTGTGGGTTCTCATTTTCATCATCTCGAACCAGTTCCTGACATTGGCGGTCGGGTACGCGGGTACCCGAATACCAGGCTCCGATGCACAGAGTGATATCCTGCACTGATGTCAGCATCTTTGACTCAGAATCGGATGATTTTGATTGAATGACAGCTTAAATTACAAAATAATGAGCGAGAGAAACCAGGCAATAACCTGCATATCTGGCTGTCACTTAGAGAGCTGCCATACTGCCATCTTTGATGACTTGAGAAAAGGGATATTTTTCCGAACTTCAATCACTGTTTAATTTCTCCTGGATCAAGAAGAATCAAAGTGGGGTTTTTTTTAGAAAAGAAGAGAGCCTTTCTTTGCAACCTGTCCGTCGAGGCAAGATCTACTTCTGGATGTAAAATCTAATAACATATGAATTGCAATACCTTCTGCTTTATATCAGGAACAAACCTGCCAGTCAAATGCGAATTGTGAATGATCTTTCTTTCAAGCTTTTGATGACTCGAGTATTAACCCTAACCCCCTAGGCCCTTTTTGCTAGGAACTATCCTCAATCCTCCAAAGTCCTCCAAATTTGTAGACAGTCCTGCTTCTAAATGCATTCAACGTCAATTCTCCAATAACCTCATCTCAAAATTTTGCACTCATGTTCAAATGAAGGATTACCAACACCTCAATCCTTCAAAATCATCAGACAGTCCTGCCTCAAAATGCATTCATCCTCAATCCTCCAAAATCATCCTTATCTTCAAACACCATTCATCCTCAATCCTCCAAAATCCTCATGTGCTTAAAACACCATTCATCCTCAATCCTCCAAAATGATCGTTTTTCTCAAACACTATTCATCCTCAATCCTCAAGAATCCTCCAAAACTGCAATGAGAATTTTGGAGGATTGAGGTGGGTTAGGGTTAGGGTTAAGAGAAAGGGTGTGCGATGTGTGTATTTACGGGTAGTATTGGAATCAGGTACCCAATTGAAAAACACACGGGTACCCGAGGACCCGTTAAAGAAATCCAACCCTGAGATTGAAATCTCAGAAGTCGCTGTACAGATTGTTCATAAAGATCCGCAGGATAATTCTGCGACATCAGTGGGTCAATACAAGTGTACAGCGAGCTTAGTACAAGGTGTCAATTACATCTTCGCAAGCGTCGTAAATGTGAATCTGTTGTTTTTTCCATGCAGCCGACATTCAAAACCTAACTTTTCTGTTGTTTGAGAATTTACTAAATAATATGTAAATTACGGGTACTCGATTCAATTATCTGGAACCGGTTCCTGACATCAGTGGTTGGTTACTCAGGTAACCGGTTCCGATGCGTAGTCCTATTAAATTCATAAATATGGTAAATAAATCTTACAAACAAACAAAATTAAATGTAAATTTTGTTCTTTGATGTTGTATCTCAATTAATTGGGTGCAATTCTTGGAGCAAGGCGTAGGGCAGATTGTTATTTTGTTCCTATTCATAAGATGGAATTTTGCATCGGGGCAATGTTAATCAAATAAGGTTTTGCCCTTCACCGGCGTATAAACACTGTATACTCAGTGTGCTACCTCCCGAGTGAAAGTTGGAAAAAATCACTCGGGTGGGACTCAAACTTTTTCCAACTTCCACTCTGGAGGTAACACACTGAGTATGCAGTGTTTATCCGTCGGTGAAGGGCAAAACCTAATCTGAATTTTAATTCTTGTTCAGTATGAAAAGGCGAGAACGAGTTCCCAACCTTTTAATTGATTTCATCTTACGTCCGTTGATAATTTCGTCTTGATTTTTCTTCCCAGTTGCTTTCTTGTTCAATTGGATCGGCTTTCTCTTTGCCTACTGTCTGAGCGCTAGCGTGGCCGGGCGGTACGGCGCTCTGTCTGGTTTCGGCGCATCCATGGTCAAGTGGACACTGATAGCTATGGTAAGAACGCAAAGAGTAGAGCACTTGGAATGGGCACAATGTGATCATTTTAGTAAGGGAATAAATATGTGCTTGGCCGGTTTTAAACAAGACGTTTAAACCCAGCTTGTGGCCTGGACAGTGATAATGGTCCGAGCCAAAGTTGAGGGACATTTTTGGCGACCAGACCCCAGGCATACTTGCCAAGCACATGTTTTTGTAGCTATGTTATGGTATGTGCCTCTCGCGAGTATTTTTAAACAATTCCTTATATGGCACATACTGTGCAATGTGGTGCAGAATGCAATACGGACTGAAATATGGACTGACTGGTAGTATTGGGCATGCCTAAGTGAAAATTGCGAACATTCTACCAATGAAAGGGTACACGGGACCAGATTTCATAGGAGTCTAAATTTCATGCGACACTGGAAAAAGTGTTTAAAACCAGCCAGCCAATGTTTTATCAACTGTTTAAAACAACCCACTAGACGGGCTCTCGACCAGTAGGAATTGGTAAACTGTCTTTGGTACTTTTGACTGCGTATTTAGAAAGCTAATCCACCAGTATTGATGCTCTAGGTGCTGCACCATTATTACCCCTGCTTGTTGGGCCAATGAAATATTCCAAGAACATCCCGGCTCCCTGGGGAGCATACAGCTCCATGCTGCCATTTTTGCACAAAGCAGCTTAATTCAGTCACAGTCTCGGCCCTCGCGGGTACTTATTTTCTCTTGGGTGGGGAGAGAAACATTATAAATTGTGACAATGTGTCTTGCCCATGGACACACACGCACCACATCCTCTCGTGCTGAGTGGACTAAAGCCCACAAGCTGCAGGATTACCCACAGATCTTGAGTCTGTGCTCCATACCACAAGGCCACGACGCTGCACATCATTTTGCATTCTGAGGACGTAAAGTTCTGAGGACATCCAAGTTCTTCCAACTTCGCATTCCAAATTAACTTGTAACAATTTTAGTTTGATGGTACAATGTAGTTTGCATCGAAGAGATGCAAATTTCATGTCCGGTTTTGCCTTTTATGTGACCTGATAATGAATAAGGGACGACAACCTCAATATGTCAGAAGCTTGTGACAAGCTTAAAGCTACAGCTTCGTCCATCATTTGCAGCTATCTAAAACGTAACTGACGTAATTATTGAAAAGCATACTTGGTTCAAAGATAATAATGGGACTAAACTCACTGTGAAATTATTCTTTCTGGCAAGCTGTCATTTTGAAAAAACAATGAAAGAAGGCCTTTCCAACGATGCATCTAAAGGCGCATCGTTGGAAATTTCCGTTATTAGGCTGTAAATAGCGAAGTCGATTTTTAATCATGCGCTTATTTTTGCAAAGAGCACCAAGGAATGGGAAATTACACCAAGGCAAATGATCGAACACCAAAAAAGCAAGCAAACCTTGTCCCCACCTTCAAAGCTTGAAAAAAAAAAAAAAAAAAGTCCCGCCGTCAATTCCGGAAGTTTGGTCTGACCAGATACCGAATATTTTTTTTTTTTGGCCTTAGTTCCATTTTCAATTCGGCGAAGCTCGCACAACCGTTGGCACGATGCACACGTGTGCGCGGTCGCTACAATTCGTCAGTTCAGTGCGCGACATGGCATAGCTGCAATCGACTCAGTGACAATGTGTCTCGGACGCTGAATTCAGGCCCAATTCAAAACATGACTCAGCAACTTTTGAATTGAAATCGAGATCCTAGAATATCGTTTTTTCGGAATATACGGCATTCACTGAGCTAACACTTCATCTGGTTAGTTGTTCAGCACCCTTTAGATTTTCAGCACTTTTGTTGCTTCAAACAAACATAATGTCCAAATTACAAATGATGGACTGTACCTTTAAAGATAGTTCTCCGTGTAGTCTCAAATATACGTTTTTACTATTGATGTAAGCTTGGCTTGAGAGTCTATTGCATTTCAGGTTTCAGTTTATTTCCACAATATTTAAAGCCAGTAAAATACAAAGAAAATAATAACAATTACCGTAAGTTATGTAATTCTGGATCAAAAAGCATTTGAACTTATAAATTACAATTTAAAGTTTTCCCCCTTGTTGTTTCAGTATTCAGACTGTTGCAGCATGTATCTGAAGGAAGCAACATGCCTGCTTATTGCCCTTACGCTCAGTGGTAAGTTTCAACTTTCAATAATTTTACATCAAGTTTGTATCCACCGAGACTTGCAATTTTATTTAACTTCCTGCTACTGTTAAGTCTGTTTGCTGCCCTCTATAGATCATACACGTTGAACTTCTATACTCTGTTAAAGATGAATGCTGCCCTCTGGGCTTCATACTTGGCCAGGCTTTTTTTTTTTATTTCATGTGAGGAAATTAGACAAAACTTCAACACTTAATGAAAATACAGAAAATACAAAATTGTGAATGTGACACTTGCAACTTTGATATTTTAAACTGTGTTAAATGATATGAATGTTAATACTCAAAGTCAGACATATCTGTATTTTTTAAGTGCTTTCAATGGTTTATTTCCTTGTGGGACATTTATGAAGTACAATTGTCTGCTGTCAACACATTCAGATCTATGCACACTGCAACACCGAATCCACAAGATTCATTAACCCTAATCTTCCCAAATCCTCCAAAATCCTCTTTGCAAAATGGAGGATTTTGCAGGATTGAGGCTATGATGGCAAAAGTGTGTGGCCAATTTGGGGGATGCACTGTGTCAAGGTCTTGGGCCTGACGTTGTGTTGTTTATGCTCAACTGTGCATAAATTGAGTCCTAGATTATACTTGAAATCGTCCGCACTGCTCCAGGATGTCACTGGCTCTGCCTCAACAAATTGACAGTGAATGCTGCAGGATTTTGCAGGATTGTGAGGCAGTGGTTACCCCCTCCCCCCCCAAGGGCCACATTCAAGAAATAACAGAGGATTTGGCAGGATTGAGGCTGTATGCAATTTTTACATGGAGGCAGTTTGAGGATTTTGCAGGATTGAGGTTCGGTTGCGTCCTAGCAAAAATGCCTAGGGAGTTTTAAGCGATTCACCTTTCATGCACAAATACTTCAATTGGCTACAAACGAAAAAATGCACTTTGTGTGTTATACATTTATAATGTCAGAAAATATGATGCAGAAAATTCAAGGTACATTGTATTTTCGAGCTTTGTCTTTGAAGGTTATGATAATTTATTGCTGTCCCATCTACCTCTCTGTAAAGAGGAACCATTCAGTAGGCCTTTTCACATTTTGGTTTGGTAGGCCTTTTCACATGTCCAGCACGGCAATTTGGGATAGCATGAAAAGGCCCTACTCTGTACATGTAACGGCTGCCCCGAATATACCAAATATTCCATCATCAACAGAATATTTGTATAGCTTTTTACCGGTTTGAATTTTCCAAAAGAACAAATACTGTGATTTTGTTTCAATTGTAAAGTTGCATTGCTTAATTGTCAAGTGCCACTTTTTTGTCAACAGTAACTTTATTGTTCTCATCGCTTTGCTTGAGCAGGTTAAAGCTCTTGGCAGGTACAAAATACTGCAAAACACTCGAGCTGCCCACAAGATTGATTGCTGCATGCAAAATTTAATTGGCATGCTTTGTGTGCGTGCATTTTTTGACAGGCGCAGCACACAACTGCAGCTGGCATGTGTAAACCTGATCGGGGAGTTTTGAATGTTCAGTGTAACACAGTTTTGAATAATCGAATACTGCAGCTGGCACGTGTAAACTTGATCACAAGTTTTGAATATTCGGTCAAGCACAGTTTTGAATAATCGAATACTGCAGCTGGCACGCGTAAACTTGATCGGCGAGTTTTGAATATTCAGTCAAACACAGTTTTGAATAATCGAATACTGCAGCTGGCACGTGTAAACTTGATCGGCGAGTTTTGAATATTTGGTCAAACACAGTTTTGAATAATCGAATACTGCAGCTGGCACGTGTAAATTTGATCGGCGAGTTTTGAATATTTGGTCAAACACAGTTTTGAATAATCGAATACTGCAGCTGGCACGTGTAAACTTGATCACGAGTTTTGAATATTTGGTCAAACACAGTTTTGAATAATCGAATACTGCAGCTGGCGCGTGTAAACTTGATCGGCGAGTTTTGAATATTTGGTCAAACACAGTTTTGAATAATCGAATACTGCAGCTGGCACGTGTAAACCTGATCGGGGAGTTTTGAATGTTCGGTCAAACACAGTTTTGAATAATTGAATACTGCAGCTGGCATGTGTAAACCTGATCGGGGTGTTTTGAATATTTGGTCAAACACAGTTTTGAATAATCGAATACTGCAGCTGGCACGTGTAAACCTGATCGGGGAGTTTTGAATGTTCAGTCATACACAGTTTTGAATAATCGAATACTGCAGCTGGCACGTGTAAACTTGATCACGAGTTTTGAATATTTGGTGAAGCACAGTTTTGAATAATCGAATACCGCAGCTGGCAGTTGTAAACCTGGTCGGCGAGTATTGAATGTTCGGTCAAACACAGTTTTGAATAATTGAATACTGCAGCTGGCATGTGTAAACCTGATCGGGGAGTTTTGAATATTTGGTCAAACACAGTTTTGAATAATCGAATACTGCAGATCGGGGAGTTTTGAATGTTCAGTCAAACACAGTTTTGAATAATCGAGTACTGCAGCTGGCGCGTGTAAACCTGATCGGGGAGTTTTGAATGTTCAGTCAAACACAGTTTTGAATAATCGAATACTGCAGCTGGCACGTGTAAACCTGATCGGGGAGTTTTGAATGTTCAGTCATACACAGTTTTGAATAATCGAATACTGCAGCTGGCACGTGTAAACTTGATCACGAGTTTTGAATATTTGGTGAAGCACAGTTTTGAATAATCGAGTACTGCAGCTGGCACGTGTAAACTTGATCGGCGAGTTTTGAATATTTGGTCAAACACAGTTTTGAATAATCGAATACTGCAGCTGGCACGTGTAAACTTGATCACGAGTTTTGAATATTCAGTCAAACACAGTTTTGAATAATCGAGTACTGCAGCTGGCACGTGTAAACTTGATCACGAGTTTTGAATATTCGGTCAAGCACAGTTTTGAATACTCGAATACTGCAGCTGGCGTGTGTAAACCTGATCGGGGAGTTTTGAATATTTGGTCAAACACGGTTTTGAATAATCGAATACTGCAGCTGGCGCGTGTAAACCTGATCGGCGAGTTTTGAATATTCGATCAAGCACAGTTTTGAATAATCGAATACTGCAGCTGGCACGTGTAAACTTGATCACAAGTTTTGAATATTCGGTCACGCACAGTTTTGAATAATCGAATACTGCAGCTGGCACGTGTAAACTTGATCACGAGTTTTTAATATTCGGTCAAACACAGTTTTGAATAATCGAATACTGCAGCTGGCACGTGTAAACTTGATCACGAGTTTTGAATATTTGGTCAAACACAGTTTTGAATAATCGAATACTGCAGCTGGCACGTGTAAACTTGATCAGCGAGTTTTGAATATTCGGTCAAGCACAGTTTTGAATAATCGAGTACTGCAGCTGGCGCGTGTAAACCTGGTCGGCGAGTTTTGAATGTTCAGTCAAACACAGTTTTGAATAATCGAATACTGCAGCTGGCGCGTGTAAACCTTATCGGGGAGTTTTGAATATTCGGTCAAGCACAGTTTTGAATAATCGAATACTGCAGCTGGCACGTGTAAACCTGGTCGGCGAGTTTTGAATATTCGGTCAAGCACAGTTTTGAATAATCGAATACTGCAGCTGGCACGTGTAAACTCGATCATGAGTTTTGAATATTTGGTGAAACTCAGTTTTGAATAATTGAATACTGCAGCTGGCGTGTGTAAACCTGATCGGTGAGTTTTGAATGTTCAGTCAAACACAGTTTTGAATAATCGAATACTGCAGCTGGCATGTGTAAACTTGATCGGCGAGTTTTGAATATTCGGTCCAAAACAGTTTTGAATAACCGAATATTAAATTATTCAAAAATGAACCTCCTAGTAAATGTACCGTACATGTCTACTCGTTTATAAGAGCAAGCATGTTGAAGTTAGCTGCGATGCTCCTGTAAAGCATTGCAGAAGACGACAAGAATGTTATCAGGCTTCACCATCAACTCAGCTTGGGGAATGATAAGTGGTAGGAGTTAATGTCCAACATAAAGACTCTTAGCTGATAGTCAGTGTGCTGGGCAGAAAGAACTGTGCTGCAATGTAGGGTTGTATATAGGTAACATGTGAGGCATAGTCACACAGAGCCAAGGGGTGGCCACTTGAGATAATAAGCTCAGACCAAAAGTATAAATTTGTTTAAGAAAAAGAAAAGGAAGAGGCGATAAAAATGATAAATGATGTTGATTTGTCCCATATAAGCTTACAAGGTATTATCTGCTGGTCTTTGTGCTGGAGTGTGCCAGTGATTCAGGTGTTCAGGTCTGTGCTCTGTTGTTAAAGGGAACGCTTTAACAATATCGGGGGCCAATTTGATGGGACTAATATAAGGCACAGTGTAGTAGGATCATTTGCATTTACCCCTTTAAGAGGGGGCATTCTTTGTCTTTTGAAGTAACGTACCGAATTTTCAAAAAAGCTCATCTAGACTAAAAGATTGTAATGAACACCCCTTAAATTATTCCGTCTGGCTTGCTGTCATTTAGAAGGAATCAAGAAATGTAGGTGATTTCCAACGATCAGTCAATTGAATGATGTTTTGTAGATTGAAACAGAAATGATGTATTGTACTGTGGGCCTGAACAGGATGACTATACTGGGTTCTGATTGTATGGTGTCAAAGTACCATGCGACCGTCCGGTTTCCCCGTGATAGGCCACCATTGCAGTAGGCAAGCATTTTTAGCATCCTTGTTGTGTGTTGTAAATCAGAGAGTAGGGCAAATGTTCAGGTACATGTAAAATAACCACAATTTTTTTTTCAAAATGGCATAACGGTCACTACCTGTGCCGTGTACGGTTGTCATAATCATGCCTGGGTGTTGGCTCTGCGTTTTTCTCACAGTTTTTGCCATCCATCACAGCTTTAAAGGCTTGCCTGCTACCTACTGCATACAGCGCTATCCGGTTCGTTAGTAAAAACGTCATACACGTGCGCGCACCACTGATTACTTGCGCCCATTGGATAAACACGTGAGTTGTGTTAGCTTCCGGTTCCAATGGTTCCTATGCTACTTAATGGGCAGTGGGATGGTTTAACTAACGAACCGGATACCATCTTTGCCTACTACAATTGCAACGCTGATTGTCTGGTACCAAGGTGTAGGCCATGTCACGTGGGTCAGTGAGATCTTCTATCTACTGTAGAATCAGAAGATTTGCCAGAAAGGTGTAAAATGGACAAGGATCAAACTTTCTCTAAGAACGAGAATTTTTTTCTAGACTTTTAGAAGTTCTTGGGTGATATGTAGCATTCAAGTGGTTATTTTGTTTGCTTGGTAAACAGTTACTTTCGATGGGATCGTTCGTCTTTCATCATCGTTTCAACCATCAAGCGGAAACAAAATTCACATGTTTTGAAGTGACTTGAACACATCTAGATGCTCTTTAAAGGCCGAGCGATAAACCCAACGTACGTCACAGCCTCCCGAATATCTGATGGCCAATGTCTAATTGATCGAATATAATGATGAGGCACACCGGGCCCGGCCAATCCGCTTATCTCTTGTCAAAACATTCTAGGACTGTCCGGCGTATTAATCATTCCTCGGCAAAGTCAAGAAAGAACAAAACAAAATTAAAAACTCGCATCTGATGGGAAGACCAAGCGGACTGTTTACTCTGCCGGGCCAGATTGCACCCGTGTTATCTTGTAATTCAGGTTAATTTATTTCAGCCGGGGTTTGCTAAAACCCTTGGCTGTGAATTATTATAAATTGCTCGCAATAATTTTTTTTTTCCTTTCTTAACTTTCATGCTTGATTTGTTCTTGTTTTTTTTTCAAGTATTGGTTTACATTAGGGTCTATCCATAGCATATAATGGCTCGGCAGCTATGCAAAAGTTGAGGGCCATTGGAAGTAGGGGTAAACATCCCAAGTTCTTTATAATGTTTGAAGTATTTCCGTACCCCGGTTATTTGTCTCTTACAATAAAAAAAGTCTTGACCAAAATAGCTGCATGTGTTTGAAATATTTTCTCCCCCGAGTGCGACCGGTTGGAGAGATTTATACCGCTGTCACGTCTTATTGTCTGCAGAAATATGTTGTTTATGAAATTAACCTACTTTTGCGGGGGAGTGGTGCACGAAGTACAATGCATAGAGTGGCAAATCGGTCTACATTTGGTGCTTGACTTTTTAAAACAACAAAAGCAAAGCTTGACATTACAGTCATGGGAATAAACTCATTGATCCTGCATATAAAATAACCTGTTTTTGCAGCACGCAGTTGGTGATATATATTTGATGAAAGTCTTAAAGGCGTCTATAACTTTTGATTTATGTAAGAGTGGGTCAATGACCGGTCAACTTCTCCTTGTGTTTTCGGTTTCTGTTCTTCCCTGGCATGGACTCAAGTATGCGGGAATTACAACTTGAGAAGACTCCCCCCACCACCCCCTAGTCTGAGTATCACCCGTTATCCACGGAGCCAAGTCTCCTGTATAACGTCTGATATATCTAAGCATGCGTGACGTCATTTCATTCCGAAATCAGGACTAAGATTGTGATTGGTCAATTTCGATGCCGCGTTTTTGTAATACAACAACCTGTACAAAAATGCTACTCATCGTGGGCGTGACGTTTACGCACGCGGGGAGCTCGAATTACCGTACGCATGCATAGCAGGCACCTGCTGATTGGTCCGTTTCTCGAGGTCATAGGCAGTCTCGTTGCATAGTTAATCGCCGAATCTGTTTATGAATAATAGACCATGGTCAGCTTCGCCAGGGCCAGGGTCTATAACATAGACTAAACCCCCCCCCCCCCCCCCTAAAAAAAAAATCACTTCTACCATTAACTGAATTTTTATAGCTTTGGCAGTTTTCCAGGGCAGCTTCTTTGGTGTATTTAGACCTTTGAAGCCAGGTTAGTTTCTGAACCTCCAACACTTGGAACATTGTAAGGGAAAGGGTCAGTGCACTTTCTGTGCAGTCAAAAAAGAAACGGTGAAGCTTAACAGACAAATATTGTGTGTAGTTGCATGCTCTTGCACATGCAATAGACCTTTAATACACATGAAGCTACATGTACCGTATTTTTAAGCGGGGGCACTCTTTGTCGTTTGAATTTTGTCACAATCAATGTTTACTCATAGCATTTGGGGGAAATAGAAAACCATCACCCTGACTGATTATCATTTATCCGTACTCCTGGGTGGAGAGAGGCTACGAAGAGTTCCATACTGGGCCACCACTCATATTCCCTAATTATGACCTGAAAAGTACCAAAAGTTGTCAATCTGATGAAGAAACACTATTTAAGGAACTCGTGCAAAAATTCTTAAAATACTGTTTCTGTCATGGCCCATAGACTTAGTGCAGGAGGTCTGAGTGGTGGCCCAGTATGGAATTCTTTCCGAGGCTACAGTTGTAGTAAAGTGTCTTGCCCAAGGACACAAGCACCATGTTTCCTCTAAGGGTTCGAACCCACGTACATGAATGCACATACCATGGCACACAGATCGAACACTGTGACAACGGCACTCTGTATAAAATAATGTATACATCCATGAAAAAAAAAAGTGATTCAAACATGGTCACAATAAACTTTTGAAACTAGACCGGACCAGACCAGACCAAACAGCCTGAACTATGCCAACCGTTAGAGCAAGGATAGGCCAAGCTTGTCAAGTATTCCGGAAGTCTCCTGAGCCTCCCCACCTGTCCCAACACCCTTCGACTTTGGGGCAGGTGTTCGCATCCTGGAGTTGATGAAAACAGGTGGCCGAATAATAATAATAATAGCCACATCAAAAAAAAAAACCAAGAGAGGCCCTGGTGGAGGGGTGGGGGTTGGGGGGTTTGGCAAGAGAGTAAGGGAGAATGAAGATGCACCATCTTTTTTTAGACCCAAGGTTGTTTTTACTGTTAGATGTTTTTATGGGGTAGTTTTTAGGGTGGGGGATCAGGCAAGTATTTATGGCTGATGAGATGGGCGGTGCGCTTTTTTGGTTCCGCTGATTTAATGTGAAGTCTTGATGATGTGGGAACTGCTGAGTTTGGTGGCTGTGATCATAAAACTGCTGAATATGAAGCAGCGTAATGCACCACGGTGATGTTTTAGGAAGGATGTGTGTATTTGTACATAAATTTATTGGCCGTTTTGAACATCTTGACTGTGTTTGATAATTCATACTTGGGTCGCCCCCTAAAGACCCATTTTGATGACCTTTTTCAGGGCGTAGTTCAGCCCCTTTCCTTGTACCTGGATCAAGTGAATTCTGCCTTGAATTTTGATGAAAATCACTTAAATTTACAACATGTACCCCAAAAGTGAACAAACCCATTTACACGTATTATCAAAAAGCTATCGTACCGGTACTAAATACCCCGTGAAATTATTCCGTCTGGCTTGCTGTCATTTAGAAGAAATCAAGAAATGCAGGTGATTTCCAATAAATCAGTCAATTGACTGATTTTTGTTACGACAAAATCGTGTTTCGTGATCAAAAGGTTGTGCATGGTTCTTCACAGTTTTAGTGTAATATTCACCGAGCTGAAACTTCAACAGATTAGGTTTGCAACATTCTTCTTTGGATTTCCAGTAATTTGTATTGGAAATTGGATTGGAAACAAACAAAATGCATGAACAGCAAATGATCCTACATGTATACATGCATGCCTTTAACTTTTTTATCCTAAATTGATCCGTAAGTTCTATTTACAAAACATAAAGAAGATCCACATTTTTTTTTGAGAGGGTTATTTGACAAGGCGAACGGGCGTGTCACATGCAAGGTGTCAAATATCAGCCACTTATCAGATGTTGAAATATCAATTTTGTTATTATCAATTACTGGGGAAAAAAAATCTTATCTATTGTATTCTGTGTCCACAGGTGTGTTAGTGTTCGGCCGCGGCATCTACATGTACCTGAAAATCAAGCGTCAAATGCAGGGCGGGAAGCGTATACAGTACGTGTACTGGCAGAACATGTAAGGAACCCAGAAGAGAAACCCATGCACGTAGGTGACAAGTCTGCATCGGATTTGCATGACACCTATTATATTATTTAAAAATATAATTAAACAATTGTTCAGTTACGTTGGTCAGATTGGTTGTAAGTTGTTGTTTTTATCCCTTGTTCCTATATTTGTCCAGTCTTGGTCCCAGACTTCAGGAGTAGAGGTTGCTATCACCAAGATGAATCAAATCTAATCTTGGGAAATTTGGCAACGCTACCCGGGAGATTCTGAGCATACCTCATGTGCGCTGCACTCGGGCCAATGAATGCACATGAGGGATGCTCAGGGGTGCAGACCTGTAAATGGGCCCGGAATTGCCTACGCAGGCCAAATCACGATTTATATGTCCTCAATTTCTTTCCTATTAGAGCATTTTGTGGGCCACGAACTTGAATTTTTGTAAAAAAAAGATGGGTGGAAGCCGTGCACAGGACTGCAAGCTCGTATTACTGTGAAATTTGGATGAAAATGGGCCCTCACATTGCTCCATTTTGCAAAGGAGTGCAGGCATCATTTTTCCAACTGGCGATGGGCCACATGACTACTTTTAGGAGTGATCATCTTTGCATGGAATTTTCTCCCAAAAGTCATCGGATTACAGCCCAAAAATTGAAATGAAAGATGATGAAATAAGCTTTAATTTGATGGGTGCCTCAAACACCTTGGAGAGTTGTCAGTATTTGAAATAATTGTTGGAAATACGCATAATTATCACCGAGGTCTATGGTACAGGTCTGCAACCTCAGGCTAGCGCTGCCAATATTCCAAGGGCTGGATTTGATTCGTCTTGTCAACAGCGACCTCTTACGGCCGCGTTGGCGTTACTGCACTTGTCAAGGACCGCTGTAATAAAATTCAATTCAAGTCCTGGACCAAGGCTAATATTTGTCGTACTAATTGAAGACCAGGTGCACACAAGAAGGTGCGAAGTGATAACACAGACTGCAATCCCATTGTGTGGAGTGTGGTTATCTAGGACAAATTTACTCATTTGATAACGGTTTGGTGACCAACCTGATATTTTGTGCACTCACCTGGAGTGGACCACTGTGATTGGTTTCATATATAGTATACAAGTTTGTGTTGCACTCTTAATGTTTCAGTGGATGGAAATGAGGACTACTACAAATTAAAATTATGAATACTCGAGAATTTTTTGTATTTCTTTATTGAAAACGAAATCGGAGGAAAGAGTATTGAGTTGTCTGTTACAGTTGTAAGTTAAATGTGTAAGGAACGAATTTCAGTCTGTGATGGCAAGTTGCGTAGTTTTAACAGAGTGAAAGGGGAATTTTCTAAAGTCGTAATTGAATCTTTTGCTTTAAGTAGATGGATGGCGGAGATGTTACAGTACATGAGAAGGCATTCTCTATATTTAGTGGAGGGGGGGGGGGCACTAGTTGTGAGGCCACTACCCTACCATTAGAATGCTGTTTTACAATGTACCAGTACCGTGTTCATTTATTTGTGGTGCTTTGAGCCAAGGAAAAATTGAGCAGTATATTATACAAATAATGAATGTTTGTGAGTGCAATGGTAAGAATAATTTCATGAGGTGACAGATGGAGTGTTCCATTCCACGTGGCGAAATGGAACATTCCATCTGGCACCTCATGATATTATTCGTTCCATTGCACGAATGTGAAACATTCGTTACTTTATACTTCATACAACGCCTGAATAAATCCTCGTCATCTGATTGGTCAGAGCCGCCAAAAGTGTGACCGTGCAGTTTGCAGTGGAACTTCTATTTACCGTGGAATAGAACTTCTATTTTTGCGGTGCGGCTCGGCCGCGAATTAATTTTTCCCAAACGAGATCCAACTCTGCCTTATGCATATATTCATGAAGTCTAGGGCTTTAGAGAATAAGTTACATAACAAGGAATAATAGTGTTTAAATCACCGACGACTGGCAGCTGATTCCTTGACTGGTTGGAAGTAGTCCTGACTTCTAATCAGGTGATCCGAGTTCAAATCCCAGCGAGCGTTTTTCACTTGTTTTCATTTTACCTTTTAAATAACTAAAGTGAGAAAGCAACATTTCCCACAAGACGTAAAGCCTATCTTGGGTTTGTGTTGTGGAGAACAAGGCATTGGATAAGCATGTAATGGACCAATCAGAAGATGGGAAACGGATGTCGTTTGGGAAAAGACAATTCACAGCCGGGCCGTGGGTTGAGACAAATAATTCAATGACATGTGATCATAAAGACCCGCAAATCAGATGACGGGGATTTATTCAGGCTTTGTATAATTTAAGCAGCTAAACCTGCCGCGCATGTATATAATGTTCTCAGCGGCTTACTGATCTTGGTGGGTGAAGGCGAAATATTTCATTTCACAATATATATCTTCTACTTACTTTGGAGCAGGTTTTTTTTCTTTTTAGCATCAATGTCAGGTTCTGGATGTTGCTGGCAACTTTTTTTCTATGGCAATGCTGAGAAATTTCATTTGAGTAATTTGTTTTTAAAAAAGTATTGCGATTAATCATTTAATTAAATTGTAAACTGTACTGCAATTTTTTGATGTGATATTTGGGGGTTGCAATCTAAGGTAGGTTGTGATCTTTCATACAAAAACAACTCTTGCATCCTGGAACGAGGGCAGTCACATGTAACAATAGGTTTTAAACAAAATGTTTTGCAGGTCCTTTTCATTTTGCCTGACTGGGACTGTCTGAAATATTGATTTAGTGTAGACAATTAATATCCATGACTGAATATGGGCCATTTAATAACTGGCAAAGAACAACGGTAGCTTTCTAAGAATAGCACAAACCATCCACGGTCGTGGTAGACACACACACACACACCTTCTATTTCTGGACACGGAGACTACTTCTAAGGTGAGGTCCGGACCCGGTATTTGAATTCAAAACACTAGGGAACATATCTGTCTCCGGGATGTATTTATTTGTCTGGAACATTTTCTTTGGGTCGTTTTGTCTCTCAAATTAAACTGTCTGGGCTGAACTTGACCCAAGGTCTCTTGTTTTGACTGCTATTATTTTTGAAGTGCCCTGCGGGTCCCCCTAGACTGCTAGATAATTATTACCAGAGGAATGTGGGTGAGCCGTAAACAATGACTTGAGAAATAACGATGATTAAATTTAGAGAAGGAAGGGGGTGATATTGACGCTAAGAGGTGCGCCTACTACATAAGATAAATATTTTGAGTCTTTTTGAGGGTACGAGCAGACTCAACAATGTCGCTCCCTATTTTAATTTTTTTTCCTCGGAGTCTCAATTTGGAATTTAAAGGAGAAGAGAAGTTACAATTGATCGTTTGTTATCGCTGGCACTGCGAAACGGTTTTGTTGACAGATGTAACATTTCTGGGTGCATTAAGGTAGTGTCGAAAAGATCTGAAAACAAGGTGATTTGGAATTGGGCAACTGAGAAAGATCGTTTTAGTGAAAAACTTATTCGAATGAGTAAAGTGAAAAATGCTAGTCTCAATTATTGTTGTTTGTATTTTTAAGGTTTAATATTGACAGGTTCAAGTGGGTGTATTGGTTGTCTTTTGAAGATTGCTTTATCGTGTACATACATTAAATATATTTACTCATCATGTGCTTTATCATGCAATTCAACAAATAAGTAGTAGCATATGGGCCATTCGATGAATTTCGGATCTAAAGATTTTTTTTCCTGTTCCTTGTTAACTTTTTACTTTGTAATTTTCCATTCAAGTATCATTAAGAATGACTTCAAACAATTAATTTATATGCTGGGTAGGTAGTTTGCTATTCATAATCACTCTTGGGGGACGACTTCATCAAGGATTGCGTAAAGACTTATAAAATCACTGATGTCAGATGCAACAGTGACCCCAAATTAATGACCCATATGCACTGCGGTCAACTCTGCTGGCTTGGTATTTATTATACAGAAATTGTGTATTTGTAAGAGAAATGCTTTTTAATCATTTTTTTAAATTGTAGAGCACAACTGAGAAACGAAAAACTAAAAAGCTCTTTTATTTTAAATTCAAACTGTTCTGTACGTAGTGGAGTGTACACCATTTTTCTCACTGAATGAATGTATTTACACGTCAGTTATGATTAATGTATTTTGGTGATGAGGCTTATGGAGCCGTGTCAATTTATGTGGTGCATCTCGAAGCGAAGGGTGATTAAAAAATGTAGGGTTATTTAATATCCAAGAAGGCAGAAAAAGAAAACTAATCTGTTGAAGATGAAGCTTTGTTAACTGTAAACAGTTCACAATTTAATAAAGATCTATCCTATATTATAGCAGTACCATTGCTACCGTATACATGTATTTGTGTCCATAATATTGCTGTATTTGTGTCAATCAGGGATGTACAGGGTGGATAAAAAAACAACGAAACCATATTATTGCTAATTGGAACAGAAGTAGGGCACATGTGAATCAAATGGAGATATCCTCTGTTAGGATTGAATCTCCTCTTTAAAATGACACCCTGATCGTGTCCTTATATTCACGGTTGACTGAGCAGTGACCAATTTTATGAAAGGGTCTATTTAGAGAATTGTGCCACTTTTCATGGGGAAATCTCTTTTTCCCCCACCTGCCTTGATTGGCAGCCATAGCCTTTCACTCTGTGACAAATGACAAAAAAAAAAAAAACACAATTGAAATAGTATAGTCGAGTCCATTCCCAAGTCCATTCCCAAGTCCAGTCCCAAGTCCAGCCACAAGTCCAGTCACAAGCCCAGCCACAAGTCCAGTCACAAGTCCAGTCACAAGTGAATCACAAGTCCAGTCTCAAGTCCAGTCACAAGTAAATCACAAGTCCAGTCACAAGTCCAGTCACAAGTAACAGTGGATGAATAATATCAAAGAAATGCCTTTGTCAAAGCTCATTTGAATAGCTTGCGAGTAGAATCGGGACTGGAGGACTTGTGATGGACTTGCAGGGACTTATGATAGACTCGACTACATCCCTCGTGTCAATCACGTCAATCATAATACAAACAATTAGGCACGCTAATGATCACACTACACTTTTTTGAGTATTAATTTCACAAACTCTTGACTGGACAATGGACCAGCCATTTGCATTACTCCTAAAAGGGCCATATTGCTAAGGTATTCTGGGACTGGAGAAATCTCCCCGTTCCTTTTGATCTGAATCCCAGAACCTCTGCGACACAACCCCCGCGACACAACCCCCGTATTGAACACGGATGCTTCCCAATATAGCAAAGGTGTCACACAGTTCAATCCTGTGAAATGGATTTGTCTGTCCACCCAACAAACCCCGATCCTATGAGCAGTGTCCCCCTGCGTGTGACACCGATGGCCCCCGGCTTATTATCCAACCTCTACATGTATCTCCCCATATGGAAAAAAAAAAACCACCGAAATACGGTGAGGCCAAATCGTGAATCCAATCGGGATGTTTTTCCCACTTGGAAAAAACACTACAAGGCTGTATTCATTGATGGAAGGGGGGGGAGGAGGAAAAAACTGATTGAGTTCGCATGAGCAGGTTCACAACATCCCTTTTATAGTTAACCAGTTCCACAGGTACCACAAACAAAATATTTTTGCCCCCAAAATGAAATGATTTTCACAGGTGTTTTTTGGCATGTTTTGTTGTGAAGGGAGGGGAAAAAAGGTCTCATCTCCCCATCTCCGGTTGAAATGAGAGGGGAGTCTCTGTCTTAGGACCCACCGAGTTCCCAGGAGGAACAAGGCTTCTGTGCTGGATTAAAAGAGTTTCCTGTTTAAACCGTTCCCCGAGATGGGAAAACACGAAAGGCTTCTTGTATGAAAACTTTGTCCTGGTTTAGAGCTTGCCATCCTAGTGTGTATTGTGCTTGAGCTGATTGGTTTCACAGAAGCAGAAGTTAGAAACATCTTCTAGACTTCTAGCCCCTGTGTTCCCCCCCCCCCCCCTCCAAAAAAAGGACTTAAGAATGTTGGCGAAGGAATTTTATTAATTTCCCCCGGATGTTATCGCAGGATGTCAATTCGATCAGTGCATCGTACATGTAATATTCGGAAACAGTTTTTTTTTCTTCTATAGGATTGAAAATATGTAGAGTAACTAGACTTCATATATTTATTATATCCGGAAATATCCCTAACTCCTTTCCATCTGTTATGATGTGTACTAGACCACTTACATGTTATCAAATTATTATTTTTTTTTTTGTCTTGCAAAAACCAGACGCGGATCCAGAGGGGGTGTGTGGAGGTCAAACACCCCCCCCCCCACAAAAAAAAAAATTCTGACAATTATAGTAATAATAATTACCTAAATATGCAACACTCAGATACAGAGGCGTAGCCAGTGGGGGTAAGGGGGGGGGGGTATTTGCATGCTATTGTGCGATAGTGTGCATGATCGTCGGATTTTAACAGGGCCCCCTTTGGAAGATGGAACCCCCCCCTTTTTTTTTATTTTACGAAGGCCAAGTGTCCAGAGAAAAACAAAATGTCTACATTTCAGCAGTCAGCACTGACATGCTGATAAAAGAAAATGTGAAGGGCCTGAACCCCCCATCCCTCCCCTGCAAAAATTCCAGGATCTGCCCCTGAAAACTCGATTGGATTGAAAAAAAGGAGAAGACATGGGAGAGAGATTGAGTTGTAAACAAATAGGTTCAGTTCTAAGACCAGGGGGTGCCAATGGAGGCCTCCCCCCCCCCCTCCGCCCCCCCCCTTATGGAAAAAATTGTCAATTTTTATATTTAAAAAATTTTTAAAAATTCAGTAAACAAAATTTGGCCGACCAGTTGCTCCCCCGGAAAAAAATTGGTTCTCAATCCACCCTTGATTCAGCTCTGTATTCAAAGTACAGTGCATTTGTTTTACACATTCCATTGGCTTTAGAAGACTTCGTTTCTCACAGTACCATTCCAGCCATACGGAACTTCTGAGTCAAAGCAGTGTGAAAGTTTCTCGCTTTTCAAATCCAGTGTGCGGGACGAGGATTATGACGCATCACTTTCCTCCAAACAAAACGATGTTCACACCACCGCAGAGAATGTCGGGCAGTTACAAGACAGCTGCCTCAAAAAAAATAAACTGTCACTCACTTGGATGATGCAGAGTCATATTTTCTCCTGCCTTGACACTGCACTGCTCTGCACTGCTTCTCATAAATGAGTGTTATCAATCCATGACTTCATCTAAAGGCATGAAGGATCATTTGCAGTTAAAGGGAAGATACAACATTTGCAAACATCAAAAAATGAAATGATCAAATTATCACGAAATATCTTACTGGATTGTTAGGGAATGACATTCTAAAGCACCCCGTAAAATCTGGTGTGCCTACATTTTCGAGAAAACTGGTGTTTTTCCAACGCTGGTCGGCCGACCAGCGTTGGAGAAAACTGGCTTTTTTCAAAACTGCTAGTCATTTCTCATAATGAGTTTTTCCACATGTTCTTTGCAAGTGATTACACACCTGTGAAGGGGTACAAGCCTGCCTGACTGATTCTCTGACCTTACAATTCCCAAAGTCGACAGACTGCTCCGTATAATCGTAAGTGGGGTTAGGGAGCCGGACTAGAAAAACATGATGTTTTTCTTGGTTTTTCCAGCGTCTTCAAGCCAAAATCGTGCAACAAGTCAGTTTAACAATATTTGCTATAACATTCTACTCCCCCAAATCCACTCACTACTGAAAACTACAGCTAGAGCAAATGTTGTACATGTACATTCCCTTTAACTTGAAAGTAACCTACCGAAAAATCATCAAAAAAGCTCACTTAGATTAAACATCGTACTGGTACTAAACACCCCATGTCATTGTTCCGTCTGGCTTGCTGTCAGGTAGAAGAAATCAAGAAATGTAGGTGATTTCCAATGACTTATGAACTACATGTGGCCTGGTTCAAACTTTTCACACTAGAGCCTCTCAACCCGGGTTGAACTCAACCCTGGGGGAACCCAGTGCCGCCCTGGGGTGAGTTGTTTTTCCCCCAACCCCGCATCATTCCACACTTGTTTCGTACAAATCGAGCTTATTTCGCCCGACTACTACTGTTTTGAACCCTGGCGGGAGTTTCAACCTGGGTTGAAAATATCAACCCTAGTCTGGAGCAAATGTTGATGCAGGGTTGGCGCAGGGTTGAAACTGTTCAAGTGTGAAACACTACATGTTTTCAACCCTGCGTCAACCCTGAGATTTGTCTTAGTGTGAAAAGGCCTCTTGAAGACCTTGAGCAGAACCGGGTCGAATTAAACAGTGGTTTCAACACAGGTTAGCTGTACTTTTGGGTTTGTTTTCACCCAGTTGAGCCTCTTAACCCTGCTTCCAACCAGGCCTGACTCTGATTCTTGCTATAAGTGTGAAAGGGGTTCCCAAAATCTCGAGGGTCCAGCACAGAGATTTTGGAAGGCCTTTGAAAGGTGCATCATTCACTTTCACACAGCTGTATACATACATGTACATTCTGTAGGGACCCAGTATTTCATAGGAGTCCACATTTCATATGATGCCGGATCCAAAACGGAGATGTTAGATGGTGTGAAAGGTTCTTAAGAATGCATCACCTTGGTGCATGACCTACTCCCCCACCTTTTCACCACTGTACATGCTGTGTGGGCCAAGTTTGGTTTGCCTATACACTCAAAAATACTCCCACACATCTAACGGACATTTTCTGACACCCCGGCTGTCTGCGTTTCCAGCTAAAAAGCCTCTTAAGTGTATTTAGGTTTGCCTCCCACATCCAAAACCAACAAATTTTTTTCTTTGTATTCATACCCTGTCTTGAAGTAATGCAATAGAATATTCCCATTGAAGTTTGCTCATCCCATAATCTTCAATGTATATTTGGTTGTTTCCTTCCGAACAAATTTTCAATGTGTTGTTTATTTACAGCTATACCTTTTTTATTATTTTGGACTTTTTCAACCCTCTGAAAATGACCCTGTTCTTTTTCTGCCAGAAAAAAACACAGCAATTTAAAAACTACATGTAAATCTCTACTTTTTGGGGGTGAAATTAGGAAATTTAGTGCGAGGAGTCAACTTTAAGATAGTTTACAAGAATTAGGAGCCCAATTTTTCACAGAGGTGCGCCACGGCAAGATTTGAATTTGGAAATTTTGTTCAGTGTATGGTTTTTACTATTAAAAAAACAATTTTCAAATATTTCTAGGAAAAACACCCAAAACACTCTTTAAATGTATGTTGTTCATTCCTTTTAACGGCAGGCACTGCATACTGGTACCCGGTACATCACCACCTTTTCCTCAAAAAAAATTTGGTTAAAGTGGTTAGAAATTGCCACCACAGAGCATCTACATGTAGAATCCAACATTTTTTCTGGGCCCTTTCGCGGGCCTCATACCCCACGCCAACATATTTTGGACCCACTTTTGGGGTACACCAAAAAAAAGTTTGCCCCCCCCCCCAAAAAAAATTGTTCTGGATCCACCCTTGACTCACACCTGCCACCATGAGCAAGCAAAACTACCCCCTCTCCAGAACAGTCCAGGCAACATCCCCTTTGACTGAGAAGCTTGACATAAGATCAGTCACAGGTTGATTAAAGGAATGTTATGTGACAAGGCAGATTTCTGGCTGCAAAAATCAACTCGGGCTGTGGAGCCAGAGTTCCTCCTTACCAGACCACTTGTAATTACGGATGGCTCCTTTTGTGGACTCGGCGACTCCTCTTGAAGCTCTAACTGTTCCCATCTTCGCCAGACCCTGAGGAAACAAGAAAAAACAAGACAAGGTAATTAGCCGAGTGATGCTGGTCCCAGAGTGCACAAAAGTCTATCCAATCGATTAAAGGGAAAACACAACATTTGCAAACATCAAAAAATAAAAGTACCAAGTCATTTTGAAATACCTTGCTGGACTGTTAGTGAATGACAGTGTAAAGCATCCTGTAAAATCA
The DNA here is from genome assembly GCA_029964075.1 of Patiria pectinifera. Classification (NCBI taxonomy): domain Eukaryota; kingdom Metazoa; phylum Echinodermata; class Asteroidea; order Valvatida; family Asterinidae; genus Patiria; species Patiria pectinifera. The sequence continues at coordinate 25,289,957 of CM057135.1, forward strand.
TGGCACCTGGTATACTGTCATTCTCAAGAAAAGTGGTATTTTTGTATCAATTTCCAACGCTGATCGGCCGACCAGCATTGGAAAAAAACGGCTTTTTTTCAAATACTGGCCCCAGTTGACCATCACACTTGTTTGCAATTTACACATCTATGAACAGGTACAAGCCAGCTAGACTGGTTCCCTGACCTTACAATTCCCCAATGTATGTAAACTGCTCAGTTTCTTCTTAAATGGAGTCAGGGAACCAGACTACAGGAAAATGATTATTTTTCTTGGTTTTTATAGCATTTTCGAACCCAAAACCTCGAAAAAGTCAGTGTGTTCTATATTTGCTATATTTTTCCAACCCCCCAATTCCATCCATTTCTGAAAATTACAGCAAAAGCAAATGATGTATATTCCCTTTAAGAATGGCTGTTGACTGGAAATCATTTTCATGCATCTGGGCTGTATAATGGGCCAGATTTAGCCCGTTTATTTGCGTTGCAAATCCTGGTAATCCTGCACGACAGCACTGCCCAGTTTGCTTCAATAGTCTACATTTCGATGCCGGACCAATTGACCTACAGGGGTAGAACTGCAGTAGAATCGTGTCAACGCAGCTTATGAAATATTGTCCAATTATATGATATACAAATTGAAGAGAAATGCGGACTATCTGAGAAAAACAAAACTTAGTGTACAAACATTCCATAGGGTTGTCTAAGGGGTGTGGCTAACTCGCAAATGGTGATAAGTCAATTAAGGGTTTCTTGGCAATGGGTGTCTGACTGGTTACTGGCAAGGCACCATTGATCATGCCTGCAGTCTTCTTTGGAGACTCCATAGTGTCCAGTCTGGGTTGGAGCTCCCAGGATGGAGGGGAGCAGTGTCTGGCCTGACAGCGGGACTGCCAGACCCTCAGGTCCAGACTGGTCAAGTTATACGGCCAATTAGCATCAAGCCACTGCTGGACAATGCAAAGTCACAAGTGACAGTCAGCCAGTCAGTCAGTTGGATATGAAGAGGACTATAGGCTGGCCCCTGGCTCTAGAACAGCAGAAAGTCAAAATTATTGAACTATTTACGACCAGTTGCTTAAGGTACGGTAGAGGAGTTTGGTGGAGTGGACAAAGAATGGGACTAAAGCCCAAAAAAGTGTGTGTTTTTGGTAGCCTGACCTACCTGGATTTTTTTGAGACCAAACTGCCAAACTCAAACTTAGTTTATTGACACTTTTAGCCAAAAATTGTAGAAAAAGGAAAAGTAGATTTTGAAAATAGAATTGTCTTCCCTTAGCAAGTTTTGTGTGTGTTAAAGGTACTCTAAGTGTTATGCACAAACCAGTAGCATCTTCATGTTAGCGCTAGGCGCCAGTGGTAATGCCCCACCCGGCCAACCATTGAAGGGGTAAAGTTTTACCACAGACCATGGTCCGTACACAGTGTCCATAGATCACATATGGATACCCAAAAAGCAAGGCCATCGACCCCACCCACCACCCAAACTCTTCCCATCACCATAAAAACTAGGAGCCTGCGCCATCTGGTCTATCATAAAGCAAAGCACACCAGTTTTGGAGCCACCCCTCCTACCAAAGTCCAGCAGTGGCTGGACGCTAATTGGCCGTACCAGTCTGGACTGAGGGTCTGGCAGTCCCGCTGTCAGGCTAGACACTGCTCCCCTCCATCCTCCATGCCCAGACTGGACCTTATGGAGTCTCCAAAGGAGACATGATGCTATGGATGCCAAGCCAGTAACCAGATAGGCAGCTATTGCCCAGAAACCCTTAATTGGTCCGGCATCTAAATTACACACTGGCCCAGCAATTAAGATACCACACTGCAGAAGACTGGATGTCTATGGTCTAACCTATAGCTTAACCATTAACCAACTCCCTTGTCTATACTGTCTCCAACTTTATCAACAGCCAACCTCCGGATCAAATGGAAAACACATTTTTGTCGGTACCCTTCCAGTGGTTTGGGAGTGTGGCAAAACTTGTTGTTCCAAAAGCTCACTGATGTCATTATTAATTTGCTGGGGGAAAATTGTTGTGGTATTTAAGCTGGATATTTTTTTTTAAGTGGTCCAAGAAGTATGAGGGTCACATTCCACAATACACTGTGATTAGATTAACAGGAAATGAAGTAATTGAAGAATCAAGATTCAAGGTGAAAATGTACAATGTACTTTTACCCAACCCCCCCCCCCTCCAAAGAAAATGTAATAGGTCAGGGCAATTCCAGCTTTATGAAAGGAAGTGTAATAACTGTGCCAATTAATGAAACCAAGGATTCCTCTAATGCGCCCTAGGCACTGTAGCTCGCAAGCCTGAAGAAACCTGTGGAGAGAAGACAATGAGAAGAAGTTACAGTTTTAGAGGTGGGAGGAAAAGCCGGAAGAATATTCTGGGGAAAACTCACGGAATCAGGCAGGGGCTGAAAACCCAATCCACATATTGGCCCAGGCGGGATTCGAACCCGGGTCACAGTGGTGGAAGGCGAGGAAAGTACCGCTACGCCAGCCTGACTCCCCAATTAACCATGATATCTAATTAACGACTCGGAAAAATGATCGAAAAATTCCAAGCCTTTAATCTCCTTGACTATTCCTAGATGATGATGTACATGTTTAAGATATATTTGCAGGTTTATTTACTGAGCTTTTAAAAGCTCCATCAAGGAAATTACACTGGACTTGCCCACAACCACTTTTTATTATTTCACTCCTTTTTCCACAGCTGTCAATCGTAACATGCACAAAAGAGCACTATGAAAAATCTCATGCCTGTAATTAAATCTATTAATTCTGGTGATGCTGTCGAAAATGCCTGTGTAAACTTCAGAGCCTGGTTGCACAGCTATGCCAGCCCTGGTACAAATTCTCCAAACTAAATTTGTTGAGGTGTCGGATGACAAGTTACACACGCAAGACAAACCCTGGCAGAACCGGACATTCTGCGAATCTTATCACGTTTCCCGGCAATTTTTTTTTTTTTTGGCACGGCGTCTTTTTCCATCACCGCAGCAGCGAATAACAACAGAAACAAGATGTATGCGGTTGTTAGAGTCCTTTGATTTGAGGATGCATGAGGAATAGCAGACATTCTGTGAATCTTGTCACGTTTCCCAGCAAATTTTGCACATCATCTTCATAACCACAGCAGCATATACAAATTTAAACAAAAAACAAGATGTATTTTGTTTGAGTCCTTCGGTTGGAGGATGCGTACGGAATAGCAGACATTCTGCGAATCTTGTCACGTTTCCCAGCAAAGTTTGCACATCATCTTTATAACCACAGCAGCATATATAGGCCTATACAAATTAAAACAAAAAACAGGATGAACATATTTTGTTTGAGTCCTTCGGTTGGAGGAAGCATACGGAATAACACATTCGGCAAATCTTGTCACATTTCCCAGCAAATTTTGCACATCATCTTCATAACCACAGGAGCATATACAAATTTAAACCAAAAAAACAAGATGTACATATTTTATATGAGTCCTTCGGTTGGAGGCTGCGTACGGAATAACAGACATTCTGCGAATCTTGTCACGTTTCCCAGCAAATTTTGCAAAACATCTTCGTCACCGCAGAAGTGCCTGAACAAGATATGTAGGCAGTCGTTACAATCCTTCCCTTGGAATGGAAGATGCACGAGGAATACCACGTACAGCGACAGTGTCTCGAAGCCAGCCCAAGGCATGCCTGTCCATCAACGTTTTTACATAATTACGGCAGTTGATGTAAACACCAAGGCAGTGGGGTGACCCTTTCTTATGGGGGGTGACAGTGGTATTTTGGTCAACATAGCATCTTCTTGGCCCTCAGCCAGCCCTCCTTCGCACAGGATGCGTATTACAGACCTCCCCCCCCCCTCCCCAATTGTAGCCCAAATCTGACAATATCCGGTCAATTTTTTCCCCGTCTTTTTCCCTTTTTAGGGTAATGTTTTCCGGGATGATTGATCTAGCATAGATCAAGGCTCCTTGTTGATGCGAATTGAATCCACTACAACAAGGGTGAGAATTTAACCCTGGAGTCTTGCCCTGAAATGCATGGGAATTTCTGTGAGGTTGGAGGAATTCCTTTTTTTTCTTTTTCTTCTTTTTTTTTTTTTTCCTTTTTTGGAAGGGGTGAGCCTCAACGTCACGCTGCAGTACAGAGTTTAGAGTACATTGTATAATATTCCCATTCAACTTCAAGTGACTGCTTAGGCCAAGGGAGCAGATGGTACATTTTGGACTCTTTGAGACAACATCAAGATGTTTTGGCTTCACATCCGTGTACAGTAACAGAGACAACGCAGGCAAATCATGGTTAATCAGACCAAAAACTTAAGATCATTGTAGAAGTTACTTGATATTTACCACAAAGCTCTTGGGGTTCTGAAAGAATTTTTTAATCCCTCATTTATAGACACATATCTCCTTTCTTTATTTAAACAAAATAGTTCATTGGGTACAGTTTAACTGGCTTAAAGCCACCTCCAAATTATCTATTAAAGGTAATATACAGCATTTACAAACATTAAAAAGAAAAACTACCAAATTAGGTGTATTATGAAATACCGGTACCTTACTCGATTGTAAGTGAATAATAGCCTCAAGCATCCAGTGAAATCATGGCACCTGGTGTGCAGTCATTTTCAAGAAAGGTGCAATTTTTGTTCCAATTCCCAACGATGGTCAGCCAACCATCGTTAAAAAAAAAACTGCCCCAATTTACCAAGTTTATTTAGTCCACATTTTGTTTGCAATCGCTTACACATCCGTGAACGGGTGCAAGTCAGCTTGTATGTTTCCCTGACCTGACAATTCCCCAACGTCTATAAATTGCTCTGTTTTGTCTGAAGTAGGGTCAGGGAACCAGACTACAAAAACAGTATTTTTTTCTTCATTTTTCCAGCATCTATGAATACAAAACTTAAAAACCGGTTGGTGCAACAATATTTGCTATAAAATACTAACCCCCAAATCCAAACATTTCTTAAAATTTCAGCAAAAGCAAATATTGTATACCTTTAGGTCCTCCCCAAATCCTTTTATGGCAATTGCTAACAAATTTCCATTTATTTGTCATGTACACAACTGAACATCAGGTTCTTCAAATGAAAGCGATTTTTGGTACTTTCCAGAAATTCTTGAAAATTCTGAGAATGAATCAAATCCTTTTCCCCTTTCTGTTTGGTTTGGAACTGCACTAATTCCTCTCCTTTTATCTCACTGTAAAGTTCATTCCACTCTCTGATATTGAGTGTACAGACCCTATAGAAGGGCATAATTCTTCAGGCTGTAGGCTAGGCATGTATACCAATGTATGTATCACAGATGCTGATGTAGCTGTAACTAAACCAAAGACTCCTCAAACAAACCCGGTACAAGACAAGAGCGAGTGAACTGCACTTTTCTTCCATTTTTAAGTGAAATCCCGATTTAAACCCCTTTAGTGCAAACTCCCCCAGTCACGGTCACACACACACTGAACAGGTAGGTTCTGTCAGTGTCAACTGCGCGGAAGAGAGAAGAAGAAAAAAATCAAGGAGCAAAAAGGGGATCAGTGTTGTTTTGACAGGAGAGTCCCGCATTCCCCGCCACTGGGGTTTCCTTTTAGCGCTGACCGTCTGGTCTTGCTAGGCTACTCCCAAAACATCTATAGGAGGTTGAGCTCAGGTAAAAGAAGGTAAAAAAAGCTGGAGGGGGAAAGATAGCGTAGAGCAGGCAGACAGGTGGGCAGTTTGAGTGATGGACTCAAACAAGGTCTGTGGTCGCTTTAAAGGGAAGATCTATGCAACATTTTCAAACATCAAAAAACAAAATGATCAAATTATCACAAAATATCTTACTGAATTGTTAGGGAATGACAGTCTAAAGCATCCTGTAAAATCGTGGATTACGCACCTGTGAAGGGGTACAAGCCTGCAACGACTGATTAAACCAGACTACAAGAACATGATGTTTTTCTTGGTTTTTCCAGCATCTTCAAACCCAAAATGTGAAACAAGTCAGTTTAACAATATTTGCTATAACATTCTAATCCCCCAAATCCACTTACATGTACTACTGAAAATACATGTAGCCTCAGCAAGAGCAAATGTTGTACATGTACATTTCCTTTAAAAAGGCTGCCACAGGAAAGACGTTTGGGAAATTCCAGTATTATTATGAAAGGATGTGTAATGGCCGTGGCAGAGCCAAATTATCAGGATATCTAATTAATGATTCAGAGAAATGATCCAAAACTCCTTGTCTGTAATTTTCTGAACTTAGATGATGGATGTATATGATTTGAAAAATACATTTTCAGGTTCATTCACCGAGCTCTTAAAGCAGTGTCACGGACATGAAATAATGCTGGTCCGCTCTGATGCTGATATCACTCAGAGTTGTGTGAAGTCTGGTCCATCACAAGGCAAATAACAAGTCCACTATAATCCAAAGACACAAGTTAATCCCAAGTCCATCACAAGACCATCATACATGTAGGTCCAAGAAATTATGCACGTAATGATTCAAGTAACAAAGGATGAACAATGATATGTAGGAATGCTTTGTCTGCTCCATTGCTGAGAGTTGCGTGTAGTCATGCCTATCACAAGTCCATCATAAGCCAAACACGCAAGGTAATCACAAGTCAATCACAAGTGGAAGACACTTGAAGTCAATCACAAGTAATGACAACGGAATGGTTTTGTGTAAGTCTGCTCCATGATGCTGCTATCACTCGGAGTTCAAATTACAAATTTAGACACAAGTCAAATCGCAAGTCCATCATAAGTTCATCAAGTCAAATCACAAAGTCCATCATACAAAGACACAAATGAAATCACAAGTCCATCATAAGTTCATCACAAGTCAAATCACAAGTTTATCGTAAGTCAATCACAAGTCAAATCACAAGTCCATCATAAGCCAAAGAAACACTGCAGTCACAAGTATCGATTCAACAATGACAATAACAAAGGAATGTCTTCGACAGTTCATTTGGATAGCTTGTCACTTGATATTGATTGTGACTGACTTGTGATTGACCTGATAGGACTGGACTACAGCAGCTCTGATATCTTCCATGTCACCAACTTATTCAGGCCTCTTGAAAATTAGCCATCAATCCATTTTATTTAATACTAGGTCATGAGTCCCACAATACGATGACTAAGTTACAGTTTCGGCCCAGAGGTATTGCCATTATTCCACCAACAAGCTGTATGAGAGGTACTCACATAATGAATATCAGCCAAAAAACCTGAGAAGTTTTGTAATTTCCTGCCCAAAACCTGCACTACTTGAGGAGAGAAAAGAAAAGAATCATAACCACCAGTCTCTATGGAAATAAAGGCCTTTGTTTGGTTTGTCATTGTACCAGAGATGAAAATGGGGCGATGTTTAAAATACAGAATTTTTCACATATTTTTGGTGAATTTTTTTTTGGGGGGGGGGGGTTGTTTCAGTGAAGAGATCCGATGGTGTGAAATTGAGGGGGTCCATCCGTTCATTCAGGGCAGAGTTCCTGGACCAAAGCCAGGGGAGCCACTGGTGGGCAGGTGTGAGGTAGCAAGTCGGAGCGGATGCCCTTGTTTTGACAGTTTTTCCCTAGGCATCCTGGGACAGGCACTTCACCGCTGGTGACTGACAGCTCACTATACCACACCACTGGCTGGTCTAAGCTAACATGTCGCCTGGTCTGTCCGTACCCGGTACCCAGCTAGGGTTCATGTTGGGACTGGTGGTGGGTTGGTGGGTTGGTGGTTCAATGATCGAGAGGTTTAGGAAATTGGGATTGACTCCAACGACCTTGGGAACCTTCTGCCCTCAGATTTTTGACCAGGGAGGACCTGGCTTTGACCCTGTCAACTTTTTTTTTCAGAGAATTTTTTTTCCAAATACTAAGAAATATCAAATTGTATTTCCGGTATGGAATAATCTGGAAGACAAATGTACAGGTTTCAACCCAAGGCCAAACTAATTAACTTTGTGAACTGCAGGACCTTGATAGGGGCAGGTGGAATGCAAAGGCGGCCTGGTGGCCTGGGCAGAGAAATCTCTGTGTAGGACCATGGTCCAACACAGAGATTTTCGATAGTGTGAAAGGCCCTTGACATTCTACACTCTCCTTCCCTATCCATTCTTTGCCTGTTAGACATCCCAATGAAAATTAAAACTGAAACCATAAATGTGGACAAAGTGTGTATCACTGACTCGCTGTGGCTTTTGTAAAAACTTACGATAAAAAAAAGAAATCCCCAAAGGTTTTTACTGCATGTCTGCAATAACAGTAATCCATGTACATGTACATGTGTACGTCCATCCAAGAAAAACTGAGAGGTCTGTCATCTGTTCAAGAACAGAGCAAAGAGCTTTTCCACTTTCTGTATTAAAATAAATAAATAATAAGCATGCTTTGCTGTGTGTGCAAAAAACCCGATCAGACTTTTGCAAAAGCCAATTATAAAACAAAGATCAACACAAGACAAGACAGGAATTCGCCATTGTAATGGTTTTCAATTTTTCCTTTAAATTTTTTTCAAAGCCCGAGATCAGGTTCTCACCCGTGAGTGTTGTGCTCGGTGCACTTCTGAACCCAATCCGAGTGGGGGAAAAAAGGGCAGAAAAAAAATCCACTTGTCTCTTTTCTTTCTGATTTCTGTCACCTGCTTTGTCCATATTACCACAGCTGTTGTAAGTCACCTCACCGAAATACACAACAAACATGCTGCAGTCTGGTTTCCCTTAACGTGCTTGCGGTCAACACGTGAAACCAAGCTGAACCGAAGTGACATATTTTTTTTCTTGAAAAAAAAAAATGGGGGGGGGGGAAGAAAAATTTAATTACAACAAGATGAAACAACAATTGTGGGAAGTTCCTTCCTGTGTGAACCAGTAAAACGTGTGTCACTAAATGCAGTATAATTTAACACGCTCAAGAATTTTTTTTTCCCCCCCCCGAAGAAATTTTCTCATTATTTTCCCTGGTTGTGTTTTTAACTGAAGTTTGCGGTTTGACGTCAAGGAATCATTATCCTCATTAGAGGACTAATGTTTTACCGGCTGGTGAAATTATGTGGTGAACCGTACATTTTTTTGGATCGGATGTTAATGTAAGAAGGGGAAAGGTCAACTGACTGAAATGCTTGAAATTTGTCAGAAAAAAATAATAACTTGCTTTACATTGTCACTGTAAAAATGGACATTTCCTTCGCTAACAACTAAGTTTCGTTTTCTTCTTTTATCCTTGTAGATTTCATTTATCCTGGTTATTAAACCTTTGTTTGTTTGCTGGGGTGTTTGTTTGTTTGTTTTCCAGTTTACTGACAAAGGGCCACTTGTTTGAGAAATTAGTTCAGAGCTTCAAATATTTCAATTTTCATATTACGAAATATAGTCAACTCAACAAAACTGTCCATGCTTTTCTAAAATATCTTCATCTTTTTTTGTCTAAAAATGCAATGTAAATCAACTGCATTGCTTTAAAAAAATGCTTTTAAGGAAAACACCCTACGATCATTTCCCCAGTTTTACATAAAGGAAATCTGGATACCTAAGTCCTTAACCTTCCTTGTACGTGTGAAACATTCTGGCAGAGGTCGAAATGAGGGTTATTTGCTGATATTAGGAAAAACTATAAAATTCTCCTTACAATACTGTTTGTTGCAGTTCAGTCAGACATTCCGTTGACAAGTTATGGCTGTTTAAATGTGGCATTTATCAACATGTCAAAAAAAGGGTAAACTAATGAGAAAAAGGCCTGTAAATTTTCAAGTTCTGCAGTCACGAATATAAAAGATGCCATTGTGTTTTCCTTAAAAGCACTTTTATTCCATGATTTTTATACTATTTCTTTAAAATACCGGTACAAAGATAACAAATATCAATAAATCTGAAAATTCGATATTTTTGCATTTTCTCAACTATGGCCTGTGCCCAGTTCGGACTCATTGACTAGAACGCCTCCCATTTTTTCCCTTTTTTATGTTCTTCACCTACAAGTAACTTTATCTAACCACATTTCCAAAAAGGCACTACATCTTTACTTTCTTTAGTCTCCAAAAAAAAAAAATGATTACTGTTGGAGAAATTCTCAACTATCTAAAGGACAGTCACCAGGCGCCAGTAAATTGCATTTGCAGATTCTACACACACAAAAAATGATAAAATCTTTAAAGACAAGACAGGATTCAGGAGAGCCTGATGCATGGGTCTTCTGTCAGATAGGAAAACCAGAACGCAAACTTTGGCGAGGAGTCCTGGACTACAAAATGGAAATACTGTTCGGGGAGCCTCGCTTGACAGAGAGGTGCATTCTCTGCTCATTGGATCACTTCCGCTCAAGGACGGGGTAATTTTTTTCCCCTTTTTTTCTAAAATAATGCCATTAGCAGACACAATTTCGTCAATTTATAGCTAGTCTCTAGTAAAGTGGGAGTCTGCGGACACAATCACTTTGATTTTTTGTGTGTGTCAGATACAAACGTATATTTAGGATTGACCCTCATTTTCACTAGCGGATTTTGGAGAAACTAAAGTTGGCAACATTTATTGTAACATGAACTGAAAAATGCACAGGTTTGTGTTTTTTTCTCCAGAGAAAGCCAAGATTAAAAATGATCGTTCTGATGACTAACAAATGAAATAAACTACATAAAATGGCATAGTACATGTAGTTATAAAACGTGAATATGCTTTTACTACTGTTAAATTATACTGAAGCTTTGTGTGTTTTTATAATATTTGTGTTTTCAAAATATTAAACACACATCCTATTCAGGACACCACGCTGTCCGATCGTAGTTTCACCATTCTGGATTGGGCCTTGGGGAGGGCTAACATTATGAAAGGAAGCTCTGTGACAGAGCCAATTAACCATGATATCTAGTTAAGGATTCAGAAAAAAGATAAAAAAACTCCTAGTCTGTAATCTCCTGGACCATTACCAGATGATGGATGTATAAGATTTGTTTTTAAATATACATTTTCAGGTTTATTCACTGAGTTTTTAAAAGCTTTTGTCACAATCATTACACAATGCTGGAATGGCCCGGTGAAGGAAAAACGGATGCGAGTACGCGAGATGATGATGAAACCGGACCACAACGGCAAATTGATTCAATGCAAAGTTTTGATCCTTCCCTGAAACTCCTCCTGGATACTTCATTTAAATACTTGCATTTTAGAGGGAGGTTAAAGAGAGTTCAGCCGAAATTTCCACAAAACCGCAATCGTGTATTTTGTTAACTCCCCCCCCCCCCCTTTGCACGGAAGCATCATTCTCACACGCACAGCCATCGTTAGGCATGCTGAAAAAGCATCTTCCGGTAGAGGGTCAAGCGCTGCCTAATCATGGGCCCATCTGGAAAAGCGGGCGGGTGATGACTCAGTCCTGAAGTCCGAGAATTTTCCTGCTCTCATTTTTTTAAAAGAAAAACCAGACAGCGGAAACGCTTGCAATTTAGGGGAAGGGAAGGTTAGTTTTTCCTATTGTGGATCACTCTAGCATGTGTGTGTGAAAATGAAACAATTTGGAAGGTATTTCCCCCCTCCGCCCCCCCCCCCCACAACTAAGAAATTCTTTTCGCATAAAAAAGGAAGGTCAAATGGTCTCTCCACACTGTTACAAAAGATAATCCTAGTAGTGCTTATATGCACTTTCCATCGTATCAACAATCTCCAGAGTTGTAATGACTCAAGTCAATGACTCGAATCGAGTCTGACTCGAGTCACAATTTTTGGTGACTCGACTCGACTCGAGTCCTTAAGGATAACTGGCTCAACTCGACTCGAGTCACTGCGAACAAATGACTCGACACAACTCGGGTCCCTCATCAAAAGACTCAACCGGACTCAAGCGAAGGCTAATATACATGTATACTCGAGTCCCAAAAATAAAAGCAAAACTTTGCAAAAAGAATTGGCAATGAATTACGGTGCAACGTTTATGTTCACGTCACTTTGCGAGTACAGTACGGTACACAGCAGCTGCTTGTCATGTACAAACATACAACATGTCACAGACTCCCACCTCGTGGTTCTACAATGCACAGAATACTTAACAGGAACTGGATTTTAAACACATTTTGCAATTTGGTGTTTCATCATTGGCTTTGGGCGATTTTTTATAAAGCTCTTGGATTTGAATGCCTGCTAAAGTTATGCTCTCCTTTTTTAAATATAGCGTTCAAATATTCGTGACTCCAATTGACTCGAGCTAAATATTTGACTCGACTCGACTCGACTCGAGTCACTTCTTTAAAATGACTCGACTCGACTCGAGTCACCTCTTTAAAATGACTCGACTTGACTTGAGTTCACAAAAATAAGTGACTCGTTACAACTCTGACAATCTCAAAGCGCTTTACAATTATTACCCTGTTCATCAGGCCATAAAACAAATAATGAATGTTTCACATTTGTGCAATGGAAAGAATAATTTCATTCAGTGACATATGGAATGTCTGTCGCCTCATGAAATTATTCTTACCATTGCACTCGTAAACGTTATTATTTGTACCGGTATATTGTAACCATTGTGGAGAGACCCAAATATCTTTCCCAAGAAAAAGAGCCGGATATATAGGAAAAGCCTATTGTGACCTGGATGTATATTGTTATCTTTTGCAATAAAAATTAAATTTTAAAGGAAATAGAAGAACAAAAAATTCTCAAAGGCTGTGGCTATCACTTTCAGCACATCCTTCATTGTTAACTTTCAAAATCTGAGCACATCTTGTTAAAGTTCAGGCCTTCCTTGTTAAATTTTCCAGACCCTGTTTCTAAATATCCTGTAATATACGACTAACTACATGTACATCACAAATAGCATGACGACTCATGCTATTTAATACGAGCAAGTTACAATAGCAAGTGTGGCGTCATCTACCGGTATCAAAAGTGTGGTGTCATCTACAACATCAAATGCGAGGACTGCAACGTGGAATGCATTGGGGAAATTGGGAGAAGGTTAGGCACCAGATTGAAAGAACACCACAAATCAGTTGTTGAGTCGGACCGGGAGTCAGCAATATCCGATCAAACGCGGGCTACAGGACACACTATCGACTGGACCAGCACACCCCTCACTGACCAGGAGGCACCCTTCCTATCAAGAAAGATACGAGAGGCAATCTATGGTACATCCGCCGCCATAAGCCGTCAATGAACTGTGACAAGGGTTACCAGCTTGTTTACCAGGCGATCTTGCAGCCACGTAATCAAAAAGAGGCTGCACAGTAACGTCACATTAAAAAACAAAGGCAACCGGATGGTTACCAAAAGCTCTGATAGAACTTTCTCGTAAGTGCTGGTGGAAAAAAATCAAGTAAGAATTATCACTACATTACAATATTTGTCCAAATCGACTCGATAAATTAGGCCGACTCCATTAGATTCAAAAACATAAAACATGTGCGGCACTGACCAAGCCACTTGGAAAACTATAATATTTTAAACTTAAAAAATGGTTTCAATTTGTCAGAAGGGCTCGTTTAAAAATTCCAGACTCGGTTCCAATTTGTCCCTCGGCACACTGGAGGTACACATTACAAGGTAATTCACAGGAGGCCCTGTCGCTCATTTCGGCCCCCGGCTGCACTGAATTATGGCCCCGGGTGTCATGAGTTAAACCATTTCATTTACACATTTCGGGGGATCGTTGTATGATATTACTCCCAGAGAGGGCTGGAAATGTCTTGAGGCAGCTGCAAGGAGTTATGATAGATGGGTTTCCATTCTTTGAATTATGGTTTTGTTTCCTTTCGGAATGCCAAGACAAGAGGTTTTTTTTTTTAACTGTGTGGAAGTCCTGATGTGGTCTGATGTGGGCACTGCATATTTGTATCCCTTTTGAATGTTCATTGCAACACCCCATTTTTGGGGGGGGGTGGGTGGGGGTGGGAGGGGGGAAGGGGAGAGGGGAGGGGTGCCGCTTTATTAAAGATGAGTTATTGTATATTAATAATAATAATAATTTGGGAGGATAATCATCCTTACTCGCAGCTGGTATGCTGCACAGCCTGAGATCAATTTCCAAGAGGATCCAGGACTATATATATTACAGGGCTGCTTCCAAATAACTTGGCTATGGCTGGCTCATCAGCTGTAGTACACACGTGTTTATGGGGAGTAGCTTCAGTAAGACTTAGCCAAAGGGCACAGCCTAAGCCAAATGGGTGGAAAGAGTACATCCCTGCCCCCACATACCTAAGCTTTTGTCAAATCTTTACCTGGTCATTCCGTCGTCAACTTCTCTTTTCTAATCTTGCTTCCACGCCGAGGCCTCTTCATTGAGATATCGCAAGCTGAAAATGTCAGAAACTAGCTGTTGCAAACACTTTCTTTGCATTATATTATGACATGGTGACCTATTGCTGCTTAGTAATTTTTGAATGCTTAGCAAATTTCTATGCTTAAAAGCTCCATGACATTTGCACCTGTTCAGAAAAATACATGGACTTGCAGTCTGTGAGCCACGGGAGGCAAACGATCATCCCTAATTTTCAGTTAAATGACCAGTATGACAGACTTTTTGACAAATTGTATGACGTAAGAATATGACAAAAACAGACAGGTCGACAAATGAACAAACGGTATGCGCAGCAAGGTGTTAGATATTGCCTTCTCCCCATGACCCCGTCAAACCGAACACTCCCCCCCCCCATTTCCTGCCAGCTTAGCTTGATGGATAAGCTTTCCCATGGTGCACCTGGCCCTCATGAATTTAAGCACAAATCCCCTGGGTTGGAGGATACATTGTCAGTGATACTGAAGCTTGTCACATCACAGTGGCTGTTATTAGCAACACAAGCAGGATCTCTGGACTTAAACGAAACACATGTGACTTTAGGGCCTTTCACGCTATTAATTCAACACGAAAATCCTGGGCACCCCTTTCACACTAATGAAAATCCAACATGGTCCGGCGGGAGTTCTGTTCCCCCCCCCCCAACAGTTGGGGAGGGGGGGGGGGGAGGGACCAGAACTCCCTAGGGAATGTGCCCCCAAGTTAGGGGATTATGCCCCCGAATTCCTCCCCCATAGTCTACATGTAAAACTACCTTGAATGATATACTGAACTAATCTTTATAAGTGGTTCTAATTTTTCTCTTTACAATACTCGTAATGTTTCTTGACAAAATAGGAGTGATATAATTTTCCTTTCCTTTTATTTTTTTTTATCTAGCAAAACGCGTGGAAGCTGCGCATAAAATGAGCGGGGGACTATTAGATAAGTTTTGTAAAGTAGTTCCAGCGTGTCAGCGTGTGGGGGGACCTAATCCCCTGGGGGATATATTCTCCATTGGAGACCACAATCTCTGTTGTGCAAGGCGGACAGAATAACCTAGGATAAACTGTCTCGGGAGACACAATATCCTAGACAAACCAGGCAAAGTTATGGGGGGAGGGGGAGAGACAGAATCTCCTGGGGGGGGGGGCAGAATCTCCGTCCATACCGGTACTCTACATGGGTTAAATCCAACCATGGGCTGGTCAGGACCAGGGTTGAAAGGCTCTTTTTGGGCAGAAAATCCAAAATCTACAGCCGACCAGGGTGCACACCAGTGTGTGAGTGTACCGGTAAGTGTGAATAGTACGTCTTGCCTACCCATTTTTTTGTACGACCTTTCGCATTTAATGAAAATATTCCCCCTTCAGGAATCGGCTAAATTAGTTGTTGCTGGCCCATAACTCAAGTGGATCGCATGTTCCAAAAAATAAACAGACCACTTATAATACAGCTCCACACAGAAATTACTCTACCCTTTTTTTTGTTTCAAGTCAGCCGAGTAAATGCCGTCTGACAATTGATGTTCTTGCTGGTATAATTGCCTGGCTACTATATCATTGGAAATCCAAACTAGACTGACAAGTTGGCTTTGCAGAGGCTTTTTTGTGTGCTAACTTGGTGATCATGGACGACTAAGAAAGATTTCCCAGTCCACACAAAGCTTTCAAAGAAATGTGTCTACATGTATTTAATCTTAATTCTCACAATTTTTGATGTGACTTAACACCTTTCCAATTTTACCAGTTCACCAGATCATCAGGCCATCGTACAGAGGTGTGTGCTGAAAATTCGGACCGATCTCACTGTGTACCGCGCGACCGGATGAAATCAAACATGTTTGATTTGTTCACATCCAATTTCACAGGATCCGATTTCACCGGAGGCAATATTTATGTTAACTAATCAGATTCACAAAGGAAGTCACATGATTGTCATCATGTGTCTGGTCATCATGTGACTGGTCATCACGTGACTGATCATCATGTGACCGATTATAGGACAGAATCGGGCATGCGTGTGGGTAATGTTGCGGTCTAACTGCAACGGTGAAAGAACCTTACAGGTGATGGGGTGATCCGGTGAACCAGTAACGGAAAGGTGTGCGGCAGGCTTTACAATGTATACATGTAAATTTGTTAAATGTAGGACTATCAATCAAGTTAAGGACCAATAAAAGAAATAGCCTCATTTTCTTTCCTAACAGTGAAAAAATTCAGACCTACATTGTACAGTATACATGTAAATACATTACCGAAGATCAAAAAAGTGAACTGATATCAGCTGAGACCTCATCACATACTAAGTAAACAACAAACAAAACTCCCACTTCCGTTTTTCAGATGTCTTCAATGTCTTCTTTTTTTTAATTTTAAAGTTGAACAAAAGAAGTTGACTGGAGCGGGGTTTGAACCTGCGACCTCCAGATTGCCATTCCGGTGCTCTACCAACTGAGCTCTCCATCCCTATGTTGGCGGTTCTCCATTCTGTCAATGTCCTTGTTCAAGGGCAGCTTTTTTAAAATCATATTTAAACCTAGTATAATCTAAGGTCTGGTGGAACCAGATGAAAGACTGCTCACACTACAGAACATCTTTAAGAAGCTAAACTGGCTCTCATAATATCCTCAGCTGTGAAAGTTCTCCTTGACCAACACTGACTGTCAACACACAGTGTAAACAGTGCCCTCTCTTGAAAAAGAGAGGGCAGCACAAGATGTGCAACACACACACACAAAAATCACATTCTGGCCCAATCACTGGGGACTGTGTCGGTGAGCAAGTACATCTCCAGCACAACATGATCATAGGGAAAACTGTATCAACATTCAGGATGAATCCATCTGATGGAAAAGCCACATGTTGGGACTTCCACGGCCAATGTGACATCAATTTTCAACCCGGATCAAAACTAAAAACAGCTCAGAGGAAATGGTGCAGTAACTACACGGAATCCAGGCATACACTCACGAGGCCCCCTTTAATGGAGAAACCATTGTGCATGCTATTGTACAAAGCAACTGCCCCGTGACGGATTGTCTGAACAATAGCTAGCACAATGCTTTCGCCATTGAAGGGGGCCTCCGTGACAAAATTGATAGCATGCCAGGATTGGTTTATACTTCGAAGTGCATTGCACTTATTCCTCCATGCACACACTGACTCGCCTCTTCAATGTACTCAAACTGTATCGACTTGTAGGAGACAAGGACGACTTGGTGCAAGAAATTGAAACAATGCACCACAAGATTATCCAATTTTAACACCAACAACCGATGACCAGACAATCACAACAAACACTCAACATAGAAATTGAAAGAGGTTAATTTAAACTTTAAAAAAATGGATAAAAGTACAACAAACTGCTTACTGACTGGATTAACCTGAAATGTATGCGAATCAAAAAAGTTATAGAGGGCCGGACATTTTGACACTCACAGTGTCTTTTTCAAAGCCAAATAAAATGGATTTCTATGAAATCTCAAATGTTTAAGCATTTGAATTGGTAACGAGTCTCCCGTTCGGAAAAGAAGGCAAACACTTTGGAATCCTTGAAATACAGGGTAATCCATGACACCGTTTGTCTTCTTTCTTTTTTTTAAACAAAAAGAAAGTTGAAGGTTTTTGAACACTTTTAATTTGTCCAGTCCAGTCTCACCACAAAAAAAGTCAATATATTTCCCATCAACTATTCACCACCTCATATGAAGAAAGACAAAACTGACATCATCACCTACATGTACACTGTATATTACAAAACCAAGACCTGCACAATCAATTAAAAAGAGAAGGCCATTAGGATGTTGACGGTTTCTACAAGATGCGTTATTAATTGGCTTTTAAATCTCGAGCAGGTCCTTGCTCAATAATTGGTCAGGGTTGATGATGCCAGTGATACAATCAGTACAATAAAGCTCTTGTAAGTTGTAGTAATGAAGTTAACAACATTGTACACCTTGGTCAGGAGCAACAACTGTAAACCCCGCCCGCCAATTAGTGCAGTGTTTGTACCATACCGGTAGCTTCTGTGAGCCTGCTCAGCTGTATGCGGTTATAAATAAGAGCCGGGAGGAATCAATTTCTGATGGGGGGCAGAGAGAGCTGCCAATTACCTCATCCCGGGGCTGTCAATCTGTAATCAAGTAGCATGCCAGGAATTGGTGGGATTCATCATCTTGGTGTGCAGAGGAAGCCAGGAAGTCAGGGGTCAAACTGTCGGCTGGCTGTAATAACACTACCGTAAAATTCTTTCTCATCTCACACATGGGGGACTGCTTTTGTGCGTGTCCGAAGCTACATGGGGAAACTCTTGGAGTTGGACCGAAACTGTCTGTACCATAGATTGCAGAAACAATGTTGGGATATGTAGATGTTATAATTGGCATGCCAGCTCAAGACTGCAGATTTTTTCACTTTAGCAGAAAACAAAGCGGAAGTTTGTAACAGAATTCTGAGGAAACAGGATTCAGCTTTAAGTAAGACTTGAGAAATGCACAACAAGTCAACAGATTTTAGGTTTTCTTTGCAGAACCACACAAAGTTGCAAAAGAGATTCATCTACATGTACCGGTACATGGTGCTACCCAAACTTAAGAACTAGGATGCAGCTTTTTGTAAAAATCCCAAGTTGTGCACACCAAAAGACGTACAAAACACGGAAAAGTGACCACTTTCTGTATCAATTCCAAGCTATTGGTGATATTGATTACTTAAATTCCATAACATTTGTCACGGTCATTTTGAACAGTGAACATCCACTACATGACACACATTATGAAGTGGAAAAGAAATCACAGTAAACATTTTTTAATTTTATAATTGAAAAGGAATTTAAAGTTTCGTGCAAAGAAAAACAGATAAATTTAAAAACAGAATACCAGTGGCCATTCATACTTGCACACAAAATCCTGCATGCTCATCTCTCTGTAACTTAACTTCTCTGAGATGACGGTGAAATAATGACATCCCGCATTGCAATAACTGGATTGCCAGCGTCTGAGCCAAATAAATCATTGACAGGAATCAAATAAATACGGACTAAAAATACCATGCATTTCTGGATAACTCTGACAATGTGTTGATAGCCCATGCAGTGCCCAAAGAAAAAAAAAAGAAAAAAAAATGCAGCGGTTTATAAGAACGAAGGAATGAAAACGGGCACAAACCAAATTTGTAGGGGGGGGGGGAGGGATCACAGTTAGTTAATCTCATGTGCTGGCCGATGATTAGCATCTCAGGGACAGGATAGGATCAGGCCCTGAAAATTTAACAACCGGATGCACACGTGTAATTGGGTAGGTAATCATAACGTACATATGTTGCGTTTTATTGGTTTGATCTGACTGACAACGTGAAGGTCCCTTAGCATTGGTGGCATACCGGGCAGTGAGCAACTGTTGGGAGAGGTGTGAAGCAGATGACAGAGGAACTGTGGGACTAGTGTGTGTATCAGCAAGCGGCCCGGGAGGTGCACATGATGAATAACAGGGGTTTTCGGTGATGACAAATTTGTCAGAAAACTTTTGGAAAAGCCTGGACCCGCTGGTAAAGATTATCTAGGTGTAGAGCTGAAAAACGTCTTTGAGAAGGGTACATGTAGCTGTGTTTGGTTCATGATTAACAGTATTTCAAGCAGGGAGGGGCATAAAAGTTGATGATTGTGGGTGAGCAGGGGCGAATCCAGAAATTTTGCAAGGGGGGGAGGGGGGTGTTCCATCAGCAAATCAATGCTGAAATGTAGACAGGGTTTTTTTTCTCCGGACACTTGACCTCCGTAAAATCAATAGGAAGGGGGGGGGGGGAGCCTCTCCTACCATACTTTCAATGGGAGCCCTGTTCAAATCCAATGATCATGGACACTATATAGTTACAAAATATTGTACAATGCCCCCGTACCTCAGCTGGCTCACTCAGAATGTTGTCCACAGGCGGATATTATTACCAGTATAAATGTTATAATTTTTGGGGGGTGTCACCGTGTCAGAGCAGGGGGGGGGGGGTTTCACATTATTTTTTATATATTTTTATGGAACAAAAAATTTGAGTCAGAGTGGGGGTTGGTGGGGGGTGGTTGATGTTTTCGACCCCCAAAACGCGCCTGGGGAGGGTAGGATATGAATGATTTGTTTAAATTTGTAATCTGAAAGTCGAAGCTTGTTTTGAAAGTAACACGCCATCTGAGAAAGGAATATGTTGGCAGAAGTTTTTTTTCAATCAGACTTGGCATATTTTTAACATTGGTCAATTTTTGCTGAGCAAAAATATCTCGGACAGTTTGCCTATAAAGAGGAGGGTAATGGACATAACTGCACTAAGGAAAAGACCAAGCAATAAATCAATTCAATTACAAAGGCTCCCTTCAATGGTGAAAGCACCGTGCTAGCTGTTTTTTAAGATAATCCGTTATGGGGCAGTTGCCTTGTACAACAGCATGCACAATCATTCCTCCATTGAAGGGGGCCGTTTGCGTGTGCAGTGATCGTGCCTGGATCCGTCTAAATACCGGTACTACAGGTACATATGTATCCTGTTTTCTAAAATAGGAAAGTCCATAGCAAACAGGTGTATCAACTATTACATGTACATGTCCTTCATTTCCTCTACATAAAATTGATGTCCCTCAAAATCAGACAACTTGGTCCCCTGGCTCCCTACTACCCCCAATCAAAAACAGAAGTCCCAGACATCCACTGCACCACTGGGCAGAAATAATAAGTTTATCCTAGATCGAGGTGATGACAAATGACAAGGTTACCGCGATGACAAGTTTGTGGGAACTCCAAAATTGGCTCTTTCAAAGCTCTTGCTGCAGCGATGGCATGCAGCAAGCCATGTGCTGAAGGATAAAATGTTCACCCTGCAAAGTTGGCAGTTTTTGTTTTTGGAAAAGACATGTTTTTTTAAAAGTGGCTCAGGTTTAAACCTTAAAATGGAATGATAAAGATGTACTGAAATCATTATATCTGGGTCATTCTATAAATTTAGGGTCCAAAGTGTGACATTTTTCTGTCCCTGTTACCTTGGTACTTTGTAATTTGCCATTCAATTGTCATTAAGAATGACTTCAATTTTTATTTGTTGGGTAGGTAGTTTATTTGCTACTCATAATACTGCATTAAGGAGTGCATCAGAATTATAACACCATATAGATGTCAGATGTGACAGCTACTCGTAACCACTCTCAGAGGACGACTCCGTTAAGAACTTAAGAAGTGCATCAGAAGTACCCTAATGTGTAAAACCGCAGATGTCAGATGTAACAGCGAAAGGAAAACAAAAGTGGGCCCCTAATTTATACAATGACCCACCTTAAAGTGAGGCAACCAGGGAATGTTTGACTGAACCGGAATTTGAACCCCAGACATCTTAAGACAACCAAGGTAAGGCACTTGAATGGTTTCTCGCAGGTTGCAGGTTCCAATCTTCACTAAAAGTCAAATGTGTCCCGTTCACATGTTGAAATTGCAGTGTTCTAGCAAATGTACGTCTTACTCATTTTCTTGAATGAATCCTTAAAACAATGGTGATAGACTTGTACAGTTCCTTGCCGGTTTGGGGTTTGAATCTTCCCTCAGCTAAAAACTGTCATCTGCACATTTCAAATGATAGCTTCCAAATAATGTATGACACATGTCCTTTTTTTTATAAGAGTCACCAATCACAAGGCCCTCTTTAAAAAGCCACTCAAGATGAGTGCAAGTATGACCCCGTTCCCACTTGATCCACCAATTGGGGGATCTGATCCACCTTTTGCCAAATTGCCGGATCAGATCCCCCAATTGGTGGATCAGATCCGGCAATTGTGTGTAGTGGGAACGCTAACCGTTATAAGGTGGATCAGGATCAGATCCACCTTTTCTGATCCACCTCTGGACCAGGATACAGATCCCCCAATTGGTGGATCAGATCCGGCAATTGCCGGATCACGATCAGATGGGAACGCAAAAGGTGGATCTGATCCAGCAATTTGACCTGTTAACATCCGCCCGGTGCACGAGTGGCGCGAAAATGTTGCAGTCTCATGAACGAAGAAACACGTTTTCAGGCGTGTAGCTCATGTGAACATTTCCAGCGTATACAACATGCACAATAAACAACCGCTGAACTACGGGCTAGCACCGCGCTTGCAAAAGCGCACGTGGTATCCTAAAACTACACTAGGCCTTATTTTTGTTGCGTGTTCGTCCATTACTAAACCTTTTCCATTGGTGAAATTGTACTTATTTTTCCATCCATAAATGACTCCGAGTCCGCACTCACCAAAAGACTTCACTTTGGCACAGAATCATGGAAAAGCTTACGAGTATGCGATGAGAATAGTGCCAATAACGCGGTACGTACGGAGGTGACAAATCTGAAGTATTGATTATAGAAAATTGGAAAATGATGTCGTAGTATATCATGTGACCGTTTCTAACCAATGAGAAGCTTCAGAACCAGGGAATCCCTTATCGATGCATTGGTTTCTGCCGTGATGTCACACAGTGAGCGGCTCTGATCTGTTGTTGGATTTCACCTGTTAATTTATGCACGCACGGATCCTCTACGGATCCGTGATTTATGTTGGTGAATTCGCGTAATTTTTGTCGGTGAATTCTGATAGTGCTGTTTGAAAACTGACCCATCCAGGCCGAGCATGCAACCATGCAACAATGGCACTCCCACAGAGCACGCGTAATTCCGAACTCAGTGACCTTTCGGACCCGACATTTCCGTACGAAAAGGTGGATCAAGCATAAGTGGGAACGCGTCTTGCGGTTTCGTTGCGGTAAGATAACGATCACACCAAAATGCCGGATCTTGATCCACCTTTTACCAATTCAAGTGGGAACGCGGTGTATGTTGCAAAACAAGAAAACAAATTACTTCAGGAAGAAAGGTAAGTCATTTTCTTTCATGATCGGTGAACGAAGAGATTTCAATCGCGGAACCCTTATATGACAACCAGAAAAATGAATCTTTCCATGCATAAAGTTCAAGTCCAGGAATGGCAAACCATCATTACAAATGCAGTGCCAAACTCTATACCAAAACTACTATACACAACTGTGCATGCACCTTTAAAATGAGGCCAGAGGTTCACATGTACATGTACCTGCAACATCTGCAACCTTATGGTGCAATAATGACAACAAGTCACTCACAAGATTTCTCAACAACATGACAATTTGGGTTTAAAGGAAACCACGTTTCACTTTTCACCCCCAAAACCCCCGGGTTTGCGGTCGATCCTTTCATTTAGGGTCCGTTCCATTAATCCCTCCACACAGAATGACCCCCAGTGTTTATTTGTGATAACACTTTGGCCCCCTTTATGGGTGAAATCAGGCAGAAGGCAGGTATGCCCCAGATCCAGGCCGCAGATAAAAAGGTGGACCATGGTTAATTAACTTCCAAACTAATGAAAGGGGGTGGAAGCCATCTGTACTTTTTTTTATTAGTCACAGTTTCCTGGTGCTAGGGGACTGGGGTACACCTTGGGATCCAACAACCAAATGGTTGTTTTTAGGGGCGAAAAAGTGTGTTAACTCTAGCAGAAAATAGTTCTCTAACCTTAAGCAATATTTAATGGCAGGGATGGGCTAATGGTTGCACATGCATGGCGATTTTGATTGTCACATCATTTAAGCAAATTTGCTTCCGACTATAAGCATGCCTTTTGCTGCGCTTTTTGCTGGTCTCCTTGAAATGGATGGAGACTCTGTTAGCCAAAAATCACTTACACCATGAAATTGGGCCCAGAATTTTAAACTGATTATTCAAACCACTTTTCCCTTTAGATGTTTTACTGGCTACAACAATATAGCCAACTCTTATCAAAGTACGAAACCTACTCTCCAAAAAGATACAACTAAAAATGACAATTATTCCATGATGAAATCATCTCAAACTCTACTTTGTGGATTGATTTTTGAAAATATTTGTGAGAAAAGTTTGCTCATTGGCTTACTGCCATGTAGGCCTACTGACACAACAACGAATCACCAAAGGAAAGAAACTTTACAACAGCGAAAAACCCAATATTCTGGCAACTTTTTGTGCTGAAACAGCTGGAAAAAAAAATCACACTTTTGCTCATGAATATGGATATTTGCATCACCATAAAAACAAAAAAGGCACCAAAATACCCTTGAAAATGGAAAAACAAAACAAAAACGAAAAGAAGGTTAGGCCTACAAATGTAAAAAGGACACAAAGGTGCATTTCCAAGGATTGCATTAAAAAGATTACTCTGCATGGGCCCTTTAATATCGCTAGTTTCGCTACTTTCCAATTTTTTTTGCGTTTTTGCGTTTTGCCTATCTGTTTGTGAAATACAGGTACATGTAGGCCTATATTTCCTTCTGATGTGCTAAATTACAATTATGGCCAATTGCTGGCACAAATTGGGACCCAATTTAACACTGTCCCATTCAATTCATCTGTCATTGTAACTTCATTTGTCATCACTTCCATGTAAGTCATCCAGACACTATCCACAAGAAAATTGACGAATGGAAATGCCGTCGACACCTGACATGGAAATAAAAGGTAAAAGTGTTGTCTTGTCAAAATCTTTTCTTCACCGAAGGGCAACAGATAGAGTTTCCCCACAGGAGCGACCATGAAAAGAGATAGTGTCCTTGCGCCCGGATAAGCCCCACATACATATTGCCCAACAAACTTTTATTTATCCAGTTCTTAGCTTGGGGACAAAAAACTCTTTGATGAGACTGGCTAGTGGTTCACAACAGGCTACCCCGATCCCCCCAAAGCAGTCAGGCAGAGGCCAAAAAGTGCCAGACTCCTGCGACATTTCATGTTCCGGCTTTTCACGGGTAAACTATAAAAACTCTCCCTCGGTGTGTCTGTTACTAGTGTTAGGGGGTATATAGGGTTGGGTCCTTTGTGAAATGGTGAATGAAGATACGGGTTTCTGGCAGGGTTGAGCCTGCGGGGATAGCTGGGGCTAGAGAGAGAGAGAGGGGGGAGGGAGGTTTCAGTCTTCCTATACAGGGTCGTCAATGATGATGATAACAAAAGACTGGCTTGACAAACACTGTCATCAGTGCAGGAGTAATCTTGGTCCAAAACTGGCTTCGGATTTTATTCCCCTTAATGTAGCCCATCCCTGGCAAGCATGGTAAAGCTGCCGGGGCAGTAGAGCCTATGAACTAGATGCATCAAATCAAATCTTGGGAAGCTTGGCAGTACTACCTTACTTTTTCTTACTGGTTCTCAGCAGATATTTGCACTACGTAAGTGCATACATTTGCTAGGTGGTATTTTCAGTTTGACAACTCCATAAAAAGTGGGCCTGGGAATAACAATTCACAAATTTTTTTTCTCTTTTTTTTAGATAAAATTTTTAAGTTGAACAAAGAACTTGACTGGACCAGGGTTTTGAACCTGCGACCTCCGGATCACCGTTCTGGTGCTCTATCAACTCAGCTATCCAGCCCTACGGTCAGAAGGCCCTTTTAACAATGACACTGACAAAATTGGGAACCGCCAACAAAGGGCTTGATAGCTCATTGGTAGGGCACTGGAATGGCAATCCGTAGGTCGCAGGTTCAAACCCTGCTCCAGTCAAATTCTTTGTTGAAATTTTAAATTATTACAATGAACCTGGTCAGTTTTCCCTTTATGGTTTATTAGAAAGAAAATATTAGATTTCAAGAGAGAAATCCAAAAGCCCAATGGGAAAGAGACAGGGTGTTAAAATGCGGAGGCAGGAGCACTGACCCCTTTGTTTACTGATGTGTCTCACTTTTTTCTTTCTTACTAGTTGGATCCACCCCTGGACTCCACCCCCTGCATACTTCCTCCCTCTTTCCAACTTTCCCCCCAGCAGGCATGCTACAGGTGTAGTTAATTAGTGGGAGGATTCCTAGCTCCAAAAGCTGTCCATTTGTGGGGATGCATGGGGTCCCATAAAAAAAACTGAACACCTGACAGAACCCCCTAATTAATGACAATTTGAAAACAGGTGCAAATTAGGAAGAGGAAGGTTCAGGGAACTTTGACACATATGCATGACTACATTATGGGATCATTCACACTGTCCAAAATGACCATGTTGGATCCAGGGCCCAATTTCACGGCTCTGCTAAGCACACGATTTTATGCTAACAGAGCCTCCATCTATTTCATGGAGACCGTAAGCATAAGCACAGCAAAAGGCATGCTTACTTCAGAGGAAATATTTGCTTTTAAAACTTAGTGACGTAACAATGTTAGCACATCCTCGCCATGAAATAGTGCTTAAGGTTAGCACATTTTTCTGCTATGCTAAGCACAACTTTTCTGCTAACTGTTAAGCAGCACCGTGAAATTGGGCCCAGATCACACCCTGAGATTTCTGGAACCTCTTTTCTTCACAAGAAAGAGCAAGAAACCTTCCAATGCTTCTACTCAGGTCCGGCGCTCAACATGGGTAAAATTCAGACCTGATCAGTGTTTTGGTTGAGAGGATCTACATGTACATGGGGAGACCATTGAAAAACTACGGCCAACCTGTGGACAAACCTGTGTATTAAAAGTAATACCATACATTTTGCAAACATCAAAACACAAAACCACCAAATTATGAAATACGTGCATGTACCTTACTTGTCTGAATGTGAGTAATAGTCTCAAGCATCCTGTGAAATCACCCGGTGTGCTGTCAATTTCAAGAGAAGTGGAATTGTTGTATCAATTTCTAACGACAATGGAAACTTTTTTTCAAATACTGCCCCCAATTTTTCAAATTTAGTTAGTCCACATTTTGTTTGCAATCTGTTGCATATCCGTGAATGGATAAAACACAGCTAGTCTGGTTCCCTGACCTGACAATTCCCCGACGTCTATACAAAATGTACATTGTTACGTTTTGTACGACCAGACTAGTACAACTTAAAGGGAATGTACATCATTGGCTTTTGCTGTAATTTTCAGAAATGAACTATTTGAGGGGTTAGTATTAATAGATCAAATATTGTTACACTGACATGTTTGAAGTTTTGTGTTCGAGAATGCTGGAAAAACTAAGAAAAACAAAAACGTTCAGGTAGTCTGGTTCCTTGACTCCACTAAAGATAAAATGGATCAATTTATAAATGCCAGAAAATTGTAAGGTAAGGGAACCAGTCTCGCTGGCCTGCACCCGTTCATGAACATGTAACCAATAGCAAACAAAATTTGGACTGAAAAAAAGTGTAAAGTTGGAGCAGTAGTTGAAAAATAGTTAGGTTTTTCCAACGGTGGTCGGCCGACCACAGTTGGAAATGTATACAAAAATACAATTTTCTTGAAAATGACTTCACATCAGGTGCCATAATTTTACAGGATGCTTTAGACTGTCATTTACCAACATCCTAGTAAGGTATTTCGTAAAAACTTGGTAGTTTTATTTTTCGATGTTTGCAAATGTTGTATATTCCCTTTAAGAACAATATTTTTACTGCTTTTTCCAGCATCTTTGAACACAAAACTTTAAACAGGTCGGTGCAAAAATATTTGCTATAAAACTCTCAGCCCCAAATCCATGAAAATTGCAGCAAAATCAAAGTACCTTGTAAGTCTCTGAATTGGTTTTTGACTGAGCTGGTTTTCAGCGAACATGCACACTAATCCATGGCAAGAAACCTTGTTGCACTGCAGTCAAAATGCCCATGCCCCTCCCCAACACCGAAGGCCAACTTTCCTTCACAAAAAAAAAATGCAGCTCTGCTAAAACGATCCTGCTTTTGTTTTACGACAGTTACCACTTGAAATTAAATGTCATTTGAAATTTAATGACAACCAAAAAAATGAGAGTACATGACTTATATCCCTCCCAGCTGATGAATAAAAATTGGAAAGTAAGCGAAAAGTAATTGAAACTTGAAAAGAGAATTAACAAAAAACCAAGGTCTGTTGCGGTAGGGGATAATTGTTTGAGCAGAGATTTGAGATTACATTTTGATGGCATGCGGCCTGCAATGTGAGGCACTGGGCTGGAACATTGAAGGGCACATAGGAGCCATCCAGTGTATTGTAGTCTGGGGGAGACTCCAGACTGATTTCTTTCCAGGCAACAAGAGGTTTTTTTTCTTTTCTTGTTTAATTCCTTCCTTTTGTAGGTGACACTTCAATGGTGAAAGGCAAATAAACGGTCATAAAGTTTGGGTAGATCCCCTTTAAGAAGTCACAATTATGACAAAATATTGCGTGCATGCACTTTAAAGGTAGAGTGTATCATTTGTCATTTGTGCATTTTTTTGGTTTGAAGCAACAAAAGTGCTCAGAATCTAAAGAAGGGTGCTTAACAACTAACCTGAGGACTTTTAGCTCTGTGAATGCTGTATATTTTGAGAACTCGATTTCAATTCAAAAGTTGCTGAGTCATGTTTTGAATTGAGCCCGGAATCGGCGTCCGGGACGTGTTCTCATTCATCCGATAACAGCTACGCGGTGTCAAGCGCAGAACTGATGAGCTGCATGTGTGTGTCTTCAACGCTTGCAAGCGCGCACCCATTCACAGCTTCGCCAAATTAACAACGAACTACCAACGGAAATTTCCAAAAATTCGTCTTTAGACGCACTTTTGAAAATGACCTTCTTTTATTGTTTTCGTCAAAATGACAGCATGCCAGAAAGAATAATTTCACATGGAGTTTATTGCTATTACTATCTTTAAAGTTATGCTTTTCATCAGTAATTTTGTCTGTTACTTTTGGGATGACTGAAAATAATATATACTCTTCTCAAAGGTACATGGGATCATGAAGCGAATTTGACGTCATGAAACATTTGCTGCAAAATTCGCCCGAGTTGAAATATGTTCAACTTTTATGAATTCGCAGCGCGAAAACTTGCCACGACGTCACAAATTCGTGTTCGCTTTCGCTTTCAAGTGGAGTACGAACTGGGCTTAAGAAGGGTGCATGACAACTAATTTGTTGAATTTTCAGGTCAGTGGATACTGTAGATTTTGAGAATACAGCTGAGACAACGTCTACACAATATCTGGGGTTTCCTAACTACATTTCTTTGCTACACGTATACATATATGCACAGAAAAAAAACTTCCTGCGGGCACTTTTTCTGAAAACAACCTTCAATGACTGTTTTCTTCCAAATGATACCATTTTAGGCGGAATGATTTCACAGGGTATTTGGTACCAGTCCTATCTTCACTTTGAGCGAGGATTTTCTCGTTAAATCTGAAGGTACGTTTATGAGTAATTGCATACGTTCCTACGTGCCTTTAAGATGGAACCACACATGTATACATAGCTTATGTAACTGGAATTTTGCAGCCCCCCCCAAAAAAATAAAATCATTGAGCAGAAAATGCAAACAATGGAAAATTGTGGACAAAGTATTTCTCAGGTCAGTTGGATGGGAAGGCTTGGTCCAAACTGGTGAATTGAACAGAGCCATATGCAGGCAGCGGTCCAAGAATTGCAAACCGTTGTGAAAAGTGCCAAGGTTTTTTTTTTCTTTCTTTCTTTTTTTTTCCCTTCTCTTTTTCTATTCTGGTTCGCTCTTTTTCTTTTTTTTGATCGAGCAACCCTGGGAAAACTGCCATGAAATCGGAAGTCCCGGTGAATAGCCGGCCCACCGGCTTTTGTTGTGGGGAACACTGCCTGACTCAGGTGATTAGTTCCAAATCTAATCCTGTTGCAGTGGTTGTCACTCAGGCAGAAAGGAGGCCCTATTGTTGTGGGTATATACAGGGAAGGGTTGGACAGAGCGAAGAGGGAAGCTGGGAGAAAGCGGGGGCTGTTTCCCTCGGCGCAGTGAGTTTCCTTCCATGCATAAAATAGAAGGCTAACAAAACTCTATTTTTTTTTACGCCAACGCAGAAATCACACTGCTGGTTAATTTTTTTTTATACTGCGCTTGTTTCTGAGGAAAGGAAAAAGGCAATTGGTGTGAAGTAAATGAACTCCGGTTGCAGGAATTTGAAAAAAAGATAGGGAGGAAGAAAGTAAGCGCCTGTTAACAGTTATGAGTCAGCCTATTTACAGTCTGGGAAATTGAGGAACTGATTACGACTCAACGCCGGATGCTCGGTATCAGCAATACGAAATGTAATCAATCATTTAGTTATTTAATCTTCATTAAGCCACGTACATGTATCATACACATGTTTCTAATAACTCCAGTGCGTGCGCATCCGGCAGAGCCTAACCAACACTACACACACACACACGCACACCAGACTTAGTGTAATATGTTTAAACTGGGATTTTAATTGATCGAGGGGTTCGAGGGGGGAGGGGAGGGGAGAGGGATTATCTCAGTTCCAGGCCCTGTCTGAGGCTATTCAGGGATTATGGTAAACACCTACGGAAAATCAGAGCTAATCCTTTGGAAATTGAGGATAAGATTCTGAGAGAGGGAACCAGGGGGAATATAGGTCAAACCACGACAGGGTAGGATTTTTTTTTATATTAAAAACCAGCCTTCATGTGGGAAACTATTAGGCCTGTCTGTACCACACAATGTACAGTATGTACAATGTGTACAACCACTGTATAAAAAGCTGGCTCAATTGCTCAGAATGAAACCAGTTTCACTCTGATGGATTAACCGATTCCAGAATTTCAATTAAAATTAGATTGCCTCTGCATTAATTTGAGAAATGTTTAAAGGGAATGTACATCATTGGCTTTTGCTCTAATTTTCAGAAATGAACTATTTGAGGGGTTAGTATAATAGATCAAATACTGTTACACTGATATGTTTGAAGTTTTGTGTTCGAAAATGCTGGAAAAACCAAGAAAAACAAAATTGTTCAAGTAGTCTGGTTCCTTGACTCCACTAAAGATAAAATGGATCAATTCATAGATGCCGGAAAATTGTAGGGTAAGGGAACCAGTCTAGCTGGCCTGCACCCGTTCATGAACATGTTACCGATAGCAAACAAAATTTGGACTGAAAAAAGTGTAAAGTTGAAGCAGTAGATGAAAAATAGTTAGGTTTTTCCAACGGTGGTCGGCCGACCACCGTTGGAAATTTATACAAAAATACCATTTTCTTGAAAATGACTTCACACCAGGTGCCATAATTTTACAGGATGCTTTAGACTGTCATTTACCAACATCCTAGTAAGGTATTTCGTAAAAACTTGGTAGTTTTATTTTTCGATGTTTGCAAATGTTGTATATTCCCTTTAACTTACCTGTGAGGTGGTCAACTGTATTGCGTTGTTGTTTTTTGGGTTGGTCCCAGATGGGCCAGCCAGCCTCCTCTTTGTTCCTCACTGATTTAATGACTGACTGACTGATTGATTCATTGACTGACTGACTGACAGACAGACTGATTTACTGACAGCTTGTCACTTGTGATAACTGACTGACTCCCCGACTGACAGATTGTCACTTGTGATGAACACTACTGGTAGTTCCTTATCTCACTGACTGCATAAATGTTTTGACTTCCACTGGTCTGAGAGTTAGCTTTATGAGGCCCACGTATGTGAAGTAGTGTGTACATGTACAAATTAGTCTGGCGCCACTTGTTTCATGGACTTTCATGATACATTGGTAGGCAAAAAGTCAAGTCTCCATGCGAACTGCCAAGTGGAATTTTCATTTCCATCAAGTAACCACTACGACATATTCTACGAATTTTTAAGCCATTCTGAAACAAGTGAAGAGAATTTTGTGCATTCTGTGGCGAGCTATACTAACCGGTAGCTCACCTTGCATTGCTACACTCAACCAAAAAAGAAAGTCCCCCCCCCTCCAATACTTTTTTGTGTAACTCAAAAGCTACTGAGCACCTCTTGCTCAAATTACGACTGATCAGTACAGAAATTCCTTAGCAATCCAGCCACACTCTTTATTTGGCCCAACACAGTGATAATGTGTATGAATTAATGCAATTTATGACAAATGATCCCGAAAACAGTTGCACTTTTGTATACGTGCAAGTTGTGGTTCACACTCACCTTGCATGCATACAAAAGTGCAACTTTTTTTCGGTACCATTTGTCATAAGTTTCATAATTTTGTACACATTATTCTGTACTGATCGGTTGTAATTTGAGCAAGATGTGCCTAGTAGTTTTTGAGTTAAATCAAGGGGGACTTTCTTTTTTGGTCGAATGTATTTGTCAATTTGAAATGTACAAAAAAGTGGGCTGACTTTCAAAGATTCAACTCGCATATCATTATCAGCGCAAACGGGACATATTCTTAAATTAAATGTCCTTTTGGGATTTAATGCACATCAGTTGCATCAAAAGTCCCACTATAAAGATACAGTTGGATCGTATTTCGCAATCACAGAGCAGACACAAATTTCCCAAATCCCTTAAAAAAAAATGAAATTTAACATGAAGCCAAATTTATGATGCTGAGGCATTGTGTACACACTGACTACACAAATAAACAGGCTGTTAAAAAAAAAGCACAAATCATTGGGGAACTCCCGTTATTTATTTAAACAGGAAGTTGCTGAACCGTATTACAAAAAAAAAAAGCAAGGCAGGAAGGAAAGAAGCCAATCAAACAGCAAATAAACAGACAAAAGAACTTCCGGCGACAAACCAACCAGCTGTAACCAAAGATCTCAGAAGAATGAAAAAAAAAACCAAAAAAAACACCCGCTAAACATTAGTGAGCCATACACGTAGGCCATTTCCACCAAGGGAACTTGCGCAGAAGTTATAGTGTACTAACTGGTGCATTCTAAATACTAAATAATTTGTTGATAACAAATCACAAGTTACAGGCAAGATAAGAAAAGTATAACCCCATTTGTACACAAAGTTGTCAATCAGATGTTGACATCCATTAAAAAAAAAAAAAACCTCTATAATCAAGAATGCGCCCAACACAATTTTAATCATACTCATGGTTTTATACATGTAGTTTTACAAGCAATCTTTATACGTACCTCTTGCAATGAATAATACAGAGGATTGCTAGGTTTTGAAGATTTTTTATTATTTATTTCTGGTAATGAAACTAAGGATTCCTCAAAAGCACAACAGGCACTGTAGCTCGTACGCCTGAGTAAACCTGTATGGTGGAGACAATGAGAAGAGTTTTAGAGGTGAGAGGAAAACCCCAGAATATTCTGGGGAAACCCACGTAATCAGTCTGGGACTGAATACCCAGTCCACATGTTGGCCCTGGCGGGATTCGAACCCATGTCACAGCAGTGGAAGGCGAGGAAAGTACCGCCACTCCACGCCAACCTGATTCCCCCATTGTTGAATTTACCGACTCACTGGCTTGCTGACTTACCGACTTCAAGTAAATTAGACTGGTGTAAGTCTCGCCTCGGCCCCAAAATTTGACTTTGCTGGCTCAGAGAATCAGCCTACTCTCCTCTTTCTTCCTCCCCCACTGACTGACGGACTCACTGACTGACTGCCACAAGTTTGCGAATGGGAGACTTTTGAGACCCTTGGTGACAGCAAACATACCGGTCCTTTTCCATTGTTTGCGTCATTCTGAGCATATACCGGTACGCACATAACCTTAAACATGACGTTAACAATTGAAAAGGACCGATGTGGTTGCTGTCACCAATCGTCTCAGAAGTCTCCCACTAGACCTTGCTCAAGCCTCAGGTGCCATGGCTCAAAAGTTTGACTCAGATGACTACCTAGACGCCTTATACCCCTTTAACTAGACTTGCCAAGTCTGGTTTTTGAGGATTTCAGAGTTCTTTGTTGGTCTAGTTGACATTTTTATGTGATCTCTACAGCAGTTAAAGTAAACCCCAACTCCCTTTGGGCTTGTGCAAAACTGTATTAAAAGTGGAGGATTCAGGATTGCTTTAAATCAAAATGTGACAATCCACTGCACGCTCAAAAATGTTTTCATTTCAAATTCAGAAGTTTTCAGCAAATAATTGAAACCAAATGGGAGCACCACAGGAATTTACTCTAATAGCCTTCACTTCAAGGAAGCCATCCTCCTTTCTGAAAAAAAAAATAATGAAAAAATTTCCAATAAATGGTCACCCTGGTCCCTGGTGATGACAATGAGACCAAACAACAGGTGCTTTCAGGATGAGAGATAAATCTTGAAGTCCCCGTGGACCACCAAGCCCCCCTCTGCATACAAATTGCCTCGCACCTTCCACAATACTTGTTGAAAGGCCGGGCATTAAATGCTAATTGCCCAGGATATTGCCAATAAACTGCCTGTAATTGTACATTTCCAAAAAGGTGTCAGATTAATTACTGCTTAAGCAGGACACCTGTTGAGGCCTGTCACTCACACAGGCACGCACAAGGGCCCCTGAAGCACTATAGCACTTGCTGAATCTAATGACTTAATTGGGTTGTTGTCCAATGGGCTTGTTTGTTTTCCCGAGGTGTCCTCACCAGGAGGAAACAAGGGGGGTGCTCCTTCTGAAATAATAAAGACATGTTTTCCAAAGTGGGGGAGAGATGTGAAGCAGGGGTCGGAGAAACCAAATAACATCAGCTCTGATATGATCAGTTCCGCTAATTATCAGGAAGGAGTCTGATGAGGAAAGGGGGAATCTTTTCAGGATTAACAAGCCAAGTTCAACATATTATTGAAGTTGGAGGTGAAGCTTTGAGGAACCACAGTTGTGATTGAATCTTCCTAACAAAACAAGGCATGTTTTTCAAATTGGGGGAGATGTACAGCAGAGGGTCGGGGAACCAAATTAATCAGTTCTGATGTGATCAGTTCCGCTAATTATCAGGAAGGAAAGGGTTTGATGGGGGAATAGGGGAAATCTGTTCAGGATTAACAAGTCAAGTTCAACATATTTTTCTGGAGTTGGGAGGAGGAAGCTTCGAGGAACGGCAATTGAATCCTGATTGAATCTTCCTATGGCTGGAAGGGAAAGCGGAAAACGGGGGAATTTATTTTTAACTGTTTAGATCTTTAAAGGATTACAGCCTTTGTAGTTGGGGGTAAGATTATTGGAAAGCTAATCATCTTCAACAAGTGAGTACTGAGTTTCAGATGTTTTGACCATTACGTACCATTTAGGCTATTGGGAGGGCATTTGAAGGGATTTATCATGTATACCGGTAATGCCCTTCCCAAAAGGGAGTTGCTTGACTGTCTATGGGGTGTCGTCATCACAAATTGCAATAGGATCTCAAGGAACAGGGACAGCCAGTCAGTTATTCAACTATGGTGATAAATTTAAAAGAGATACCGGTACTTGCATATAACATGTACATGTATGCTATAATACAGGAGAGGGTGTTTAACATACATGGACATTTGTATAGGCCTACATAAACTTCAACATAGAGTTGTTGGCATCTATACGTATGTCCCTTCTCTGCAGATTTATATTCTCGTAACAAGTATTTCGGTCTAATGCAAAGTTCTACCGGTAATAATAAAAGCACTTCACAATATTACCCTTGTTCATCGGGACTTGAGACCACTTTTCTGTAGTACCTTGAGATCAGAGCAATCTATAGTCTCTACCCTCACAGGTATCCATACACGTATATACTCCAGGGTGGAGAGAGGCAATTGCAGTAAAGTGCCTAAGAACACAAGTTGCCTACAATAATAATTTTGCCGACAAGAGTAGGAAATCGGGGATGGGGCCAAACACTCGCTCCAACAGCTAGATACAAATGTGCATGTAGGATTTTGGTCAGCATTTTCAATTTGGATTTGTCCAACTCTGTCTTGAAGTGAAAAACAGGGCGTCAAAGTTGCTGAAATGTTACCAAACAAAATAGGGTTCTCTAAATAGCATACCGGGTGACCATAAGCATACCCAGACATCCATCTGGCTAATTACAAAGTCTTGCCCACAGCTTCCCCCTCCTTGAATCACCCTTGGTCACCCCCCCCCCCCCTCATTTCCTCAGTGGCTCTACTTAACTGTAAACATTATCGATCAAATTATAGTCCAAGTACAAAAGAGGACAGTGATCACAAGCAGAATTGGGGAAAAACTTGTCAACCAATTCTGAACCTGCAAGGTCAAATGCCAGAGGAACTTTTTTAGACAGGCAACTCCCTCCCCTTCCCCTATTTGACCTTGTTTGATATTTTGAAGGGAAATTTGGTTAGTATCATAGGAAGCGGGGTGGCAAATATCGAGATAATAAGGAAGGCAATATGCCAAACCATGTCATATCAGTTGTGCTGACAACTTTAACCTGAACACGTAAAAGAAAACACTTATACCGTACAAGTTTGCTGATGAAATGTGCCCATGCTATTTTGCCCCCTGATAACAAATCTCTACACATCTCAAGTTCAGTTACACATTCATATATCAGAATGACTCCGACTGGTTTTGAATACAAACCCATTAGTCCTTGTACTGCCCAAAAGCGCCCTGCCTATTACTCGTTATACTGCCCCAAACAGCCCCAGCATGCTATGATATTTAATGGATTCATCAAGGAGCATACAGTGTAGTACAGTATACAAATGTGCCAACGGGTTTCAATATCACTACTTTTTTTCACGCATCTTTGCCTAACTGATGTCAGGGGCAGATCTAGTGGGAAGTGTTTGTCTAAATTCCCCCTTCGGCCGCATTAAATTGAAAAATCATGCACAAAAATGCTGTACACGCCTGCTACACCCCCCCCCCAACCCCCGCCCCCTTGATAGCTTAAACCTCCCTCCCCCTTGAGCCCAAACTGGATCCGCCCCTGGACGGACACCTGAACATGTTACTCGCATGCAGTGAAGGTCCCCTATGCATGTCACTTATGTGCATCCCACTGTGACAAAAAAAAAACAGCCCGTACCATTATCATGCACAAATATGGATCATGTTTCTCTCAGTGACACATGGGCCCTCAGGATAGGGAAATTCCTGATCCTGATTACCAATGAACACTTCCTCTCAGGACGCTGACAGGGGCGCCCAAATATAATGGGACCTATCTTTACACGGACTGATTAAAGGGATCCGGTGGGTGAGATCATGGAGCCACAAATAGAATGATGTCATTTACTATAAATAAGTCAGATGGCGATATGATTGGCACTACCAATCTAAAACTGAAAACACACACAGTGCACCTGCCAGGTAGGTAGGCCCCTACCTTCTAAACAATCGCAGATTTTTTTTTAAATTTAACTCTCTGATTTCCTGAAATGAGAATAATCAATTTCTAGTACAGTTTTAAGCATGTCTATTGGAAATTTGAAAAGGCCAGTGTTGGGAAAAAAATATTTGTGCAAAATACACAATTGTGTAAACACTACAGCTTTCTTTCTTAATTGATTATTGAAAAAAAAAGTTTTATCTTGTTGTTGGGCGTCTCTAAGCTTTGGCTCAAGGAGATTTTTAGCTTTCAGGAGGGGGACTGGAGGAGGGGTTACCAGGCAAGTGCTTCAAAGGGGAGGAGGTTAGACACCCCCTCCCATAGAGCCCCCACTGCTAAGGCTCATTCGAGGCAGCTAAATTAAAGAACACGATTTGAATTCGAAAGAGTAAGAGTTGGGAAAAGAAACTTTTTGCAAATTACAGAATTGCACTAACAACAGCTTTCCTTTTTGATTTACCCTCCTACTATTTAAACAGTCACAGACAGGCCAAATTTTCATCCACTTGGCCCCTGCTAAACTTTTAACTCAGGCTAGTCACCAGCAGTCAGATCATTATGTCCAGCAAGCACTGTGACTAGTCAAACTCAGTCAAAAGACCATGAACAGACAAAGCAGGCAATTTAAGTTGTGGACACAGCCGGTTTATCAATTACCCACAGTCAAAGCAAAGCAGCTGGAAATTGTTTAACTGTTGAAAACAGTCACTTGATTGATTTTTGACTGAAAGGACAACGTGGCACAGAATGTATGTTTGCATAGGAGGGTTAATTAATGACCAAAGTGTGATCTTCTTGTTGGGTGTCTTCAAGACTCCTTCTTTGGCTTACAACCTCTCAGAAAAAAATTCATAGGGTACTCAACATTTTCTGGTATTCACCGAAAACACGGTGTATTTCCATCGGGATTTGCCTGTTCATCATTCAGTTAGTACTTAGTCTGTACAAAGGTGCACTGACACCAGTTCTTTAATTTCACGACTGTAACCGGTATATTGCCACATTCTTGTATCCATTTTTAATGCGAAAACTCAACAGACCCTTAAGACCAGTGCATATATTCACCGAGTATTGCAAATAAACCTCCAAATACATTTCTCTGTGAAAAGACGGGCGAGCAAATTTACTTTGACTCCCCAAAGAAAACATTGACTCATTTCCCTCCCCCCTTTCTTGATTTTGGAAATTCTTGGCCTACCTACAGGGGATGTAGTGTGTCAACAACATTTTATAATTACATCCTGTGGCCAAGCCCTGGAGATTGGGTAGCATGTTACAAGTATGTGGTATGGAGCTCCAGTTGTGCAATACTCGCCCGAGCTGCACATTTCCTTCATCAGGAAAAAAATAAAGACTATAACCAAATAAAGCCAACACATTACTTTTTAAAGTCGTGGTGAACTGTGCTTGATACTCGATATTAACAAATTTCCAATCTTCTCGAATCTGATTAATTTACCAGATATCCCGATGAGGAACAGCGGAAACATTTTAAACATTTTGTTAAAAAAAAAGACTTTAAGGTAAATCTCATAATTACGTTTTGTGCACTTTGTTCGTTTCCAATAATAACACCGTTCAAAATCCATAGAAGAATGTTCAAAACCTAAACCCGTTGAAGTTTCAGCTCTGTGGATAATACACTTGTAAGAAACTGTGCACAACCTTATAATCATGAAAAACAATTTCGTTCATAGCACACTTTTATGTCCAAAAATTCTTTCAATTGACTGCTCTTTGGAAATCGCCTAAATGTCTTGATTTCTTCTAAATGACTCAAGCCAGATATAGAGTAATTTCACGGGTGTACATGCCAGTACGATCTTTAATCCAAGTATGTTTTTTGACAAAATTTTTGGTGGGGTACTTTTGGGATCAATGCAAATGATCCCATATGCCTATATTTCCACTGCAGGAAAATACTTCATTAGTTCCAAATGCATTACAATGTAATTCCAATGCAAAAGACTGAGTCCACGACAAATAGGCATACTTTCCAATTGCGTCTCACCCAATTCTTAACAATTTCTGGGTTTTGAAATTTAGGGACAATCCACTGGGAAACCCACACTCAAACAAACTTTTGCTTCCGCTGTCGTGATTGTGTAACTGCAAGCGCACGCGGTCCCCTTTTTTTTTTATATAAAGCCAGATTGTCATTTGATAGGTCCCGGAGAAAAACATGAACTTTGAGATGATCCTATTAAGCCGCGTTTCCGGAACCTTGTGTTTTCACACCGCCAGTCACCGGTGGTTGTTGTTTGTTTGCCCACTGCACTTCTGTAAACACCGATCTTTAGCCTGATCCCAGCTGGCATGATTAAGTGCGAAGTTGTTTTGATTCAGAAAAAAATCCACCAGCCCAAGAAATTATAATAAAAAACTTATAATAACAATAGTCATAATAATAAAAAAAGGGGGTTAACTGAAAAAAAGGGGGGAAAATAGACGGTTTGTTGGCAATCTGGTGGATAATGATATTGTATGTACAGTGAATGAGGAAATGGTCGGAAGCTGTAAAGTGTGGGAAACTGCCTGCTGTGAGCCTCCTTCAAAAAGCTGGCTAAAGATAAACCCTGGTACTGTGGTAGTGGGCTGCCCTGGTAATGCAGCCACTGAAAATCTGGGGTTTCTTTTGAATCAGGCAAATGAATAGGGCACACAGTCAGTTCATTTGGGGATAGAACATGTATTTATGCACATTCGTGAACACTTTCAAATGAAGTACATACATGTACCGGTACATGTACGACTCAAAATGTTGCCATTATATAATCTATACCCGGGCCTTTTTCTTAAAGGGAAAATACAACATTTGCTAACATCAAAAAATAAAACTACCAAATCATTTTGAAATACATGTACCTTGCTGGACTGTT
Source organism: Patiria pectinifera (assembly GCA_029964075.1). Lineage (NCBI taxonomy): Eukaryota > Metazoa > Echinodermata > Asteroidea > Valvatida > Asterinidae > Patiria > Patiria pectinifera. Next base: position 25,330,086 of record CM057135.1, read on the forward strand.
AGTGAATGACAGTGTAAAGCATCCTGTAAAATCATGGCACCTGGTATACTGTCATTTTCAAGAAAAGTGGTATTTTTGTATCAATTTCCAACGCTGATCGGCCGACCAGCGTTGGAAAAAACTGGCTTTGTTTTCAAATACTTGTTTGCAATCGATTACACACCTATGAACGGGGTACAAGCCAGCTAGACTGGTTCCCTGACCTTACAATTCCCCAATGTATGTAAACTGCTCTGTTTCTTCTTATATGGAGTCAGGGAACCAGACTACAGGAAAATGATTGTTTTTCTTGGTTTTTATAGCATTTTCAAACCCAAAACCTCAAAAAAGTTAGTGTAACTATATTTGCTATATTTCCAACCCCCCAATTCCATCCATTTCTGAAAATTACAGCAAAAGCAAATGATGTCTATTCCCTTTAACAGACAATTCAAATATTATGAAAGGAAGTGTAGTGTCAGTGACAGTGCCAATGAACCACGATATGCCCCTATAATTAATGATTCAGAAATGATCCAAAAACTCCTAATCTGTAATATCCTTGACCATTACTAGATTTGAAAATAACATTTTCAGGTTTATTCACTGAGCTCTTAAAAACTCAGTGACAGACATTACATAATAATGATAATTTGGGGGCTAATCATCCTTACTCCCAGTACGCGCGGCTACAACATGGTCGAGCAGAAGGCATATAAAGGCGCCTTTGGCAGCCACCATATGACCCATGTATGACCACGGAGCACAGCCAGAGATCGGGGTTGAGTTTTTGGCGGACGACGGAAAACCGGAGAACCCGGAGAAAACTTACCCGCGTGGCGCAGGAAAGAACCAACGCCCAACTCTACTCACACAAGGTCCGAGCCGGGAATCAAACCCGGGCCACAGTAGTGAGAGACGAGCGCCTTACGCACTAGCCACCCATGCCACCCACATTGTATGTAACATAACACTGGAATTACTGGCACCCTAACTTATAAACGGATTGCTTTTCAAATTCCTCCAATGGTAGATGTACCGGTATGTTTTTCAGAATGATGACCACTGCTGTTATTAATCTTAAATTACACGGCCATTGCAAAAAAGTCTGATCACACTGACAATTGGGTGGGAAATAAAAAGAGAATATTATTTTTTTGCGAATGGTTTTATTAAAACAAAATGTACCATGATCACGCATGTACAGCAGACTTCATCTTCTTTTGCCCTCTTTTCAAGGACGATGCTACATAACTTGGATGCGATTTTTTCCCAGGTAATTCATAATATCGAGAATGACGCTTGGAATTGGAAGTCGAATAATACTTTCACACGAGTGTCCTCTACACGTAGACACCATGTGATCGAACACACTTCCTTGTGTGATACAACACTATAACAGTCTTACAGTCTTTCATTTTTTTTTCTGTCCAGCTGTTCCCATAAAGTTTTTCCCTAAATCGAATTACTTGCATCACTGTGAGAGGGGCTGAATACAAGTGTGAGACAAAATTGGGTCACTCCTCCTTTTATTTTATTGGAGGGGGGGGTGTTGAGATCACACCTGGTGCCCCTCATTTTGTAGCCGGTTTCCCAGCCTTGACCACATGCCCCCTCTATGTGGCGCAGTGACTGATTTGCGTTGGCCCACGGTTGTCACTGACAACCCCGGGTCGGGTTGCTGGTGCTTGTCCCAGGGACCAGGGGGGAAAAAAAGCGTTGGGAGTCTGCGATATCTTGTGCCAAGATATATGGTTTCCTAAATATGACAAATAATATCAAATTGCCCCATTCTTTATTTTGTTTAGGGGGTATTAGCGGGAGCGGGGGAATTCCACCTGGGTCATTTTGTCAGGTGCACCGCTGGGCCCGGTGATGTCAGGTAACATGAGTGCGGTGCGGTTGGTTCCATACCAGTTATTTTTTTCAGTCTTCGATATGTGTACAAACATGCCAGAAATATCCCATGAACGGCAATTTTTTTTCCTGACAAATTTTGTTTTTCATTTGAACTTTGCCATTTTTAAAGCCACTTGCAAGAGCGTCACAATTTCTTGATGCTGATGTCACAAATACCACAGTCATTCTCAGTTAAGTCACACCAAAAACAAAACCAGGGGTAACAAAAAATGCATGTTTGTTGTTACTCATGCACTTCCAGAATTTCCTGGAAATTTTTGAATGTCACAAAATGTTAAGATACCGGTCCACTTGTGTAGTGCATGTTATTTAGCATATTGACTTCTAATTCAGTTAAGAGAGAGACTTGACTTTTCAACCGTTGATTCATTCATCATTTCTCCTCTATAAAACTACACCCATGTCATTAGTAGAATAAAAAGTCCTATTTCTTGTCAGCTTCAACAATCCATTAAGATCAATTTTACGGGTTCCGGCATAAACCCCCCACAACAAAGCAACGATGCCATTTATAAAGCAAGAACCCCATGACCCAACACAGAGCGAAAAAAAAAAAACCAAAAAAAAAAAAAAAGAGAGAAAACATTTTGAATGATGTGCCATCACCCACTATCACAAAGGCCAAACCAATGCGCCACTGGCGCCGGGCTTCGGAAAATATATTACCGTCCATCGGTTGACTTTAGCGAGGCTCCTACACCTCTGTATTCAAAATGCCTTGAAGTTTGCTGGTGGAGCCCATACTACTCAATGTCATTTTCCCGTATGACAAAAGGACGGGGAAAAAAAGCCGGGAGGAGTTTACATTATAGGCATGCAACAAAAACAAACGCCCTGTATGGAGCCAATTCATATACTACCTATTGTCGGGTTGGCCGACTACATTTTAATGACAGCCCCTCTTTTCTTTCCTGCCCCTTTTTACTCTCTGTCATTCTCCCCCCTCTTCAGAATACTACATGATGAATCCATCCGCTACCCTACTTCTGTCAAACGTCAAGATTGCAAAGTCGGTCGGGAGTGCACTGTGGTTTTTTTGTGGAAGGGGAGGGGGGGCTCTCCATTTTCCGTTATTGTTGAACTTGGGTAAGCATGGCATGAAGAATAAATTGATGAAATTTTTTTTTTCGAAGTCCTGGTAAAAATCACGAGAAAACCTGGAGGGTGTTTGATGTCAACCAAAAGCAATTCACACACAGGTGACATCAAGGATGGCTGCAAATTTGCCTGCCACATTTTTGCTGTAACCTTAGCACAAATGTACTCCCAAATTAATTTCAGGGGAAAAAAAAAGACTTCATACACTGTGAAAACACTCCACAGGCCTGTTGAACAATGTCCACTCCATTTGGAAAATATTAATTAATCATTAAAAATCTGGCTTGGCATCATGTGCAAGAGGTGCAGGAATGCATTAATAAAAGTCACTTCTGGCAAGGTCGGGATGGTTCACTTCAAGAGTGCGTCGTAATTACAATGTGGTGTTGATGTGTTATATGCAACTACCAAGAACACAACAAAACACTTTCGGCTGTCAAAATCTATGCTGCAAAGGTTTTCAACATCATACACCAATTGCCAACTTTGGCATTTTTGAGGTCCTGTTTGACCACAAACTAGAATTCACCGCTTGTGGCTTCAAAAATCTGACAGCAAGGGTACCAAAAGGGGAAAATTCTCCCCTTTTTTCCCCTCATATGGTACATGTAACTCGAAGCCATGTGAAACAACCCCAACATTTTGCATCTCCCACTTTGTGACCAGATTTGCTGCAAATAAACTTTATACCGCCATTTTGGACGGGACTTAGAATGAGACCAAATGTTAAGAAAAAAAATATAGCCTACAAACTCTAAACCCACTCACTGAAGAACTTGGATAAACATGATTTGCTGTTGTCTCGGAAAGAAAATGCCTCCTACCGAGTGCATTTTCTATAATAATTGTTTTTTTAATCCGATTTATTTATTTGTCCCTTCACCCCCCTCCCCCTCCAAATAGTCAAAAGCACTGAATTGGGGCAATCATCCATAGGGCACACCTGGGACCCAAAGAACAACATTTTTCGGAAATGCACGCTGACTGCTCTAGTGATGCAGAAAAATCAACCAGACATGAAAATGGGAATTATAGTCTTCCTCTGGTGGTCATGTCACTCCGCGTTTAACAAAAGAGAACAAAAGAGATCAGTTTCTTGACGGGAAACTCGTAAAAATCTGAAACAGGAAATGAGATGGTGGGAAAATTTTGTTCTCTGATTTCACAATAATGCCTGAAATATAACAGATGAGAGAACTTTTTTGCAAGTTCACTCGAAAAAAAAAAAGTGACAGAGTGAAGGCAAAGATGTTTTTCAACTTGATGCTGCATGGTCCAACATTGATATTGAAAGAACAAAACCAAATTGGGATGGGAGAATGTTTATCAAGTTCACTTTTTTTTTGATGAGATGTTTTCCAACTTGATGGTGCATGGTCCATCATTTGTATTGTTAAAACAAATATAAATCATGGATGATAATTGAGTTTACCGATTTTGTGAGTTTTCTTTTCCCTGTACCGCCCAAAAGCGCCCTACCTGTTACTCCTCATACAGCCCCAAACCGCCCCAACAATATATGGTGTTATGGAGTACATACAGTGCATTATTTATGTAATACGAGTGCTAAAGGGTTAATTACAGTTTGGTCAAAAATGGTCGAATGAAACACTTGTAGTGTGGGCCACATTCATAATGTACATTTGCTTTGTACACGTAGGCACCTCTTGCTGTCTTCATGGGCACACAGGCAAACTTAAAAGGGTCCTACTCACAACCACCCCAGCCTCCTGTCAAAAATGTGCCTGAAAGGTGTTAAGCAAATAAATCCGTTTTATTCCGAGCCAACCAGAGTTCAATGGGTTAAAACTTAAAGGGGCTCGCTGGGAGGGGACTGCCGCAATGCACCCATGACTCGCACAACACGCGTACCTGAACAGAATAGAAAGCTGAAATGTTGAACAATTCCCTTTAAGTATTGGTTTGGTTTTGATGCACCAACACTGTGTAGTAACATAACAGCTTTTTTTCAATTCACCGTCACAACCAGCCTTTCTGGATGGCACGTATTTGCCAACTCCCACCCCCCACTTTAATTTGGCAGTAATCCAGGAAACTTCAATCACCCTCTTCCTCGTTTCCTTTCTCTCCCCCAGTGCCAAATTGCATCACATTGGTCAACACTATTACACCGAGCGGAGGTGAGATGTCGTTATTGCACCAGCGCCTGTTATATTCAATCCAATGCCATTATGCCACACGGGTTTTCCTGAATGACTACACATAAAATTAAAAAAAAACAGGGGGAAAAAAAAAAAACAGAGTAAACTACTTACCGACAGGGACCTTGTAAACAAACCATTCTACAAACAGGAAGTCCGACCTGAGCACACAATCCCTACACAAACACAAAAATATAATATGCCACGGCACTTCTATTCAACCGCAAACTTTTTTTTTTATTTGCGCTGGGAGCACTCCACCGGACACAATAGAATCCAGAACTTCATTTCAATATGAATATGACTCAGATGGATAGAGAGAGAGAAAAAGCTGGAGAAAAAATGAGCGCAGGTACTTCAGGCAGTCAGGCAAAGGGTACAGGCCACAGCACAATCACCGTCTGTAGTGTGAGAACGCCTGAAGTGATGTACACACATACACACATACACTAATACAACTCCAGCCAATTTCCCAGGTGTTACCGAACAGGCATGGGGACAAAGTAGTAATCAGTGGTGAACAAGTTGGCCGCTTTGGAAAAGTCTCCTGTATCGGTTTTCTAATGCACGGCCTATCTGGGATCCCGAGTGACGTTCAAAGAATAGAAGTCAACTAAAAGCCAATAGATCGAGAGGGGAGTGCGGGGTTTTGGGTCAACAGCAGGCAGCATACAAGTTCAAACAGTAATATTTGGGAAAGACTTTAAAAGAAGTCAGGGCTGGGGTTATAACAGCACGCTGGGAAAGATCTCCCTGGCTCTCTGGACAATTTAGGCAGGCAAACGTGTAGGGACTTGGCATAAACTGAAATCGGAAGCTGAAATTCATCCCATCCCAAAACCCAGGACGTGATTTATGAAATTGACACTGACATAACTGTCGTGGCTCAGTCTTGCAGAGAGTGCACGAACTCTAGGCCTATATGGGTTGTATTAAAAAAAAAAAAAAAAAGGGTTTGTCATTCTCTGCTGTGTGGCGGTGTGAATTTGACTGATTATCATGAAGGTTTTTATTGCTGCATCAACCTACATGTACATTCAACTGGACAAAAGTGGAAACCACAGAATCACCTGATCCCTAGTCAACCTAAACCGAACTGAATAGTGCAAGTGCAACAAGCTGAATATGAACTTCGCACATGTATACACGTACATGTGTATGTGTTCGAAAGATGTTAACATAAAATAACCCAATGCACCATTTCTTGAGTTCTAACTGAAAAAAGGGAAACGTGTAATTGGATGACATATATTATTGAAACCAATACACTTCTATAGATGTGTACGCAAAAGAGGAAAAATAGTCAAACTTTAAAAGCAAAACATATGGAAATGTTAAACACATAACATATGGGAACTGCTCATCAAACTTCTTCCACAATAAGCTGTCAAATCCAACAAAATCAAGCAATCATCACGTCTGCATTTCCCACCAGAATTCAACGAATTCGGCCTTCGTTGCCTGTCGCCTGTGCAAGGAGCAATTCTAGACCAGCTGACTGAACTTGATTTCCCCAGATATATCAACCTCCTGCTTACTATCTGCCTACCTAGAGCTGAGTGCTCAAGTAATGAGGATGAATGTCGGAAGCAGAAGAAGAAGATTACAAACCTTGACGAGGAAGCTTTTCCTGGAAATCCAAATCTCTAAACTGGTAAAACGAAAAAAAACTTACAGGTCTTGTCTGTTGATATGAAATGCAGACCGGGTATCACATTCTGCGGTTTGGCTGCAGATCACCTCCTGATCAATCATCATGGTTGTTTCTCTGTCTGTGGCAGAGAGGATCCCTGGTTAGCTTGACCTTTGCCTGTGCAGAGTTCAGGTTGTCCTCCACCTGCAAATGTGGGATAAGAAAACACTCATTCTAGTACATTTGGTTGGGGGGGGGGGAATTTTCAAAAGGGGTCTTTTGCAGTGGAAAAGCTAAAAGAAGAGGAGTGAAAAACGAGAGCCTGCCAACATGATTACCTTTAACTGAACACTGTATTTTGGGCAATTCCAGCATTGTCAAAGGAAGTGTAATGTCTGTGACAGAGAGTAACCATGATATCTAACCACGGATCCTCTACACAAGGATAAACGACTCATCTGAGCTTGTGTACAAAATGTACGGAACGGTTTGTCTAGAGGCGTGATATGCCGCGCCCGCGCATAGAACAATGCATAGAACATGTAGAACAATGTGCACGCCATGATCACCGACAGTTGGCGTCCTGACAGAAATTTGCACGCACATGCACGATGCGCAAGTGTCATATCACGCCTCTAACCAGAAAATTGGGGAAGTCGTTTATCCTTGTGTAGGATCTGTGATCTAACGATTTAGAGAAATTATCCAAAACTCTTAGTCTGTAATCTCCTTGAACATTACTAGATGATGGATACAGATTTGAAAAAAAACAAACACATTTTCAGGTACAATACTTACCTCTAAAAGCCCTGTCATGGACATTGCAAAAAAGCTGGAATTGCTCACTCCTGAAGCCAGTGTTCTGCCTATGATGACCTTGCAGGAAAACTGTATTATTTCCTAAATATTATGACACCCTGCCCATTTGCCTTTAAAAGTCCTTACTTTGGGGGGAAAGCTTTTCTCAAATCCAATTTCCCTTCCTGATTCCCTTCCTCAAAAAGTTACACTTTTAATCTGAATATTCTAGATGAAACAGTGAACATATGGGCAATTAATGTTAGTGAGTGTACATTGAATAAAACTGATAATGTATTTTCAAGTCTTATTGCGGTACATCTATCATAAATGCTCCAGGAGATTACAGACTCGGAGTTTTTGGATCATTAATTAGGCCTACATATCACGGTTAATTGACTCTACACTTACTTTTATAATGCGGGAATGGCCCATTTGGGCCATTCTTTGGTCACCATGTGATATAAAATTGGGCTTGTCTGGTTTTTGAAGCTTTACCCCTAGTTAACTACATCTAACATATTACTTTCACTGATTCATCAGGTTAGTACTTTTCACTCCCTACCTCATAGTATAGTTTCTACTTTCACAAACTGTGTCAAAATATTAGGAGGGGCCATCAAAGTTTGGTCACGTGTGTGACATCAGACGTAAAAAAGTTTTCCAGCCCACACCGGAAATTCACGCTTTTCTCCAAAGTTCTAAGGATACACACACCCATTTTGGAGTAAGATAAGTCTTTTGTGATTTAAAGAATGCACAAACAATGTACACCCTCTGCTTTAGTTTTGGGAATTGTTCTGTGGTCAAGTGTGTGACATTTTGATCGGTCATGTGTGTGACATTTTGTAATTATGCTAATTTATGGACGGAAAGACCAACTTATGAAACTTCTTAAGATAGTATCTTTACTTTATACTACCAACACTTTAATGAACAATAATCATTTGTATTACATCACATAAAAAACTTGTTTTCCCCCCCCAAAAAAAAAAATAATTTAGGTTCAATTTAAGAAAAAAATGTGCCATTTAATAAACCAAATATGGCAAAACAGCTTACATACTCAAGTTGTTCACATGTGTAGAACATGTAGTGTACTAAGTGGGAGCACGATCTCTGCAATCTGGGAAACATTTTGTGACTTGGGGGGGGGGGGGACTTATTCGACAATTGGTGGCTAAGCACATTCATGACATTGTTCATCGAACCCATACTTTCTCCCTGTGGCAAACCATGGGTGAACCTAGGTCATAGTTAGGGGGGCTTGACATCGACGCATGATTTATGTTAGTTGCATGGAAGTGCTAATCTTTGCACTAATCCATACATTGAGCCTAGACCACTGGCCGCCCCAAACATCACAAAATTTAACGACAGTGCCATGGGCAATGGGATAAATAATGTTGATAATCTCTTACCTTTGACCTTAATCCATCAGGTCGTTGGAAGGAAGAAGGGGAATGTAGCATAACTACAACAAAAAAGCTGAGGCTCAATCGGTTTCTATTCATATTTTGGGGAATTTGATTAAAAGTCTCAAAAAGTCAAAATTTAAAAATATCATCCGGCTGAAAACTTGGAATGCCCAACGTTAATGCGCCTACCATTTGTCCACCTCTCCACCCCCCCCCTCCCTCCCGGGCTGCCCCACCCAAGATGTGGGGTGACAAAATCCCCACCCCTGGGGCAAAATTTAAGCGACAATCTCTGGGAATTGTGGAGTTTAGTTTCAGGACACCTCAGTCTTTGTGATTTTTAAAAAGATTTTTTCGCTCCAAAATGATATTTGCAACCTCAGGCAATCTTCTCTTAGTTAAAATTATATTGACACTCTAGGCTAAATATTTTTTTTATTTTGAACAGTATTGTGGGAGAAAATGCGACATTCTTACCTGATATTCCAGCCTAACCATGCGAATCGACACACCCAATTCACACAGCTGTCGCCATGTGAATTTGGGGGCAGTGTGCCATGTAAATTTGGGGGCAGTGCATGGCACTGAATGATGAATCATTTGAAATAGAACGCTTGCAGACTGCGTTCGATAATCGACGCGCGAAGGCGCGCGACGCCATGTTGTGGGACAGGCGTATATCTATCCATGCACATTTTGTCCCATAACATAGCGTCGTGCACCTTCGCGCGTCAATTATCGATCGCGTCTGCAAGCGGTCTATTGAATGAGATTGATTTTGGAACTTTCCAACTTCAAGTTCAATGCTCAATTTCAACCAGGTCAAACACCTCCAACAACTGGAAGTCGACAGTAGTTCTTCACCATATGCTCCTGTTAATCATTTTTTTAAACCTAAGCTAGGCCTACCTTTCCTTTCTGATTTTGGCAGTTCTAACATGCACTAGTAACAGTGTCAGAAGTTCGGCTGCAGACGTTTCCAAGATGGCTACGAGATCTAGTGACAGCTCTGCCTCCGAGCTCCTCATTGGCCACTAAAAGTTTGGCCCATGATGACGTCACAGCATTAGAAAATTATATTTAATTCATATAACCAAATTCAATGTATTTTCACTACTTAAAACATTACAACAACAAAATTAATGTTATTTCAAATATTCATAAAAGTAAAACTTTCAAAATATGCGCGAATCGAATCTGACACTTTTAAGAGCGATTCCTTTCATTAGACTTAAATACCTGTCAATCAAGTCGCTGTCGTCTGCTTGCCTACCACGTGCAAACTCTCGCGGAAACTTCAGCCTTGAACGAGAATTCATTACTGGACTGTTTGGTAAATGGTTATTTGCAGAGGATATGGATGTGGCAAATTGATATGCCACTTACAATCAGATTATAAAGAAAAGTTTTCCGATTTCCTCCGGAAATTGTTTAAATCGTTAATGGAAAAGGTTATCATTATTTATTTTTTTATCAGCGCTGAAAATGTACACCACAACATCCGACGCACACTTCCTAACTGTGCTGAGAAAAAAAGGTTAGTTCATGGTCAGGCGAAATTCTGCCAAGTTTCATTTTCGAGTCTTGCCGGTTGAAGTGGGCCGTATCTGTGCCATCAATCAAGCCATACAATGAAGTCAAAAACCTGGCTGACGCCCCGAGGCCTATCGAAAGGCACCTTTTGACATTCGGCATTGGGGATCGAATTTTGGGATATTGCATCCGATATGACGTCATTACATGGGAAAGCGCCTGAAGAACCGGTCTCTGCTCTAGCCTTCGGTCCAGCCGTGCTGCGGCACCCAAAGTGGATGGCAAGAAGCTCGAAAGGTTGATGACCAACGTGCGCCTTGAAGGAAGGTTGCCACAGGTGCCCAACGGCTGAGGTATTTTCCCTTCGCATCCACTTTACACTTCGAGAAATTTAAAGAGGGGTCACATATAGGCCTACATAGCAAAGGTGTTAAAAAGAACAGGAAAAAACTGTGAAATATGTGTGTTTATGTGTTAATGCATAAACAAATTTATGGCGTGTTTTTGCAGCAAATAAATCATGTCGGTCGTGAATGTTGTGAATGAGTTTACAAAATCTATTCATAAAAAAAACACCGCCATGCCTTGGCTCCCATTATGTTTTTGAGTCCCCCCCCCCTCCCCCGGCCCCCGGTAAAAAAAAAAAATCGAACAAAGACACCTATTTTGACCAGGGGGCGTTTGAATTGAATTGTTCCCTCGAAAACCCAGTGACCGATTGACGCCAATTTAATATCCTAAATACGAAGAAAAGAGTAATTTATCATTTAAAGGATCATTTACCATTTAAGTGCGATATTTCGCAACAGAAAACCTGCCCGACATACCCACATCATTTTTGGTGACTCAAAAGCGAGGAATTGAATTCGGTTTTACAAAAAAAAATCACTCTCTCGTGACCGACAGTTAAAGGTTTATACATTAAAATGACTAGTTCAAGTAAAATGTGATTTCTCTGAAAACCCCTCACAATATAATGTACATATCCACCCTTGAAAATCCCAGCCTATACACCCCCGTACATACAAACTTTGACCGCACTCCCGCGCACAACCCCCTCCCGGGTTTTGTGCCTTTTCACCGGCATGGGAGTTGTAGCTTGCTCGATGCACACTCACTGGGAACGGAACGGGTTACACGCCTCTGTTCCGACACACCTCTGTTTCGACACACCTCTGTTCCGACTGCACATATTCCTATTCCAATCCCTTACCCTAACCAGCAGTAACACAATCTTATGTGCGGGTTGTCGGAACATAGAGGTGTCAGAACATAAGGGTGTCGGAACATAGAGCAGTCACCAACGGAACGTTATTGGCTGGGGTTATCCAGATATAGTCCGTGAATTTTGGACCAAAATGAACTTGTATTATCATTGGATTTAGTATTTAAAAAGGCATACAGGTTTACATACCAAAGTCATGGAGCCCCGCCGTATAGTGTAGATACGCATAAAGAACTTGATTATGGTAGTAAACTGTTGATTTATTTGGTTAGTTGGTAGAGAAACTTGTAGTTATAGATCAATTTCCATTCCCACCTTGTTAGATAGTGATTTTATTTACTCGAAAATCAAGAAACTAAAGAGTTGAACTCTTCGCATCTTACTTCTTCGATTCTTCACATTCTTAAACCATCTTTACCAATCTCCAAAATTTCTACTAAAACAGGTTAAAAATCAGTTCACAGTTTGTTTCTTATAATAATTATGTAAAGACGCCGTTAGGCCTACATGATAGTTATGAAGAAATAGGCTATACCAAAAAAAACCTCGCAAATATAAAATTTAAAACGACTGATACAAGTCTAGCCATGTCAGCCCCTTTCGGTTCCCACTGGCGCAATTCAACCTTATGACTCTAAAACAGGTGTCGTATAATGTAATTATTTACAATAAATTCCTGACGTATGCCTATAAAACGGACTCGTCTCCTACAGGTGGCCCATTGACACTTGACCCGAGAGGTCACGAGCAGAGGTCACCGTATTTACATAAGATGCGGTGAAGTTGCATGTTGTATGGCCCATGTGCCAGTAGTGATAGTTTTACAAGTGCTCAAGTTTGGAGTGAAGTAACAGGGTGGATATTAAATTGAAGATGTTCCACAAAAGTGTGACAGAGCCTGTTCATATAGTTTTTGTTTTGTTGTAAATGAAGTAAAACGATATCATGCACCCATCTGCTTGTTGTCATGGCTCGCAGAACAATATAGGCCTATAATCTTACAACACCTGGTGGATAAACGATTAGTCTTCATTGAAATTAATTATAAAATTATTTTCAAGTCTGTTGCGGAGGTATAAACAAGGTTCATGACTGTTATATTATACCTGCAGGTATGAATAATAAAAAAGTATACCACAGTTTGAAATTCCAGATATAGGCCTACATTGAACTACTTTTCTTATTCTATCACTAAATATATTTTTATGCTAATGTACTCATCACATAATAAAGCAAAACTTTAACCAAATAACAACATATTAAAATAATATAGGAAAACATTTCGTCACTAAACTTTAATTTCCCTATAACTTTACGCAAAAAGTCAGTTCAAAACATCTCTGTTTTACGATATGGGTCCACTGATTTTGCCAAAGTTTTAAAAATGAAAATGCAACAAATAACGTTCAATCTGCAGTAGATACGCGATATCTATCGCGAGTGAACTCAGAGTGCTGCCCCGATGTCTGGAGTCCCAACTCTTTGTTAGCCGATCTGCCCGCGTCATGATTCATGTAGCCAGGTTCCTGGGAAAAACCACAAGCACAACATTATACTGTTAAGGCAAAAACAATTGACAGAAAATCATTTTAATACTTGCACCATCTTGCGCCATATTGAACAGTTGGTAATTCACAAGATAAATCTTGGTCACGGTGTCATATGAAAATCTGACTCCTATGAAAATCTGACTCCTTTACCCTACTATTGGTTAAACCCTCTCATTATGCATGTGCAATATCACCAATGAATCCGTATTTTGCAGAGTCCTAAAATTCACACTACACCGGCGCAGGCGGGTGAGAGCACCAAAGGCCGCTGCAGTTGCTCTTGGAGAAGCGTCTTTCGTCCAGGGAAAAAAACCGACGATCAACCTCTTGTCCTCTTGATGACCTATACAAACCAAGTTGTGTGGTTCGTCAGCCCCATCAGATTCAAGCGGTGGTACCTGTAAAGGCCGTGACACGAGAGACTTTATGTAGCCGTACGTACACATTTGGCGCTAAAACTTGCACTATGTGCCGCAATCAATGTCAAACTCCATGTGCTGCAAGGATGTCCTCCCATGATCCCTATCGATTTTCAGATAGTAAAGATACTGCATATTACGGAATATTCGATCTTCAATGCGATTTTCTTATTCTTTTGATTTAAAAAAAAAAGAAAGAGTTATCAGAGAATAGTCTTGTCTTGTGATAGTTGCTTTTCTGTGTTGATTGACTGTAAAACAAAAACCTTTTGGGCATCTTTTGCCTTATACTGAACATGCTGAAGGGTGGTTTACACACAGCGCAAAGGCGTACGCCACACACATTTGTGACGTCACTGCAGCTAGAGGCGTACCAGACTCGCAAGAGTTGAACACATTTATGATTTTCAACTCGGGCGAACTGGTGGAAATTTCGTGATAAAGAATTCGCTTCGCATTCACATTCACTTTAACGTTTACATTTATGTTTGAACAAGCCTAAAGGTATAATTTTAGGCCGTAAATATCAACTCCTCAACTTTCGTCAGGAAAATTGGGTGAATGTAAGGGAAAGTTATAGTTGAGAGAAATAGAGGATAAAGGGTATATAGTTTCCCTAATGATGACCACAACCTCAAGAGTTCCAGGTTCATAACCCAACTGTCACTGCCCAAAGTACAGTAAAGCTTCTGAATACCGTAAGCATTATGTTTAAACTGTAAACCATGGCGAGAATTATTATTAAAAAAAAAACCAGCAGTATGCTATGACAATGTATGCATACACATTGTTAGTTTATCCATAGATCCTTGGCAGGCCACACTATGCACCGGAACCAGACTCACACGACGTGCCCAAAGGCCCGACTAAAAACGGAAGGAACTGCGCATAAAAAAGCCTCTCCAATGAATAACAGCCTCCCTTTATATCAGCTGACCTACTTTTTAAAAACCAGAGGAGCACGTTTCTGATATTTGCGACAGGGAACAGTTGAGGTAAAGTGGCTGCATGCGGACAGGGAATAGTTAAATATAAAACAACGCCCACCTTAAAACGAACGGCTACCCATGGGATACGGGGGAAATAGGGCACGGGGAAAAAGCGCTTGTCATAGCTCCCGCCGACAGTAAATATTAGGGATATTGCCCGGGAATATATAAAAACGCGCCAAAACGGAAGTAATGACGAAGATGAATGGTTCACAGATCGTGTCAATGTGGGAGGTGACGACTTGTGTATCGTCCGCGTCGGCCTCATTGATCGAAGATATGTGGAGAAGAAATTTAGCGGGAAAGGTGTAAGGAAGATACTCGCCCGTAAGAATCTGTGGCTAAGGGTGAATCCTGACAGTTTGAAATGGGGGGGGGGGGAGAGGGGGCGGTTACACACAAGAACCAGCATTGTACTGTTTATCTATTATGTATGACCGTTATAATCTAATAAATAAGTGAAACATGTGACCGTAGAACTTTATGTCAATATTGTGTCAATTAGTACTGAAGGCTTTGTGCATATGAGTTAGGTATGGTTGTGTTGGTACGACACGAATGTCGCATGGGCAAGCGGTATTGCAGGTGATAAGATACAAGTTAGATTTAGTAAGATGCCACGCCCTGCGACGTGAGTTAAGATGTTGAACTTTCTACGTGGTTATAGGATGGCGTACATTCCCCCCTCTTCCGTGTTTTTACAACTGAAGTCAGAGAGACGTTAATAATCTGTGATTCCACGAAGGAGTCGTCTGCAGTCAGAAGAAATTTCCTGTTTTGTCACACACACAATTGCCCAATCAACACAAATTTCAAAACTGTCGTGATTTTTTTTTTTTTGAGAAGGCGTAAGTTACTCCCGAAGAGAGGGAAAGAAAATATTAACGTTCATCAGTGTTGGCAAGCTGATGTTAATCCGGAAAATCCCTTTAGATTTCACTGTTCGGAAAATGCGATAAACTCGGTGCAGGTAGTTGCAATTATCGCGGAGGGAGCATCGACCGGGGTGAAAAACCGCCGAGTGATCGGGTGCGGTGTCGACGACTCGTTGCATCCCACACCCACAAAACCGTGGGGGCACCTCCCGGACACCTGTGCGAGCTAAACCGGTGAATAAGCGCGTGTTGAGTGGCGCGATCGAAACACGGTCGCTCTGCTCCATCCGCAGTAACTTTTTTCTACAGCCAAGTATAGGCACAGACGGTTCTGAGTTTGTTAACCCGAGAGCCGTGAATCGAAAATAGCAGATAAAACTTACCGGTGTTTCACTGAAAAAGTATAGGACTTGTTAAACACATATAAAAACCAAAAAAAAAAAAAAACTACATTGGGGTATAAAACTGATATCGCTGTGATTTTAACATACGGCGGCCAAAACTATCCTGTTTTAAGCCAAACCACTATTATGGCTTCACATCACTAAAACGTTCGAATCAAAACCTTATAACGTCATTTCAAATCACGTGATATAGATTTTTTCCGATCACGTGATATGTTTCGCGCATGCGTATTATGGTAAGTGACCATACTTGGTTGCAGAAGACAAATTTGCGCATACCGTCCGTTTCGCTCCCTCTTTCCCCACACATCAAATGACTTTCGATTTCTTGTCTGTGAGAAATGCCTGACACATTCGTTGGCGGGGGGTAGGGAAAGGGACGAGGGTGTTGAGACAATTCATTGAGGATGTGTCAATTTGCAGAGCGGACAAAAGTTCACAGGCGGTGCTAGGCCAGTGACAGTCTAGGGAGGACAAATCCGGATTCTGGTTTATACTGGATGGAAAAAGTTTTGAGGAACGGAACTTTTCTCTTCCCTCCCCCCTTTTCTTGGGGGCTGATCGATTGCACGTGGTGGGAGTGGGGGTTGTTTTAAGAAAATCAAGTCGGTTTGTGTGTTGAAGTCGAGGGAGGTCGCGGGTGGCGGTAATCAGGTTTATCCTGGCGCGGGAAGACGGTTTGATTCGATACACGCGTGGCTGGAAGGATGGGATTTTATTAATAGATTGCCCAGATAAACACTGTTCAGCTTCAACTGTAGCATTTTTTTTGTCACCGTTTTCCCCAACTATACAGAAAATCGACGTCTTTGGATGGCGTATGTGTCAGAGAAGGCACCAAGAGAGGCACTCCTGAGTGGAGAGAGGCAATTGTAGTAAAGTGTCTTGCCCAAGAACACAAGCACCGTGTGTCCCGTCAGGGTTCGAACCCACGTACCATCGCACACGAGTTAGACACCGTAATCATTGGGCCAAGGCACTCAACTACAACACTGCCCAAATTAGTCATCAGTTGTCCTCCATTCTTTTTTTTTTCGATGAGTGCAGGTGTAGGATGTTGACTTCTATTTCAAGGTGGTTCAAGTGATGGTACCTACTTTCTCAAAGGAAAGCAAATTATCATCATTTGACAAGCGGGAAATG
The DNA here is from genome assembly GCA_029964075.1 of Patiria pectinifera. Classification (NCBI taxonomy): domain Eukaryota; kingdom Metazoa; phylum Echinodermata; class Asteroidea; order Valvatida; family Asterinidae; genus Patiria; species Patiria pectinifera. Next base: position 25,347,232 of record CM057135.1, read on the forward strand.
CCTTTTAATGAAATACTGTAACAGCTTACGTGTAATGCTTTAGCTTTATACATTCACTCATAATGTAACGGACTGCAAAGATTTGTTTGATATATGATTTCAGCCAAAAGTCTGAACGATCTCATGCCCTGGATGGATGTAACTTTCCCACCGTTTCATTCCAACGACCAACGACGGGGGGACAGTGCCACTGCCGTGGCGCGCGCGTCACTCACGGGGCGCTAGCTTGCTCGTTTCACGGTCGTCCCCTTGTCTCCCCGAGCGATATGACAGCGGGGAATCACCGCTAACCGACAGCGGCCACCAAGCGAGACTGTCACCGGGAATAAATAGCACAGGTGTCCCGGCTCGGACGAGTATCCAACACACACACGAAAATCTCATATATTTACTTTGCAGTCACCTCGGGTCACTAAAGCCAAGTCGACGCGAGGGGAGAAACAAAATTTATGCGGGTGGTGATGTTGTATTAATGAATGGCAGATTTTTTTACAAGTTCATATTTTTAGTGTAATGACAGTGAGTTGGGATGGGTGAGTTTAGGAGTATACCAACGCGACCGGCTTGACAGAAAAGTGAAAGATGGTTTTGGGAAGACTGTCAATTGTGCAGGTGTTAGGGGCCAGGTAAGGAAGAGCTACACAGGTGTTTGGAGCTGGATGAGATTTTGTTGGGGGGCCTCCTTGTTTTACACTGACGGGGTATTAGCCTCGCTGAGGTCAAAGGTGAGGGATATTAGAGAAAATTGACATGTCGTGGGAGATTTATGGTGAGATTTGGGCGATGGTGACGGGCTGGCAAATAGTGGGTAAAGGGAAGTTGAAGGACGGGATGAAATGGCGGAAGGAGGAGTGGGCTTTTTAGCCTAGAGAAGATGAATTGAGTAGTGGTGGTGGTGGTGGTGGTAAAGTTGTGAAAGTGTATAAAATGACAGCAAAATGCGTGGTGAAACGAGAATAACAGACTGGTTTTGTTGATTAGTAAAACAAAATGTGGTGAAGGCAAAATGTGATACATGTATTGGTAGCTGTGGTGCGCAGGATCACAATGGTACGGTCACAATGATGAGTGCGGTTTAAGATGGCGAGTGTATGCAATTGTACAGCAAGTGGCCGATACTGCTGTGGTGATGTTTGGTGTTGAGTGGTGGAGAGAGTGCCGAATATGGTAATAACTGTAACGTTTAGCGGACAGCCTTGCTTTTTTCTGTGCAGAAAAACTGCAGTTATTCTAAAAGAAAAACAGAAGACACGATAACGAAGAAGACAGATATAAAGACTGTGACAACACCAAATTGCGGTGACAATTTCTGTAGGCCTGATGATTAAAAGGATAGTCAAAATGTACTCCAGTCAACCACAATAGCCATACCACAAGACGTGTCACAGGTAACGGGATGAACAACGACAGAGGAAAGTCTTTGTCACAGTTCATAAATACAGCCTGTGACTGGATGACATGTAATCAGTGAAGAGTGATTGACTTTGCGATGACAACTCCGCACAACGGTGACCACGACTAGCGTCTAATGACATCGCAACTGATGAGGGCAGAGATGATAGTCACGATTCCCTCATTAATGACAGCGACGACAGTCAGCTTGGAACCATGACTTAACGGCGACGACATTGAACTATAAGTGGATGAGCGAGACGATGACAGTAATGACAAAAAAAACTTCCCAGGGTGACGAGCGGTGCCGAGTAGCAGCTGTACGGGTTCCCCCAACACGCAACACACAACCTGCCAACACCGGATGCAGCAACTTCCCCAAATCAAGGCTAAGTACACACAAACCGTTTACGTGCCCATCCGCCTTATATTTTACTTCGGAAGCGATATTCTAAACACCATCCGCCATTAACAACTCGGCAAAAACAAATTAAAATCCCCTACCAAAACAAAAAAGGATGGATCGTTTTGCTTAAAAACGAAGTCCCCGTTTTACCAGGTTTTTTTTTAAAGGAGGAACCATTATTAAGGTTAAATTGATTGCGACACTACGACTCAAAAAATGGTGAAGACAAGAGTTTGGGCAAGTTTACCGCGATGAGAGTTTTATGAGCCGTGGTGGGGTTGACAGCTCGATTGGGGTTCAAGGGCGGAGGAGTCCCCCCGTGCCCCGCCATGGTTGCGTGCATGTCTGCTATTAAGCCCGGTGTAGTGTGAAACTGGGACTTCCATTATAAACCCATTGGTTGTACGGCGCATGCCTTATTATAAGAAACATAATTAGGCCTGTAACATGGCACGTGTGAGGGTTAGAGTCCATTTAAGGTATAAAAATAAGACCAGACTTCGTAATCAAGTTAGGAGTCCAAATTTTATATGACACCGGCATTTGATTTCTGCCATAAACGTAATACATGTAGATAGCTCATGCATCTGATTTATTCGGCACAACTTGCTCGCGTGACGAAGTAGTGCACAAAACGCAAAAGAACTTGTTCGTCATTCCCGACATAAAATGGGAAAATTCTCCAAATTTGGTTTTTCTTCCCTGTATAGCCAAGAAGTCAAATAATCAGTAGAAGTTTGCGGTTCCACCATTAAATTAACCCAAAAGAATGTAGTTAATTATGTGCCAATGCCACTTTCGAAATTCTTCCAAACATTCAACCGACCGTTGGGGTCGCTTTTCAAAATGGCGTCGGGCCACCTGGGTGATAATCATTGATCTCTATTATATAATGGAGATCAATGGTGATAATCTTTATAACTGTATTATTAGGTATACGACGAAGGTTTATAATTAGTGGAACCAACGCGTACCGGTATGCTACCTGAAAGTGGAAATGGCGAATTATGGGTTCGACGCTGAACAACATGAGGCAAAGCATTTAAAGTCTTCCACTTTTTGACCCCGATTATATAAGGGGAAAGTGGGTCGGAGTCTAGACTTTCTCTGTGCACTGAAGCGAAGGAAGCCCGAAATTATTAATGTTATTTGCACAATTTCCTATAACGACCGTAACAGGACTGGTTTATCAAGAAACGATCGATAACATTAGGCCTGCACATCGGCACATGGCATGGCCGTTGGCGAATCCCCGTGTTTAAACGGCCCTCTGAAGTTAACGGAAGAGCCCCGTGTGGTTGATGATAGACAGTCTCATCGTCTGTCCATAACGCTTATCCTCTCTTAAAATCTCTCAAGGAATGAGATAAATTCACATGGGATGTGGGTGATTTTCTAGCATGCGTGTCCGTGTACACGATTGCATTTTTGTCAGATTTCACGAGCATGTGAACAGTTCTCAGGCATTGCGATTTTTTGGTGTCGTGTGAAACTGAAATGGCGAAGATGAAAACAGTCACTGTACAGTGCACACGCAGGATCACTTCAAAGGGTTGGAGTGGTATTGGGGATTTGTAGAACGCAGAGTTACAGTTAACTGAAGTTCGTTACAAATCAGTCACAGTATTAGTATCAAAATTACAAGTCAATCACAAATCAAATCAAACGTTCATGTCAAATCACATGTCAATCACAAGTCAAATCACAATGTTCATGTCAAATCACAGGTCAATCTCCAGTCATGTCAAGTCATCTCAAATCACATGTCAATCACAGGTCAATCACAAGTAGCTTATCACATGACTTAAGACAAGATAATGACTTGGGATTGACTTGTTATTGGCTTGTTACACAGTGATGACTTGTGATGACTTGCGATGACTTGCGATAACTTGTGATTGACTTGTGATGACTTGTGATTGACTTGTCACAATCATGACTTGTGATGACTTGTAATGACTTGTGATGAATTGTGATTGACTTGTCACAGCTTGTCAAGACTTGTGATGACTTGCGATTGACTTGTAATTGACTAGTCATAGTGACCTCTGATGACTTGTTATGACATGCGATTGACTTGTGATGACTTGTGATTGACTTGTCACAGTGATGACTTGTGGTGACTTGTGATGACTTGTGATTGACTTGTGATGACTTCCATGCGTCCGGAGATCATGATGGCTCAAGTTGGACGATTTTTGCAGGCACGATGAAACTCTACAAAACTAATCTTTGTTTTCATATCATCGATGATAACAAGAAGAGTTTCACTTTCTTGTTTTCACTAGTTTCTTCGTGTTTCTTTACTCACGGTACAATTTTCGTAAATGTTTATATAATTTCTCGATAAGTTTTGGAAAACATAACATTGAGACCAAGGGAAAAAGGCTGATGATTTACATTACGTTGAAGCTGCCAAAAAGTAGGTCAAATTATTCCATCCGAGAGCAAAAGAAGGTTCTTTACACCGGGTTTACTTAGCAAAAATAGGCCACCAGCCAAAGTGCCATGCACTGTGTATAGTACCTGTAACTGGTCCTCTGTTGATTTTTGCTCAGCGTGTGAATCTGATAAGCTATTATATTCTGCTTAACCTGTGAGTGTACTGCCATTCAAACTACCATATTCAGGTTTTTTTGGAGGACCTACCTATACGGTTGTATGATTGACCTTGTAATGATCGACACTCATATAAAACGGTGAACCAACTCGAAATCAATAACAGAAGGCACTGCAAAGGTGTGAGGGGAGAATGAGAAACAATTAAAACAACCGTGACGTCAAAAGGCTTGATTGGTCAACTCTTAACTGGTAAATTTGAAACGCCCTCCTGCGACGTTTTCTCCAATTAGATCATTCACAATCAATATTCGGTGCTGGGTCTATGGGGCCCGGGGCCCAAGAAAAAACGAGATCGTGGGATGGGCCGTAGTTATGTGAAGCGAAAAAAAAAATCGTTATCTCGAATGTTCGAGGTCTCTTTTTCCCCACTTCTAATCCGAAGCGTGGTTCCCACAACGTCAGGCCCCGGTTATATGTAAATATTGACGGCATAATGTTGTCGTTTCACCCGCTAGTCAAGTGCCCTAGCCGGCAATTGCCCCGTATACGCTGACTGGGGTACATCCGATCTATCAGACCGGCGATAAAGAAACTATAAAAGATACAGGGAAAAAACTTCGTGAAAATTTGGAAATCGTCCAAAACAAATGGTGCCTGAGTTCGCCCGCGCGCTGATGAAGTATAACTACTATGTGCTTGGTATGGTCATGTACACGTTGTGTTCTAGTTCGCAGACGAAGTCGTGGTGTTTGTTACCCACAACGGAAAAGACATTAATCAAATTGGATCGGAAATGACCTCGTAATTATTGTGCTGTGCCTCAGATTTGAAGGGCTCGATGGCGTGGTGGTATTTGTTTTAGGCCTAATTGTTTTGTTGGTTTGATGGGTTGTTTGTGTCTGGGTTGGGGTATGAGACTTGCGAGTAGGTGGGTGGGTGGGTAATTCTCGTTGTGTTCTCTAGATTTGTCTTACCACGTTATGTGGTATAGGTATGAACAAACAGTGTGTGCCAAAAAAGTGCAACATTCAGAAACAAATAATTAAAACTGTTTAATGATTTTTCTCCAATGAAATTATATAACATTAAAGCCTGACTATTTCTCAATCCACTCCTTTTTACCCAATTCCATTAGGGTCCCTAGATCCAGAAATACAATCAAATAAGTGAAAGGGTGTTCATTTTACTTGGGCCACTCTCACCAGTGATGTCGCCAACTTAAGTTCAATGCCTATTCAATGCTTAACCCATATTCAGCATGTCCAGGCGAGAGTGGCCCAAGTACAATTTACACCCTTTCACTGAATTGATTGTTTATTTTTGGCGGAATCTTATAATAAAGTGAAAACGAGGCTGGGCCCGCAAAACAGCTACACTGTAAACTACGATGGCCGAGGCTTGCCACTGCAGCTTGCACGGAACCCACAACCGTTTATAAGAAGGCCTATGAAGTTAGCTGCCCACTGTGCAATGTGTACGGCTAATAATTTTTGCAAAATATATGTCAATGTCACATTCACTTGACACGGCTGCTATACCGTGCGTAAATCAAACCGAGAATTATTGCAGGTTTTTGGATTTGAATGTTAAAGTAAATCTGTCGTCAAATCGGGCATGTCTGGAGGCTGGCAGTGATGGCCATTGTGTCTGCATGTTTAGTTGAGTCTGCACTAATGTGGCGACCGGGTATGACTCTGTTCAGCCCGGGGTGAAGTTGGCAGATGACACCCCGTCCATCCAGCCTCGTCCCGCGGTGGGTCACCGCGGGTCACGCCCTACACCGCCGGCAAATTTGAGTGAATTTCTTTTTGGGTAGAACAGAAAACAGAATCTGTTGCCGCTACGCTCCGAAAACATAGGCCTACAACACATTGAATGCCCTTATAATGTTGGCCTATACTGGGTGAGTGAAAAAAACACACACCAATGAAACCCAAATGACTGGACCAGTTTCTTGAATAAATGTTTGCATCCCTATGTGAACAATTCACCACATAGGGATGCATGTCAATTGTTTTCGTTTTGCTGAGAGAACACTTACTTTTTTGTGATCCGTGGACAGAACTTTAAAACGGTGTTTGTGTTCATAATTCCGTAACGTGAAAAGTACATGAGTGATTTGAATGATTCTTGTACTAAAAGAAATCTAAATGATTGGGCTTTCATGTCCTAGATTTTGAAAGTGCTACAGGCAAAACTTCATTCAAACATTGGTCCTGCTATTTGGGTTTGGTTTGTTTTATACTCAACCTGTAGTGGTATAAAATGCATGTTTTATTGGAATTTTAAATAACCCAGAGCAGGATTTGATTACATTTTTTTTTTTTACAGAAAAAAACCTCAACTGAGTTACACTCTCAAAAAAAAGCTAAAGTCAGATTCGACATTGACACTGGAAAAAAAAAAGACCTGACACTCTTAAGGGTCAAAAGTACAATTGTTTTCATGCAAAAAGACACCTTCTTGTTCAAAAATTTCCATTTCCGTGTCAAATGACCGGGAAAAAGTTACTCAGAGCAGTGCAATTTTGGACCCGGAAAATGGTCAGATCAAAATCTGACCCGGAATTCGGCTCGAATCTCACCAACAACTTTTTAAGAGTGCTTAGAGAAACAAGTCAAAATCTAATGTTATTCAGAAGGTTAAACTTCAACGAAATTCAAACGAAACTCCTTTCTTTGGGGGGCGGGGGCGGGGATAAGCAGTACCACGTTTCGAGTCCGAACCGAGCAAGCTTATGTTTTTTTGGTCTCTATAGGAAACCACCGGACAATAATGGGGTTGCAGTGCTTATTATATACGTCGATGAAGGGCAAATCAAGAATTCAGTGTTCTTGCTTTCAGAGATTTTCAGAGAGCAGGAGTAAAAACTGGGGTTACAAGAGTGTTTTTACAAGTGAGATGATTTTTTTTCTGATCACGTGGCTTATACATATTCCATTCCTAATCGATCTCCGATTACAATCAATCACCCACCCACAACAAAACACCCATTTTGCGTCATGTTGCAATTTTCACCCCAATGGCCGTGTAACGTGTGAAACTGGGTTTACAAACAATCCCAGCCTGAACCTTCCGCCCAACTAGGGCTTATTACCCACCCAGTGACGCACGGAATACGTAGCCACGATTTTCGTGGGATATCAGCCCCCTAGCTCCACAGATGCTCACCCAGGGGTTAAAGAAGTCAGCCGGAAGACAAAGGTTACTTTATAAACAAAAAAAATAAAGGCGCCAGTAGAGAGCACTCCGTCTTTGTACTTCTGGGCCCGTTTGTCATCCCGGCCCACTTGACATTGTACTGTAGTATTAGTCGGGGGCCCCCTCTCGGTGACGTCACGGACGCAGTGCGCGCACGCTGCGCCGACGTCGGGGGACACGCCTGATTGCCTGGTAACCGTTGTTGCGTCTGCTGGTTGATGTGAGCGGCGATCGGCCGCTGTTCTCAGGAGTTTTTCCTTGGCGAGGTTCAAGTGATTTTGTTTGTTTTCGGCACACTTGTTTTTTTCCTGATTTCTTGTGTGAGTACGTCGTAGCTGCATATATAGCTAAAGCCAGCTTGGTGCATAGTCAATTAAGGTTACATTGTTTTCAGATGAGAGTACATCCATTTTTTCCAGAGCAAAATCGAAAACAAGAGTGATATTTTGAAGACGCCAACTTTGGTCCTGCACTGCACGGACTGTTTTTCACTGAACAATTTTGGTTTTAGGAATTCACCATCTTCAAGCTTTTGCTTGTCTCTCATGACAAGTCCGTTTCACTACCTGACACGACATTTTCATAAATCATCAATTCTAGCCGTTCGTTTATAAAACGCGTGTTTCATTCCTACCAACTCCAACAATTGGCACACACTCACAGGGAGTGTGGCCTCGTGTTTAGGGTTTGTTACTCGAGATCAGAGGGTCAGGGGTTCGAATCCGCCTGCTGTTGTGTCCTTTAGGCAAGCCACTACACCCCACTTGCCTCTCTCCACCCACGAGTATAAATGGGCACTGGCTTTAGCATGGGAAGTAACCTGTGATGGACTGGCATTCCACCCAGAAGGAATTGAAAATAGTCTCAGTCGTTTTATGCCACTGAAACCGGAGATAAACGCCGGCCCGATGGGTCGTATTGGCTTGGTACAAACTTGACTAGCTTTACGTATTGACAATGAGCCAGTGGCGTAGCTAGGATTTTTTTTAGGGGGGGGGGCATCAGAATATCAGGGAGGGGGGGGCACATATCGCAAACGTCCTATTGCAGTTTTTCCCCAGTTGGGCCCCATAATGTCTCGCTATATCCAGAAATACAGTAGGCCTAAGCCTTTGGCTAACTGAAAAAACTACAATTTACAAAAATCTTTTTTTGGTTGGGGAAGGAAAAGGGGCATTATCAGTATTTTGGTGGGGGCACATGGGGGGGGGGAAACAATTTGTGGGGGAACGTGCCCCCCGGGTCGCTACTGCAATGAGAGCACATCACAAGTGTATGAGCTACAATTTTACATGCACATGTGCATGTATGTTATGTGCCCTACATCATGCAGGCCTGCCAACATCTGCAATTTCGATTTGGGTCGAGCGCATACACAGCACCCATCGGGACCAATGCGAGTTAATTGCAGGGGACGGTAATATATTTTTATGGAAGGGGGGACTGGGCTGTTGCATTTTATGATCCATGCGAAAGGATGTGTGTACTGATATGCATTTGTGAATGTGTATAGCCAACCAAAGCAGTAGCAGCAGCAGCATTCTTGATCGCCAACAAAGCCAAACAAATCGGCCATTTTACTCAATTGTTGTCGAAACTGAATAAAATCATTCAGTTGTATTCTTCGGGATATCGTCCTCTTCTATTTCAAATGCATCATTTTTGGAGCCATCGATCACAACGGTTTAAATAGCCCTTTGAAAAAAAACAGCAGCCGACAAAAGCTTGTGTGATGTTCCCGCCATTTTTTAGGGAGGTGGGTCGTTAGCGAAACTTTCCTACGGGTGACAGAAACGCATGACTGCGCGCCGATCTTTCGGGCTATACACCACTGCGTTGTTCCACGCACGTTTCCCGTTGTGTGGGACGAATTGTTCGAAACCACGCCAAAAGAAAACACGACTTTGAGGCAATTTAGGGCCCGTCACGGCTTTTGCGTTTCTATTCCCGAACATTGTGTTGCGCTTCACTGCTACTGTGGGAAAAGAACCAGTTTCTCCTCTCCATTTCTCGAATCTGTAAGCCACAGACCACAATTCGCACACTGAAACCAAATGTATTCTCTGCAGATAACGATCATAATAAAACTGACAACCAGTTTCCGCCTTTAGAGGTTGAAAGCCTTGCAATTTTACACAAGTCGTGTCGTCAATACGTCTTTGATTTTAACGTTTGCGAACAGTGACTATACTGTCCACATTGATTACAATTGCACCGATTACTTTTCAAACAGCAAATGAAAGACAATTCTGATCGGTAATTGCAGAGTTCAATTTATTCGCTATTACTCCCAAGCCACTTTACATGAGAGACCTTTAATGGTGATAATTAAAGGGGACGTATCCCTTTAAAAAAAGTATCCATGATGTACATCGGCAGTTCTCGATTCGATGCGTAAGCCCTGCGCACACCTTCCCGATTTTACCGGTTCACCGGATCATCGGGTCATCGTACAGAGGTGTGCGCCGAAAATTCGGCCCGATCTGACCGTACACCGGGCGACCGGATGAAATCAAACATGTTTGATTTTGTCGCATCTGATTTCACTGGATCCGATGTCACCGGAAAGTGTGCGGGCAGCACTCGTATTTCACCGGACGCAATATTAATGTTAACCAATCAGATTCACGAAGGAAGTCACATGATTCAAAATTGACGGCTGCCATTTTGTCATCATGATTTGTGACTGATTACAGAACGGAATTGGGCATTTGTGCGGGTAACGTTGCGGTCTAACTCTAACCGCAATGATGAAGGAAAAAAACCCGTACCTGTGATGGGGTGAAACGTACATGTACGTGTACGCCGGGCTTTACTCGAAACTTCACCTGGGACGGTACCTTTAACAGAGATTTAAAGGGGCAATGTCTCTACAAAGAAAGTACATGTATCAACGTTGTCTGAAATGGCATTCTCCACTGTTTCTTTTTTTGGGGGGGGGCATTGGTGGGACACCGTTTGGAATGGTGGGACATACCTCAACAACGCCAGATGTCACTGCGGCGAGCCACAAACATGGGGCCAGCATCAGGCGGGGCCGCCACAAAGCGTATCCCACGCCCGAGGGTTACGGGTATACGACTCGGTAACACCTGGTCCAATTATGTGGATCTGCTAAGCTGAAGAAATGTGCTAAGCGAGAATCAGCAGAGAGCCAGTCACAACTCATGACATCACATGACATGTTGGCTGGTAACCAGTTTTTGCTAAGCATTTTTTTCTATGCTTATATACCATGTTTCTGTGCTTTGCAACTCCATAGCATCGGCCCCTCCTAACCCCCTCAAAAAACCCAAAATCCAATGCATGTGAATTCCGATTCGCTTGGTATTAAGCTCTTATACAATGCACTCCCAAGTACATCAGAGACCAACAGAATATCACCCAAAAGGTAATGGTAGAATCCAAATGAGGTAATTCAGATCACAGAGAAAAGGAATTCTCTAATGGTCAGATCGGGTATGGTTTTGCTGTTCAGAGAGTCGGGTTCAGATTATTATGTCTGGTTTTAGAGAGGAATACCATCTGGTCTTGTCATGGTGGACTTCAGCTTATAAGGGGGAATTCTGCCGTGGCGTTGATTGTCGTTGTCAGATGTACCTTGTCACTCACTGTCGTGGTCACGGTCGCACTGCTGATGTCATTGGAATCGTGAAGCATTGCTTTATGTTGCAGACACTGCTGTAGTCGAATCCATCAAAGGCCATCGCAAGTCCTCTATCCCAAGTCAAGTCACAAGCTATTCGAATGAACTTTGACAAAGGAATTCCTTTGTACTTGTTCGTCCCCTTTGTGATCGGACTTTTCTGATTTCAATACTTTTGACCGGACTTGGTTGGGAAAGGACTTGTGATTTACTTGTGTAATGAGAGACTCGGTGCTTGGCTGGCTTGCGCTCGTCCCGCTGTTTCCCACGGTCAGGCATATCTTCATAATCATAACCAACAACACCATCATCATTATCATCAGCATCATTTCCGCGGGGCTAGGCTGGGCTATTTGTCTCGTTGGACGACATCCCCAGCTGTGGGGGCCCTGGCGCGGCCCTAACCTCGGCCCAGCTCGGCCAGTAGCCAACAACAAGCGGCCGGCCTCCGGATGCCACGGGGCCAGCATGCCGAACAGCCGGTATATACCGCAGCGGAAGTAGTTGACATTCCGCGGCTGGTTGGCGAGCCATTCGGTTATATCGGCCATCAAGAGAGCCCAATGAGTTTTGAGCGCGGAATTCAGCCGACGTGCTGGCATAATGCTTTCAGAGTTGGCCTTGGGGGTAGGCATGCATGCAGTGCGCTGGCTTTATAGCGGCCCTAAAAACAAGTTATACACGTTCCAAGTACGCATGTACAGTACATGTACACGTATATATGTATAATCGTTGCAGATTGTATACAGTTTGTATACATTTTGTATACATTATGTACACACTATTATAATACACGAATTAAGTGTACATGTACATTCCAAGGTTGATATAGCACGCGAACGATTAATTTTCCAATATGACCTTTTTTTATATTCATATCGGCCTCACTTAAAAATGATATCATTCTGTCAAGGTAAAAGCGGGTCATTTTTTGGGCACCGACGGTTTAACGCTGTGCCATTCATGGTAAATGGGTTATAATGAGAAGCGATAAGTATTATACAAATTGTTGGGCGAACGACAACAGGCCGGGCCCGCGATTACAAAAGCCAACAGAAATCTTAAAATGATTGTCCTGTCTCATAACTGCAAGGAAATGTATGCAGGGCGGCTCTGACGCCCTGGGGGCTCTGAATGCGGTTTGTTGATGGGGTTGAGGTTGCGTGTAAAAGCTTGGTGGAAGGAAAAATAGAAGAGACTTTTGTATTTTAATCGCGAATTTATTTTCTAATCTGAGCCTCGCTCGCGCAGTCGCGCACTTTTTTTTTTTAACTTCGTGCGCAGCGAGGTTGGACCCCGGGAAAAAAATAGTAATCGCTCAAATTATTTGCACAAGGCGATCGAGCGATAGGGCTTATCTCCGCAATTTGGAGACGCTCCGTAATAATTCGTGGCGGCGATTAAGCCAGGATTTTTTTTCTTTTTATAATAACGGCAAGCATCAAACTACATATAAACTGTCTTCTTTAAATGAACGGGCACCATTCGCAAACATTTAAAAATGTAACTGGAAAAAAATAGCATGAAATATCCTATTTGATTAAATAATGGGATTGTGCATTCTGTGACAAATCACTGCGTCTGGTGAAGTATGCTGTGATTTTCAAGAAAAAGAGAAAATACACTCGACCCAAAAAAGTAAGTCCCCCCCCCCTTCCAATACTTTTTGTGTCTAACTCAAAAACTACTGAGCACCTCTCGTTCAAATAACAACTAATCAGTACAGAAATTCCTTAGCAATCCAGCCATACTCTTTATTTGGCCCACAACTGTGATAATGTGTACGAATTTATGCAATTTTTTGAATACGTGCAAGTTGTGGTTCACACTCACCTTGTGCGTACACAAAAGGGCAACTTTTTTTCGGTACCATTTGTCAAAATTGCATAATTTTGTACACATCATCACTGTTAAGGGCCAAAAAAGAGAGTATGGCTGGATTGCTGAGGAAATTCTGTACTGATCAGTCACAATTTGAGCAAGATGTGCCCAGCAGTTTTGGAGTTAGACAAAAAAGTATTGAGGGGGGGGGGACTTTCCTTTTTTAGTTGAGTGTACCATCATGTTCCTCGCGACGGTTAAGACCAATTAAACCATCGCTCTGTCAACTGAAACTTATGCTTTGCCGGGATTAAAATGAAGAGGCATTTTCACAGTTATATCTAAAACTTATATGAGCTGAAATTTCGACATGTTAGTTTTTGGATAAACTGCTTCAGATTTATTGTATTGTCGTTTCTTGAATCGGCAAAATCATTATCGGTGTCCATTTCTTCAACTTGCATTTTTTTTTGGTGCATTCATGACGATAGCCTAGACGTATAAGTTGGGCAGAGAATGCAATGGGGCCTATAATGCAGCATTTTCTTGTGAACTTTACAGAAAACTGTAAAAGAAAGAGCAAAAGAATTAAGCAGACTGCTTTAGTGTGTCTTATTATTAACAGAAGACATGTCGTAGATGCAGAACAATTTTGAACAATGCACGGGTGACATTTTAACAAAAAAAATGAAACAGAGGAAAAATAGAGTTCTGAGGGTGTTTGTTTGAACAGAACATAGGGGAGAATGATTGGGTCTGTATACCACGACGTTGTTTTTGAACGACAGAGCGTGGAGTCGACTGATGTTTCACTCGCCAAAAGTGCAAAGTTGGACGGCGTCATCTAAACAATCGCTCGACCTTTAACCGGCCGTCTAAAAAGTCTCGTTGGTATGGTATACAACAATGTTAAACCATATGGGGGAAACCATGTTCCCATGCATGCACATATAAACGAATGTTGTCTCAGTCAGACGTAATATCTATCTTATTTTTCCTCTTTCTTGGTTGGTTTGGTAGACGTTTTCGGCCACTGCTCTATTATTAAACAATCCATGGAATGTTTTCCTTCGGTGCACCCCGGTTCTTAATTAGAATTTCCATATTTTTTTGGTCTATCTCGTGTCACACTGTTGCTGCCTGTAGCTTCAAAATCAACCCGGGGTTATCAGAATCCCATATCCCATAAAAGAAAAAAAGTTCAGGTTTCAAAGATAGCATGCAGAGCAACCCGCAAACACGCTAAATGGAACCAACTGAGCGCGGTCTAGCGCTGCCTTCACGGGGGTAAAACGCGCCTCGTTCCCCGGTCACCACTCGCCCCTCACCGCCTCACTAACTGGGAAAAGGATTGAAACAGTTGGAACAAATTATCTCGTAGCATTCTTGCTTTCCATGTTATTTTTTTTCTTCAACACCTTCCTGAAAAATAAATAATATAATAAAATAGAACTCCACATATTTTCTCATGTACGAAATACAGATAAATAGTTCCTATCTTCAGAAGCAAACCACATGTGATTCTTTTTTTTGTTTTTTTCCTTAAGTCAAAATCAAATCAAATTCAAAAGGGATCAGCAACTTTGCTTACTAAATACATCGTATCGCTCGAATGTACATGCATGAGCTTCGTTACGCATGCACCATGACCTTTGACATGCGTGGCTCAACCTCGTACCAAATCTTTTGCGTGTGTGTGTTTTTTCACTAAATGAGTTTACACTGTCAAAAATATGTCTAACAGAAAAGAAATGAACACTTTTGCATTTTTTTGGTAACAATATAAGATGACATAATGCCATTTTAGAACCACATTTGCGGTCCTGCCTGCGACCGAAAAACGGAACCTTTAACCGGTTTTCGTATATACGGCGGTGACGTCACAGACTCCGCTAACCCGCCACTCTTGTAATCAAGAAACAACTTCTTTTCCTTTCTTAAATGAGTATAACAATTATTTAACATTTTCTGAACCTTTTTATACAAACAGGAAAAAAAGAAATTGGCAGAAAAATGCAGTTAAAACATCAGTAACGATAACATGTTTTCTAGAGTAAAATTAAAAACATGATGTTTCACCGAACAAAAAAAACACTAGTACCTCCTACTTTGTGGGCGTTAACCTCTTTACGATACAGGAGGTCGTTAACAACCACAAAGAAGATTCCAGTTTTCCACATTTTTAAGAAAAAAAATGTTGTAATGTTACTGTTTATACAGATTTATTTTCCCCTTGCATTCACATTATGATGATATAATTTTGGTCGGTGCTAAAGCACCGGTATAATACATTACATTATTTTCTTAACAAAAACAAAAACACAACATGAATACATGAAGCTGACTGCAAAGTCAGACAACTTGCAGTGTGAATACAATGGTACAGAATTAAGCGATCGTAATCTTTTACAGAAAAAAAAATAGATTTAAAAAAAAGACTGTGAGAAACATTCATTGCTTGAAGATCTTAACTAAAGGAAATGAGGCAGTTAGGTTTTGTTTTGAAGGTAAACAAAAAAACGGAAGGATTTTAGGGGCACAATAAGAAATGCATCGCCTTGATAAAAATGTCAAGTCTCGTCCATTGGTCACGAGAAAGAATGAGAGTTTACGAGAGAAGTCTGACATCAAGAAAAGTATCCTGACAAATAGTAAGCAACAGTAAAACGCAGTGAAACGTTTCAGCTAAAAGAACCAGCAATAACTGAGTTGCTCGTCATTTTTAAGTTGTAGCATCTACAAATGCCATATTAACCAAAAAACAAAATGCTGGGTAACTTAAATTTAAGCTGAAAAATTGGCATTTTTTTTTGCATTTCTGTTTGTGTCAAAAACTAAACGACGTTGCATTGCATAGCAATTTAACCGTACAAAACAAAAGGTCTGGGTTATAGGTACCACGTGTAAGGAAGTGCAGGTATGGCGAGAAAGAATCTGGATTTAGTTTTAAGAAAACGGATTAATGCACGGTTTCTATGTAGCTTCCACGAAAAACTGACAAATCGCATCAACAACTGCAATGATGAAAACTGTAAGTTCAGTCAAATTTTGGTTCCTTTTTTTTTTATAAGAGTCCCATACGAGCACCCACCCTACCAAGACCCAGTAAAAACCGCGGATCATTATTTTTGTGTGTGTTCCCTGAACAAACATGGCTCTATTTATTTCCCACTTTTGGCACTGAGGATTTAGGTCAGCAAGCAAATAACCCGGTGAACAAACAAGCTGATTTTTTTCTTCTTCTTCTTCATTTCGAGTATACAAGTGACTTCCTGTGTACTCTAGCCACGAGTTTACCATCTTTTTTGGGCTCGTATCTCACACAGTCCCATTGTGTCGACCTTGGGACTTTGCACCGGATTCGATCTCGGAGGAATTGTTCCGAGATTTTTTTTTTGGGTTTTTTTTTATAAAGTTGATTGATATAACTGGCAGTGTGAACCGAGCCAGGGTGCCGTTCACGCGGGAAGCCCCAGATCTGTAGGGCTGTACACAATCAGGAGCTGGCCTGCGCTAATCATCCCCAGATCGGGCACGGGGCAAGTTTCAACTTTTTTTCGTTATGCAAATCGGGTCCGAGTATCTAAAGCTCTCGTCTCTTCGTCCAAGTAGTTCAACCAGGAAATTGCATCGGGTTAAATAGACTTCAAAATCTGTTGAGAAACTTTCTCAGAGCTGGTCTAACTTTTTTCCCAAGCGGAGTTTGTTTTCCATGTGTTTTCAAGCGGAGTTTTTCACCAATTAAAGCTGCCCCCCAAAAAGCAAAATCTGAATCATTTGTCGTTGAGTATAGAGCTAGAAGAGAAAAGAGCAAACATTTGCGGGACCGGCACAGTTTACCTACAAGCGACCTTCGACCCCTTGTGAAGAATACGGTACACTACGGGGCTAGCGCTTTGGGTACAATCATCGCCTGTACCTTGTACTGTGCCAGGGTTAAGCTGGGTGCATGTATGAATTAAAGCCTACGTGTGCTTATGCCAACGACGCACGTGTTTCAGGTTGGCTATACACTACAGAAGAAAAAAAATCACATGCCAGATTTTGTTTTAAAATCTTAAACCGAGTTGAAATTATAAAGTCAGGGAAAAATGCTGAACAGGTGAGATGGAAAAAGATTGAAGTTGAAAGTGTTTGTCTGAACACCAGTTTAAAAAAAAAAAACATTGGTACAAGTTATGGCAGTGAAGGGTTAACAAAAAAAACTGGTGAAGAAACTGAGTAGAGTCAACTTTAAAATTTGACATGATTGCGACAACAGGAGTTCTGGAGGGAACCGAACAAGTTTGGTAAAAAAGAGGACATCCCACCGCGACCATCATGGCGGGTCGTCGTCAAGACTTGACCCCTATGACCATGCGCACTGTGCGCGCCCAGCGCCATGTTTCCGGCTTCTCTCACACAAACAACGCCGTGCCAGGTATAGTGAAAAAAATACATAACCGTACTGTCTCCAGCATTTTGTTAAAAAAAAGTGTTTACTAATCCTCAATGATTTATTCAATGGTTTTCGTGGAAAAATAGAGGTCAGCCTGCTCTGTGCACTACACGAAGCGGAGACAGCAGATGGAACTAGATTGGAACGTACCAGCATAATTAAACCTATAAAAATGGTAGTGTTTTGTTTTCTTCTTCAGTTTCAGTTTTGTTTTCTTCTTCTTCAGTTTTGCGCTGAAAAGCCTCGCTGTACGTTTCATGTTTCCAGTTGAAGGGGTAATGCAGTACAAGGGAACCAAAAAAAAATCATCCTTGACATGAACCTAAATGTGCTGCAAATCCGCGGCAAGCCACATGTTTGTCTGAAGAAAAAAATGTTCTAGCAGCATCGAGGCATTTTAGGGAGGAACGTGTGAACAAATCTCGCAGTTGCCAAAAAAAATAATAAACCGACCGCGTCGCCGGGGAAAGTTTTCTGCCCGATTTCACACCCGTATTTACGGCCACAATGGCCCGGCCCGTACCTTTTGGAGGGATTTATTCCGCAGCCTTTTTTTCCATTGGTACAGGGGTGCACTTATCGGTTTGGTAAATTCAGACGGTGGGTAAAGGGTACGCTGAATTACACAGCTCGGCGTGGCTAACAAAGCGGCGCTCGCACGACTGAGCCCCAGCCCCAACCGGCTGCCCTGCACCAAACACCCCTCTACAGTTATGATAATGTTGGCGAAATTGTTCACGCATGCATGGGTTTTTTTTGCGTGGGGAGGCTGACAATTTTTGTCCACCGATATTTCTTCTCAATATTTCCGGAGTTTTTGTACTTTTTTCTTTGTTCCTGCAAATTGACAATGCTTGAACAAGCCATTCACTTACATGGGGTAGCTTGGAGTTTTTTTTTTTAATGGGAGGTTTTAGGAAGTTACTCGTTAAGAATCATCAAGGGAGAGAAAAAAACCCGAGAGGAAATAGCCCTTGAAAAGTTTCACAGGTTTTACCCACTAATGACTCCTACTTATGGGGGCCAGCGCTGGGCTTAAGTTGCCCGCGGGCCAAAAAAGGACCTCTTTTCGCCACAGAACTGCGGGTGAACTCCCCCCGTTTTAAGGGAATTGTTCAATAGAGTATTATTGACTGGCACACTCGATGAGGTTTTACAGCTCCATTGAGAGACTCGGTATTGTCCTCGCGTGAAAAGCTGCCGGAAACAGTGTGTAGTTTGGGCGGACAGAGCGCATGGTAAAAAAAATGAAAGGAGGAGTGGAGCATGACTTGCGTGATCCTGGTGAATGAACACCAACGATTTTTTTTTTTTTTTACTTTCCTTTTTGTTTTGTTCATTTCTTCCTCGACTCCCTCCACAATCCCTGCGCTTATTACAACTCTACCTGAATACTGTCCGCGAGTTTTTTTTACATTAATATTATTAACCAACAGGATTCGTACATAATTTTATACAACCAGTTTTCAAAAATTCATATAACAATCCAGAAACTGTGGGTTTATTACTACACTTGGTGTTTACAGCGAGGCTTTGGATAGGCGTGTTTTTGAAGAACAAAATAATAAAAATAAAAACACGAAGGCAAATGAAAGCCTCGCTGTAGACCAAACAACGCTGACCGACATGACCTTTAATATCGAGTGTAATGTTTATATCTATATATAATATATATATGTATGTACACATATATATATAAAATGTACATATATACATGTATATACATATATAAATATCTACAGTACATATTATGTATAGACTTAATATCAAAACAGTGGGATCTATGTGGCTACTCCAGCTGTACCATCAAGGGTTTGAAAACATGTTTTTTTTCTTCGCCTTCTCCTGAAGTGGAGTAAAAAGGTGAAATGCGAGATATCCGGACGAGACGTTAAACAAACATCTGCCCAGCTAGCTCGGTGATTTGCGTTAGGCCCGGTTTTGTGTTTCCAATTCCGGTGAAGCTGGAAAGCGCGGGAAAAAACAATCGGCAAGGTCAATTTTTTTAGTTTTTTTGTTTTTTGGAGGTTTGTGGAGTTGCTATACGCGTACGTGGGGTCGTTGTTTTCGGGGCCCGCTGTACTTTGATATCCACCTGTGCGTTTTTCACCTGAATTCTTAATTGGAATCGGATCCAGAGCCGGCCCTTCCGATTGGTTTCTCTTTGGGGTCACAATACATCTTGATTTTACTACACAACCGTACACTTTTGTTTCTCTATACATATTATATTTAGCACACTATCTAGGTGTAGTGTTCATTGCACCATTTTTCCCATGAATAATAAAAAATAATTCAATCTTTGAAGCAGGTCCCCCACCGCGGGACGGTACATTTACACGTGTGTGTGTGTTTGTGGTTTGATTTCCTCTCCTTCATGCGATCACATATTTCTTGTGACTGTGTGTATAATTTCTCTTCCCAGGGGGTTGAAGGGAGACGCTTTTGCACGGCCCCCTCGGGTTTGTGCTACCGATTGGGTCTGATCCACACGAGACGTCCGCTCCTGTTTATCAGAATTCCTTGCACGGTGGATGCGATATATCCCTGGTTATCCTGTAGACGGTTCCGCGGTGGTTCCAGCGTTCGGATGCTCCGGTGGTGGCCGGCCGCTAGCCCCGCTGCTGCAACTCGAGCGTTGTTTCCACAGCCGCCGCACTGATATAATATCCTTGAGTTACGGAAATTCTGCCGTGGTGGCCACGTGGCGAGGCATGTCATTGACTCGGCGGGGCGCGCGGTAACCGCGGCCCGCCGGCCTGAAACGGGGCGCCCCGCTGGCCCGCACCGGTGTCGGATGTACCCCATGTTCGCCGGCAGGCTGGGAACTGTCAGGCTTGCACAAGACGACGAGGAGGATTGCGGTGAGGCTTCTACAGTGAGACGGCTCCGAACCACTCGTAATCCGGATCGGGTTCCCTGCATTTGCAGCCGTCCCTGCCAAAGCAGTATTTGTATGTCGATATACACCCTCGCCCAGGCAAGTAGCACCAGAGACAGGGCAATACCAGCGAGATCATTCCCATTATGGACCATCTCAAGCAGCATCTCTTGTCCCCGCACGAGCACGGCTTGTCGCCCCACGAGTAGTCATCGTGGTTGCTGTCCGCTAAGTGGTAAAATAATCCCTTGACGCAACAGAGGCAGGTGCAATGCTCCAAGTTGTTCTCGGCTGAGCACTCGTACCTGTCCCTGCACAGCCAGGTGTGGTTGTTGGGGTCTGTTCTGGGCCGGCACTGGTCGCAGCAGCATCTCCCACAATTCGCGCAGGGGATGATGTCGGTGCTGTCGAAACAGTGCAGCGAGGTCCTGGCCTGGTGATGGGCAGCGGCCTCGCTGACTTCGTCGCTAGTCCTACTGACTTCCCGTTTGCCAAGTTTCAAGACTTTGGTCTTGCCGTTGTCCGAGACGATGATGCAAGTGGACCGGTGGCCGCGGTGCTGGTGGCTGCCGGAGAGGACTACCGACGGGCTCTCATTGTTATTCCTCCGGTTCTCAGTGCCCGGAACATCAACGTATTCGTTCCTGCGGGCCTGCCGCTCCAACGGGGCGCTCTGCAGGGCCGGCAGGTCCAGGCTCCGGAGCTGCTGCTGTCCGCTAGACTGCCGCAAGGACCTGGTCAAGTCAGACCGGGGCTGCCGCGATATCACGCCATTTCCATCCTGTGCCATGGATGCAACATGCGGCAAGCCGGTGCTCCATAAACTCTGTGCAGACAAGACATAAAATAACGCAAAAGTCAAAGAATGATACATACACACATAAAAAACCCAAACCAAATCAAGGTTTATACTTTATGATCATGAAGTCATGCGAGTCACGCAAGTGAGGGGGAAAATATTGGCAGCCGGTTGATCTTTGCTCGCGGGGCGCCTATGAGTGATTGGGGCGACCTTGCTGCGGGGATTCTCACTGAAGCATCAGCTGATCAAGTAGACAACTCCAACAACTATTTCGAGTCTAGCCTAACCCCAAAAAGGAAGAGAGATTATGTACACTATTAACTAGGGCCTTCCACAGCAGGTATAACTATAAAACAAGATATTTACACTCTCTTGCTATTAAAACCATGAAATATATCGCTCGATAGCTTAGATAACACGACATGAGAAAGTTACTACCATGATCATGCTGACTGTCGAACAACAGGACCAAGGGTCGTGAGAAGGGACACACACATACAACTTTACAAGCTTACAGCGAAGTCAACACAATACAGTCCCCTCCGCGTGTGCACACATGCGAGCTAGCTCGGCCTGTCACCTACAGGTTAATGATATGAAGAACATCCGATGCCCTCTGTTTATAGCTCCCCTCTCATATAAACTCCCTCGACTCGGAACTCTCTAATCAAGCGCTGGAAATGATGCTGTGACTTTTTGAAAGCCGGACGTATACACACAAGCGGAAGTGCGGATCTGAGACAACCCCAAGTTGGGTACTATTATTACACACGTGTGTACATTACATCCAAATAGGAAAAATCTTTCACTCGCCCCGATTTGTGTAATGCTTTTTTGCTTGTGGATGCTTTCAATTTCAATTCCGGCTCTAATTTGAGACCTTTTACACCGGGGATGGAATTATGTCGGAATGGGGAGGGGGGGGGGGTGCACACCGGACAGCAAACTGTCGGTTGATGATTAGAGGAAACACATGTTGACGTATAATTGATCCTTGTCGTAGAAATCTCCCCCTCACGCTCAGCGAGGGACTCATTATATTTCCCCTCATTATTTTATACCCCTTCTGTCATGTCTAGTGCCAGTGCCATCCAGTCTGCTGTGCATTTGGGATCCCTCCATAAACATCACAATAATGGCCGGATCCCTTAATGATAATATCTCACTGGCACAACAAATGCTGATCCTATGTCTGGAAAGGAAAAAAAATAACCTGCTTTATTATTATTTTCTTGGGAAAGGTCTGTGAAAACAGTTTTCCTGCAGTCAGCGAGTCTGTCCCGGGCTGTGACGTGTAAAACGCTCGCTCTTCGGGGATCAAAGCATGCAGTTGTTCGCCCTTAATGATTTTCGCAGAAACCATTTCCGGAGTTATTTATTTTTTCCCTTCGCGTTGGAGGAGTAACCAAAAAAAGCCAGAGAGTAGAGATTGTTTTCACAGAACTCGAATGAGCACATCGTACAACGGGGATGTTTTTGTTCTTTTCTGGCTAAAGAGTTTAACAGTGGAATGTAATTTGTTAACGAATCATCATGAACTCTCACCGTGCTCTTTACGTGTGAGAAGCCCACGGCGTATAATTTCTTTGGGAGGAAATGACAAAATCACATCTCTCGGTTTTGGTCAACTTTGGCGAAACCATAACACCTTCCACAACCGCATTCAGAACATGACAACTGGATGAGATGATGAGTTTGGAATGATACACACACAAAAACCCACAAAGACAAAATCTGTCAGGAATTTCTAGGAATAACTTCAATCGCTCCAAGTCCAACGCTATAACTTGAGATTTTGTCTCTCTTCTGATCTGGTCAGCGTCGTTTAGCGAGAAACTCCAGCCTCGGTCAAATCAAATTTCCAGGACAAGTGTTAGAGGATTTAGTTTATTCACCCACCCGCACTGTTTATCAGGAAAGCCATGATAATCAGCGATAATTAACGCACCAACTACGCGAACCTTTTTTTTTGTAATCCATAGAGCCTCACCTACATAATGCCATGTGTTAGCGAGGAAAAGGAAGTGCCCTCAACTGCAACTTCAAGTTACTGTTGCCGTACCATGCGAACAGTCAGTTAAACTTAACTCACTCGTGGTCTGTTCAATTGCAATGCATGGTTCGGTTGGGTAAAATCATTACCGACCAATGTATCCCCGTTTCTGCCTGAAGAAATCAAGTGGACAAACGCTGACTTTTCCTACTTCCTATACTATCTTGGTATCTACCGTTTGCCTTGAGGAAGAGCGGTCGTTGAGTTACTGCGTCGATACAGGTTATCCCTGAAATAGCACAGGCCCCAAGAGAGATCCGGACGAACCGAAAAAAACCACAACCCGGTCGGGTTGAATTTCATGTCCACATTGGAAAACCATACGGCACGAATTTGTGCCGTTGGACCCAACTCGAAATATAAAGTACCAGAAGAACGTACAGCGTATTGACAGTTGCTAGTGCTTTCTAGATGGTTTAGCACTATGTGCCCATGCCTACAAATCCATGCACCCATAGATAAACATCGCTGCAAATGATTTGAATTTCTTTACGCCAATTCATATGTAAACCAACGGTCATCATGGTCATGACGGTCAGTCATGCCAGCCGTACTGAGTCGTATAACCGTATACATGGTATGGATTAGAATTTACACCGTCCTTCGTCAAAATCGAGCGAGATGCGATCGAGTGTTTTACAACTAACAAGCATAAGATGTGCAAAACTGCGTAGTGTGTATAATGCGCTGTATGCCGCTCTACTCTACCACGCGATCAGCGTGTTACCAAACTCCCCACAACACATGCCCCTAACTGACGATGATGACATCAAGGATAACTTACGGTTTGATGTGTTCAGGCAGTGCCTGTCTCTCTGTGCTTCTAGTCATGCGTCCCGAGTAAAGGTATATAGAAATCCAATCCGATCCGAGCGAACATATCACGACCAAGGGGGAAAAGAGCGCGTTAGCTTTCCATGTGTGTTGGCCCAGTGTCGATATCGCACAGCTAGATATTTCCACTCTGGCTCCCAAACGATCGTGAAGTGAAAAACATAAAAATGACACACACACAAAAATACTGGAGGTTTTCCAAAGAGAGAGGTACCGTGAATGCATGCACAGATTCAAGTACCCTATAGCGCCCGAGCTCGTACCGTTCCGGTCCCCACTGAAGGACTTTATTTACTGCGGGGCGGAATTCTTTCACTGGCCGTACTGCGAGCAGGCACTTGGGTATTGATATGTAAATGCGAAGGGGCGTACTCTTCGGGCGGCACCATTACTCCGTAGGAGGTTTTCCTCTGCTGTCACCTCCGTTTCCGGAGTGGCATGGGGCTGCCCTCGGATACCAGCTGTGACCGGATGGATTTCATCACATTCTAAATTCCTCGCAGTGTAGTATTACAAATAAACAAACGGCCGGGGAAGTCGGTCAATCTTAATGCCGGGGACATATTTCACGTAATTACGCCGTCACATCCTCTTCCCCTCCGAATTTTTTTTTTTTGGACAGTGCCCTCCCCTTCCCGGGCCGGTTGGTCGAGTCCATGATTTGCCTTATTTGGACAGCGGTCTGTCAACATCCCGGGCGAATGATTTGCTAGCCGCTAATCTCCCGGGATCAGGCATTTCCGGTCTTATCGTGTTCCGTTTTGCAAGTTTATCGAAAACAAACCCGCCAATGCGCCGGGTTTTTTTCTTTCCAGCCAGGGACGGAGCGGTGTGTGCGTACCGCGTGGCGAACGGTGTTTACCGCAGATGGCTGCTAGCGTCCCCTATCGTCAGTTCTTCTCTTTTTTTTTTAGCGGTAACCGCAGGGATGGCCCCGGGTCACACGGGGGCGGCCGAGAGGGTTTTCCCGCTGATTTCATCATCAGCTGGCGGGGCCGGCATTTTTCCCGATCGTCCCTTACAGCGGGTTGTATCCGAGTGGCATTAAGATGTCATACTCTTAAATTACGGCCGATAGAGGAGTAAGCTGACGCGATACAACCTGAGAGCTACAAACGCGAATTTAAAGAGTACTTGCCGGAATCTCATAATGTTGTTTGAAATATTGGCATAACAGTAAAAAGTCGCGTGTGTTCAATGTTTGTTCAATTTCATCATTCGTAACGCAGAGTATGGCACCCAATAACTCACGGTCAAAGCTTTTCTTTTCGTTCTGTGAATTGAACACGCTCATGGAGCTGGAACGTCCGTGAAGGATTGTATTGGATTTTTTTTTTTTAAATATTTTTCAAGGTTTTGTTTTACTAACACAATATTAATTGTGCACGATGCCACACAATGTCGCCCAGGACGTCTGCCCGAATTCCAAGTTGGAAACATCCGGTTCTGTATCCACTACAAACGGCAATTGCAGCAAAGTGTACAG
This sequence comes from Patiria pectinifera, assembly GCA_029964075.1. Lineage (NCBI taxonomy): Eukaryota > Metazoa > Echinodermata > Asteroidea > Valvatida > Asterinidae > Patiria > Patiria pectinifera. The sequence continues at coordinate 25,372,754 of CM057135.1, forward strand.
CACATTGAGTGCATTATCGTACTTGCAATATAACCAACTGGCACCCAGCTGACGATTATTATAACTCTAGACGGCAGTGTGGACGTTTGACAGTTTTCTTGTCAAAATGGGAGTCGCGTTTTTTTTCTGGCGTGGGATATAAAATGCTCTCTTACTTCCAGAGTGAAAATCCACACTCTATTCGAATGAAAACTAACCCTGTCCAAGAATTATCACCGGAGTTTCGACCGGCAGAGTGATTGTTATTGTAAATCATCTTGTCCGTAGTTTCGCACTTCGGAAATTACAGAAAAGTTACTGATGATGAACAACATGAGGAGGATATAATGATGCATCAAATTTGTTTCAGAAAATTAAGATGCCAAATAATGGTTGCGATCTTCTAACCATATTTACATAGACTCATTGTGTATACTGAGTTCTAACCATTTTTGTACGACGGAATCGCTTTGCGTGCATAGGGGTGCGATCGAAACAGGTCAAATGAATGTCAAAAGTCGACAAAAAAAAATGGAGGACAAACTGAAAACCAGGCAAGCTACGGGCTCCGTTTGAAGGGGAAAAATACCCTCGGGTAACCAAAAAAAAACCTTTCAAAAGAAGGGACGGTCGGTAAACAACCCCCACAAGCTCTTCCTCGTAAACTGGAGGGCAGGGTAATCAAGAGAGAAAGAAAGAAAGGAGGAGGAGAAGAAGAGCCACGTGGAAGTGTTTCATTAAATCTTCCAAAAAAAAGGAGCTCATTACCGGGCCCGGCACAATGGCAAAGTGTTCCAGGGTACAAAAATCAAAAAGTGTTAAGAGCCAACTCGGAAGCTGCGGTATACACTGGGATAAAAGCAAAAGCAAGAGAAGAAGAGGTTGGTTTTGTAATGGTTCTTTTTTGTATAACCGTCGAGGTTGACCAGACAAAAGTGTTGTGTCTTGCCCAGAGGATTTCGTGGGTCTTTTTTCCCCTTCTTCTGGATGAAAGGCTCTTCTGACCAATTCTCCACATCCCGGCCACAATCGGCCTTCCCGCTCTGAACAACAACAACAAACTTCAACACAACTCGATGTACAAACTGTTGACTGCTGATATATACCGTGTATCTCAACCGCCCGCCGCATTAAAGTCTCTCTTGAATGCTTCATCTCGTTCCGGGGACAACACAGAGGAAGCCCCGCCACAAAAAAAGGAAGAAGAGAGAGAACCGAATTTGAATATATCGATCGGACGGGGTAATAATGTTACACTACTCTATACGATGAACCAATTGTGATTAAGATCTGTTCGAGCATGTGTCCTCAAACTCACAAACAGATCTTGCGGTTGATGAGCTGAGCCGCAACACCGGGAGGGGTGCAACAAGAAGAAAGAGGGGTGGGAGTAGAGGGGGGAGGGGGTTAATGAGGGGGAACGGATAGGCAAACTACTCGCCGGCTGCACTTGAATTTTTTTTGGAGCAGGGGATAGCCCGCCTGGTGGAAACATGTACTCCCTTTTGTGATGCCCGTAAATCCTTGGAAGGGTCGCAATACGGAAATCCAAAAATCGATGACCGGTCGAAGAGAGCTTGGGTCCGTACTTGAAAGGCCAGGAGGGGTACCCGGGGGAGCATTGTACACGGCGTAATAATCATAATTAACCCGGTCGTGCAGTGAGGGTCACACTCTATACTGTATACAAATCGAATAGCTTGGTATATAAGCAAGGAAAGAATAGATAAATCCGTCCTCAAAATTCAGGAACACGAAGAAGTGATGGCTGTTAATAACAGTTAGGCCTACATGGCAATAAAATTCCAACTGTTAACAGTCCAGCGCAAATTTATTAACTTTTACCGAAGCAGAGTGTCCAAAGTTTAGAGAAGGTAAATTGGTAATACACACACCAGCAATTACTATGATCGCATGATTCCACAGCGTACAATTGATTTTCTGGTGAAATAGCAAACGCGTATATGCATGTTACTGCACAGCAACAAAGACAATCAGTTATTAAGGGACAACAAGTTTTAATGAGCAGCTGGAACGATGATTCCACCGTATTACAGAGACCAACACAGATCCCTTTTTTCCCTTTAAGTTTTAAATGTACTACTGCAAGTTTTGTACTGTATTTTATCTTTACTGAATTTTAACAACCTATTTTTATACCTGTCTTTTGTAGTGAAGCATTGTGGGATTTTATGTGTAATAATTATTTGTAATTTTCGATGTACTAATTAATGTTTAATTGCGGTACCCGCAGCTACATGTACATCAGATTCGAACCAGCCAACCGATCCCGCAAGCTCGGTGGTCGAGTGGTAAGACGTCTGCACTAGAAAGCAGGAGGTCGTGATGAGTTCGAGCCCCACCCGACTGAATTTTCCAAATTTCACTCGGGGGGTAACACACTAAAGTATACAGTGTTTATACGTCGGTGAAGGGCAAAATCTGATATTACTGTGTGTGATGTAACATGCCAAAAGGAATTTCCCAGAAGGGATAATATAGTTAGATTGAATTGTGGCCGTGGCGCGTGGAGAAAAAAACCCATAGACAACACCTCAGCTACGAAAGAACAGGGATTAGCAACAAATTTCGGCAGTTTGTTAAATTGACACAAATTGCTCTATCTCTATCCAGTCAGAAAAATAGTACATGGTGTCCCCCAAAAGGTTGTGCAGGCAATATCCTTTAATTTCTCAAAAGCTACTTAGGTTAATAAGTGTTTCATCTTGATGGAGCATATTAATACGCTTGTGTATATTCAGTAAAAATGCCATGGAAATCCGTTCATGCAAACCATGCAGAGATCTAATGGATTGTAAAAGGCTACTGATGTAAATTAAGATAACAGTGTAAATCCTATCCCATTGGAATGGATGGGAACCCATAGCCTTTTTACAATCTGTTGGATCTCTGGTTTGCATGAACGGATTTCCATGGCATTTTCACTGATTATACACAAGAGTATAATTAATATGCTCCATCAAGATGAAATACCCAGGGTACGTAGTTTTTGAGAAATTAAAGGATATCTGCTTGCACAAGTTTGTTTGGGGACACCCTGTTTAACTCCAGTTCTAGCCAATCTTAGGTCAGTACTTATTCCCAACCAGTACTCTGTGCAGGGGATCCAGGAATGCAAGGACACAAAATCTCTTCCTCCACTCGCTTAAAAAACCCAAAACAATAAACAACAATGCTTCCAGGATTAAAAAATGAAACGGGATGAATCAAGGATGAACCATCAGCAGTGATGTAATCCGTCAACCTACCCCAGCAGGCACGCTTCAATGAAAAAAAAAACCTTGACAATTTTTTCATCTTGGGTTACGGGAAACCGTACAGTATTATCAGGCAAGGAGAATATCTGGTGGAGAAAACAGAGAGCGGTTGATTGACAGGGGTCCGCCGGGGCGCTGACAGGGCGAAGTAATCCCCGCCGCTAAACGATACAGCACGCGTTGGGATATTGTTCTGCGTTTATAAACGCCGAGGTCGATCGCGCCTTCGCGCTTAGCTGCTGTGCTATTAACTAAACCCATACATTTTCTTGCTAAGCATAGATGTGTTCCACTGGTAACCAACCTGAAAGTCATGCGAGGTATATTTTACTCTTAACTGGTTCTCGCCAGTACGAGTTTCTTTGTCACTCGCGTAAGTTATCTGAGTATTTATGCTTAGTAGTAGTAAGTATCTCAACCATCGTAACTCATACAGTCCGGCATTCACACGTTATTTTGTCATTTCGTGAACAATTCTCATTATCAGTCAGTTCCTATATAAGTTTAGTTGCCAAATATTCTAATCTTATAATATTTTAACTAATGGGGCAATAATGAATAAATTGCAAAGAGATTCACGCTAAAGGTTTATAAAGGCTAACCGTATCTCAATTGTGGGTTAGTTTTACCAAGAGACAAAATACGCCGTGCAATGCCGAACATGACCTGCCAACATTTGAAAGCCATAGGGACACTTTTGTGGGTGGCGGTCCAAGGATTAGCAATTTTAAAATGTCCATAAAAATGAAATGTGTTTAGGTTTTCCATACATGTAGCCTGGTTTTCATTTTAAAAATTCCCGACGAATGGCATTCAAAAGTTTTCTTCTTTATTTTTTTTACTGTTTTTATTGTCTGAGAGCTTAAGTTATGAGGTAATTTGTAAAATTGGTTAGGGGTATCCGATCCCATAATCTGGAACCGTTTCCTGACATCAGTGGTCAGGTACTGCGAGCCGCTATTTTTCTTCGTTATCTATGGTGAATATCAAAAACGGTCCATAATATTCTCCAGAAATCAGAAACATTCTGATTTTCTTTTAATCTGAAAACTTCAAAATGGGGACGATTCTTATTAAATAGGGACGGTTGGCAGATATAGACGTACGTTTTATTCGTAAATTTCCTGTGATTTTTTTTTCTGCAAAAACTTATTTCCACAATTCTGTGCACATTATGCAATCTGCCCGCTTGTAAAAAAAACACGGAGCAGCCCAAAAGATAGACAGATAATTCCCCAGACAACCGCAACTGACAGAACTCTGATAAGATGTCGAAACTTTGCGGATGAAAGACGGGCACAGAGGTCTCGATGCGGGCCATACTACTCCCCGCAAAATGGACAGGATAGACCGCAGAAACGTCCACAGAGTAAACATCGCTGTTCTCTCATCAAACCACCACCATCACCACCAACTCCTCCTCTTTCATGTTCTTAATCGCAATCTCATGTTTGCTCGTCCCCTCATAAGCATATAGAGCAAACCCCCCGTGTGCAAAGCGATCGATTACCAGACGTGACGCATCGTCACACTTAAAGCGGACAAAAGGCCGGGAACCACCTGGTCAAAGAAGAGGAAGATCATTTATACGCGGTCATTGGTCAGTCAATCGATACGCGCACGCACGTGGTGATCAGCGATTGGTTGACGTTGCTCAGAGTCGTCTACAAAGCCCAATGGTCTGCCACTCATCTCATGACGTCAGGTGGTGCTAACTGGCTATCAATGTCTATACAGTCATTTCACGTTAAAAGAAAACGATCATGCTGCCACCGTTTCAGTCATATTCCCTGTATCCAATAACAGTACTGAATGCTAATGGGTTTTTTGTGAAAAAAGGTACCAGACTATTTTTCCTTCCAGCCTCGCTTTGGTTACACTGATTTGAATGGGAAAAAATCAAATGGCTGCAACATGAGAATGGTCTATTGAATAAGTTGCCATAAAACTGCACGAAATTGCTTGAACGATAAGATAATTAACAAGATAAAGTACCTCAGTAAAACATAATTGAAGCATTATAACTGACTGAAAATAATTGTGAGTACAAAGACGATTAACACATATTGAGTTGTGACGGCAAATTCCAAACACGTCTACTCCAAATTGTGTTACAGTATTCATTAGAAATCTATACTGTACAGATGCAACAAATATTTTACACTTCCATATTATGAAGAAATAAATAGCAAGCAGGGACATGAATAATAATATCCAAGAAATTATCTCTTTCATAACGTCATGCCCAATCTGCAAAGTGCTCGGTGAAGTACGGCTGACGATATAGATCCGTCGCGAGAAGCACGACGCAGGAGCGTCCCCGATAGCAAGCCCACTTGATGAAACAGTTACCAATCTCCGGTCGATTGTTTTTCTCTCTCGATGCTTTGCAATCGAGCTCAAGGATCTCCCGGCTCGGTCTGCGTGCGTGCATTACTAAAATTAAACGAGCGCCAGGAAAAGATTAATTCATAATGAGAGACAGTATACTAAGCGGAGGCTTGATTATTTGTCCAAACGGCCCACGCACCCTCGTCCCCCCGAGGGTAACAATACAGAGATGAGTAAATCGAACTTTGGCAAATAATAATTAAAAATGTAGCACCGGAAGAACATGACGGTATACTAGAAGAAAAACACGTATGCCTTGTGTAATATAGGGGGCACTTGTCTATCATACAAGCTTGAAGTATCAGTGTATTATATGTGGGACGATATCCATCAAATAACATCGACATTTGAAAACTCACCGACTTCAATATTTTGTATCTATACTACAGTACATAAATTTGAAGAGTACCACGAGGGATTACCTTCATGTGCTTGAATGCACATTTTCCTCTTTAAATATAGAGCCGATGATACAAAATTATGAACTCATACTGTTGTAAATACTATTCTTATGTGTTATCCTTACATACAGCACCATAGTAGCATCACTTTAAAACTAGCTCGAGAGATTCAAGGCAGAACCTTCTAACTCGAGGTTACCGCATTGCTGTCCATCCGTACAGAACTTCGATTCAAACATCATGACAACTTCTATAATTTCGAACTTAAAAACTAAGGCTGTCTAAAGTTTCTAACGTAATTGACACAAATTTTATCGACAACAGCAAAAGTAGGCAGTATTGGAACAACACAACCATTAGAACCAATGACTTAAACAAAGATGGGAGTGTACAATTAACTTCAGTTTTAGAAACAACTCTGTGTATGTTCAAAATCGGCATAGCATTTTTATCCCAGAAAAAAACTTACCTGTGTTGCTTCAGTTCACTATTAGACGGTCCCAAGTTTGGCGTCGTCTCTCTCAACCTCGCCAGACGAAATTTGAACACGGACAAACAACTGCCTCGGAGACGAGGCCTCATCAAATCTCCAGAGAGGAAATAGCCAAGTTAATCCAGCCAAACGGATGATACTCGCTTTAATTACTGCTTTTAAAAATGGTCTGCTCCCGTGCTCCGTAATATAAAGTCTGTGGAGTGTGGACGTGGATACTCGCAGCATGAACATGTACACGGCGGATGTAACCATCTATTTTGTGAGTGCACTCTCCGTGATATTTTAAATAAAATTTATTCATCTCTTGCATGTGTCACTTGTGATTTTTTGTTTGTTTGTTGAAAAGCTGTGTTAGCAGAACATGTGGGATTTTCCATCCGACAAAAAAAAAACCCAGAAGACTATCTTTGGAGTACAATACGTGGAAAAGAAAAGGGAGGGAAACGAACAGTGGTTTTGCCCAGTCGGTCGTGACGCGCCGGTTGTGCGTCGACGCGGGTCAGTGCGGTAAATGTGAACTGGCTTCCACAATCGTAATTCTGCTGGAGAAGAGAGATAGTAAACTGTGTAGTGTGGGTATATTACCGTGTGAATATATCTTGCGGTTTAGTATTGTCATGCGCACGGGGACTACATGTGAAAAAGTGCACGGGGCACAACCATTATACCCGATGTAGTATGACGTGCGTTGGTGGTTTTACAGCATATTTCACAATATTCTTTTTAATATTAGCCTATATGCGGTGACCACTACACACCCAAAGTAAACGAAATTATCAACAGGATTTGATTGTGAAACATGCAACACTGTATTTTGATTATTAACATTATAACAGGCTACCCATTAAGAATTAAACAATGCAGATTTTCAAAAAAACTGATTTTGTGAAAGTACTGTAAGTCTGTGTGAAAAAAAAGCACTGAAGCAATTTTACAGGTGTACCCATGTATAGGACTAATGATCTAATTTCCGTCACGAGATGGCGCTGTTCGAGCCTAAGCCCCTGCGGTTTTTTTTTCTCTGTGTTGCACTTCGGTTTCATGTCGCACTTGACTAATTCCACGTCCGCAGGAAACAGCAGTGGAGTGTTATGCAACGGTTGTGAGTGCACGTGTGTGTGTACAAATAAATCATCCGTGGATAATTGCCGGCCACGACTGTTCACACAAAAGATAAAAATAAAATGGTATTAATAGAGAACAATATTATTCATTTTATTTTTTATTCTTCATTCAGTTTCATATCCTGTTCGTTGGGTTGTTTGAAAGGGATCGAAACCGCCAGATCTCCCACGAATTTAACCCAAGCGCGTCCACAAAGAAAGGCGAGATTAATCCATGCATACATCCGCAAAACAGAGAATGACATTTTTTTTGGAGAGAACACCAAGTAATTCAAACCGTTCGCCGATTATCTTCGCCAGCTCCGGCCATAGAAAAAATGAACAAACTAGAGTTTTGCTATGATTTCATCAGGACAAAAATAGTCACGACCGAACCCCCCCCCCCCAAAAAAAAGGGGGACGGGATGTTGGGTAATTTCATCAATTCATCATCGTGGGAACTGGAATTGTGCGGATCTTTCAAAAGTTTTAGGTTGAATTGCGGAAACCGATCGGAAGCATGAACCGAAAGAAAACCCCCAAAGTTTTACCAAAACTGATCCTGCTTCCAGTAAACTTTCCCAAAAAAAGCCACGACCGACCCCCCCCCCAAAAAAAAAGGGGGGGGGGGTGGAGGATGTTGGGCAATTTCATCAAATCATCATCGTGGGAACTGTAATTGTAAAGATCTTTCAAAAGTGCATGCACTTTTAGTTTTAATTGCGGAAACCGATCGGAAGCATGAACCGAAAAAAATCCCCTAAATTTCACCAAAACTGATATCGTTTCCAGTGAACTTTCCCGTTGAACAAAGTTTTTGCCTAGTTTGGGGCGCTGCAGCTCGCTGGGGTCCAATGGTTACGGTGCTCGACTCGTGCGCCGTGATACATGGGTTCAAACCCCGATGGGGAACGTACATGGTGCTTGTGTTCTTGGGCAAGGCACTTTACTACGATTGCCTCTCTCCACCCAGGAGTATAAATGGGTCCTTGTGAAGGTAGAGACCAAATTGCGCCGATCTCAAGCAGCTGCAGAAAAAAAATGGTCTCATTCCTGATGAACAGGGATAATAATTGTGGTACGCATTTGACTATATTCATATGGAAATTGCGCACTATAGATGTATAAATCATTATTATGTTAGTAAAAAAAACCGCTTCAGTCATATTTGGGAGTGAGGAAATAGCCAGCGTCGAAGCAAACATCTTTCAAATTTGGGAATATGTTGAACAACTTTGTTACTTTGCACAAATTCCAAATTTCAAATGTAATACACTACTGCCTGCCTTTAACAAAGAGCGCAGGGGGACAATGCACCCGTCAAAAAGTCGGTCTCGTTCGTTAACGAGGACACGAGAGTAGAGTAGTTTACAAAAAATTAGAAACACATGTTAAAATCACATGATAGAATTAGTTTAGATATGGTAACATGTTTCCAACGTTTACAAAAATTGTCCATTTTCAAATCGATCAGTTCATTGCTTAGAATTTGGCACAAAATCCGTGAAAAATAAAAAAGTATGAAATTAAATTATGAGTTTGACCTTTTTTGGAAGTCGATAATCGGTCAAAAGGCCGCGGAGGAACTGGGGGTCAATGCTGGATGCTGTTTTCGACATCTCTGAAGTCACTGAACAGAAGTAGCTAAGTGCGATAAAACTTTATGGCCTGTACACCGGCGGCGTGCATGCACGCTGATTGTTATTTTTGAGAGGTTCTGCAGCAACATATGCTTTAGTCATTTTTATTATTCGGCGCTAACGACCCCACATCCGCAAGACCGGACCCAATTCATTAGCTGCCGCTAATTTGCTGGAAAACACTTCTCGTACGACATCCGGCCATAAGGGGGGGGGGGAGGGTTTGATCGCTCCATCTTCTCTGAACTTCTTCTTTCTCTTCGCAGCGAACCAAATTGGATGAATAATTGATTGAAATTTTGGAGGGGAGATATATAATGGATTAACCGGCAGACCGCGTTTGTCAGATTACAGGGGGAAGGCAGGGGGAAGGAAATATGTTTATGTGAAGTCATCGTCGACGCCAGAAACTTATTAGCAATTTTATTTGTATTTGGTGTAACCTCGCATCGAGAATCTTGGTTAGTCGAATATGGGCGATCCGAATATGGACATTAAATGCAAGTTCATTATTGTATATTAAATGCTTTACATTTCCCAGAAGCTGTCGTGCAGGCTTTCAAGCAGACCCAGGTAAAAATGTATAGGAGAACAGAAGGATCAATATTTTCAATCACAAAAAAACCCAGGACGAAAGTAGGACTTTGGAGGACAAAATCAGATAAAAGTAGGACTTTTGAGGGCTTTTAGTAGTAGTTCTCGTTGAAACCCACCCATGTCCACTGCACCGTAAGCCTCATTTGGCATGTTCTGTACTCACAACACTTGTGCTCCATCCTCAACTAAAAGCTCCTGTACGGTTGCAGTACTCCTGCGCCCAGGCCCTTCATTGTGTGATTTACATATGACAGTGTGTAACACTCTTGTAAAAATATTCAATGAGATTTTACTTTTCGGAGTTAAGGGACCAAAAAGTAGGGAAAAGAAGGAATTTCAAGAAAAAAAGTATGAAAAGTAGGAGCAAGGTAAAAAAAAAAAAGCTCTGGAAAAAGTAGGAAAAGTACGAATACTTGAAAGCGCGTGTCATGTGAAACTCTGGCACTAGAGCCAGAAATATTGTTCTAGAATGTTATGTTATCGTTCATATTTTCAAATTTCAACCTTTTCTATTAATCAAGCTGCTGAATTTGCTCACCTATTAAATATCGTAGCCTATAATTTCTCCTTCACTAGTGTCAGTCAGTATACAAACTGAAGCAAGGCCTTCCTTTAAAGTTTACTCCAGTGTCACATTCAACCGAGATCGGCCAAACTATAGTTAGATCTGCCCCAACTGCAGGTGGAATCGTCCCAACTATAGTTGGTTGGTCCCAACTAATAGTTGGGTCCATGGCTCTAGTCGGGGCGCAACAAGATATCACACTCGCAGGTTGAACACGAACTTCATGTATCATTTAAACTTGTTTACAGCAGGTTATGAAAGGCAACAATGTACAGCGTGGTTTACAAGTAATTTAATTACCTTGATCACGATCGAATGATTTTTATTGTCTGCCACACGGACTTTTCGTGACTGACAGGAAACGTGCGTACAGAGGTCGAAATATTTATTTAGTTTTTCTAAACAAGGTGCGTGCTATTCTGTACAATATCTACAGGTAACTAGGATCTTTTTTTTATCACCTGTACTTTTTCTTCCCAAAAAGGTTTTGCAGTTGTTTAGGGCAGGACCGGCCTAGCGTGACATTAGTTCCACGCCAGCTTATTGTGTTTGCCCAGCCCCGTGACAAGATATGAGAAGAAACTAATTAACCCAAAGTGTTTGGGCCTTGGGTGAAGAAAATAAAAATAAGAGATTTACCTGTCAACCTCGTTCAGTGAACTCCCCCTCTCTCTCTTGATAGCAATTTTTAGATGATTTCAATGCAGTCTGCCAATTTTTTTCAGCGTGCCATTTGTAAACTTTGGATGCACTTTTTACGGCCACGAGTCACTGCCCGGGCGCCACTATTTTTGAAAGCTTTAAACCGCCATCTGTAGTTCAGCAACCCCTTTTCCAGAGCATACTACTAAACTTCAGCTTTTTCTGCCACATAATATTAAAATCATAAAGAAGAAATCATATTTGAATCATGAAGAAGAAAAAAAACCGTTAACTGGAGCGGGATTTGATCCTGCGACCTCGAGAACATACCGGTAGGTATAGAAATTGTACAGGAATACACATTGCTTGAACTTTTGAAGCCGAAAGAAGGGAAACTACCGTCCAGATTGACGATTTATTTAATTCTTTCTGGTAATGAAACCAAGGATTCCTCAAGTCAAAGTGCCGTAGCCGGCACTGTAGCTCGCAAGCCTGAAGAAACGAGAAGACAATGAGAAGAAATGACAGTTTTAGACGTGTGAAAAGAATATTCTGGGGAAAATCCACGGAATCAGGTTAGGCACTGGAAACCGAATCCACATGTGGACCAGGCCAGGAATCGAACCCAGACCACAGCGGTGGATCATGGAAGGCGAGGAGCCGAGGACAGTATACCACTGCTCCAACCTGACTCCCCAACGATTGGTGGATAATGACGTTTCCAAGCTCCTTCTGCACATGCACATCATTTTAGGCACTTGCTGGAGAGGCCTTGTTATTGACTGTGACTATTGTGCCATCTGAAGATTCGATTGAGCTCCGGTGCTAAGAGGAGTTAGGGCAGGTAGTCCCGGACCTTGACCCCCTCAGAAAGACTGCAAAAAAAGAGACCCTCCGACATCAGGGCTCGCGTGGGTGTAGTCTATACCCCGCTATGAACTGAAACATAGGGTAATAGATGTGGACTATCCACCGGCCCTAGACAGTGTATAGTGTGAAGTTTTGATTCTATGCAATACGGACTCATTGGCTGTATTGCGCATGCCTCAGTGAAGATAATTAGAACAATGACAGGTCACGTGTGAGGGATACGAGTCCACAATAAGGTTCAATAGACCATTATTTCATAGGAGTCCCAATTTCATGTGACGGGTGACACCCGTCCAATATTTCATATTGATTTGAGCCAAGTCCATCGTTTCATGAAAAAAATCATACACGGGGTGCCTAAAACTCAAAGAAGCTCAAAACAAAAACCACAATAAAATGTCATGTGAGGTAACATGCTACAGTGCCACGTGAATATAGTGGTATTTAAATCCCGGCTTAGATCACGTGTTAGCATCTCACTATTGACCGGTAGGGGCCTATTCGATTACTAGATAGACTATACACCAGACTATTGACCAAAAGAGACTGTACATCGGACTACAGACCGATAGAGCCCTATAATTTATTTTGTAGTTCAAGCTCGATAAACCAAAAATGAACTATTTAACTGAGTGACAATTTGTACGAGAAACACGGAGCCAAAGTAGAGCTAAAATTAGCAAAAAGAAAACAAACTCATCAACGCAGGAAGATCTAAAAAGGAAGATCATCAACAGAGCCGCAATATTGTTCCGATTTACGGAACGGAATTTCGGTTCTGGCAGTTGATTCGTGTGTAAAACGAACTCTTCCCGTTTGCACCGCGCGCCTAAACGGTCATCCCACGTGACAACTCACAGCCAATCGGCGCCCGTCTGCCTGGATTCTCGGCGCGGTCGGTTGTAAATTCTCGATTTCCGATGCCGTATAATGAAAACCACACCCCTTACTTTGTCTAGGAATAAATAAAGAATCTAAGTTCGTAATGTCTACGTTTCATAGCCGATACATATTTTTCTCAATATCGAGACTGGTACCACGTGACGTCAAAAGTGGGCTGAACGGGCCAATTTCAGCGACATTTTTGGACCCGGTTGTCAAAAAACAATTTGAAATTGGCTTTAATTTTCAAAATTACGTCCTTAAAAAACTCTTCTACTTCCACATAATTAATTGTTGATTACCGTTCCTGAAGCCACAGGAAGTGTGTTATATGTAAACGCTCCCGTAAACTTAAACAACAGTTGTGTTCTTTGTACAAACAATGTAAGCGTCAAAGAAATCCCTCCTGTTTTAAAATTCAGGTCACGCCTATCGAGTAGAGGGAACGCACACGTAATATTGACACATGAGCCTCACGTTTGTCATCGTGCTGCGATCTAGAGGATACAAAATCACAGTAAACAACCAACCTGACAGTTTAACAGCATGTTACCAGTCTGGCAACTAATACACACAGAAAGATACAGAATCCTGAACACTACTTTTAAACTTCTCTGGAAATTCGGTCGCGCAACCTATTTCGAAGAACTGCTTTACAATTTTGCGCTTCGACTTTCACAGGGAGACACGGCTGGTTAGCAACTTCTTAAAACCTAGACATGTTAAAATGCCGCACAGACCATGGCGAAATAAAACACAGACTAATACCTGTCACGAAATAAAATACACGTGCAGTGTTTTTATCAAGACCATTATTTGTAGTTCTACTTACCTGTAATTGTTTCATGTTAGCGTCTGCGTCCGGTTCGTGTTGCGATTTTTGTGTGTTCCTTTGAGTATAGGGAGGAAAACTGTTCAGCACACACAGGGTACGAAGGAAGGGCGGAATCCGATGATGATGATGATGGCGATGATATGGCAAGGTGTTATTGAGAAACAATTGAGGCGGGCTGAGGGTTGAATATGACCCGGGCCGACAGGTGTGCGAGTGGGACGCTATAAGCTCTGATCTGTTTGTGGGGGAGCTTGAAAACAGTGCGGGTGACCTGAAGGACGGACGGTGCGTTCCCCTGACGTCTCCCCAGCGTCCGTCTCGCTCATTACAACATCTCCTCCCCCTCGTGTCGTGGTTTCTCTGGTTGTTTTTCCCACAGGTTTGTTCTCTGTCCTGGCTGGAGCAACTGTCTCTGCCGTGTTATACCTTGGAGTTTCCGGCGGTAGTGTGTGGGGCTTAAAGGCTCAACGGCACGTAGCCACATGCGCCAGGTGCCATTCCTGGGATTCTTACCGCGGTGTTATTTTTCTGGACTTCTTCCCCCTTGCACACACGGTGTTAAGCTCCCCCTGAGTTTCTGCTGTCGTGTGGTGTGGTTGGTGGTGTGTGTGTGTGGTGAGAAAGTCCCGGGAAACACAAATAATGACCGGAACTTGGCTGACGCGGACAGGTGTGGCGAATCAAGATCTTTATGATCTGTCCGTCCACGGCCACGACAACACATCAAGCTCTTGATCCCGGCTCAGCTCCGCCACTGCCACCGCCAACACCACCGAAATAGCTGTACATGTACTAAAACCGCTCACTGCCAACTCTCGTGTCAGTTTCAATTAAAATGTCAAAGCACCAGATGATCTTGTCCCCAGGGCAATGCGCCTCAAAATGTGTTAACCCTTGGCCTAGACGCCTGACTACAAGTACAACCGGACATCCTTTTCAACAACTGGTCAACACTATGGTATAAACTGTTCCCTGCTCCACAGCAACCAACCACCAAGACTTCAAGTTGTGGTTCAGATAGAAACAGTTTATTACATCCCACTTCACATAATTACCTGAAATCGATTATTGATAATCGATCTTGTAGTCCAGCTTCCAAGTACAGATTAGCTCTTGCTTATCGATATTTCATAAGCCGATTTTTTTTCTTTCGAACGGCATGCATGCCGGGAATACTCGGGATGCCTCGGTCATAACGCAAACCGGCAGCGCGCACCACTTCCCACGCCCGAGCACACATCTCACTCTTCTGCGCCTCGCAGGATGATGCGATGATTATTATATAAGCGGCCAATCCGGATGTAACTAATATGTCAGGACCCCCATAAAATAAAATTATGATGGGGTGACACTGCTGGATACATCATAACACGCGTGAACCTTCTCTCTCTCCGCGAAAGAAAATATGAGATGGAGAATTTCCGGCGACAGGCGCGCCGGTTTGCCAAGACAATGGGGAGTGACAGGCCTGCGTGGTGGGTCAACGGTTCCTAGGTCTCTTGGGTTGTACGTGTTGGGGGAGAGGGGGGATGGAGTTACTGAAGAAACATATCTGATTTGGAAGACTTGGGCCTGAAGGAATCGGCTAGCATAAGTGGAACTCGCGGGAAGGGGATATTTTGTCACTCAGATTTTTCAAAACATGCTTTGCAGATTTAGGTTATCAAACAAAATTAAATTGAAGGTTGTCGACAGTAAAGTTGAAATTGGCAAGGCATTGAGTACGTTATTACTGAGAATATAGGTTACCCACTGTGAATGCCGGTGTGTTCACTTGTAAGACGTAAAATTTGAAAACAGAAAGTCACGATGTGCGGCAATATCTAACTTTGTATTGCCAAATAATATACTTCGTAAATATGGAAGTTCGTGTAATGTAAACACTTGTACTTTCTTGATAATCATGAAAACATCATGCAACGGCCTCTCGAGAAGACACATTCGCTACTTTTTTTTTTAACAAGAATGTCAACGTATTGGATGAATACGTGTCCTACAAATTAATGACATCGCAATTGTCCAACCATAGAGTAACGATATCGCAATTGTCCAACCATAGAGAAAGGACACATGGTATACTACAGACCGCATGGCAGAACAGGGAAGGCACTATGATTATTGAAGCTGAGTTGAATGACACGTGTTAATCCCTAGTTATTTATCGCATATCCTTGTTGGCTTAATGAGTGAATTTCCGACAAAACCTGCCTTGTTAGCAAGCACGAGTGACAGATGATATAGCGGTTGTTGCCATTACAAGTTGTTAGAAAACTTTTCAACAACACTGCCCCCCCACCTCAGGACAGAGAATGACATCTCTGGTCCCGCCCATCCCAAATACCCTATTTCCCCGATATGCACACGCACACCCGTATACGGAATTTCCTCCTTCGTTTCTATCTCTATACAATCTAATTAGATAGAACAACTAACAAGACAAGACGAGGCCATTTCCGTCAACACAGCGGCCGATAATTAGACGGACGTGTTAATCAAATGATAAGAGCGTGCGAACGCGCCCAGGGCCGGTCGAGGAAGGGCGGGGGAGGGAAGGTGATTGATGGTGCGACAAGCTTGCTCGGCCCGTGAATCTCAGAGCCTAATAACTGCACGCCAGTGCACAGTACACACATTTTTGGCTAACTCCCGAGGACTCGTATTGTTCCCTTCCTTTTATTCCTGTCGTTTGGAAATTTTTTTCTAGACATGTCCCATAAGGTATGTACACGAAAACTATCGAGGACATGGACTCGGGGTTGCTATATCAGGTACCCCTATTCTCCATGTCCTCGGTCGAAAAGGATTACAGTGTGCATGCCAATTTAGCACACTCTAAATGATCAGATCCTCTGTCACTTGAAGGCTTGTAAAAAATTAAGGGTTCGAGCTCTGAACTCGACCGTATAAGCTTTTATTTCTGAGAAGTTTGGACGGCACGGACGCTGTTTGTTTTAGAGACGGAATCATCTTCCTGCAGGGGGTAGGGTTTGTGCACATGTCTCCGACTCGGTAATGCCACAAAATCAAAATTCCACCAGGAGTGTATTGCGCATTGCAACATCTTCTTGATTTCATTCTTTTTGGTAGTCACAGAGGGCCAGCCTAATGTCCTCTTTGTGCCTGTCCACACTGACTCACTGTAACCGGGCAGTGCTATCGTTTAGGATTACCTCGTACTCCAATGAATGGAATAAATCTGGCCCACTGAGTGAGCCAGATGCACGAAAAGACTTCAAGCGAGTAGCTACCCTGAATCTATTGTTTTATAGCTCCATGATTGAACAGAATTTCGTGTGCACTCCGGAAGCAGCTTTTCTAGGCTTGCCTGCTGCGGGTCTTGATCAGTTGTGTGCACAGTTCCATGCAAAGACAATAATGCACTGTTCTGTGACCGTTAACTTGGTTCTTTCTTTTTTTAACGAGAGGAAGCAATCCCTCCTTCTTGTGTTAATGACCAGCAATTTTAATTAGACACCAGGTGCATCTTGCAAGCTCGCACACCGCACTTAATTAGTGACCGGTGCAGGCGGCATGCATGCACACACACGGAGAGATTTTTTTAAAGTCACTTAAAATTCCTTTGCCCGATCACATCTGTGCACGGAGCACTGACCTCGAGCCGATGTGTTAGAAGAGAAAGTATACGGAACTGCTTTAGAAGAGACGTATTGCTTAGCAGATTTGTGTTCTGAGCAAAAGCCAGCTGAAAACCAGATGTGCATTTCATTTCTGTTGACTGGTACAACCCTGTTTTTGCTGTGCAGTTTTCTACAGCATCTCAGTGACATTGGCCCTTGTGCCGAATTTTAGACATGCAGCTGGTCATTTCGACCCGGGTCATTTTCCGGGTCATTTTTACCCGGAAAGTGCCATTTTGACCCGGAAAAGTGTCAGGTCAAATATGACACGGATTGACCCAGATCAGATCTGACCGGGACTCTTTAGAGTGCAATTTGTCTTCAACACCTGAAAGTCAGCTGGAAAGAGCTATAACTTATAAGAGTTGTGTACAACCTCTTGTGCATTACTAATCTACTGCTCATGAGTACATGCAAAGAATTGCTAACCAGAATAATGTACTCCTAGTGCAACTCTCTTGGAGTTGATTTTTGTTACCACAGAATGACAGTCAAAAGAGTAAAGAATCCATCATTTCCACACTTCGTAAGGGTACGTGAAAAGATTAAAAAGATTCCTTAAACTATATTGTTATCACTATAAAAACTCAATACAGAAATTAGCACCTCATCAATTAACGAACACCTGAAATCCCTTTTACATACATAAATGGGGATAGAACCCTGTAACGCTTGGTCGTTCAGAAACGAACGGATTTCAGACTTCGGTTAACCTGAAGCATGGAGCTATTTTGAAGCAACCACTTTCGCCATGTTGTACAGGCGCGTGCTGGTCCAAGTACCATCAGTAGCAATTAAAAAAATAACACCAAAAAAAGAGCCATTTGGTAAACAGATTGCCCGGGTCACTGACCGCTCGGTCGAGGTGAGAAGTCAAAACCTTTATAAAAAGTCTCGTGGTGGTGTGGTGTTGCCATATAAATACTACCAACATGTTGCTTATGATTTACTACCAGACTCCATGTGTTACGGGGAGCCTTCTCCGATGTCCCCATCATAATTCATACAGTCACGTGGCCCAGGCCGGACGTTGTGCGATCCGTTCTGTGCAATGTTGTCGACTCTTGGTCTGGTATCCGGGCCTCGGGGGCCTTGTCCCCCGCTGAAAGCTTTATGTCGTGGGCCTTGTACGTGTGTGTTTTGGGGGCCTGAGTGATGCTAGACAGGTCCTGCAAAACGCCAGAAATTGCCCTTGGGCCAAACGCGTGCAAAACGACACCAATACTCACGAACACAACACGAGACTGTAAGTGCATCTACAGCAATTAAGGTGAACTCCTAACATACATTGAAATTGTGAAAACATCGAAATGGTACA
The DNA here is from genome assembly GCA_029964075.1 of Patiria pectinifera. NCBI lineage: Eukaryota > Metazoa > Echinodermata > Asteroidea > Valvatida > Asterinidae > Patiria > Patiria pectinifera. The sequence goes on from CM057135.1 coordinate 25,391,389, forward strand.
TTGAAATCAAGCAAGCAACTGGGAAGTCACACGAAAGAGGAAATGCCAAGCTTTACAATGACTCTCTGCAGTGTACTTCAATTTGACATGGCATACAAATGACTGTAAAAAAGGAGGGAATCAGCTGATCTGAGGAAAGATGCATGCCCGTGAAATGTTAAAAAGAAAAAAACAACAGACCGCATATTTTGCTTACAAAATTGGATTTTGTGGTCATATGATGCCAAATTTCGGCAAAGCCGTTCTCTTCTGCACTGCAAATGTAGGCCTACATCTATTGGAATATGAATGGTTCAAAAGCGTTGTCATGTATACTGTTTAATGTGGACCAAATAACTTGCAAAAGATACTTAAATGCTTGGGTGACGTCACATGTAATATTTTAAGAAAAGCCAGTTTTCCGTTAAGTACCTTAACGTCTTGTTTTCGCAGCGGAAAATTGTGAGTGCGAACTCGGCGCTTGCCAGATATCTGTAGGACGAACTGCGATAAAAGGTAAACGAAATCCCTTGCCTCGTTATGAATATATGGTCAAATTTTGACCAGCTACACACAAAAAAACGCCTTACATTTGGTACATGCCATGGGACTGATGATTGGTTAACAACATTGTCATTGATTATAAGGCTGTAAGTTGGGTGAAGCTACTGAAGAATATATTGTCACACCAGAGAAAACAACCCCCCCCCCAAAAAAAAAAATCATTCTATTTTGGGCACTGTCTCCCTCTGACTAAAATAAATGCCCGGTCACACAGCAGTCGACAAAACACGTGCACTTCACAATAAGAAAACCGCGAAATTAATGTGAGGGAAAAAAATGGCTGGTTAGTGAAGACCGGCAAACACCAATTACCGCCTATATTCAGAAACAATAGCTCCCCAAACTATGATCATCTTCAGCGGAAGAAGCCTGGAGGGGATGAACTCTATTTTTGTCAAGCAACTGATCATCATCGCGTATCGGCGCAAACTAAACTCCCGCGCACGGGAAACAGGAACAATGGCCTATTAACGCGATTGTCAAAACAAGGCGATGATCAACCGCAGGTGAAGAAAGAAAGAGACTTTAAAGGGGCAATCTGATCTTATATTTTGTTGGACTGAGATTTGGATCCGAGTCGCTCTGCTTCTCAGGTCAGTAGTTCACACAGAACGTTCCTTTGGCAAGTCTATAGGTACACAATGCAACTTTACATTACGCAATTGCAAAAACCACCCTTATTCAGCCACAGGCGCGCGAGGAGACGACCATTAAACATCATATATTTTGTCGGAAAACTTCAATTGTAAGAATCATGTAAAGAACTGTGGATGTTGAAAACTTGGAAGCCCAATCAAAAAGTTAGATCCAAGTCTCTCTGAGTCTGAGGTCGAGAGTTTCCTTGGAGTTTCTTCTTCCACGTTACTCGTGTGGATCCGGTTTTTTTTTGAGACAAAGATTGAGCTTGAAACCTAATGGCAGTCACTGCACACTAAAAAAAAGTCCCGGGTCAGATTTGACCCGAAATCCGGGTTCTTTTGGGCCTGACACTTTTCCAGGTCAAAATGAGCCAGAGAAGTGTCATTTTGACCCAGAAATGTGTCATTTTGACCTAGAAATGTGTCATTTTGACCTAGAAATGTGTCATTTTGACCCGGAAACGTGTCAGGCCCCATAGAACACAGACTCCGTGTCAAAACTGACCCAGAACATTTTAGACTGTGAAACCATGACCCGTAAAAAGATTTGAAAGTCTTGATCGGGCAACCTCTTTAAACCAAACGTCGGGGGATGAATCCTGAAAGCCTCATCAAAACAGGACACGGCACGCGGGGCGCGAAACTATCTGCAAACCGTTTCCGCGCTGCTTAAAATGAGGAATATCCTGATTTTGTGCGCAGCGCCCGCCTCTTCCGTTCTCCCGAGACCAGACTACCGCATCTCGATTTATATCACCACAGAGCTATAATAGCACCTAGCTCTATGAAATCAACATGGGGTGAACTCGAGGACTATACACAAGTAGGAAAGAAGGGGAGTTACTTATCAACCTCCGACCGTCATTGATTGGTCAACTTGGGATTGGAGGGATGGGAGGGAGTGGATGGTTCGTTAACATCATTGTATGGCTGCATCCAACCATACACAAACAACGACCAAGATGCCGTTGTTGTTTTTCTACTGGAGACTGACGACAGACAGAACATACTGTTCGAAACGTTGAGTAACCAAACGGGTTCACTTCGGTACCAAACCAAGTCACAAAAAAAGAGTTTTGACTACATGGTGGTACCGCACAACCTCACATCTGAGGATTTCCCACCATGGAAACCTTCAAGTCGTAATGATGAGCAGCATTATTAGTATACAACAAGCAAACACTTAAACTGAAATAGCAGGTACAACAGAATCTGGCAAAAAAAACCGTATCGAAAACATTCAAGGAACGAAGTCATAAACAGGACAAAGATTGCCACAAGACTAAGAATGTCAAACAACTTACACAGGAGATCGTTGTTTAAATTTTGATCCAGATTTCCAAACGGATCTTATTTTGAACCCATTTGCACCGCTTGACCAACGTGTACCTTCCAGGCCTATAGCGATTATTTCCTCAAGTTAAATATTTTAAAGGTTTATTATTCGAAGCTAAATGCACTACCAATAATTCTGACCCCGGAAGAAAAAGCTCACATTGAATAATGGTACTACGACTAGCAATCCTACATTCCAATCTTTGAAGATCAAAAACTGTAGAGCCAAAAATTCCTTTGCCCGGAAATTATATACGAAAACAGCAATTTTCATTACAAGGCAACACAGTGTTTCCAAACTGTAAGCCAGCATTTGAAAGAACGGGTGTCCAAATTGACCTTCAATTGCAAAACAAGGTGTCAAAGTTTCTAAAGTTCCATGCTTTTACATTACATCTGCTAAAGTACCCTAAAGGGCGTCCTATAGTAGCCCAAAGGGTGTCAAAAACGGCCTACATAGGGTGTCAAAAGCAGCCAATAGGGTGTCCAACACGGCCAATAGGATGTCAAAAACGGCCAATAGGGTGTCAAAAACAGCCTATAGGGTGTCTTACTGCCTACAGGGTATCCAAAATAACCTTCAAAACAGCCTATAAAATAGCCTACAGAGTGTCGCAAATAGCCTAGTATAAGGTGTCGTACAGCCTTAGGGTGTCCAAAATAGCATATAGGGTGTGCAAAATATATCATGTCCAAAGTAGCCTATATATATGGGTGTCCAAAACAGCCTTTTATGTTGTCCAGAATAGTATATATATGGGGTGTTCAAACAGCTTATAGGGTGTCCTATATCTTATAGGGTGGCCAAAACATTCTATAGGGTGTACCAGTATATAGGCCTAGCCTGAGTATAGAGAGTCCAAAAGAGGTCCAGATGCCACTGTGGCTAAAACCCTGCAAACTGTGCAAGCTAAATTCTATAGGCCTAAGCAAAGAAATCTGTAGTAAAGTCGAAAGGTCTCACAGTCATACGGATTTACATGACATTCGCGGTTCAACCGTTGCTTTGATCATATACTCCATGCTTCGGTGTCCGAACCAATTCCAATCAATTTCCTAAACGGGCGGGAATTCCCTCTGCGCCCTACTGGTCCCAGGCGCGCCAGGTTCACACCGCAACCTTGGTACCCACCACCGGTCAAGGTCAAGCTATGCCGCCAGGTCTCTCTCGCAGAAAAAAAAGTACGGCAGTGCACAAAAATTGTGTCATTCCAATACGGTTTTGGGTGTTAATTTGAACCGCACCCTTAACAAAATTGCATCAATTGTTTTCCCCACATGGTATATAAAAAAGGACGTTTTGTGCTTCAAATCAATCAATCATACACAAAGCATTAGGATTGTTGCTGAACTACTTACCCAACTTTGGTAAAAAAATATTTACACTTCGAGGAAAAATTCCCCACAAAAATGGTGTAACGTTTACTCGAATGAGCTACAAACGTATATCACACCAATAACACCTCCCTTTCCACGGGTCATCAAAGTACTGTAACGACGAAGCGCCCAAAACACGGACAATACAGGGCAAGCAAGCCAAGTGAAATTGGTCACAGAGCGCACAAACTTATATTCAATCGATTTAGAATGACTGTTCACTATAGAAGACATTTCATGCATCTGGTCTACACACAATGGCCTGGACTTACAGTTACACCATTCATCGGCGTTACGGGAAATCCTATACGATAGCACTACTCGGTTTACAAGTGACAGTCAAGACTAGTCATCAGTCAGTCAGGGGAGGCAGTCAGTCAGTCAGTCAATGAGTTGGGTGCAAAGACGACAATATCAGCTGGCCCTCCGGGACTCTATCCGAAAAATCCGTCATGCCAACTAAAACAGATCGGCAAAGCAAGACACATTTTTTGTGAGCGGGTCTGTCAAAAGCCAGACTACAGGGAGCTAAAAGCATGTAATGGGCTAATCAGTTAGCGTAGTCATGGCAGCCTTTGGCAAGGTTTTTTTCTGCACTTTCTCCGGTTGATGGCTTACCGACGACTGTCTTGATATGGTAACGCCGGTGAGCTTATGCGATCCGACGGGGATTGGTAACAGTTGCTTTAAGCTGTGATTAGTAGTCGGCAATTTCTTTGATACTTGTACTTGTACATGTATATATATATATATATTTTTAAATAAAATGAAGGCAACAGCGGCAAAATGAAACTTTTTGTGCTTTTCAAATAATGCAGTATGTCTATGCATATTTTAAAGTTTTGTAATCCACATAATACAGCCGTAGATTTTTGGTATACTGTTTTCGGGGGTCTACCGGCCTTACACGTAAATTATTACGGAAAGCCATGGTATGTAGGTGTTACGTCTTTCACGTGACATTCACTCTAGTCAACGATAACTGGATCTCTGATGTCTTGAGACTGAAACTGAGTTACGTTACCCCAAAAAGTTCACTCGTGGTGGAAAGAACAGCATGTTAACCACTATGGCATCTCACGGTAAGATCCTTGACAACTCGAATCTTTCTGGTTAAGGCTTAAGGTTTTCTTGGGTACTCAGCGCGCTACCGTAATTAGCCGAAGACGTATAGATTATCATTATATCTGTAGCCGTCAACAATGCTCAATGCGGACGCGGCACATCTGCTCGTAACAAGGATAGTATACAAATAGTGAATGTTTATGAGTGCAATGGTAAGAATAATTTCATGAGGCGACAGATGGAATGTTCCATTCCATGAGGCGAACATCCCATATGTTACGGAATGAAATTATTCTTTCCATTGCACGAATGTGAAACATTCATGATTTGTTTTATACATCACCAGAATAAATCCTCGTCATCTGATTGGTAAGAGCCGCCAATAGTGTGACCCTGCAACGGAGCTTCTATTTACCGTGGAATAGAACTTCTATTTTTGCGGTACGGCGCGCCGTAGGTTGGGAGGAATAATTAAATGACATGACTGTGATCAACCACCAACCAGGCAAATGACGGGGATTTATTCAGACGTTGTATAAATTGAAAATATCTACCCCATCTGAATCATACAAAACGCAACCATTTGTATATATGCGGTTTGATTCCGCGCCCGTATGTAAACACCGCGCAGATTTTTTGAGAAGAGATTCGCAAAACGACATCGAGAGAGGGCGCGCCGAACGTAAATAAGATAACATCATCTACTTGTCTTGAGATGAGTACGTACTATAGCACTTGACCCAGATATTCGATTTTTTTTGTTTTGTTTTATCGGTACTCGGGAGAACTTCGAGTGTCCTAAATACCCAGACGGTACTTGAGATTAGCATTTTTGATAAATGTGGAAGTGGGTAAAAAAAAAAAAGTATACCACAAAAATAGAGCTCTTGCGAGAGTCAGGTGAAGCTGTAATAGATGTGGAAAGTGAAACCACACTGTACCATTAGGGTCTGTCATTTCGTGGCATATTTACCATGCCCATTACCTTAGCCAGCTTTCCATTACCAGCTTGCCAGATATATTGTACGAATGAACTTGCGGGTATGAAACAGAACCGATCAGGCCATATATTTTTCCAAGAAAGGGGGATTATAAGATATCGAAACGGAAAGCGAAATCTGCGGGTTTTTAATGGTTTTGAAAGGTAGGGGGAAGTGTCTTAATTCATTAAAACGTTTCTGTGGCCTGCAGTGGCGGATGTGGAAGGGTTAAAGAAACTTTTGTTTCTCGGAAAGATTTTCTACAGTTGCTTGGCTGTGGGGTTTCCCCCCGTGTTTGAGCTTAAGGCGAACTTTTTTTTGCTTTGGCAGTGGCCTGGTTTTTTAGAGTTCAAGCCTTGAGGGAAGTAGACGTTTGAACTTGGCCGATAGCATGCAGCCGTGAAGGAGACGAGGGATGCGTGCAACGCGTGGGCCGGGGGACAAAACAAGCATGTGATGGGATCTCCATTACCGCGCACGGGCTTTAAAGGGCCATGTAATGTAATTTTTTTAATGCAGTCCTTGAAAATGCACCTTTGTGTCCCATTTAACCTTAATTTCAATTTTTGTTTTAACACTTTCAAAGGTATTTTGGTGCCTTTTCGGTTTTTATGCTAATGCGAATTTTCATATTCATGAGCAAAGGTGTGACGTCATTTCAGGCAGAAATCTCAATGTTACAGCACCAAAAATTGCCAGAATTTTGTATATTTCTGTGTCGTATTTTTTTCTTTTTTTCTTTGGTGATTAGTAATGTTGTGTGTGTCAGAACATGGCAGTAAGCCAATGAGCAATCCTTTCTCACAAATATATTTCTAGGAAAACATTCATTTCGTGAACCCTTTAAAGGTAAATCATTTGCAAATATTCAAAAATGAAACAACCAAAATGTTATGAAATATCTTGATCGTATAAGTAAATAATAGGATCAAACATCCTGTGAAATCGTTGCGCCTAGTACGCTGTTATTGGCGAGAAAACAGGAACTACCACCATTTATTCGCGACGCCAGGACATAGCCATCGCGAGAACATTTTTTTTTTTTAAATTCTGCCCCCAATTGACCCAACTTAGTTTAGTTTGCAAATCGGTTACGCCCTTTATATATGCGAGTGATACTTGTTTTTCCCGAGTGTGAAATTGGGGATTTTTAAGAGGGTGCAAGTCAAAACGTATTAATGAAAATAGTGGAAGGGAGGGTTTTCAACATGATCAGAAACCTTCTTTGCGTCGAGAAATATGAAAATGCACTTTCACAATTTTCTCAAAAAGTCTATCTTCTGAGATGAAATTTCGACAGGTTAGTTTTTTAATAAGCTGCTTCATATTTATTGTAGGCCTATTGTTGTTCCTTGAATCGGCAAATGCACATTTTTTCTTCTTCAAATGGTGCCATGACCTTTAAAGTTGATATGAAAAGTTGTTGTGACAAATTGGGAGTGTGGATGTACAGTGATGCCGTATCTGAGAACAGGCATTTTTTATGTTTATGTCGGCTGCGGCTATTCTCTGTGGCGCGTCAAATGCAAAAAAGTGAGTATCCATAGCCACGCAACATCCAATTCGGTCAAAGACTGCATGAATTTTGCGGTAATGGGTTGGGGATATGGTTGGGGTTCGGGGAGAGGCGTGGTTATTTCAACACGACAATGTGCCATACTATCAAAGTTCTTTGTTGCTAATGGTTAAAATTTTCGCAGATCCTTTTGAAATCAATTAAACTGAACACATTAGGCTGAACACAAAAAGTCACCAAATTACATACATGTACATGTATTTTGTTTTTCTAAGTCACTCAACGAAATCGTCAAACTGTATAATAAGTGGACAAATGTAAATGACAATATAAAGTACTGATTCGTATCTGAGCGTGTTTGTTGTGTCTTTTTTTTCCTCACCTAGCGTTTCATTTGCGGCTCTAATAATTAATTGTTTGATACACCACAAAACGTGCAGCAGAAAATGGTCGTACCAAACAGTTTTTACAAATTGCGCTCTTGGCAAAACTGGCTGACTATATCAGCCAAAATACACCCAGTGTGATTAACCAATTAGTAGGGTTAACTGGTAACCAATCAGGCTTACTGACCTAGTGATGCTCGCAAGGTACATTACACCACTACTGACACACTCGTGCCCCCTTTTAGCGAAGGTTGAAGAGTTCCACTATACGGTGGAAAACGAGTTCGGGGTGTGCTATTTTGGCTGAGCGCATTTCGACAATGATTTCTCTGGTCCAGTGCAAACCGAGTTGTGTTCCTCCGATTCTGTCAACGAGCGGGCACCGGCAGCTTTCATCGCGAACCGCCTGGGCGTACGGCGGAGCTCTTTGAGTGGGTCCGCTCAAGTAGCGCCCCATGTGCGAGAACCATCGGCTTAATACCCGGTTGGTTTTCACAAACTTTTTTTTTTTGGAAGCCGCGGTATCGCCAGTTCTGTACTTTGTATTGTGTCACTGCACTTGGGGCAGCTGGGAAGCCAGGCGGTTTGAAGTTGGTCAGATTTTTTTTTATACATTCCAGCTATGTGTGATTACTTTTTCAGTGTGTGAAACCTGGACCGAAATAAATTTGAAAATTGGTGCAAATTACTTTCCTAACAATGTGTAATACTTTGATCCGATAGACAGACCGAATCCATTTAGCCATACAAATTATTACATAGTTTAGGCAAACAAAGTGACTGGTGCTGATTTTGAACCTGTGAACCCGCAGAACGCCGATACTGGCTAATTTAAGTGATGCGAGTGAAATTAAACTGCTTGATGCCATACATGGATAGTGACACTGAAATGGATGGAAGATTTTCTTCTTTTCAAAAACTAGAGATTAAACTCGTCCAAGTCATGTACTTTCCTTGAAAAAATGCAGCACCACTTCTAGTCGCATCACTTCCCAATCCTGCAACGCACTCCCCTCCCCACCACCCAAAAAGGCACAACTTTGCAAATTTCGACAACAAAGCGAATCTCACGATAAATTCAAACCTTTCAACTGGAAAAGCCCGAGCAGTAACTCAAACAACGACGATGTCCCTGATTATTATGGCACCATAGCCCTGCCTGGCTAATAAGCTCAAATCCTCAAATCTATTTCGCGTTGCGCAGATTATCACCGCGTGCTCAACCATGGAGGAATGAATGTCCATGGTTCAATCAATATAAGTATTTGTCTTTCATTTCATTTTTTCTTTAAAGCAAGGGGCCCCTTCCGGTCGCAATTTGGCCGTGCTGCAGCCGACGGAAAACTCGTTAAAATTTCACACATAACCGGAGCGCGGCGAAATTATTTCGGCCAGAATTTTTTTCCACTCTCGCAAACGGCATCTGAACTTGTTTACCCGGCAATGGGAAAACCATACGGCACTGAGGCCAAACGTGCACGCAGCACCAGGTTCTCAACTTGTTTACTGGATCCAATTAAAGGGGTGCTCTTTTTTTCTAATTAAAGGGGCACCTAAAATATACAAGTATTTTATGGATGTAGGTACCAATTTCTGAAGACGGTGACATGACTACAGAGCATGGGTTCAAAGATACATGTAGTTCAGAGCTCAACAAATACAGTGAAACTTTCTTTAAAGGGGCAATTCAACTACATTCACACTAGGTATATACGTACTGTGCAAATAACCATGCCACTGAACTCTGATGTCCTTTTAAGACCTTTCTCGGTTTGAACTTTTCCAAAAGTGACATTTCCACTATTGTCGAAAACCAAATTGTATCCTGACCATGAGGGCGCTGTTGCTGTGGTTTCGCTTCAGGCACTCACTTAAAAGTTTAAGGTTTTTTCCCACACAAACTATGAAACATGGGTACACTGTAGCTCAATGTGCAGTAGATCAAACGGTTTGTTCATAGAGATATTTCAATGAGTTCCTGCTGTGTGCTTTATCAAAAAAAAGAAGAACAACCTTCAAAGTATCAATCGCAGCAAAGGCTAACAAAAGACTCTCACAACTCTTACACAATACTGCATGTTAATACCACTGAAAGTGACGACACAGGGCTGTATAGAGATCGCAAGTACATGCAGGCTAGTTTGTAGGTACTGCGCATTGGCGTCAACTTATGCAGTTCAACAAACCAGCCTCTTTAAACGTTCTACTTCTATCGGACTCGAACCCCAGCAATGAACCCTCCACGGTCTGGTATCGATGTTGAAAATCCCAGAAGACCGAGCATGTTGTGCATTGACTTTGGAACAATCTAGACCCCTGTGTTAGTTTTATTTTTTTTAAATATGTTGTTTTTCGAGTTTGGGACAACTACAACTCCTGCCTGTTTTTTTTTTTAACAGACATGTTGCTTTTCATTTTGGGACAACCTCAACCCCTGTGTTAATGAATACAGTGTTAATTATACGTCAATGAATTATACAAGCATTCTCTCGCAGGCTCAGCAAACTACAGCCGAGTACCAGTCTGACGCTGGTAATCCGTTTGCTTTTTTCTTCGCTTGATTGGGTTCAGCCGTAATATCAATCTGTATATTACATTCAGGTTTTTCGATCAGCGGAACGCTGGACCGCAACCCTTCCATATTACATTGAGAAAGCCTGCATCAAAATTCCAAAACTCCAATTATACTACAGTTATTGGGAGAAAGATCTTTCTCGAAAGGCAGTCACAGACTGCAAGTTCAAAAATGACTGTGCAATGTTTATGCACCTCATTTTGCTAGCGCCTATACTGTGCACCCCAGTATAAAATTTCCCATAGACACCAATGTTAAATCCCCATACTTCAAAAATCTTTTTAAAAACTCTCACAGATATTAAGGCTGCACAGAAAAATCATGATCAACATGTCATCTTTCATTTTCTATTAAATTTTTGGTGGGTTGACCGAAGACTTTTTGGAAAAATTCTCATCCAAAGAAGACGACCCCTAAAACGAACGCTGTTTCCCAAACTGGAAATTAGCCATTTTGAAAAAAGGATCCCTCCACAATATGGCTAAATAGCGCCACTTTCGGACCCAATTGCATCCAAAATGCTAAGAATTGGAAGCCCCAAGTCCAGGCCAGAAGTTCAGTGCCATATGTCTTCAATTCCCCAATTCCATGGCTCTCAGAACTCTCTAATATAGAAGAATTTGAGTGTACAACTTTTATTCATGAGCTAGACGGGCGGATTTTTGGCCTATTTACATGTACTTGGTTGCAGTTGCACCCCTGTGGATTAGGGGGCTACGTGCATTTTGCCGTTAGACTAGTTCCCACCGCCACCCCTGCCTTGTCCGTCGCGCGCATCACTGACACCCCTGACGTCACCGTGATGAAAGCCCTCTTGCGGTGATCCTTGGCAAATCAAACAAACATCTCGTCAGGGGTTGGCCAAAAAAAAAATGTTGGCGGAAATTAATGGGTTTCGGTCGCCGTACAGGATGTGTTGCGGTTGGATGGAAAGGTCTATCACATTTTATTTTTTAAAGAAGAGCTTTTCAAAGTTCGATAGAGAAGAGTCCACGTTACAGAAAAAAGACACTTCCAAGTACTCGTAGTCCATTTAGCTCTTAGACACCATGTCGCAATTAAACATGGTGTTACTTAACGCAAAACAACATACCATCAATATCAAGCAAACCAAATTTGAACATAACATAACAATACTTCGCAATTCAGTGCGTGACATCGCGTAGCTGCTATCGGCTGAATCAGAACGTGTCACGGACGCTAACTTCGAGCGCATTTCAAAATACGACTCGGCAACTTTTGCATTGAAATCGAGATCCTACAGAATATTGTTTTCTCGGAATACACAGGTTAGTTGTTTAATAAGCACCCGTCTTTATATTTTGAGCACTCTTGTAGCTTCAAACGAAACAAATGCACAAATGACAAAATGATCTACTGTACCTTTCAAACATCCCTGTATTCAAGTTCAGTGACAATAATATGTTTACAAATTTTCTGCTCATGCGTATCACAGAGGAACAAAGACCTACTCCCGTTGCATCTGACGTCACGTCAGATGCAACGGGTCTATGCCCTTCGGTATGTTCAGGTTGTTCTTCAAAGGAAAAAAGGAGGGCATACAGTGGAGTGTAGTATATAGGGAGGCATTTTTGATAAATCCTCGCACCCACGGGAAGTGTGACACTGAGTGGACCCACGGGAGCCATCAAGTTGATTCGGAAGACTACACCGATATGCCAACGGCAGCCGGGTACTCCGGCACATGGCCCCGAGAACAATCCGTCAGAAACTCGGGAGCGACCCACCCACTAAGCCGTATCACATTTATTACGAGGTGGCACGTGAGACCTTATTGTGTCACCCTAAATCACCAAAAATGGGCAATTGTAGCCGAAGTCTTGCCTAACGTTGATCAGTTGGCATACATTTCTAGCACATTTCTGTCAGAGGTTGGCAAAGGTTTACTCCAAATAATTAATTATTTAACCAACAATAGGAAGTTTTATACCAACTGTCGGGTAGAATACTAACATTACCAGGCATCTTATCCCCAACTTCATGTGCGGTGTACATAAACCCAGCAAATAGGTACGCGAGTCTGTATTGGAACAGGTACTCAACTAATAAGTAACAGCGCTACATGTATGGTTGTAAATATAGTGTTGCAGGAAAAGGGCTCGAATTGGGATTTAGGAAATAAGTCTATAGAACTAAATTATACCATGGAGCTATTTCTATGCAAGCTCTAGGCTCATGACATGGGAGATTCGCCAGTAGTCTCCCATGTCATGAGCTTAGAGCTGGGTATTCCAAGCTAGTTCTATGTTTATACCGAACCAACTGATACTCAACGACAACCACTTGTCAAATTGTTGGACTAATTCTTGCAGGACGTGCACTAGGATGGTATTCGAGTCTACGCATGTATCAAGTATTAATTGGTGCATGGAGTGGAGTAGGCCTACCAGATTGGTACTCGAGTCTGTACTCGTGATCATACACACACAATTCAACTTATACAGTGCTGAACTATCCTTCAGTTTAACATGCACTATTTATACTCAGAGTACTTGAGTTATTGTAGTAGTATTGCAACCAAACGGTTGTAGTTTGTACGTACATTACTGTAAATGTAATTGTCTCCCCCAAGCTGTGCTCGGACTTGTAGTACTTCTTCAAAGAACCCGACTTTTGCTGTTATTCCTGTTAATCTTGCATGAGGTGTAGCAACACACAAGCAAGTTCTTTTTTATTCATACCTAGTACTAGTAGTAATGTACAAAAGAGTGGTAGTACTGAATAAGTTCAACAGGATAGAAAATAAATTGCAGTATTGTGTGAGATTACGAGTAATGGAATGAAATAAATTTAACGAAAAACGATCAATCTTACCGGTTTCAGCAAGACAGTTCAATTTTCTCCACTGTCGGCGTTGGGTGCAAGACAAATTCCCAAATGCTTGTTTCTATGCAATGTTCAACTTCAAGGTGTATGTGCTTGGTACTGAAGACGTAGTGCTAGTGGTATCCCACACAATCCACACGCAGGCCTGCAAAATGCAAGACAGGAGAACAGAATAAAAGTTTGACTCCAGTCTGGCGCCAAGAAGAAGAAGTCGCATTTAAGACAGGGGAAAACAGAGGAGCCACTTGTGACAGAAAACCATGCATGCCCCGTGTAATTTAGTTCCCGCACAACATCAGGGTATACGCTAAGATCGTCACTTTCCAGGCGAACAAACACCGCTGTTGATAACCACTGCAACCCGAGAGGGACACTGCCTTACTGGGTTGAAGGGGCAGAAGTTATTCCCTTAACCTGGAAGACCCGTTCCAGGTGCGAAACGCATTACGTCCGGAAACCGCTGCGGAACTTCTCAACCCGCTTTTTAACCCCGGTGTGTCGCCAGCGGTCTGACCAGCAGACGATCGACTAGGAGGGACAGGCCCGGTCAGAAGGCAATGTGGTGATGGCTCCGCATCTGCCCAGTCCAAATTAATGTCCGACACTTATATAACACCAAAAACGAAAGAGCTACGGATACGGTGAACAGGTGGGCAGTGATGAGTCCGTAGGGAGACGAAAATGTCACTTAAAGACGTACGAGCAGTTGTTTGAGATAAAGGGAAAGGACCAAATGCTCCACTGCAACCCCCCCAAAATAGGTTTCAGCATGGTTTCAGTCACCCATGATCAAGAACATTTACCGTAAGACCATAGGTTCCTAGCTCATTACAGACAACTTTTTCTCCTGTGGTTGCGAAAGATCTGGCTGTTTCCCACTCGTGCTACACAGTGGCTGACCCTTTTCTCCAGCAAACCAGTAGAGATCCTCCAAATCATATACCCACGACCCTGCAGATGTCACCCTGGCCCTAAAGCCCGCACTGCACGCAGGGGACACCAATCCTAGACACACCGTACGAGTAGCGCGACTTCATATCATTATTATCCCCTCCTCCACCACTGATCACACAATATTAGAAGCAGATGGGTATGCGGTTATTATTCCGAAGGGCATCGCCACCAAGAAGGGGGGAAAAAGGCAGAAATTCACCCCTGGACCGCATTGCAGGATTTGAGTCACCAATTGCGATTTTGGCGATTTCTCTCTCGTCTCGCTTTCAAATTGATATCGAAAGCACCAAGGACCAAATTGGGACCGTCACGGCTTGAAGCGGCCCCCGGGATTTCGCGAGTTCCTTTCGGGGATAAAGGTGATGGGGAATGACCCGCGGCGGCCTATATTTCCGTTATTGAATTGTGTCATCTGCGGCATTTTAGAATAAAAGAAGAAGGAAAAAAACCTCATTTTCGGGGTACTTCAGAGTCCCGCCTCGTAAGAGTATTACAAGGGTGTTCAGTAAAGTTGACATACTTGGGATACGTATATTTGTCTCTAGTGGTTTAGCATCTACCAGATGGTAGTGTGCCGCAGATTAAAAATAAAAAATGAAATTCATAAATCATACTCTGAAAAAATGGATCATAAGTGCAGATTCAGCGGTGACATCACGAAGCTCTTGGGGGAAGAGAGAGGCCGTTCCCCCCATGATTACGTCAAGATGCGCCCGGTCGCACACAGAATACGAGCGCACTTTTCGGAATATTAAATCTGCATATAGGCAAAGGGCGCTTCTGTGGAAAAAATGGTGATGACACCCGCAATTTTGAACGCTCATTTTATTTTCGAAACTCCCCATCCCAATTAAAAAAAAATACATAAAAGATGGGATACTACAGACCATGAAAGTGTTGCATGCGCATCCAATCCAAAAGCCTTGGCTATGTTTTTCATTTCTAATCATTTCTTTTAGATTTCTAATCTTCGAAGACATCACGAAGTTGTATTGTGTATTTATGGCTACAAGATTGGTGAGTTCAACTTAAATGTGCAGCGGACAAGGTAATAATTATTTTGTGTATATCGTCACTGTGAAGAATTGGCACAAGATTGGTGATATGATTCGGACTAACTGGTATTTTACTATTTAGCTGCTATACTTATCGTTTAAGCTGTTAAAAGTCTGAAAATGCAGAGATGAACGTATCCGTTGTTCGGGGTGATTATAAACACATGACTGTGCGCTGCCCGAACGCCATATGCATCTAGCTATATCTGCGGATGTACAGAAATGCAGAAAATTGTACCCGTAAATATGCGCCATTTCTCAGAGACATCAGCGGGGACTCTCAGCTGCGCGCGGTAAACGAAGACACACTCCGCAGAAGAAAAAAAATCGCTTAACGAAAACCTTCCCAGGGAATGAGAGGCCAGGAAGGTCACATCCGTTGTCAAGATGTTCCCACCACCAGAGGTCATTAACTGAGGTCAACTAGACCATGGGGACTCGCTGGTTCCCCGTGCATGCAGCTGGTAATCGGTATCATATGAGCATTATGTGCACAACCGGCAGGGACGGGTATTGAAAACGTGCGTTTTGAAGAATGAGCCCCATTACAAAAATGCATTATTAGATTACCCTCGCACGTAAAGCGCATGCGCGAGTAGAATTGCGTAATATGGCACGCTGTACTTTTGAGAGAGCGTACAGTACATGCACACTACATGGCAAACTCATACTCAAAGTACCAAAAAGAGCGGTGGCAATGGCATGCGCTCTTTTCGGTCTTGGGTAAATTTGGGACCAATACAACACTACATTTGAAAATTGCGCTGCCAGCATAATGTTTATTTTTCTACCAAGTTTCTCACGTGAGATCCTATTGTACATTAATTAAAACTAACGAATGCATGCAGAGCTTGAATTTAACCACAACCTTCAAACACCGACCCAAGTTTCATATGAATTGTACTGGACTTTTGTGAGTGAACTTTGCTGAACCATGGAGGAATAAGAATTCCTCCATGGCTGAACCATGCTGGTACTTTGTTGGAACCTAAATGTGTTCGTGGCTTCGTGCTTTAGTTTTAACGTTCGGCACACGCACCCGCCCTCCGGGTCTTCAATGAATAATGAAGAGTGACTGTGCAGCAAAAGATGGGAATACTGATCCCGTTAATACATCAAATAGACTGGAGCTAGGACTAGGAGCCAAGGATACATCGATCACAAATGCGCCCTCACAGAGTCGAGTAGGGACATGCAGCCATACCGTTTCCGTTTACACAAGATTTGGCTGGTGCCCGAGAGAATAAGCGTCTCTAACAATGGGTGCCGGCACATATTCTTCAGGATTCGGTGATGGGCACCTGGCAAACATCGGATGTAAAGGACTCCCTTTCACTTTAATTGGCACACGTAGTTGGAATTTAGTGGCATCGGAACTAATTTCATTCTCCATCTAACGGGCTTACGCTTCTAATTTCTCACAATATGCGACCCAGTGCTAACGATCTTCAAGGTGAAAAACCGCTTAAGATGCGAGGGCCTTGTGTTCTCTTAGGTCTTGTTTCCCAACCGGCCTTTAAGTTAAATCCGCAGATGTCATCAAGGGCTCACTCCTGCGCGGCCATCTGGAGGTAGTCCCGTAAATCCCCATCCCCGATGCTAAGACCAGAGGAATGTCGCAAGCGGGCCAGCGACTCCCACGGGCTGCCGACAGATGGCGTCGATTCCCCGGCACCTTGTCTTCAGCATCTCGCTGCTTTACTTTTTTTGTATTTAACTGTATCTACCAAAACTCCGTTTGGTTTCCATTTCCGTTCCGACTTTTCTTGTTCTCGTGAGATGTTTTTCATCCTTCTCACAACCGAAGGAGTTCACGCCAGGCCAACTTGAGTAGGAGGTTATATACGGTTCATGCAAGGTCATTATATAGCATATCGGTACAAAATACTTAGGATATTATTTGGGACTACCTACATTTCATTTGGGTGAATGGCACAAGCACCCATACTTGTTTTCTGATTTGAGACAATTTTGTCATCCCATAGTCCCGAGGAAGGGGAATGTGTTATTGTATATTCTTCTCACAGTGGTACTGATTGAGAAAACTCTGGTATGGGCACGAGCTAAAACAAAATCCACGATGCTAGGTAGCCAGTAACACTTAACACGTGGCTCACTTCGTTACGTATAATTATTTGGTTAATATGGTTATTATATTATTTACCGGCTTATAATTCTGTCGGCAGAACAAGTTGAAATTTAACTCTCTGACCGAGAGACACATTTTTTTGGACTGGTGTGCTGGTCGGCAAGTGTATCTACAAGACTAGCTCAATCTTGGCATCTGTCCAATTTTTCCAGATGGCCGAAACAGCAAAACTAGTTTCGTAGTTTCCCGTACACAACTTTTTGATATCACACACGCACAAAATATGTATATCTATCAATCCCAAGACGTCAGCGCCCAGTGCTCACATCGCCATCGAGCCCATCGAACAAAGTACTTTGTTTACCTATGTGCTCTGGTTCATGTGAATATGTCACGACGTGCACGACCAGTCGATGAGACAACACCGGATTTGACGTCAGTAATTCCGACTGATTGCTTCTTAAGAGGGGGGCCGGCTCAGTGAACACGCTCCGGTGCGCGCGCGCCGCTCTGGTTGGTGGACGCTGCCGCTACGTCACGCTCTTTTACCCACAAATCCCTAGCGTTGACGTCATCTGTCCGTTTAATCCGGAGGGAAAGCACGAGTCTCGTTGAAGGAAGAAAATAATCACGGCGAAAAAAAAAATAATCGGCTGACTGTTGCAATCGAACGAGAATGAAGACCGGTCCACGGAAATGTCAACTCGGGGAAACATGTTGCTTTGTTTGCCTCGAAAAAGGCCAGAGTGTGGTTTCGATTCTTTGGAATAAATCGGAGAACCGAGAGTTTTGCGACGTCATTGCCTGTGGGAAATTGTGTCTATTATGATGTCACGATTCTAATGTTGTATTTGTTCAGAAATAAATACGCTTTATTTCAGAAACAGTTTCTGCCTCTTTTAAGTTATTCCTCAAATTTCAACAATTGTTTGTTCCCACAGCTGTTGGTTCCATGAAATACCAAAATCACTTTCGTGACGACATTCCCTGAGGGGAATTGTATCTGTTATAACAAATTAAAAAAATGCTTTAGTGATGAACGGTTTCTGTTTTCTTCAACGTAATCTTATTCCTCAAAGTTAAGAATCACGGCTTTTGTTTTCATTTAGGAAAATATCCACACAAGCAGGTTGATAACTGCCTTAATAAATACATCCAATCAACAAAATGCACACATTGTAATAGGTTACATGTAGTTTGTTTCAAACTATACGATTACGTGATGTAGCGTAATTGTTGGTTGATATATAGTTGCTATAGATTTTGTACATGTCTCACATGATTCATTCCTTTTCAAGCAGCACACACAATAACACAAAGATCAAATTACAATCTAGCAGTTAGATTGAAAATACTTTTATGAAATAAATGATGAGAAACAAAAAGACGTGGTTTGTTTATGGGCTGAACACAGGGTTTCTGGCCATTGACGAGAAATTGATGATCAGATTTTGAAAAGAATAATTGTTTTTGCAATTAAACTGTGAATATCAAGATGTGAAACATCATATTTAATTTTTTTTTAGAAGAGTCTTGCTGACCGACTGACGGTCAACCGTTGTGACAGTCTCTCAAATTAGGTTTCCCGAATCGTGTTGGAGATTATACGAGAAGTTCGAAACTTAAAAGCGGTCGTGCCGTGACCCACTGACCCTCACGACGTCCCGCAAAATACACCTACAACTTTCTGGTCTCGACCAACAATCATAAACAAACAACCTCGACGTGTCTCCGCCGAACAGCCAAGACCTGACGAGAAGAAAGTAATCTCGTACAGAAACTGAAACGCCAAAACAAAACTCTCTTGGACGTTGAGCTGATGCCGGAAAAAATACCACACAGAATCCTCCTGTCCTGTCTTTCAAGATCTTCAGATCTTCTTACAACATCAACGCAGTAAAAAGTAATCATAACAAACATTTCTTTTTCCGTTCTCGACCGAGGGGCTTCCTTCTATCAGTTGTCACGCGTGGGTGTGTGTGTTCCCTGGCCAATTTCTCAGGAAGAAGAAGGCTCCCCCATCACCAACCGAAGGAGTGACAAGCTGAGCTTCGGATGAGGGAGTTGACAACCGGACCAAGTCGTGCCCGACGACCACCCACCGATTTCGACAAAAA